>OY755042.1:76769729-77369729 GCA_963576565.1 Aspidapion aeneum
ATATTCATTCTATTCAATATTTTAAACACAATCAGCTGTGGCGTGACGTGACCATCAAAAAGAAATTCAGCCTTCGCGGTGACGTCAACAAAGTTGTAGATCGTGGACCGTCCGTTTTGATAGCCCTAGTTAAATATTAGTCTTACACAACTATTTTGAATTTTTTTATTCTAAATTCGGTGAGCTTATCCAAACACGGGCCATATGCGGTTATTAATAAGTGGCAAGTGAGTTAAACTCCATATCATAATTTTTGAGATAACTTTTTGACAGTTATCAGTTGTTTACCATAACAAACAGCATAGGCCAACGAAAAAAAGATGTAAAAAGTTGTCTCAACAATAATGATATGAACTATAAACTTGAAACTAGATTTCAATAACAACAAAAATATATGTCTCGAAAATAGTTTTTTGTGTCTTAGTATGTAGATAAGCAAGGTACAATACTTCAAACTGGTAACCGGAAATGAAATTTTTGATACCAATTCAACGTAGGGTCACTGCATCCTGAAAGCCTAATAAATGGACTATAACAGGGCCGTCGTAAGGGGTGGAGCAGACGAGCAGCCGCTCCAGGCAGCCGATTTTGGGAGCGACCAAGGGCCGCACCTTTAGTCTTAAAAGTAGTTTCGATTCAAAGATGTAATATATTTTAAGGATAATAAGTCACCTTATTTTGAGACGTAATATTTTGAAAACTAATTAAAAGAATTTTGGGATTTCTTTCGTACCATTTAAAGAATTTATAGCAGAATAGAAAAATATTAATTAAAAAGTTTCGACGAATATAAGGAACTAAAGGACATGAAAAATACTTGGTTAATTTTTGAAATGGGAAAAAAGTTTGTGCCCAAAAAATCTTTGGGCAATTTAATTTCATCTTTATTTTTTTATTTTGAAGCTGAAAATAAGCGCTCTAGGAGTGTCTGCAGGTATAAATGATTAAACTGTACACAAACAGTGCGAAAGAGCTGATTGTTTCGAGACTGAAACCTAACGCAGTCATATACTTTCGTTATAGACATTGCCAAAATAAATTGAAATGCACTCTTGTAATAAATTTGTTAAACCGTAAAATTTGATATCTCTTAGGTTTTTGACAATTTACAGACGTTTTGATACGAATTTGTAAGCTGATAAATATCAAGCACTTTAATACCATTACGAATTCGTAAATTGTAACTTTTTAGATTAGCACCACTTTTTGTCTGATCTTTATGATTTTTTGACAGATTTTTTCTCAAAAAATAATTGTTTGAGTTTATGTTTTTCTTTGCATTTGATAGCTTAATAAGGTTTACCAATTAGTTGGGTAAGTTAGGAGTTAGGTATTAATCAATTTGCTCTCTCATGTCCCTATTTCGCGCGAGATATTGAGCGAAACCTAAAAATTTTTAAAATTTAGTTTTTTTAAAACACAAGCTAGGTTTGCGCGACTTTACAGCGGTGAGAGAGGGGATGACAATTTTAGGTTTAAAAAAATATAAATGGATTCATGACGGATCTGATACCTTTCTAGCCCATTCGCACACTCCAAGTAAACTCCATGCTATATAAACCCTGAAAACAGTTTTTTGTAAATAACTCCGAAACGAAAGGTCCTACAAAGTTTTTGGTTATAATCCAAATTTTTTAAAAAAATATGCTTTACTATATTCCGAAAACCGCATATTGATGCGATGCTCCGTTAAAAAGTTAACATTTTTCAAATGTTTTAACTGTCAAAAAACTGTCATTAGCATTAATAAATGTTGACCAAAATCATCAGCTCGTCACAGTATCGAACAATATTTTACCTGAAACTTTCATCAAAATTGGTTGAGCGGTTTAGGAGCTATCGTGTTACGGACCGATATACATACACACACACACACCTAGGCGGTCAAAAAACTGTCATTAGCATAAATAAATGTTGACCAAAATCATCAGCTCGTCACAGTATCGAACAATATTTTACCTGAAACTTTCATCAAAATTGGTTGAGCGGTTTAGGAGCTATCGTGTTACGGACCGATATACATACACACACACACACCTAGACAGACATCACGACGATATTGCCAAGATGGGTCAAAATACACCCCAATAACACATTTTGCAATATCTCAAAAAAAAATTTCGTCGAAACTAATACCTTCTAAAAATAGGTTCAAACCGACAAGTAACTGAAAACGAAAATTTAAAACTTTCGGATATATTGCAATCCAAGGGCTAAACGTTGATATGTGGAAAACAACTAAACCGACCTAAATTTGGATTTTTTTTAAGTAAGATGTGATTTACTTTGACTCCAGTAAAAAAAGTAGTGGGAGGTACCCTTAAAGTCGATTAAAAAAAAAGATGACTTTAATGTTGACATCATTCTTTTTACAAATATTACTTTGTTTTGGTATAAATCACTTTTTTGGGCTCACTCGCTGGCGCCATTTATGTAAGGAAATAACACAAAAACTTGCTGTGGGGAGGAAAAAAGCAGGGAGAGCGCGGCATATTCCCCATCTTGCTCCAGGCGGTCACTAGTCTAGCGACGGCTCTGACTATAATGTATCCTTGACATTTTTATCGAATGGCTATTCTTCAAAATTTTAAAGATCAGTGTTTGTCAGCGGAGTATTCACAAGGAACAAACGCAGATGCATGTTGCATGCAAACTCGGTAATGCTACTTTCCATACAACACATGCATGGTAAAATATGAACGACGGGACCGCATAACTGCGAACCTCCTTATGAAGAGTATGGCGTATTAGCACTTATAGATTGAAAAATGGGCAATTTTCAAGACCTAGTTTTATAATTCAGGTATAGGTAGGTATGTACTTATGTAGAGTAGTCCAAGACATACATACATATCGGGTGGGCCAAAAAAAACCGGACAATTATTTTTTTATTATAACTTTTGAACTATACAATCTATTTTAATGGGACAAACTGTGCTTGACAGGGAATTAATCACAGTTTGACTTAATATATTTTTTTGTCCGCGATTTCAAAATCTAAGAAGGCGGACGAAATTAAAATGTACCCTTCAAAGATGCTCGTTTATTTTTGTTTTGCAAATATTTTTTTTAAATTAGTAAAAAAGCTGCATTCTTGCCAATCACAACAAGGTATGAAACACAAAATCGGTTCAGCGGTTCTAAAAGGAATATTTTTGTTAAACCATTGTTTTGCATATTATACGATTGACTTGCCATTCATGTCTGCATTTATTTCCTTATAAATTCATTACTACTGAACCGATTTTAATGAAATAAAAAACATCCTGGTGAGAACTGATTGTAGTTTAAAGATCATAATCAAAGTTTATCGCCATCTTAAAATTTAAGATGACGTACAGAATCATATTTGATTCTTAAAGATGGCGGATGGCGTGTTTATTCCTATTTTCCGAAAATGTTTTTTTTTTAATTTATAGAAAAGCATTACTTCTGCATAATTCTGTCCGGTGTCCGCCATATTAAATTTTAAGATGGCGATAAATTTTAATCAGGATCTTTAAAAAGCAATCAATTCTCACAAGATGTTATTTATCTTATCAAAATCGGTTCAGTAGTAATAAATTTATAAGGAAATAAATGCAGACATGATTAGAAAGGCAATCGTATAATATTCAAAACAATGATTGAAACAACAATAATTATTTTTAGAACTACCAAACCGATTTTGCTGATTTGTACCTTGCTGTGCGTGGCAGAAGTTCGGTTTTTTTACTAATTTAAAAAAATAATTAAAAAATATTCGGAACACAAGAATAAACGAGCATATTTAAAGGGTACAATTTAATTTCGTCCGCCATCTTGGATTTTGAGATATCGGACAAAAAAATATATGTAGTCAAAACTCTGATTAATTCTCTTCCAAGTACAGTCTGTGTTATTAAAACCAATGGTATAATTCAAACGTTATAATGAAAAAAAAATTGTCCGGTTTTTTTTGGCCCACCCGGTATATACATAAACAATACAAAGAAGCTTAAAGTTAATATTTCTTAAGGATACAATATAAGTTTTTATTGCTGCATACGCACTTACAGAAGAACAGGGGGATCAAGGGGATCAATCCCCGATATAGTCATGTGTTAAAAATAGATTTTTAGCGACACAAATAGGGCTGAGAAATTGCACAATACTCGACAAACTTAGAGCTTGCCCCTTACTTGCGTCGCATCGAAGAATTAGCCAACGTGAAACGTTGTGTCATATACAGATGTTTTTTTTTTTAAGTAATTTATTATTAATTACCGTCCTTTCTTTTCTATTCTTTATCGCGCGTTATAATTATTTTTCCCTTTAATAAAAAAGTCTTATCCCTCTTTATTCTTTAAGAGCTTGAAGGTTCATAACAATGCCGGATCTAAATTGGTAAAGGATGGGGCAGCCGTAATGGGTACCCAATTTATGGGAAGCACAATGGTTGCACAAGACGCTAGCTTTACCAAGTCCACTTTGAATCCTTGACTTCGCATGCGCAGATCTACCAATATTATTTACCTCATGTATTAGAATAGATGAATGATTCTAACCACATGAAAATAGAAAGTTTCAAAAACCTAACCTTACGAAACCTAATCAAATCTAACCGAACCGAACCAAAGCAAATTGAACCAATAATTAAAAAAAAAAAAACTTTCCTGACGTTCTACCCGGAATCCTAGAGGATGTGAATCCGAACGGAACCAAACCGAACCGAACCGAACGGAAACTAACTAAACCGAACCAAACCTTAACCTAACCAAACACAACAACACTGCTAATTAGGTTTAGTTGGGTATGGTTAGGTTTGGATAGGTTAGGTTCGGTACGGTCCGGTTCGGATTCACATCCTCTAGGATCCCGGGTAGGAAGTCAGGAAAGTTTTTTTTGAAAAAAAATATTGGTTTAGTTTGTTTTCGTTCGGTTCTGTTAGATTTGATTAGGTTTCATTAGGTTAGGTTTTTGAAACTTTCTATTTTCATGTGGATAGAATCATTCAAGTGAAAATCACCCTGTTCATCTATTCTAATACATGAGGTAAATAATATTGGTAGATCTGCGCATGCGAAGTGTAGGATTCAAAGTGGACTTGGTAGGGCTAGCGTCTTGTCAATGGATGCCCAAGGGTAAGGCAAATTCTTTTGGAAGTGCGGCACTGCATAAGTGCACCACTATTAAAAAAAGGGTTGGACGCAATTTTTGTATTTGTTTGAGAAACCTAGTGCCGTTTTTTTAATTTTTTGAGCAACTCTGACAAGCCCAGTGTTAGGACCAAGATTGGTGCACTATGTTTCTCAAATGTAACAATCAGTTTATATTTAGACTTGATCCTGGTCCTGATTGATATAATTTTGATAGACATTTTAACAGCGGTTCCAAGATAATAGCTTTATACCAGTGGCATATATAAAAAAAAAGTTTCGGGGTGGGCCCGAGACAGTTTGGGGGGGGGGGGGTATTTTATGCTATTTTATGTTTGTACATATGAAATACGTGGAAAATATATGAAAAAATCGTCCCCACATTCCCCCCTTATAGACGCTATTGCTTTATACATACCTCAAATTATTTTTATTACTGGTTTAACTTCTTACGTTTTATCATAAAACTTAAGTTTTATAACTTTGACTTCAAAAAGCCCTCTAACTAGCAAAGAAAAAACAATTTAAAAAATAAAGTTTAAAGCTTATCACAACGGTTCGTTTTAGCGCCCTAGGGATAAATTATATAACGGGAAGAATTTAGTAGCATAAGGGTAAAGCATAAATAAGAAAAATAAGGTAAGAAAAAGATTCTACCTCAGGTTGGATTTGAACCAGCGACCTTCCGCTAACCAGGCTCACGTTCTTCCAGCCTGGTTTGCGGCAGGTTCTCACCAAAAGTCTTGGTTACTTCCGGTTTTCATACCGCTAACGCTAACCTCTGTATTTTGTATATTTAAAGTCACGTTGCATATCATAAAGTAGATGTTTTCCGATAATAAATTTCAATTGTTTTTTAGTTTGGCAAGCGATTCATTTGCTGTATAAGTACAGTGTGGGCAAAATTCGATATTTTATGGCGGTTTTAGGAATTTCTAGAGGATATACAGAAAAACGGAATAGTGAAAAGTCATTTATGGTAACTTTTTTATTTATAAAAATGTAATTTTTATAGATTTTTTAATAAAGAATCAATCTGTCAAAGTGAATTTCATCTGTAAATTAGTTTTTAAGATATTACATAAGGTTGGTATTTTGTTCCGAGATGAATGAAATAAAGGAGCCATAAAGAAACACTGATTTTATAAAAAATCCCGAAAACTAAAAGTGACAGATAAAATTCAGTTTAAAAGTTAGATTCTCTATAAAAAAAACTATAAAAAAGTATTTTACACCAAAATCAAATATAAAAAAAGTTATATAGGCCACCTCCATAAATGCAGAGTTTTAAAAATACCGCCTACTAGCTGAAAAACTATGAAGTATATCAAGAAGTTTTTGAAATTCGAGCCGAGACGATATACCTACTTGTTCTTATCTATCTCTGTTAGAAATACCTCAAATCCCCCAAGAAACATATAATTTGGCCCACCTTTCACATTAAAAAAAAAGAAATAAAAATGTTTGTACGTTCCGACACAAAGAACTTCGACTTCGAAAATAAAAAAGCTTTGCTAAATAGTTTTAAGCTTCTAATTTTTCTATTTTTGTACACCAAAGGGAATTATAAAATGCCCTGGCAATGCCTGCAACAAAGGCATCTAACTTTGCGGAAAAACAAAAAAATTATCAATTATTTTTTTAGAATTTTGCAATGCAATAGTAGTGTGTACAGGAAAATAATAATAACCGGAGTGTCCCGGTTTTGCCCCTTCAGGAGGAGACGCATATATAAGTATTGCCAATAAAATTGATCGGGTAAGGGCCCCTTTAGTTTCTTATCTCGGGACAAGCCACAATAGACAACCTCAAGCGCATTCAGATTGGACGTCGGTCGTGGCCCGGACGCGTCCTGGCCATTCAGATGGCATCCAGTGTGCATGTTTATGGTTGATTTTTTTTCGGGTTTCAAATCAAGTGACACCAAGTTGGCGGTCAAAAGCAGCACATCTTCATCCTCCGAGGATGATTTATGTTCGTCTGAATTTAATCAATTGTTCCATAAGAAATTCACCACTGGTGCATCCATCTAAAAATTCTCGAGTCACAAAAACTTTTGTTCCACAGAACACGGTATTTCAAATAGAGTTTAAAAAAGGTTAAAAGCGTTCAGATTGAAGAATCGATCCGACCACACGCCGTCACACACCGGCCCTTTATCGGACGCACACCGGGTGCTTTGATCTGAACACGCTCCTGAGTGACAGTAAAAAGTGAGCGCAGTTTTCGGACCGCTTATATATAAAGCTTACCTACCTAAGCCAATAAGGGCTCCTTTTCTTTAATGGTGCCTTGAACCACGTTAGGTAACCTCATTTTTTATTTATGTTTGTTACTAAACTAGAATTTAGCCAGATTAGGTTAGATTTAGGTATCGGTAATAATAAGGTCAGTTTAGGTCGAGTTAGGTTAGGTTTCAGTAACGTTAATTTAATGAAACAAACAAACAAAAAAGGGAGTAGTTACTAAACCAAAGCAATTTTGTCCCGGACGCCAACAATACTAAATCCGTTACTGCTTGAAGACTCTTTAATTCTCCGAAATAAGATTTCAAAAATGATTAATTAAATAGACGACGCTAATTTAATAGAGTGCTCGTAAATTAGGCTCCACACTTAAACTGAGAAATTGTCACGTATAAACAAATGAAAATCGAAAAGGATTTTACACAGGATGGCAATTCACTTTAAATGTAATAACATTGTAGTCAAAATAATAAATGTTGGTTTATATTTTACAAAATTACTTGATCACGCCAATGCCAATTAATTATGTCAGCATTTCCTCAGAGTAACTCAAGTCCCAATATGTGACAGATACGATATCTGTTACATACAGAGTCTTACAGTATCATGATGTTATTGTTCCACAATATTGTGCAACATCTTTGACCATAAAAAGTAAATAACTGTCATAGGGGCATTTTTAACCAATAAAATTGTCTCATACCGTTTTAGTGGTTATTTTAAATTTGGTACGCATAATCGTTAAAAATATAACAAGCAGACGAAGCACAGTAAAGTTTTGTCGTTATTTTGATTTTAATATACGAGGGTCATGCTAAAACTCTTTAGATATTTCCATACAAGCTTAAACTAGTTCGCTATCGCTGCTATATTCTTCGCTTTATTTAGTTAGTAGGTGTTTTACCACGGACGCGAATTCATCTTACTTTTTGCAAAATTTTATCGTAAAAAATGGAACCGGGTAGTCGCGATTTTCGAGTTATGATTTTGTATGACTACACAAACGGACTAAAACAAACCGAATGTCACGAAAGTTTGGTGAGTTGCTTTAAGAACTCTGCCCCTTCTGGGGCTAGAGTGTTCAATTGGTTTGCAGAGTTTAAAAGGGGCCGAGTGTCGTTGGATGATGAGCCTCGCACAAACCGATTGCCCACTGCTGTGACTCCGGAAACAGTAGAAACTGTCGAAAACATTATAAAACACGATCGAGGAGTGACCTATATCGAGATTCAAACTTCTTTCGGTATTGGATCGGCAACAATTAAAACAAGTTTACATGATCACCTTCCCCTAAGGAAGCGATATTTCACATGAGTGCCACATTTGTTGATCAATGAGCAAAAAGCAATAAGAGTTGATTGGGCTAAGTTTATGCTTCAGAAATTTGAAAATGAGCAAAGCAAAAACATTTTCAACATCGTCACGGATGACAAAACATGGTTATGTCATTATGATCCTAAACACCAATCATCAGTTTTGTGCTTTGAAGGTAAGCAGCCTCCAACGAAAATTCATCGATCTCGAAGTGTTGGAAAGAAAATGATTGCTTCATTTTTTTTGCAAAAGTGGATATATTAAGACGGTAGCGTTGGAAAATCAAAGGACGGTTATTTCTAAATGGTATTTAACCTAATGTATTCCTGTCGGCTTCTAAAAACTATGCAAAAAACATCCAAAGGCTGGTCTACGGTTTATTGAATGCATTTGGCTACGCCGCTAGAACAGATTTTTTTGCTGAACATTGTACCTCACGCACCTTATTCTCCAGACCTAGCTAATTATTACTTCTTCATATTCCCTAAGATCAAAGAAAAGTTTCGAGGTCGCAATTTTTCCACGTAGTTGCATTTAAGGAAAAAATTAGCAGCCTTTCACAAGAACGTTGGTCACAAGAATTTGAAAGGTGATTTTACCGAATGCACAAATGTGGGGAGAATAATTTTTTTTTAACCTTGTAGTTTTCCTGTATTTAAATACTTTTAGAGTAACCCTTGTACTTAACGATAACCTAACCGAACCGAAACTTATTTAATATGCAATGTGCCGAAGTAATAAATGGGCTAATTGGCTTATTGGTAAAATCTACAAAAATTGGTTTTGCTTTATTTAGTCTGAGGATTGCCCGTGCAACCCCTTTTTGCTACGCTGTTTGACTTTACCTAACCCATAAACTTCCTCTTAAAAGTGCTTCAGGATGTTTGCTAGGAAAAGATTACATATGTTTGCGTCCCAACGTCAAAATTCGCCTCAAAAATTGCTGCTGCCCTTCCCAAAGCTGCAATTGACAGTTGGTCATTTTATGGTTATGCTTGTGCTAAACAAAACCTAATGAAGTAGAAACGCAACATACTCGAGCTACCTTTATCTCTGAGGACTGCTCGTAAAACCCTTTTTTTCTTAGTCGTCTGACTTTACCTCGAAAAACTTCCTCTCAATTATAGTTTTGCTCTGGGTTTTCTTAATCGATTTTTTGTTTAGCTTCTTCAGCTGTAATAATCAAGACCTCTGTAGCTTTTTTAGAATTTGTGTTTTGAATTTTAACTCCTATTTCTGTAAGTGATGTTATTGTCAGATTAGAGTTTTGAAATGTTCTTCTTAAAACTATTGCAACGGCCTTCAAAAGTTATTTCAAACTATTGCAACGGCATTTAAAGTTACCCTACATTGTGCCAAATTTTTAGTAACGTAATCCGTTATGCTGCCATCCAGGGGCGGCTAGTGCATAAGGGCTGCAGAGCTGCAGAACCCCCAAAATTTTCACATTATTTGACTATTTTTCAGCCGCTGCTATTTTTCTAAAATAATTGGAATAGCAGTATATTTTCGGTCCGGTGTTGGTATAGTAGGCCTTCAAATCGCGTACGTGTGTTGAGTATGACGCCGTGCGCCGTCGCCGAAGGCCCCATTTTACAGTCGGTCAAATGAAGTTATTGGCATTGTTGCGCTGCTAAATTGCAATACAATGTAGCTGGGCGGCTAACGAGATCTGTGTTCGGCTCAACGATTATAAACACACAGGATTGCTTATTTCCATTTAACTCTATGTTAGCTTCGTTCAGCGAGACGAACAGGGTCTGCTTACGTCACCAGCGCACCAGTTGCTTTGTTTGTGTTGAGAGTTCGTGTGATTTTAAGGTATTTTTGACGTTTTTACCTCCGTTTTTTTGCGTTTTTTCATTTATTTGACGGTGTGGTTGACTATTTAGGAGGTAAATCTGAGGGCACGTCAGTGCCTCGCCAAGTTCACGCGCCGTACCATCTTTTCTTGACCTATCTAAAACTCTACTTCGGAATGAGCTACAAATCTCAAACTTTGCACAGTCGTAGATCCCCATGGAGTTAACAATCCCTGCATATTTAGTTTCATGGAATTCCCAAATGTACTGAGTAGTTACGAAATTTCAAAAAACGTCGAAATTGTCACTCGCTCACTCACTCATGTATAGCTCATCAAAATTCTACTGTACTTCCAGAAATGCTACAAAGCTGAAATTTGGCAGACTGATAGAAATTATGACCAAACCCCTGGAAAAAATTAAACAACTTCAAAATTCTAATTTACTTCCCTCCCCTATACATGTAAAGTTATGTAAAAGTAACATTGCCCACTTCCAGATATGGCAGACTGATTGAATACAGGAACTATGATAAAACTATAGAAAAAAATTTAACAACCCCAAAATTATAATTTGCTTTCCTCCCCTATAAATGTAAAGTAATGTAAAAGTAACATTGTCCACTTCCAGAAACGCTCGAGAGCTGAGATTTGGAAGGCCGATAGGAACTATGATAAAACTATAAAAGAAAATTAAAAAACCCCAAAGTTTAATTAACTTCCCTTCCCTATAAATTTAAAGTTATGTAAATTAGCATTGTCCACTTCCAGAAAGGCTAGAGAGCTGAGCTTTGGAAGACTGATAGGAACGATGATAAAACTATAGGAAAACATTTAAAAACACTAAGATTTTAATTTACTTTCCTTCCCTATAAATGTAAAGTTATGTAAAATTAACATTGCCTACTTCCAGGAACACTAGAGAGCTGAGCTTTAGAAGGCTGATAAGAACTATGATAAAACCATAGGAATATATGAAAAAACTCAACATTTTTAATAAGGCATTGCAAAAGTTTTGAACAATATCCAGTATCTTTTACTACTTTAGAACTTAAATATTATCCAAATCCTTTAAAAAAGCAATGAAATCATAACAAAAGCATTTTATGTAAAAAAAGCCAAGTACGCGAAAGTGGTATTCCGTAAAAAGAATTGAGATAAAAGTAAAGCCAAGTTCTACAATACAAATTTCAAAATGAATGGTTCTTACTAGTTTGGGAATGTTTTTCTAAACTTGGCGGCTGCAAATGACTCTTAGGAAATTGAACGTAAAGAAGTTTGGCTGGAATAGCAAAGTTTAAAAAAACATTTCCAAACTAGTAAGAACCATTCATTTTGAAACTTGTATTGTGGAACTTGGCTTTACTTTTATCTCAATTCTTTTTACGGAATACCACTTTAGCGTAGTTGGCTTTTTTTTACATGAAATATTTTTGTTATGATAAGCCTTTAGAAATGTGAATTAAGTGAATTGTTATACAGAAAACACATTAATTTATTGTTGAAATAAAAGCTTTGTGTTTCCTCTTTCAGTGTAGAAATATAAATACTTATATATACTTTTAAGTTATTATAAACTTTTAATTTTTTTTGGATTTTTGGAAACTCCTTGCTCATTAAATTAATCACATTAAAGAAAATTGGTAATTATGCCGCAAACGTACTTCTTTTATTAAACTGATTATTGGAAAGTTTATTTTGTAGACAGTTTCTCCAAGTTAACTTCAGTTTTTTTCTTAAGTTTTTTTAGTCTCTTTATAGAAGTTACAGAAACATGTTACAGGAGAAGGAGTGAAAACGTGAAAACGGGCGCTGGGTGGGATAAAAACAACTCATAAAACAAACAATGTAAATCATTTGAAAAAAAACTTATGAAAATCTATTGATTTAAAGCATAAAAAGTTGAAAAACACATCTTATTTGGCTGTTTTCTCCAAAAACTGACTGGTTTTTGATATAATAATATAATAAATGTTGCAAGTTTAGATCTGAAATATCAAATAAATACCTTTTTGTTACTACATAATATAAGTGTATTTTATTATATCCGCAAAAAAAACAATAAATTATACATCTAATGATTTAAATTGATTAAACTTTTAGAAAAAATCCTACTTCTATTCTAAAACTTTCAACTATTTAAAAAAGAAACTCCAACATATCGTCCGGTAGGAAAATTCATTGTTTTGAAAGAATGAAATTATTTATTATATTTACTATCACGAATAAAAAATTTGTTTGCAAATAAGCAAGAAAAAAGCGGGAAAAACTCACGATTGCAATGTGTATATTAAATGAAGCGCGCTGAGCAGAGGTCCACTAGTGACGTAAGCAAGGCGCCGCCTACCGCTGAAAGGTTCGAGCTAATAAGCAATCCTGTGTGTTTATAATCGTTGTGTTCGGCTAGGAACCCCTTCCTTCGCCCCGCACCGCACACGCTCATGGGTTTAGAGAGCGAAATCTAGGCAAAAATAGAGCTGCAAAACTTGCAGTTCCAGTACAATTCCGGGCGGGCGGGTGGGCCCAGGGTTGCGTGTCTGTTGGCGCATTTATTTATTTAGAAGACGCCAAACGCATGAGCGGGAGGTTATGGTCGTGTTTGGTGTTTGTTTTTGTATAATTGTGTCACAATGAATGTAGTGGATAATTGAAATAATGTTAAAAAAATTTGGAGACTGTAAAAAATAGCATTTTTTATACCCTATCGGCAGAACTCACAAACTTTACTGTCACGAGCCGCCACTGCTGCCATCGATTCCCATTCTTTCTGATATGATCTCATTTCTTATATGATGTGTTCTAGTTATTTTCATTGAACTTCTTATTGTATCCATTTCGACACTTTCCATTTTTTTTTGTATTTTTCTGTACGCGACAAGTCTATTCCACACAACAGCGTGATTTTCACTATTGTTTCATATATGTTAAATGTTACATTCTTTTCTATCTCTCGGCTTTATAAAATACTGTTAAGACATCCAATAACGTTTTTTCCATTTACTTTTTTTTTCCAGTTCTTTACATTCTGTTCCTGTCTTATCAAATGCACCTAAATATACATACTCATTGCATGGAGATATTGTTTGTCCATTATCTAGTTCAAACTCACTTGATTCGTTTCCAATACATAGGTACTGTGTCCTGCCCACGTTCACTGTTAACCTGTATTCTTCCGTTAACTTTCTCATCATATCTTCTTTTTTATTAGCTACAATTACTTCATCGTCAGCAAACTGTAGTGTGTATATCGTAAATCGATCCTTAAGTTACGTTCCCAATTTTTTAGAACTACTGCGATATATACATATTTTAAAAAGAGTATGAGAGATACAAATCCCTGTCTTAAGCCATTTGTTACTAGGAATTCTTTTGAAAGTCGATTTCCAATTTTATTTTTAGATTTTCATCTTTTGTATAGTTCTTTTATCGCTTTTATGTATGTATGATATACCTTCATCTCCAATAATATAAAATAAATAAATAATCCTAAAAACCTATCCTATCCCATACACGTATTGATCGATGTCCTGAAAAAAATAAGAAAATATAAAATACAAACATTAAAGCTCGCAAGATTTTAGCAAGTAATTGCTTTTCGGTTTTGCCATGGCAAGGCTTCTTATGGCAATAAAGTTGTATGTCAGCTATGAGTCAGTCAAATGCCTCAGGTAATATAAAAACGTGAGATTTTATGAAAAAAGGTATTTTTTTTTAATTTCCTGAGCTTTGATATTTTGCCTTTGAATTACAGTTTATTCTTAATAATCTGGGCTTAAAAATCTTTGGGAAGCCGGCAACAAATCGAAAAAAAAATATGCAGGGTTTTCCCGTATATTTTTACACCATATTCAAAGCATTTATTTGAGTAGATATTAAAATATAATAAATACAAAAGATTCATAATTTTGTACAAAGTTTAAGAGTCTATAGGTCAGCGTGTAAAAAAAATCTAAATGTCAGAATTTGACAGGCCTATTTTTTTTAACACTTTGTATATTATTCTAGATTTTTATAAATATTTTCCTCCTGATTTCAAAAATATATATGTTGGGTTTATTTCGTTTAGTAGTTTTGGAGATATATGTGTTTAAAGTTTTAAAAGCGTAAATTGATCCTCTTCTAGACAGCCATGAAAAAGACAATTTGGATTTTGGAAATAAAATATAATACTTCATTGTTAATTTTCTACATAGCCTCCTTGATTATTAATACAATTTTGAATAATTTTTAAAAATTTTCTGTGAATAGCTTGATAGATGGACTGTGCAGAATTTCCATTAAGATCGAACATTGTCTGTTCTATTTTCTCTTGTAGAATTTGAAGTGTCTCCGGCCTGTTGTAATAATACACTATACTTTTCAGGTAGCCCCACAAAAAAAAGTCAAGGGGGTACAAATCGGAGCTACTTGCTGGCCATAATAATGTGCTGCATCTTCAAATCCAATATCTATTATTTAGAAAAAAGCTGACAAAACAATTACATTACGTTTTGTGTCAATACGAATATCTTTTTCATGGCTGCCTTGATGTTTTAAAGAGTACCAATTTAAGTTTTTAAACTATTAAACGCATATATCTTCAAAATTAATAAACACAATAATTTCAGCATATATATTTTTGAAATTGCGAAAAGAAGACCTATATAAAAATCTAAAATAATATACAGGATGTTTTATTTGAATAAAACTATCTTCCTATCAAATTTTGACATTTTTTTTTACATTCTGACACAAAAATTTATTATTTAATTATTTATGTATCATATTTTGATATCTATTTAAATAAACGTTTTAGGTATGGTATAAAAATATCCAGAAAAACCCTGTACGGTGTGTATGTTAATTTTCAGTAAATGAAAGAAAGTTTATTGATTTAATGTACGAAAACATAAATAAAATGATCTCTTTAAGACCATTGATTTCATATAATTAATGCTCTTGTTTATTAAATCAATGTCATTTGTTCATTGGCAGAGAATTAAAAAATTAAGTGATTTTAAGTGCCTTTTTTCAGTCTGTCCAGGACTGTCATATACAAACTTTACCATATAGAATAGGGACTGTTCTTAAATTCCGTTACGCACAAGAGAAGGGGATTTAGGTTTGCGTTACATATAATGTTAATTTAATGTATTTTTTCTTGAAAATCCGTTACAAAGCTCAAAAATCCTAAATTTTTTCATTACGTAATTTAAGAATGTTTCCTAAGGAAGTTTGCCAAGTCTGTAAGCTCTTGTTAATACCTTGATTAAGTAAATTCTCTCTTTTAAATATAATATTTAGCACAATCAATTTTGTGCATATAAACTATTCAAAAATGCATAAAATATAAAAATTATTTTGTCAGGTTTATACACGTATATTTTGGGCGGCCGGCTTTAAAAATGTACCCTTGAAAAAAAATAGATTGACGCCACACAGTGGTTCAAAACTCCCTAAAAATGACGCATTCGGACTCCTATATGAATTTAGACAAGGCAATAATTAGCTACTATTATACTAAGATCATGACCTATAGTAACTGTTTTTGATTGCCCCACTTCTCACTATCGCCGAATTGCTTATCACCGGGTCGTATTTTTTGTTTGTTGGTCTCCAGTTCTGGAACAAATTAGTGACATGTTTACATTGTTGTTTTTATTGGTGAAAGTTTATTTTTAAAAGATAATTTAATATGGATAAATTAGCTATTGGTAAGTACTTCTAGAATATAATATTAATAATACTGTTATAGATATTTAATAGTATAAAACGATTTTTTTTTAATGAGTGATAATTTTATAAGGCTTTTAGCGCTTTACCTAACTCACCTTTAAAATAAATAACGTTAAAACCCTATATAACTGCTGCTTTTGTTGGTAATAATAACTCACCCGTCCTCACCCGTCCTTTTAAGATATATCTTTTACTATAGATAGGTGTCCCAATTTTAAAAATATACAAAGGTAATTGTTATTTTAAAAGAAAATGTTATATTTTCAATAAATAGTGCACTTTTATCTCTTAACGAAGGGATAAAAGTATCACTTTTTTTTTCAAAATTGCGCAAAAAAGATAATAAACCTCGTGATAAAAGTTTTTATCCCCCAAAGAATTGTAGTCCTTGCTACGCTTGTGCTACAAACTTTTTGCCTCGGGGGAAAAAGTGCCACTTTCATCCCTTGGTATATAATATACAGTGTGACCTTTAGTTTCAATATTTACAAAACTACACTTAGTTTTAGCTATTTCAGCCACTCTGTATGCTAAAAACCAATGTGTACAATTATCAATGCCGTCAAATTAATTAAAGAAAAATATATTTATAATATTAGTTTATTTGCAATTCGGATGTTTTTTATTTGAATAAGGTTTAATGGCTTTAATGGCAAAGAAAATTGAATGCGTCAGTTTTACACCGTTTTGAATCCCTGTGGCATGACAGGTCGCTACTGCGCCGATTCAGAATAACGATAACCATGATTTTGCTGCCCAAAAATACTTTATTATGATTGGTAATTATTGTCGATTTAGCGAAAGGGTTCGGTTCGGTTCGGTTTTTACAAAACGTCTGCAATCTTTAATTTTAGCTAGTTCCAACAAGCCAAAAGTCTTTGAAATCGATCCAGTTCTAACGAATTTATTCCCAAAGAAGATGAATGCGGCAGTTTTAGTTCTGAACCACTGTGCGCCGCACGGAAGTCAGCTTGTCTAATTTAGACGATCCAAACCTCAATATCGAACTATTTTCTATCATAACTACTAAGTCTTAAAAAAGTGCCCAATTACCTTATTAGTAGACCCCAATGCAGAAAATCGATCAACTCGTTGTCACTTGCTACGACGACAAGTCATAGGCCGTTTTATAGTCTGAATAATGATCCGCACATATTCCGCGTGGAAAGGCGATCTTCAAAAGTGCTCCAAGTTGGTAAACCAGAGATTATATGGTGATTTCTTCACGTATATTTAAAATATGGGTTAGTATCTTTAATTTTTACTATTAAACCATTTGCAAAGTTTCAATTTGCTTGTTAAAAAAATTAGATAAAAGTTGTGTATTGATTTATTATAATTTTTCAAATATGTATTATATATATTGAACTGAAAAAGTTTGGATCGGTACGTATCAATTGCGTTTGTGACTTTATTATTTCAATCATGTATCAGGTGTTATATAGGTGCTACATTCAGCTGCCGCTTCTTGCCGCTGTATTAGCTATGATTTATTGTTTCAGCGTTGGCGCATGGGATTGGCCGACGTAATTTATTTAAAATCTGGCACAAAACACCGGTTTCACAGGATCAAAATCAATCCGTTTTAAAAATACTGAATATAAAGACTACGATAAAGAATATCAGTCCACGGTAAAAAATTGATATATAGTATAGCAAGATTATTAAATTTAGTTAAATTTTTATAAAAAAGCTATGGTAAATAAAAAAAGCTATAAGCTAGTTAAGTACACACTCTCAAAGTATCAATTTTTCAAGTTTTTTGCTTAACAGGAAAAATCGATATGTAACATATTTTTTGGAGGTGACTCTACCATCTCCAGAATGCACAGTACCTATATTAAAATCACATTTTTTAAACGCTAGGTGACATTTCCTAACTTTCAGCATCAATTTGTCAAAACTAAAATCATAAAATAATTTCGATCGTTTAGAACCGACAAGCTAACCACTGTGCGCCGTCCTCTATCAATTTCAAGTTTGGACGGACAAATAATGCTTTTTATTCGCACCCCCAAAATAAAAAAAAACCTAACTCAAAATAAATGGATCCATGACGAATCTGATACTTTCCTAGCTAGCCTAATAGCACACTTCAAATAAAGCCATGATATATCAGCCTTCAAAACAGTTTTTTGTAAATATCCGAGAAACTAAAGCTTACAAAGTTTCTAGTTATAACACAAATTATTGGATAAAATGTAGTCTACCAAATTCAGAAAACCACATATTAATACAATGCTCCGTTAAAAAGTTAGCATTTTTTAAACTTTTTAATTGTCAAATTAACCAAAAACTAATCAGCTCCTAGAGTATCAAAACTAGTTTACCTAAAAATTTTATGAAAATAAGTTTAGCGGTTTGGGAGCTATTGTGTTACGGACTGAAATAATACACACACAGACAGACAGAAATCAAGCTGATATTGCTAGGATAGGTCAAAATATACCCAAATAACACATTTTCAGTGGTATCTCAAAAAAAATTTTTCCTCGAAAATAATACGTTCTCTAGCCATTGCTACGCGGGCTAGGAAGGTAAAAATGTCAAAATCTGACCTAAATAAGAGCTAACCATCGATAAATAATGAAACGAAAGCAAAATCAAAGTCATTCAAGTCACTAAAAAAGTTAGGCAACTTTTTTTTTTAAATCTCGTACCTATTTTCAATGTAGACAAAAACAAGTTAACAATTTTCTTATAACAAAGGTTTCCTAACAGGCATTCCTAAAAAATTGTTTAATCATCTTTAAAATTAGATATATATATATTATATAAAAACAAACAAAAGCTACAACAAACCTATCATCAGTTATTTGAGTTTTCTGAAAAGTCGTTTTTTGAGTTAGGTCTTTAATGTTTTGTGGGTAGAATAGGCATATTGTTACATTTTTCCTCCACAAAAAAATTCACTGCTCGCTAAAATAATTCGAAAACATAAAAATTTTGTCGTTATATTATGCTGCTAAAAATATTATAAAAATAAAATTTTATTATAACTATAGACTTTTCTGACTTTAATGATATAAAAGTATTTCCTAACTAAAAATATCTCAACATGGAAATATCCTGATATTATTTTTACAAGGTAAAACACACGTGTACAAAACACTCATAGACATGCGGTTTTTTAGAATTACCTATTATTTTTTTAAAAAATTTGATTATAACTTGTGTCAGATGTATACTTTGTGTAGAAATATATTTTTCTTCTAAAAGAGCTCTCAAAAATATTTCTTTCTACGAGTGACTGCAAAAAGCTACCTTACCCACACTTTTCTATATGCAAAGTAACACTGAGCAAAAATCTGATAACAGTATTATTAAAATTAATGTAAAGTGAAAATCGCACATTCCTATGTTTATTAATACATGATTTCCTGATTTAATCCCATCGAAAATGGGACACGCTAAGTACACTTATAATAAATCAACCTGTTATAGAGAGTCCTTAAAATCCTTCGTCATTTATCAAAACTAAGACCAATTTCTCAACCCTTAAATTTCCAAAATATACTGGTGTTGGCAAGCATCTAAATAAAGTATAGAAGCGCTTTAAATCAGACAAATTGCTAAGAGAATGACATATTTTTAGAGTTCCAAAATGTTTGAAATGCGATTTTTTTTCTAAACCTATGCAGCTTCATTTAAGAGGGGTTTATACGGGTCGATTTCAGCCGTGTAAACAGGAAATCATCTGCACTATAGGCAACTAGATAGTCCCGAAAGTTAAGTGACTTCGACTTTAGCCGCCCGATCGTTGGCCGCATGCAGCGTAAATGGTTAGGCGATTCGCAGCCGCATAGGTCACTTGCACACTTTTTTGTTGATCAGAAATTCGTGACAAAGTATTTCGTTTTAAAAGATGGACAAAAATAAAGTTATAAAATTTTTTCGAGGGGGCGGTTCGGTTCTGCCACTACAAACTCAAACCTACTATCCGTTTGTGAATACAAATTTAACGGAAGTACGGGAAAGCCTGTCTTGGGCGAAGTTTGGGCATCAACGAATTAGGAATACAAGGAATTTTGGGATTCGGAAGTCACGTTAAACCCTTGGTCCCGTGTTCAGAGCGTAGGTGGCGCTAGCACAATAAAGACCCCTGTGCCCGACAAAGGATCTTAAGCAAAATTAAATCCTCCTTGAGAAATAAAAACTGCCCACCGGCCTGCTGGGTCATGAATGTGTGAGTGAATGGATTGTGATTGTCCCGGGCACCAAGTGACTTCGAGTCAGGTAATCTTAGTGTGCAGCGATTGGAGCTGGCAAATTATCTGCAATAGGCGGACAGGTCAATAAATAAAACGAAACAAAACGACCTTTCACCTTTTTTCCAAGCCCAACAAAACGTTCGGTAACCATCGCAAACTCCCAATGGTTGGCTTGACCTTTTCGCAATATGATTGTTTGAAAACGGTTCACCATCTCCGAAAGTATTTAACTGATTTTTATAAAACATAGCTAGAAGTTTCCAGTTCCGCATGCGCAAAAACAGACAGGCACATACAAATCCTTTTCAGTACAAAAAAAAATAACCAAAAAAACTGGGAACGGGAACCGGAACTACAAATTTTACAAAAAAATATTTCAGGACGGTTCCCTGATAGACACGTTTAAATAATATTTTTTGAACCTCCCACGAGATGTACCGAAAGGTTCATGGGATGTTTAGTAGAACCAACAACAACCAGTTATTTTAAATTTTATTTAGTTAGTTCCATGCGGGACCCAAAGGGGAATGTAAAATGACCGAGGGTATTTTTTTGCACATGAGATATGCAGTTTAACCATAGTATACAATACAATGAATACCCATTTCGGCACATCTGTTCATAAAAGTGGAATGTCCATCTCTACCTCAAAGTTTATGGGACGTTCCAACCGAAACGTTTCCTAAATCGCTGCCGGGAATATAACTGGAAGGTATTATTTGGGTGCAGCTTGCGGCGTCGTGTCGGACCTACTATTTGTTTTATTTATCTCGTTTTAAAGCTGTCCTTTAGCACGTCGCTCTGTAACAGCATCATCACCAACATCTGGCAGCCTATTCTATAGTCACCTCATGCCACAGGGCTATAATTTACGTCATTAAGTTAAAATTCTTAAGCCTTGCATTTACCGATAAATTAGCCTCCGGATAAAGAACCGGGTGGACCTCTAAGCGCACTAGCGAGACTCGGGGTTTAATACATCTCTTAACATTTAAAACCACTGATACATACAACGCCATCCGGAGACAATAAGCAAAGGAAAGTCGCCTATTATGGGTATTTCCTAATTCCGTGTACGCATGTACCTTGGCATCCAAAAGACATCCATCTACGTTTCAATCGCCAAAGTACACCTGCCAGCCTTCCAGTAGCATCATCCATTTATGGGACGTTCCAACCGAAACGTTTTCTAAATCGCTGTCGGGAACATAACTGGAAAGTATTATTTGTCTTGATGCTCTTCTTTGGCAGGTCCTTCTCTAACAGCATCATCACCACCATCTGGCAGACTGTTCCATAGTCACCTCATGCCACAGGGCTACATTTTACGTCATTAAGTTAAAATTCTTAAGCCTTGCATTTACCGATAAATTAGCCTCCGGATAAAGAACCGGGTGGACCTCTAATACACTAGCCAGACTCGGGGTTTAATACATCTCGTAACATTTAAAACCACTGATACATACATCGCCATACGGAGACGATAAGCAGAGGAAAGTCGCCTATTATGGGGTACGTTCCTAAGACGGGGTAGGCATGTATCTTGGCAATAAAAAGACATACATCTACGTTTCAATCGCCAAAGCACACCTGCCAGGCTTTTATTGATTTTCTTCTTAATTTTAAAGCGAGGTACCAATTAGCTGTTCTAAGATTTCCATTCTACGGTTTAGAAAATAAAATTCTCAGCCTAAATTTGAAAACCCTGTGTTGCCAACTAAGTACTGTGGTTCGTAAAATATGATTTTGCAAAAAAAATTACATCTCAAAAACTGTTACTTTGCCGAACTTTGACGCTATTACAAAAATAATTAAAAATATAATTCTTAATCTAACTCTTAAAACCACATTTTGGTAGCTGATCTGCTTCTCAAATTATGATTTTTTAAAATATTTTAACTCCCATACCAGCTCGTTGCAGCCCCCAGACCACTAAAATTTAATGGCCTTATCGACGGTTACCGCAAAAATGTTCTACCAAATTGGGTAGAAATGGGTTTATCGGTTTTAGAGTTTAGACTCACAGACAGACAGACACTATCCCAAAATTTGGAAGTTAATCCTTTTTTATACAAATAATTTATTTTCAGTGAAACTCTACTTATTATTTTTATAGTTAGTATTTTAGTATAACACTTAACTTATCCTGTAAGTAATTATGATCTACAGTTTCACTTTTTGCTGGTTTTTATATTACGTTTTGACAAGACGGGGAAATTGACAGTTTTGCGACTGCCTTTTATTTCCTTTTTCCACATCAGTAGCACCTAGTTTCTTGGAATTCCAGGCCAACTAAATGAAAAGCACTTGTTTCCTGCGTCCTGTATTTTATTTATTTAGCCATTCTTGATAACTTTTCTTAGAAAACCGCAAGATACCTGAGAGGCGGTCGTTAAACTAAGCCAGAAGGAGGTAAAATATAAATTACCTTGCTAGTTTGTTTTTAAGCTTTTCTTTTAACGAAATAATCTTAATCCTACTCTTCTTGGTAATAAATAAATATCGGGTGAGCTAAAAAAATCCGGGCAAAATGTTTTACATTATAAGTTTTGAACAATACCATCGACTTTATTGAAACAGACTGCACTTTGCAGGAAATTGATTGGACTTTTGGGAAAATTTATTTTTGTCCGCTATTTTAAATTCCCAAATTGCAGACAGAAATAAACTAACAGCTTTAAAGAGGCTCGCCCTATTTCTACGACGGACGCCCAGCAAGCTATACATTGTTTAAATCGTTAGTGGTTCCCGAAAAATCGTTTTTTAGCCAAGTTTAAGAAAACTTATCAAACTAGTAAAAACTTTTAATTTTGAAATTTATATTGAAGAACAAGGCTATACTTTTAACTCAATTATTTTTACGGAATACTATTTTCACATACATTTTTTTAAAATGAAATATTTTTGTTATGATTGCACTCCTTTTTTTTATTATAGTTTCTATCAGCCTGCCAAAACCAGCTGTTTAGCGTTTCTGGAAATGGGCAATGTTAATTTTACATAACTTTACATGTATTTCCTAAATTTAAATGTGTAGGGGAGGGTTGTAAAAGAAAATTTTTGGTTTGCTTTGTAGCATGTCTGGAAGTACAGAATTTTGATGATCTAAAAATCGTCGCAAATTCGACGTTTTATAAAATTCCCTAACTGTTAACTCAAGTTGTGTCAAGCTCTACTACTGAGCAAAGCTTGAGTTTCGTAGCGTAGCGTAGAGTTATAGATAGGTCAAATATGGGCTAAAATGTTTCAAGAAAAGGTGATCCAGCAGTTTGCGCGAACTGTGTGGGGCACTGCCGTTCCCCCACATATATAGATACTCACCCAATTTGGTGGGCAAAGTTGAGATGTTCAAATAACCTAACCTGTTAATTTTTTATATGGAACATTCTAATTCTAAAGGCTTTTTTATTATTATTATTATGCTTTTTCTATCATATGCCTATGCGCGAATCGCGAAAATTTGGTAAACATTTGTTTGAAATTTATGTTTTGAACCAAAAAATGTTAGAAAACATTTTCTTACAAAGGAAACTTGCTCGAAAACTTGCTCGAACTGAAATTTGTTCAAAAACATTTTCTTGAATGGAAATTTGTTCATAAACAATTATCTTTTAATTTTCTGCCCTCCTTTTGAAACTTCCAAATCGGTGTTTTCCTAACTTTCGTCAGTTGATTGAAAACGTATTCTAACCTGTCCAGACACTTACCGATTTCGACCTTCCAAAACAAGGCCCGGGGAGCTAATTTAGGAAATTTATATGTTTCTCTTGTTTTTGAACAAATTGCCGTTCAAAGAAATTGTTTTCGAACAAATTTCCGATCAAAGAAAACATATTCGAACAAATTTTTAATAAAATAAAATGTTTTTAGAAAATTTCAGTTTTAAGAAAATGTTTTTAAACAATTTTCCATTCAAACAAATGTTTTTGAATAATTTTCCTTTGAAAAAAATAGTTTTAAACAAATTTCCTCGACCCCCTGTGCGCTGTTTTGCTATGTGCTCTTTTTTCTCTGCGCGCTTTTTGATTTGAGCTTTTTCTGTGTGTGCTTTTTTCCTGTTCGCCTATTTCCTTTTCGGTTATTTACGGTCAATATTTCATCATTACCCGCCCAGACTTTTGTTCCAGAACCGCCGCGCAGTTGCTGATAACATTGTAGTGTTTGGCTATTCGTCTTATGTTTTCCAAAACACCTTAATCGGATGAAATGTTAATAACACTCATTATACCACTATTATTTTGAGAATTTGCTACGTTTGATTTGTTTTTAATTTTCGAGATCATTGAATTTATTAATTTCTCTGGGTGACCATTCTATTGTCAATCCTTTTTAATGTTGTAGACTTATGCCGTTAATTCTTCATTATTAGTACAGACGCGAAATAATAATAAAATATTCCTGCCTGTATTTTTTGTCGGCCTTGCTTTGGCTTGGCAGAGATTTTCTTGAAATTAAAGACTGAATAATTTAGTAAGACTTATTTTTCAAATCCTGTGTTTATTTATTTAGCGTAGCCGCACAAAACATTGCTTATTTGTTTTCTTGTGCAACGGCAAGAGACCTGCAAGGTTCTCGTTAATACAAAGTAAAGAAGCTTTAAATGAAATCCTTTACCAAAATAATTTTTTCTTATTAGCAAATACAACAAAACTGAAAACACAAAACACAGCTCAACAGACGTTCGGTTTAGGAAGGTTTGAAAAGTGGTTGTTCAATTACCATAATATATAAAATTAACAAAATGTCACATACAGATTGGTTTTTATTTTCGTAACCAGATGAAAATATTTTCTTATCTTGAGAAGAAAATGACTAATAATGTCCAGGGTCCAATATTTTGATAAACATATTTTTATTTACTATAAATTACAAAAAGTTAATTTTTACAAAATTAACAGTAAATTCTATTAAAAATTTAATTGCCACGAGAATTTTTATTTTATTTTTATTTTAATGTTTCGTGTGTAGTAAACATATTTTTAAAATAATTTTTTTTCCAAAAAACATTTTTAGTATTAGTTTCTGGAAAAGTGTTATTAAAAAACAAAATTAAAAATTGCAGCCGATTGGCCGAGGCTGAGTTGTCACTTGATTCGCCGCTGGGACAATTCGCCAAGGGGGTAATTTGCCGCGAGAGTTTTTGTTTAATTTTTATTTTTTCGTGTGTAGTAAACATATTAAAAAAAAATTGTTTTTTTATATATTAGTATTTTTAAAAAACTGCTTTTTGAGAAAGTGTCATTTAAAGAAAAAAATGTTTTGTTTTATTTTCAAAAATAATTTTTATAATTGTACAATAGTTTTTTTTATAAATTAGTTTTTGAAAGACTACTTATTGAAAAAGCATTTCTTTATTGCAAAATGTTGGTGGTACAGACACCGGATACGTTTGCGATCAATTGACCATGGTTAGGTTTAACACGGATTTTAATCTCCCAACAAGAGGACAGGGGAGCTATGATTTAAGAAAAAATAAGTTAAGTTAGAGAACATAAAAATTATACAAAAATTCTTGCAGCTAATTGTCCCTGCGGCAAATCGGGGGTGGCGAATTGGCCCGCGGCAAATCGGCCACGGCGAAATTTGTCCTACCCTACTATTTCAGGATTACGAATATTTTTAAAAATAGTCCCAACTTTAACTGAATTGGCCATAAAATATATTTTTTATTTAAGCAAGCGCAATCTTCTCCATTTACCCATTATTAATAAAAATTAGGGCGATTTTATATACGTTTATATAGATACTGACAGGTTACCTATAGAGGCTTTTATTACCTATATAATATAAACAAAGCTATAGTTCAGGCATAGGTGGTCGTAGAACTTAATGCTTTATAGCTGACTATAGCGGCCTATAACTAGATAGCTAATAAATTATCTCGTCTCGACACTTGCCTAGCGGCATTTATCATTATGGAACACCACTGTTTTATTAAACACTAGCATGTCCTCAAACAGGCTTTAACTTTTTCATTTAAATGTAAGTTATAACCCAACTCTATTACTCTCGATTATTTTATTACTTCGATTTTTTCTATAGTCTTTATTTTATCTATGAACAGGTGCCATGCTATCGGAACGCACTTTCACGGCAAGCATGTTTCAAGACTCAGCCAGAGTAAGGGTAAGTCCGCAGGGTGGAGTACTATCACCGACCTTGTGGTGCCTAGTAGTTGACGGCCTACTGGTAGATTTAAACAAAGCTGGGTACTCTGCCTCTGCATATGCAGACGATGTTGTTATTCCGATTCCTGAAACGACGTTGGACAAATTGGGAGACTCACGCAAAGAGCCCTTGATAGTGTCCGAGATTGGTGCCTTAAAGAAGGGCTCAGAGTCAACGCTCAAAAAGCGGAGCTGGTGGCTCTGGGTAACCTACCAGAACTTCGACTGTGTGATCAAGTCATCAGCTACAAAAGCCCAGCTTTCCTATGGAAAAAAATAGACTGTTCTTGTCCTACGCTTCTAAAGAAGAGATGTTTTCTTAGAATATTGTATTCACTAAAGCCATATCTTCTGATAAAATATAGCCAGTTTGAACAGCTCCATATGCCTGGTTGTAAACTTTGTGGATGACGCAACTACTGTGACTCCTGGACAAGATCTAGATGAGCTTTTTTCAGAAAAAAACAACAAGGCATTACAACTCCTCAATCTATAAATATATGTGATGCTAACTAATTCAGACTGATGAATTCTTAAGCTTTTAGTAGGTATGTAGATGCTCAATCTCTTAGAATTATGTATTATGCCTACTTTGAGTCAATAATGAGGTACGGGATAGTTTTCTGGGGTACTAATTCTGATGTTCAACAAGTCTTTATCCAACAAAAACGTATACTAAGGGTTATGAATAACATGAAATACAATGACAGCTGCCGAGGAGTCTTTAAAGCTCAGAATCTATTAACTGTTTATGGAATTTACATTTGTGTCTTATGTTCGTTTTTAACAACAGAGATCAATTTGACAACTTAAATATCCACCATAAATATCAGACTAGAACACTAGATCTAGCTTTTCCAAGATGTTCTTTAACTCTCACTAAAAAAGGTCTTTATTATATGTGTATAAAGTTTTCCAATAAATTGCCAAACAGCGCCAAACAAACAAGTACAAAAAACGCATTTAAAAAAACTATAAAAATACTTTTGGTTAACCTAGAGCCATATAGTATAGATGATTATCTAGACTTCTAAAAATTGTATCCTCTACTATATACTGGAGTCTAATGTCGTATTCTTTATTGGATTTTTGGCATGGTTTTTTAAGTACCCTAAAGTTGTTGAAGATTGTGTGGGTGGCTCAACAGTTTTTTTTGTTTATTCTTTTTGACAAAATTTTGTTAAATGTTTTTTATACATGTACATGTAAAGAGACATACTTTTGAAACAAAGCTTAGTTCTATTCTATTCCACTCTATAAATACATTTGTTTTATTCCAAGAAACTAATATTGGCATATTTCTAAATAAAACTTTTTTGCATACAGACACTTTGATTCTCATATCAAGACTTGTTTTGTTAAAAATTTTTGTTAAAAAACTGAGTTTTGTATTTCTTTTGATTTAGTCTTAGCAATTATCTTTATGCCATTGTCCATTATTCCAATTATGTAATTGTTATATGTAATTCTTACCTAACTACTTTAAACTTATTACTCAACCGTGAATCATTACAGATTATGTATTATATATAAACTATACATACCAAATATCAAAACGACTTTCCATTTTAATGTGTTATTCTTATTGAAAAAGGCGTTATCGCGATTTAGAATATTTTTAAAAAAAAAAGCGTACTCTATATTTCTTTACTATACTTCAATAACCTTTGACTGTACTTAATTAGATTTCGGTTATATAGTCATTGATTATATCGATTAGAACCTTTTTATATTGCCCCCATATAGAATCAAGGAAATCCTTTGTTAAATATATTCAAGGAAACACAAACACTTTATTTGAAGTATTTCAAAATTAAATATCGAAAAAAATGTAATATTTGATAACAGGCGTTGCCGTTAATTGAGATTTAACAGAAGATAATAT
This sequence comes from Aspidapion aeneum, assembly GCA_963576565.1. Lineage (NCBI taxonomy): Eukaryota > Metazoa > Arthropoda > Insecta > Coleoptera > Brentidae > Aspidapion > Aspidapion aeneum. The sequence goes on from OY755042.1 coordinate 76,798,186, forward strand.
TATCCAGAAAATGCGTTTATTAGAATTGATTTAATAAATTAATTTAGGTTTTTTTTCTATGTTCCCAAGTCCTTTTGAAGCTCATGCATATTGTCCAAAAGACCCAAAATCAAAGTTTGCATAGCGGTGTCAATTTAATTGCAAAGTTATTTGCACACTGATTAATTCAGAAATCTGAGCTTTTATTATAGGGTTAGCTCTTAAAAGATCCAAGAAATCCATTAAGGGCATTTGGACATTCGCGGTAAATTCTGGATTACTAATATTCAGACCAGTCAGTGCTGTGTGTCGGTGCATGTCTGGATCTGGAACCCCTGTTAGTCAATTACTTGTGACATTATGACGGATGGCTTGATAGAGCTCATACCTAATGCGGTGTTTCTATTTAATAAATTAAATTATCTCCCCGCTTAGAAAATCCGTTGACGTTTTAAAATAATATTGAAAAACATTTTTCACCCGCATGACACACTAGTATTACTTTTTTTAAATTTTTAACAAAGAAGTTAAATATAACAGTGCCTAAATATAGAAGATAGATACAATGTTCGATTTTTTAGAAATTCCGCGTTAAATCCCTTAAAACAGGAAAATTGCCTTATCCCTATCTTAAATATGCCCGAGTTTGTTTAGAAGATTTTTTAACAGGAAAAAAAGTAATACTTAGTATAACTTAACTCCATTTTTGAAATGCATCATAACACTTTCTTAAAAAATCATTAAATTACCAAAAAAATTAAATATAAACCCTGGGCAAGGCACTAAAACTACAAAAAAATGCCTTGTTTGTCATCCATGCGTGAAAATAATCACGTAGCTCAGAATGATCAGTTATTAATAGATATTTTAATAGTGTAGCCTTGAAGGGGAGATTAAAAATAAATGTTTATTAAATAAATAAAATAAATTAATTTATTTGACAAAATAACGGGGAAAAAGGAATATCAAAGTTTCTAATAAATTTTTTAACTTTTAATGAGTTAAATATAGAGCTGTAATGGTTTTTTGCATAACGTAATTTAAGAATAGGCCTTTAGTAGGCCTGAATAGGCCCATAATTTCTTTTAGATTTCTAACATAAAGTAAAAAGAAAACAATTTTTAAAAAAAATTATAGCTTTTTTTGTTATTCAAAATTAAACTTGCTGCGTTTCTTTACAAAACTAACATTTTATAGAGGTCTACTTACTATTGGATTGTTTCCTTTGAAAACATATATAGAGAAACCGGTTCTTTGGACAATAATTAGGTATCTCATTATGTTTTTTTTGGGCATCTTAGAAAATCTCTTAACTTTAAGGAGGAGTTTTTTTGTTTGAATACTTTCTTAAACTAGGTTAGGTAGCTACCTTAGTGTGAATAATAAGTAAAAGAAAAAAATAAATAAATAAAATGTCTTTCTACACACACAGAGCTGTAACGGTATCGCTTTACTAGGAAGGTATAATATTCAATTTCCATACCAGCCTGCTTATAGACATATTTACTATGGAAATTAAGATTAAGTTAAGACTGAGGTAGAACCCTCGTTATATTTCCCCTTTACTTAAGATGTGGGTTGTCAAGACAAATGAGCTGTAAGGGCTTCGGTAATCTTTTGTAAAAAATAACCTTCTTGCCTTTTCCCTCGGCGAAACTTCATTAAAGTAAATTTATTTTAATTAACAAGAAAATCCTTTTAAATTGAAACAAATAACTTAAGTCTTGTTAATTAGATGTTTCTATAAATCTTATGGATTAAAAGATTTTCAAATATTTAACTTCTGTAGAGAATTTAGAAAAATGAGAAAAGTAATTATCTCGTTATTTTACGGAGTATCTCTTTTAGGGTTGCCAACTTGTCCTGATTTATCAGGACTGTCCTGATTTTTAGCAAACGATCCTGCTTCCTGACAACACTGTTATCAGGACAGCAAAAGTCCTGATTTTTTGAGCATAGAAAAATAAAATGCATCTCATATCTGTAAAGTCTTTAATAAAATCTGATTTCAAAAGAAAAAGTGTAACTTGATTTGTCTCCCTACGCTTTTTTGTATTAGTATATTGACAAGCATCGTAAAAATTTGGTAACCGGAATTGAAGTATTTTTATGGTATTTGTCAACAAATCCATGGACTATATTGTTATAATTTTTATTAGATAGGTAGTTATAAGTAAATAAGTAGCTACTAAATATGTAATGTCTTAGCAAAATTAAAAAGTTTTTAAAAGATATTTTATATTTTAGTTTTTGATAACAATATGTGGCTGTCCTGAATTAGGATCAAATGTCCTGACAATTTAAAATAAATGTCCTGACAAACCTACCCAGGGGGGGGGGGGGAGAAGGGATTACAAGCCGACGGCATTTTGCAACTAATCAAACCTCTCGTTCTTCTCAAATTTTTCAACTAGTTGTAGTGTTCGAACTGCAACATTCGGGAAAAGGCAAATATGCTTATTTTTATGCACTCTATAACACCTATTGATTTGATAACAATCGTAAACCACCCTGTACATCTTTTCCCAACTTAAATTTTACTGGTGTCGTTGTTTTAATTAATTATTTTCGATTTTATTTATTTTTAGTTGTGCATTACCGAGAATTTTACACAAAATATGGTAAATTTACTTTTGTTCAAAACATTTATTGGATGTGATGCTCTATGAAAAAGCTGATGAGGTTTAAATAAATTCTCTGTACGTGCTAAATAATTTAAAAAATAAATTTATAAACACAAAAATAACAAAGCATTTTTAGTTTTTATCTTAGAAGTTTTTATCCTAGAACATTGAATGTTCGAAGGTTTTTATAGGTGCAAACATGACCGAAGCAACACGCAATTTTTTAAATATATATATATATATATATAGATTTTAGGAAGATGACAAAATTAATTATCTCGTTATTTAACAGAGTATTTCTTTAAGGCTGTATCCAGGGCTGGCAGGGAGAAGGGATTTCAAGCCTCCCAAAATACTTAGTAAATAACAGTAAACCGGCGGCATTTATTTCTCAACTTCTTCAACTTGTTGTAATCTTCGAACTTTCTCGAGAAGGAATATTTTTATGCACTATTGATTTGACATAACAATCGTAAAACCCTGTATATTGTTACCCAACAACAACATTTAAATTTTACTGGTGTCATTGTCGTAATTAATTATTTTCGATTTTATTTATTTTAGGTATTGCATTACTGGGAATTTTACACAAAATATGGTAAATTTACCTTTGTTCAAAACATTTATTGAAGCTGGTACAAGGTATTTTTAGTTTTCAGTAACGCACCCAGGAATATGTCTTGGGGGGGCCCGAGGCGTCATAATGTCGTATTTCATGCTATTTTCTGTGTTTATTCATGAAATATGTGGAAAATATATACAAAAATCATAGCCTTGGGGGGGGCCCGGGCCCCGGGGCCCCCCACTGGGTGCGCCCTTGAGTTTTTATAGATTTTAATAACAAGACATTAATACTTTTTTATCTGCTTTGTTTATTTCTTTTTATGTCTTTTTTATTATTATTACTTGAGTAAGTATGCGAATCTTCAGGAATTTTATTACTGTTTCTAAACTTTAAAAATAATTTAAAAGTCACGACTAACAAACTGTTATTACTAGAGTCCCTGTAAGTTGACACATTTGGAATCTAAATATGTCAATATACAGGGACCCTATTTACTACTACGCATTTTTATTATGCATGACCGAACCAACTCTTAATTTTTTTTTGAGGAATTTTTTTTTTTTGATAACGCCGAAAAATATGTTATGAGTTTATTTTGACCTATCATAGCAATATCGTCGTGATGTGTTTATGTGTGTGTGTATATTATTTCTGTCCATAACACAATAGCTCCTAAACCCCTGATCCGATTTTCATAAAGTTTGCAGGTAAAATAGTGTTCCACTTTCTAACGAGCTGATTTTGGTTAAAATCTATTAAAGAATTAAAAAAATTATAACTTTTTAACGAAGCATCGCATTAATATACGGTTTTCTGAATATAGTAGACTACATTTTTGTTAATAATTTAAGGGGGTATTTTTTTACCAGAATTGCCAAAAGGAATTTTTTTGCTTTTTTTTTTTAAAATCGAAAATTATTTTTAAAGCCGGGGGGAGTAAAAATGAAAATACGGCTTAACACGTTGGCTACCCAGCATGATTTTTGCATCCTGGTCCAGGGTACCATATGAATCACCGGTGACAGTACAGTTCACTTCTCTACTTTATGTATCACCGGTGATAACGAACACAAGTCATTTTAAATGCTTGTAAAAAACGCCAGTGTATAAAGAAAGGAATGAGATTTTGGGTATGGTACAGGGATGAACTAAAAAATGTTGCCTTGGGCATCACACTAACAAAATAAGCGTCATATTATCACAGAATATATAGGTTATATAGGTTATTACCAACAGAAGCACGGTCCAGTTAAAGGCACCTTTTAGTTTACAACGCTAGCGCTGGTTGCGTAACTATATTATATTTAAAATATCGCAGGGCTTCTACTGTGCGAGGTTGCCGCCTGATACGAGGTATCCCGCTCGTGTAGCGTGATCACCCAAGCAATTTAGATGTCTTTTGATGAACTTCCCTTCACGTCCCCTCAACCCGCTTAAAAACTCTGGTGTGTGTTTGTGAGCCGCGTCGTTGAAGGTCATCGGTACACCTGTATTTCATTCATTAATTGAGCCGAAATAGGTCTGAGTAAAATTAAATCTCCGCAAAAAATGAATTAAATACAAAGTATAATAAATTTATACCTACTCTGTTACAGTCTAGGATTTTTTTAGATATTTTCCACATACCTATTTTATTAATAATAAAATAAATAGCCGGTAATATGACATCATGGAGCCTTGGCCCCCCCTAAAACATCTTCCTGGGTGCGCCACTGAATAATCGACCACTTTTAATTACATTTTCGGTTCAGTTCGGGGGTGGGTTGATATATATACCGGGTGGGCCAAAAAAACCGGACAATTTTTTTTTCAATATAACTTTTGAACTATAACGTAGATTTTAATGGGACAAACTGCACTTGGCAGAGAATTATTCAGAGTTTTGACTAAATATATTTTTATTGTCCTCCATCTTAAAATCCAGGATGGCGGACAAAATTAAATTGTACCCTTCAAAGATACTCCTTTGTTCTTGTGTTGCGAACATGTTTTAATTATTTTTTAAAATCAGTAAAAAAGCTGCAAAATAATTTTGGTGTTTCTAAAAAAAATTTTTTTTGTTTCAACCATTGCGCATTGTTTGGAATATTATACGATTGCCTTGCTAATCATGTCTGGATTTATTTCCTTATAAATTAATTACTACTGAACCGATTTTGATGAAATAAAAAACATTCTGGTGAGAATTGATTGCTTTTTAGAGATCATGACCAAAATTTGCCTCCATCTCAAAATTGAAGATGGCGGACAGAATCATACTTGATTCTTCAAAATGACATGTTTATTCTTATTTTCTGAATATATTTTAGTTTTTTTTTTAATTTATAGAAAAGCACAACAAGTTAAAAATTAGTCAAATCGGTGTGGTTGTTCTCAAAAAATCGATTTTTGTTTCAGCCATTGTTTTACAGATTATACGATTGATTGAATTTCCTTATAAACTCATTATTACTGAACCGATCTTAGTGAAATAAAAAAAATCATGGGGAGAATTAATTTTTCTTTAAAGAATACAATCGAAATTTGCCGCCATCTTAAAAGCTAGGATGTCGGACAGAAACATACTTGACCCTTCAAAGAGGCACGTTTATTCTTACTTTCCGAAAAGGTTTTAGTTTTTTTTTAATTCATAGAAAAACACTACTTTATCCCGCATAAGGAAGTACAAATTAATAAAATCGGCGTAGTAGTTTTTAGAAAACTATCACTTCAGATTGCGGTTATAGTGTGGTGATTCTTTTTTTGATTTTTAAAAATTAAATTAATCTTACATTGTTATACATCATTTAAAGGAAATTTAATTTTCTATAATTAACTATACGGCACATTGTTTATAAAGAGCTTGGTTTTTCCTAATCCGGGTGAAACATATATATAATTTCTTTTTTTTTTTAATTACTCCCGACGGACGTCGCCCTCGCTGGACAATTTATCATTAATCAAACATCACTGTCTTACACATCGTGAAAAAGGGAATTTTATTTTTTACAACTAAGTATAAAAAATATTTTCCTCAATTGCGCTTAGTTTCTGAGAAAATTGGAAAAACCCTGTAATAAAATTAATGTAGTTGTTTGGATTTCTCCAGGTTGAAGGTCACTCATATTGCAATTGAAAAAAATACCCTTTCCTTCACAAACAAAATTTTATCAATTTATTAATTAACATGGAATATGGACTTTGGTCCAAAACAGCAGTCGCTTTTCAATTGCAAAATTAATGTGTTTGGTGATTTGTAAAAATTGATTTAATTTACGGGCACCTGTGTTTTAAAGTTTTAATCTGAAGATAAATCTCACTTTCTTATGGGGCGTTTAAAGAGAAATTTCATTGTCTACAATCGACTATAGGGCACAATTTATAATAGAGGGCTTGGTTTTTAAGATAATCGGGTAAAACGTGTCACAAACATGTGGTTTTTGTTTTCAATAAACGGACGCCGCTGGAGAGTTTGTCATTAGTCTGACCCCACCGACTTCCACATTGGTAAAAAGGAAATTTAATTTTGTACAATAAAGTCTCAAACAGATCACCTTTGCTGCTAGGGCCGTACCTAAAATCTTTTTTCGGGAGGGTTACTTCTTTTGTTAAGGAGGTGGGAGGGGAGTGTTCGTGAATTTTGGAAACTATCACTTCAGATTGCGGTTATAGTGTGGTGATTCATTTTTTGATTTTTTCAAAATTGCTTTAATCTACGGACGGCCCTAAATTGTTATAAATGAAACTAATGTAGCCTTGTGACACATCGTTTAAAAGAAAATTTTATTTTCTACAATAAAGTATAAATAAAATTTTTTGATGTAAAGCTTGATTTTTAAGAAAATCAAGTAAAACAAGTTTCTTTTTTTAATTTTTTTACATTATCCCAATAAACGGACAGCGCTGGAGAGTCTTTCCTTAGGCGTACCCCACCCCATTTTTCCATAAAGCTTAGTTAGTTTTTGAGAAAATTTAAATTAAAAACAAAAATTTCTAGGTTTTTTTTGTGGTTTTTTGCAGCTTAAATTTCGAAATCTAATATAATTATATATTTAGGTTAGATTTTACACATTTTTGATGCATTTCTTCTTTCAAGACTATTAAAAGATAACGATAACGAATGTTGAATTTTTTATTGATTTGAAGATTGCTGGATAGTTATATTTATTTTCGAACTTATATGTACCTGCATAGAATGAGTTTTTGACTTAAAATTCTTTTTGGAGAAAAACAATGTGTTAGGGAAGAAGAAGAAAACACAAAAATTTTAATTTTAAAAATGTATCCCTTTATGATATGCCTATGTTACGTGCACCACTGCTTTCAAAAAGGACTTATGTGCACTACTTGATTTTTCCCAAGTCTTTTACTTTTGCCATGAAAGTACTTTAAGTACATTAAATATGTCAAAAAATGAGAAAAAAGCCTAAAATATCAAAAAAAAAAATCAAAAATGTCAAAAAACGTCAAAAACTTTAACAAATATTTAAAATGACAAAAAATTTAAAAAAATGTCAAAAATTGTCAAAAAATGAAAAGAGATAATTTTATTACACAAAAAGCTGCAAAATTGACCCAGTCGCATCAAAATGTGTTTTATAGTTTTGCGATACACCCGGTTTCCACCTATACGTGCCCACCCTGATTAAAAAAACGCATCAGGTGACACTGCATTTAAAACCGGTACAACGCCATGTACTGTCAGGTGATGCATTTTTTGAATCGGGCTGGGCAAGCATAGGAAACTAGGCTTTAGGCGTGTCACGGTTACCCCGAACTCCGAGGAGCATGTATCCTACCTTGCCTTATTTCTCTTTTGGTGGAGCCCTTGGGGCACTGTTCTTACCGTCAATAATTTCTAAATCAATCATAGAAAGTACTATTTTTATAATAGCCCACAAAACTGCTTAAAAACTTGTTTAAATTAAACTAAATAAATAAGCATAACAAACGTAAATATCCAGGTGTATCTAGTCAAACTAAATAAATTTTCGGGTTCTTTAAACCAACCTCCATCAAACGTAGAAATTACGTCTGCTGCAAAGCGAGTTGGTGGATCTCTAAAAATCGAGCAAAAAATACCTGCACTACCGTACTACCGACACCCCTCAATAGATGGCATGACTGCTGTAGTAGTTTCTCACACTTTGAATTTCACGTTCCACGAAATAATGAAGGTGCGTCTAAATAATTAAGCCTATAGGCATTATTCTTTTGATGAGTGTGTACCTAATTAAATAAGAAGTACCTATCAAGGTTGCTAAAATACCGGACTTCGCTGCCAAGTTGATAAAAAAACCGGAAAAGTGGCAACCCTGAGGTTAACACTTGTTTTCGGCGCATTAAAGTTATATCTCACCTATATCTAAATTGTACCTCAAGAATATTTTATTATACTTGAAGTACTTTTAATGTACTTGAAGTACTTTGAATGTACTTGAAGTACTTTGAATGTACTTGAAGTACTTTGAAAGTACTTGAAGCACTTTGGCTGTACTTGAAGTACTTATAATGTACTTGAAGTACTTTACTTGACAAAATCAAGTACATTGTTAAAAGTACTTCAAGTACAATACCGAATTGTAGATGTACGTTAAGTACAGTACTTGAAGTACTTGTAAGTACTTGAAGTACAATTTCAATTACTGTACTTGAAGTACCTGACAGCTCTGGTATGCATATTACATTAATAAAGTTATTTAGTTATTTTAGTTGGATTTCATGGTTTCAAGATATATTTAAAATAAAAAGTTACTATAACTAATTACTTTTTCTAGTTAAGTTAAAAAAATAATGTGTAATTAGTTCAGGCCCCATGGGGTCCGATACTGCGTTTAATGATAGAAGCAACCCACTTGGTATGGATAGATATAAGACTCGCTCGAACATTTTACGAAAGGGAACCATCCCTGGCAGAGGGTTAGTTCCCCCCTTAAACGTGCTTTTTGGCGGTTTTTTGCTGATATCTCGAAAACGGTCAACTTTTCTAAAAATATTCTAAAGATCATTTTGCAAGCGGATAAAATTTCCTTTTTTAACCATGTACATTAGTCCCCTTTAAAGGCAGTCGTGCACGTTCCATAGGCCTAAGAAGAAGGGGATGTTTAAAATATGTTTTGTTTATTTTTCTTGTGGCATTTTGTATCCTTAACACATTGTTTTTTTCAAGAAAGTATTTTTGTTCAAAACCCCATTGTATACAGTTAAATAGTTAATAAGTTAGACATAACTTTTTAAAGTAGCCGCCTTAAAATAAAACCAAATGTGTTTGTAGAAATCCTCAAATCAAACAAAAATTTTGAACATTAATTTTTGTAACTCACTAAAAAATACTCAAGGTGAGCAAAAAAATTTTTTGATTAGTATTAACTTAAAACTTAATTTTTCAAGTTGATTTCATTTAAATTGGGGGGAGGGGCATTCTGTCTTTTACAGTATTTTTCTAATTTGCAAACATTTAACTTGGCCAAAAACAACTAAGTAATAGTTATTAAGGCTGACCAAAAGTGCTCTCAAAAGATGTATAACATGCCCTCCCTACATCAGTGGCCAACCTTTTATAGGTATTTAAATAGAGGTGTGGAATAAACAATATTTTATTACCCTACATGTCTGGTTTTAAAACTTATTTTTAAAGCTGAAGAAATTTCCTTTCCGACGATGTTTATTACTCTCCCCTCACGGCAGCGATAGATCTATCATAGACGCACAAAAAATAATCAATTTTGGTATACACTTGAATCTTTATTTAACAACAACCATGTTCGAACAGTACTAATACACACATTGCGTTCATTAAGAGAAGCAACACACTTGGTATGAATATACAATATACTTCCTCGAAAAAATAACGAGGGGGAACCATCCGCCTACTCTTGGTGGGGACGGTGCAGTATGTGTATTAGTAATGTTCCAACATGGATGTCAAATGAAGATTCAAGTGTATATCAAATTTGACCATTTTTAGGGGGTCTATGCAAGATTAAAAATAAGTTTTAAAGCCAAACATGTGGGAGTAAAATTTAAGAAAAAAAAATAGATTTTTTCCACACCTCTCATTTATTTACATTGAAGATGCTCATAAGATGCAAAAACGAGTTATCCGAACATTAAAATTTAGGAGTAATTCCACGCCAAATCATCCAATGGGGGTACCTGCCATGTAACGAAAAAAATCCAAATTTTGATAACATGTATTAGTTTCCTTAGGAATACCAAATTAACAAATTTTAATTTTTAATGTCGCCGCCCGTATTTTACAGGCCACTTTAAAAGTAAAAAAAAGAAGAAAATCAGTTGTGGCCTTATTTTTTTTCCAAAACCATTAAATACCTTCTCCTAAAGATTGAATTTTTCTGAAAGAAGAAATAAATGGTTTTCCAGGACTTTGCTTTTACTCAAGCCCCCTCTCCCAACCCCCTTGGAAAATTTCTGCATACGCCACTGGGCATTAAAAAAACTAAGTCATGGTAAAAGCCCATGTGATGCGTTTGGAGGTACTGTAAAATTATTTGTTTTACATTAAAATCTCAAACAAACAACAACTGGACACCATTCTTTCACTCCTCTGGATGATTTAACTATAGATGCAAATTTACTTCAAGCTCAGAAAAAAAATTTGATCGGTTTCTGAAATTATAGAACTCAACTTCTTTTCCGATTTTTTAAATATGACAGTAGGTAACTACTAAAAAAGTAAATAAACTTTTAAAAAAATTGTGTAGTGACCGTATGAAGAGAGTTTAGATCATAATTTATTGAACAGTGCTCATATAAATAAACTTTACCTTCTGATAAACCTTAATTTCCAGGAGCGGATCTAGAAACTTTATTTTGGGGGAAAATATCATAATAAATATTTCACAAAACTAATTTGCATAGTAGAGATCTGAGCCCTGAAGGGGAGAAAAACTAGAGATATCCCAAAAAAATAACCCCAAAATTAAATTCGCCTGGGAAAACAGAGTCTATTAAACTAAAAAACAATGGAAAAAATCGGCAACACGCTAAAAGCTTACCTTCTGTGATTCTGCAACATTCTCTGGCGGCGCCGCCCGTTTCTTGCGTCTGGAATTTCGGTCTTCAACCCGAAAACACATGTGACTTCTTCTAGTTTTTTGGCGGTGTGATTTCTTCATTCCCCTGTCACACACAGGGTGGCGCTTCAAACTTCCAGCGTGAGAAAAAACGCGAATGATTTCAATAAAATGATCAGGTGATCAAAAAGAAAATAGCTTTCAACAAAGCGAGAAATTATCACCTGATCGGAATTTTTCCCAAACCGGACTTTCCTTTTTTGAAGGTTTCTGCAGAAAGCCCAAAATATCAAAACAAACTCCAAGGTTAGGTTTTCCCAAAAAATTCAAAATAAAACAATAAAGAAAAAATAACTGGCAGTATTAAACACATAGTGACCAGGAGGTGTATTCTATGTGTCAAAACTAAGTAAAGTTTCAGATTTGGGGGGGGGGGGTAGCCCGTAGATCCACGCCTGTAATTTGTGATGCAATTTAACATCACTAAAAATACTAAAATAACAAAAAAATGTGTAGTGACCTTAAGGATTACAGACCCAGATTTTTTAATCTTTTTTTTTTAAAGTATATGATACAGTGAAAAATTTACCCTACTTGATTACCACCAGCACCCCGATAGACAGGGTGTTTTTGATGCTGAATTGAGGGATTTCTCAGACATTCTTAACTTCTTCGTGGAAGTCCAAGGTAACGTCTACTTTTTAAATATATTTTATACAAGGAAGATATAGTCCTTGAGTATAGCTTTCCGACACTGTATCAAAAATTTAAGAAAACATTACATTTATACCCCAAAAAAATATGAAAACTTTGAAAATTTCTGCGTTTTTTGGATATTCTCTAAATTGCTCTAATTAAGCCAGTATAAAAGATTTTGCTAAACATCACATTTTTTTGAAAACTACTTTTATGCATGTTTTCAAAATTATAGGTTAATTTTTTTTAGGTGCTGTTTACTATGAGCATAATTCCCATTTTGCCCGTTTTTAGACTTTTTAAATGCGTGTACAACAGACTAATTGTTTCACTTAGTAAGCATGATTAAAGAAAAAAATTAAATGTCACGGCGTGGAATTGTTCTTAGGCCCCTCTTTAAAGAATTAAAAATACTTAGTGTCATTGACATATACATCCTAAACTGTGTCACTTACATAAAGAACAATCCTGAAAAACTTAGACAAGATCTTAGTGGGTCAGAGTTTTACAGTCTCAGAAAAAACTATAGTGTAGCCCTGCCTAGGCATTATTCAACTATGGCTGCTAAAGGTCCTCAAGTGGTTGCAATCAAACTTTTTAACAAACTGCCTGCTAAATTATAGAAAATCCAGAGTAAAAATATCTTCAAAAATAGAGTTAAACAAATACTTTTAAGCCACTCATTTTACTCAATATCAGAATTTATGTTGGTTGGTGGTGTCTGATCTTGCACTGCATGTTTGTTTTTGTAGTAGTAGTAGTAGTAGTAGTGTGGGGTAGGCTCTAGGCCAGGCGACTAGGCACATGAAGCGCCCTTTTCGCCAACCCCCGGGCATCCCCCCTACTGCGTCCTTCCTTCGCTAAGGAATCTGCCCGTCTTCTGTACAAAGGCCAGAATTTTTTGATGTAGGTCCTCCGTCCCAAAGGTTTCCTCTTCGAATACCTCTCTTCTTGCCTCCTTATATGCTTCACATGATGAGAGGAAGTGCGCCGAGGTCTCGTCCTCGGCCCAGCATCGCTCGCACGTCGCGTCGGTCTTCACTCTCATTTTCGCCAGGTGTCCTCGTAGGACGCAGTGTCCGGTTAGGACTCCCACTATGGCTCCCACCTCTCTCCGTGTTCTACGGAGCAGCCAGTCCCTACGGGATTTGCTGTATGCTGTCACGTACTCCTTTGCCTGTCTGGCGTTTCCTGTGTTGGTCCATTTCTTTTGTATCTCTTTCTGGGTCCACTCCGTTAGGGCCGACTTCTTTGCCCTCGTGTGAGTCCCAGGAAAGGCTCTGGCCCGACTCATTTTTGCCGGGATACACTCCTGGCAAGTTTGTCCGCTTTCTCGTTTCCTGGGACTCCCATGTGGCTTGACGAGCTCCACCTCTCTTACTCCGGCCAACTCTTGAAATGCATCTGCGCACTCCTGCACCAAACCCGCGGACATGGTTGGTTTGCACAATGCTTTCAGCGCAGCTTGACTGTCTCAACAGATGCGGAGGCGCTTTCCTGTTTCGTTCCTAATTTTTTCCTCCATTTTACCGGCAGTATAGCGTAAACCTCCGCCTGAAAGACTGTTGCATTGGATCCTAGCGAATAGCTTTTTTGTTTTTGTAACTTTGTGTTTAATTTGTGATAAAGGATCAGGCACACCTCTTATGGGACTTCTGTAATCCGTCAAACTTCATGAAATTTTGGTATGTCGACTGAACCTTTCTTATCAAAAGCTCTCATGAGCCCAACTTAAATTAAAGACCAGTTTTTGAAATACAGGGTGTTGAATGTGTTAATGTCCAAGAAGCATAATGGCTTTTTAAAGGGGTTTTCCAAACATAAACGCAATGTTTTTATTTTGTATATTTACGATCTATTTATTATTTTTAATCTGTGCCTTTTAAACATTATCTACAGGATGTTTAAGTAAATATTAGTCGAATGTTTTAATGAGAAATAAGCTTTAGTGTGCTGTAGATTAAGCCTTGCTCATCAGAAGTCCTCATGAGCCCAACTTAAATTAATTTTCGGTTTAATAAATACAGAGTGTTGAAGGTGATAATGTTCAAGAAGCATAATAGCTCTTTAGACGGGTTTTTCAAAATTATTTACAAATTTAGATTTAGAGTATTTATTAGTTTTCTAATGATTCTTTTAATGATAAAGCTGGACTTATTTAGTATTTAATACAGGGTGTTTTGACAAATATCATTTTTTAAATACTAATTAAAAATCTGTGTATTGTATATATTATTGAGCATCTTACTATTCATTTAGCGAAATTGTGGTGCAAAAAACTAAAGCATAATTGTAAAAAAAAGCCTTTTTTTAAAATCCTCTACCAAAATACTGGATGAAAAATCATTTCTTGTTTGGACAACCCGTCCAAAGAGCTATAATGCTTCTTAGACATTATCACTTTCAACACCCTGTATTTCAAAAACTGGTCAATAATTTAAATTGGGCCCATAAGAACTTTTGATAGGAAAGGTTCAATCTAAAACACAGTGACGTTTATTTCTCATTAACACTTTTGAATTTCAAAAGGTGCGCCACTGATGTAGGGGGGCGTGTTATACAGCGTTAGAGAGTACTTTCCATCAGCCTTAATAATTGTTACTTAGTTATTTTTCCCAAGTTAAAAGTTTGCAAATAATTGGGAAAATACTGTAAAAGAGCACTTTTGAGGGGGGCGAAAGGGGGGAGGCCCCCTGCTTCCACTTTAAAGTAGGTCAACTAGAAAAAGTCAGTCTTAAGTTATTACTAACCAAAATTATTTTTTTTCTTATTCTTATTATTATTTACTGAGTTAGGTACAAAAATGAATGTTCAACTGTTTCATTTAAGGATTTCTACAAAAAAAAATATTTTTATTTCAAGGCGACTTTTAAAAAAATATATGTCTAGCTTAATAAGTATTTAACTGCATACAATCGGCTTTTATGAAAAATATCTTTTTGAGAAAAAATTGTGCTAAGGATTAAAAATACCACAAAAAACAAATAAAGAAAAGATTTTAAATATGTTTCTTTTTTTCGTACGCTAATGGAACGTGCACCACTGCCGTCAGATACTAGGATACATCGTTGAAAAGGAAATTGTATCTGCTTGAAAAATGATCTTTAGATGATTTTTGGAAAAGTTGACTGTTATCAACTATCAAAAATCATGTTTAAAGGGGGGAACAACCCCCCTGCAAGGAATGTTCGGTTCATACATATCCATACCAAGTATGTTGCTTCTTTTATTAAACGCAGCATATCGCTTGAACCTCGGATGTAGGGCCTGAACTAAATAACAAAACCAGAAAAAATACTCTGCCAATATATGGGCCCCTAAGCTCACACTAGGTACTATAGTTATAGTTTACGTGTGAGCTAATATAACTAAAAACTGAAATATATTTTATTCAACTCCAGACTAAATTACCTTTTGTTTGATACCACACAAGCCTTGTTTTGACTTAAACTCAAATTTTTAAAATCTACCCCCTCCTTAAAAAAAGCAAAAACTAAAATGTTATTTGTTAAACTCTGGACTCAATTACCTTTCGTTTGATATCACACACGCTATATTTTCACTTAAACTCTAATTTTTGAAATATACCCCCACCCTTTTTTTAAAATAAATTAAAATGTATTTTGTTTAACTCCAGACTCAATTACCTTTTGTTTGATATCACACACGCCATATTTTCACATAAACTCTAATTTTTGAAATCTACCCCCACCCTTTTATTTGGTTTGTGTTCGGTGGATTTTGTTCATTTTTAAATGGGACCATCTCGACCCAAGACCAGCCTAGGTACCTAATTTCATTAAAATCGGTCAAGCGGTTTTTGAGTTATGCGCGTTGGTCGTTACAGACAGACAGACAGACATACAGACAGACGGCGCAACAAAAAAGTTTCAAAATCATCTGAAACGCAAAGATATATAAAAAATTTTGAAATCGGAGCAACTTTTTTTTTCTCGAAAAAATTAGGATCACCATAGCTCACACTACTATGTGTGAGCTAATATAGCCGGGCTATATTCTTTGTGATAAAACTAATGGAATAAACGAGCTTATTTCTTAACGAGCCTGTATAAAATTTAGATTTCTACTGTTTTAGCTCTTATTTGTTCATAGTTTCGTTATGTGCAGTAAAAATTGTAGGTGAAATATAAGAATAGTAAGAAATATAAAAACTAATATCTTCATAACTAGAGAGAGAAAATAAGATATATTTTTTCCTAGTGTAACACTAAGTTACGAAAATATGCAGCTAAAATTTTATCAAAATCGACCGAGCCGTTTTCCACAAATAACTTAAAAATCATTTAAAAGCCAAAACAACGATTTTTGTTAATAGATCCTTTGGCTAAACCAAAAGCTATGGCATTTTTTAAAATATATTTAAAATACTTTTTATGCTGTTTTCATACAAAATATTTAATAAATTAATTTTTTTCATACAGAAAATAGCTTAAAACCTCTGAATTTTATTTAGTAAGTAAAAAAATTTGCAATAAAATAATTCATATCTATAAAAGTGGGGGCAATCAAAAACCTAAAATATTTTTTTCTTAAAATATCGTATGAAACTATTAATTCGTGCCAAAGTACAATGTGCTAGGTCTAAAATTTAGTAATAGTGCAGATATAAAACAATTGTTTTTTTGACGACCCCCCGTATTTTATCGATATATTGACAAGAATGGCATTATAAGTGACTTTGTCTTTAGGCCTTTTAAGTGTCAAGTCAAGGTGTAAGAGTTTTTATTATTAGAACATACACAAAAACGACCTTTTCACGAACTACTATACTATAACATAGTAAAATTATAGCCAATTCTGTGTAAGCAAACGGGTGCGGTGTTCATTATAAAATAGACATTTTTCAGGTTCATTTTAAAAAATGTGTATTTATAAAACTGCACCAAGAACCCTTATAATTAAAAAAAAATTTGGTTGAAAAAACAAATGTGACTGTGCGCGAGTTTACTGGAATCTTATCTTATTCAATACTACGATCTTCTATAGGCTATTTACTTCGTAAGAGAAGTCAACTATCATGTAAACCTAGCCGCGTACACTCTTTAAGAACACATGTGATGCCGCTGAAAGTCAGACATCGAATGAACCGACTGCCGACGGACGCGCTAAACTCAAGGTCACAAATCGATCGATGGACTGCAAATTTTTACAGAGAAATACATCCTTCTTGGTAACACCGGCAACTTCCCGAGGGGAAACCCAATTTGATTTCAGAGTTTTGCGTGAAGGCAAAAGCCTGTGATCAAACCGGTTCGCCTCGCGCTCCGTAAGCTTCAGACCTCTGTAGTATACTTACTTTATGATATTATATATATTATTTATAAAATCCATTCGAACAGAAACGGCGGATATTTTAATTATAGAACTAAAACATTAAACACAAACAAATATTTTACGTCTGAAGGACTAAAACAACTTAAAACTAAATAATAATTATTATATGAATCTGAAGGACTAAAAATGGTCCACTTATGTATATCCGTTAAAAAACCGCACACATGCGTGTTTCAATGCATCCTAGCGACATCTTGTGGTAAAACTCCACGAAATAAGTTGTAAAAGGCATTGGTGCACAGGGGATATAATAAGGCTCTAGTGTTTAGGCGAATTTATTATAAAGAACAATAAATATTTCTGGTTGTTATTATTTGTCCCAATTAACAATACTTGCGCTGCAAAATGTTCTTTTATCTAGTATCAAATTTATTTTACTGGCCACTGCACTTAAAACAACATTTTTGGGTTAATTTAATTTTATACACGATGTAAAAAATATAGGTGCTTTAATTTAAAACAGTTCTAAAAATTTTTGTTATTTTGTTTATTACACAAAGAGACAGATATTTTTTTAGTTTAGGGAATCGTATCGTATCAAATGCAATTACAACTTCAAAGGTATAATACACAAAGGAATTTTGATCAAGGTAACTCAACTTTATGTTAAGAGATCTGGGCGTTATAAATATAAAACACACACTGCGTAATAATATAATATTTAACTGAAAACTATTTAAAAACTTTCCTGTTAACTCGAAGGCTACCTTTAAGTCTTTGATTTTAAAAGGTGTTCAAAACTCTAAGTGTTTGCTATTTTAAAAATATCTTATTATATCAATGAAAAAGCTTCTAATAGTGGATATTAGTTAATGACCTAATTAAAAGTTTTAATAATAAATTAATAATAATCCATTCTGTATTAACTTTTCCGAATCTATAAATAATTTATACAGCAATATCTTCGACTAATTATAATGAAAATTGCACAGTAGGTATCACAAATTTCAGTACATAAAAGATTTTATAAGTTGTTTTTGAACAGTAAGTATCGTGAAGTTTTAACATACCATATCAGAACAAAATAAATGGATCCATGACGGATCTGATACCTTCCTAGCTAGCCTATTACCACACTTCAAGTGAACTTCCTGATATATCAGCCCTGAAAATAGTTTTTTGAAAATATCTCAGAAACGAAAGCTCCTACGAAGTTTTTGAGAAAAATGCGAACTACTATATTCCGAAAACCGCATATTGATGCAATGCTTAGCATTTTTTAAATATTTTAATTGTCAGAAAACGGTCAATAACATTATTGGATTCTGACCAAAATCTAATCAGCTTGTAATAGTGTCGAAAACTACTTCACCTGAAAATTTTGTGAAAATCGGTTCAGCGGTTTAGAAGCTATCGTGTTACGGACAGACATACACACACACAGACAGACATCACGATGATATTGCTAAGATTGGTCAAAATACACCCAAATAAAACATTTTAGGGGTTATCTGAAAAAAAATTTTTTCGTCGAAAATAATACCTTCTCGAGGCATTGTGCCGCGGGCTAGGAAAGTAAAAAAGCGACGTATAATTACTACCTGATGTATTTCAAAATGTTCGATTGTAGTTTTACACTTAATTTCGGTTATATTAAGGTTCAAATATTGAAATTTAGAATGTCCACACTGTAGATATCTCAAATTGTAGTAGAGTGAGTAGCCTAAAAAAATATTTATTGAGTTTTTAAAACATATTAAAAACATCTATAACAAATATAAGCTTCTGTTATTTAAACTTAAAATTTTGTACTTTACATAATTAAATGAATACGAAATTGTGGGTATGGATTTTATCCCAGTGTATTTAAAAACAGACGTATATTTGCTATCTGATTTATTTGAAAATTTTCGATTGTAGTTTTACACTTAGTTTAGTTTAAATTGCATTGCAAACGTTGTTGTAGGGATTAAATTTAAGAATTGATAAGTTATCGTTTTTAAAGATTGTTAAATAATTTAAATACATAAGAAACAGTTCAAAGCTTCAAACAAAAAAATAAAATAAAGAAATTGGGTAACGTTTCCACAACCAAGGACTCACCAAATCTTTAAGAGAATGCAGATTCTTGGCTTGAACAAAAATAATCATACCCATTAATTCTCTTTTCATGAATTTTATCTTTTTAAAAGGTCGTTTAACGGGCGTTTAATTTTTAATATTATATCAATGACAAAGTGGATACTAGTTAATGACCTAATTCAGAATTTTAATATTACATTGATATTGATGAATTTTATATTCACTTTTTCGAATCTATAAATAATTTACACAGCATTATCTTCGAATAATTATAATGAAAATTGTACTGTATTTGCATTTTTTATTTTTAAAAGGTCGTTTAACGGGCGTTTAATTTTTAATATTATATCAATGACAAAGTGGATACTAGTTAATGACTTAATTCAGAATTTTAATATTACATTAATATTGATGAATTTTATATTCACTTTTTCGAATCTATAAATAATTTACACAACAATATCTTCGAATAATTATAATGAAAATTGCACTATAGGTATTAAAAATTTCAGATATAAAAGTTGTTTTTTCTACAGAAAGTAGCGTGAAATTTTAACATACCATTCTGCAAAAAGTAACTAAAATTACTACCTAACTCTTTAAAAATGTTTGATCATGAGTGTACACTTAATTTCGGTTATATTACAGTTTAAATATTTAAATTTAGGAAACAGATGCCCACACTGTAGATATCTTAAATTGTAGTAGACTAAAAAACTTTTTTTAATAAAAAACATACTAAAAACATCTAAAAAATATAAACTTCTGGTAATAAAACTTAATATTTTGTAAAAATATTTAAATGAATAAGAAATTTCGGGTATTGATTTTATTCCAGTGTATTTAAAAACAGACGTATATTTACTATTTGATATATTTGAAAGTTTTCGATTGTAGTTTTAAACTTAGTTTAAGTAAAATTGCATGGCACTGGGATGCACATAAGGCCGCCAAGAACAATTTTAAAAATGAGGTGAGGCGAAGCAAAGGCATGTCGTGGTGGAAATTCTGCGAAGACTTGGAAAGCCTTCCAGACGCTGCTAGACTGATGAAACTACTAAGTCAAGAAAAGGAGGAATCTTTAGGCGTATTTAAGACACAGGAAGGAACGTGGACGAAAACTGCAGAAGAATCCCTCAAACATCTCCTGGAGACACACTTCCCAGGCGAGAGGGATCCCGCAGAGGCTGCCCAGGACAAAAACCAGTCAACAAACGCCCCGGATTGGAGCCTAGCGGCCGAAATCGTAACAGACGCAGCGGTATGGCAGCGGGACCGGACGAAATCTTCCCTGCTTTATTGCAAAAGGGCCTTGAGCTGCTACTGCCCCACCTTAAAGGGATTTTCCAGGCCAGCATAGCCTTGGGTTATGTCCCACATATATGGAGGAAAGCAAGGGTAGTATTCATACCTAAGGCAGGGAAGAAAGATTACACCACCGCAAAATCATTCCGGTCCATAAGTTTGGCATCATTTCTGATAAAGGCATTGGAGAAAATGGTTGACAGGTTGAGGTACCACTCAAAGCATCCCCTCTCCATAAAGAACAGCATGCATACTGGAAGGGTAGATCTACGGACACAGCCCTCCATACAACCGTGCAAAGGATAGAGAAAGCCTTCGAAAACAAGGAAGATGCACTGGCAGTTTTCTTTGACATCGAAGGAGCTTTTGACAAGGCAAGAACTAGCTCAATAAGTCGAGCAATGCAGAAAAAGGGCATCAGCCCGGTCCTCATATCATGAACCGAGATGGCTTTACAGGAGAGAGAAGTGGAAGCAAGTATGAAGGACGTCCAGGTCAAGAGGAGCGTAAAAGAAGGACAGTCGACTTCACAAACTGGAAGAGCAAGGATTTGACGGCAAAGCATACGCCGAAGATGGACTGGTTATAGTACCAGGGAAGTACCTAGCCGTAATTTGCGAAAGGATGCAAAGGGCGTGCAAACTAATGAGAACTGGTGCCAAGAGAACGACCTTTCCGTCAATCAATCAATTTACAAAGAAGAGGAAGGCTTTAAAGTATCAAAAATGTATGGACGACCACTTGCACTATCGCAAGAGGTTAATTACATGGGGATGGTGCTAGACAGTAAATTAAGCTGGAAACACATAAAGTTATATATACACATATAGACCGACTAACAACAAAGACGACAAAGACATTCTGGTAAGTAAGAAGAGGGGTAGGAAGAAAGTGGGGACTCAGCCCAAGGATCATGCACTGGATCTACACGGCCATCATAAGACCAAGGATCCAATACGGTTCCTGAAACGGAGCTCTAAGGTCTACTCCCTAAACACTATCCTGGGCGTTCCATCGTTGTCCACCTGGATAAAGAAGGAAGCGATGGCAGCATACCTTAGGATAAGGGACGCGGGCGTATGGAGAAGGAGTGGTGAACAAAAAGGACATTCGGAGATCGCGACTGTGATGGAAAACGAGATTCCTCTATCAACGTACAGGTTAGCGATGCCTGAACACTATCCTGGGCCTCCCATCGCTGTCCACCTGGATAAAGAAGGAAGCGATGGCAGCATACCTTAGGATAAGGGACGCGGGCGTATGGAGAAGGAGCGGTGAACAAAAAGGAAATTTGGAGATTGCGACTGTGATGGAAAAGGAGATTCCTCTATCAACCTACAGGTTAGCGATGCCAGAGAAGCGGTTAAGGGAGAAAAGGAGATACCGTGTAACCATACCACCAAGGGATGCATGGAGAAAGGAAGATGTTGAATTCCTTAGCGGTGCCACGGTCTGCTTTACAACGGATCAAGGCTAACAGACCTGAATTCGACCGGAGCAGGAGTGTACGTGGAAAGCAAGGGTATTGGAAAAAGCTATTCGCTGGGATCCAATGCAACAGTCTTTTAGGCGGAGGTTTACGCTATACTGGCGGTAACATGGGAGGAAAAAACTAGGAACGAAACAGGAAAGCGCCTCCGCATCTGTCAAGCAGCGCTGAAAGCACTGTGCAAACCAACAATGTCCCCGGGTGTGGTGCAGGAGTGCGCAAATGCACTTCAAGAGTTGGCCGGAGTATGAGTGGTGAAGCTCGTATGAGTCCCACGCCACATGGGAGTCCCAGGAAACGAGAAAGCGGACGAACTCACCAAGGATGGATCCCGGCAAAAATGCGTCGAGCCAGAGCCTTTCCTTCACAAGAGGGCAAATGAAGTCGGTCCTAACAGAGTGGGCCCAGAAAGAGATACAAAAGGAATGGACCAACACAGGACACGCCAGACAGGCGTAGGGACTGGCTGCTTCGTAGAACGAAGAGAGCCATAGTGGGAGTCCTAACCGGACACTGCGTCCTACAAGGACACCTGGCTAAAATGAGAGTGAAGACCGACGCGACGTGCGAGCGATGCTGGGCCGAGGACGAGACCTCGGCGCACTTCCTCTCATCATGTGAAGCATATAAGGAGGCAAGAAGAGATGTATCTGAAGAGGAAACCTTTGGGACGGAGGACCTTCTGAATCTGAGGTGGTCCGATATTCTGGCCTTTGTACAGAAGACGGGTAGATTCCTTAGTGAAGGAAGGCGCAGTGGGGGGGATGCCCGGGCGTTGGCGAAAAGGACGCTTCATGTGCCTAGTCGCCAGGCCTAGAGCCTACCACACACTACTACTACTACTACTACTACTACTAAATTGTATGGCAAACGTTAAAATTTGGGAAATAATAAATGTATAAAGGTCTGCTTCAGGAAAAATACAAATGTACACCCTATATCATTATTTTTAAGATAACTTTTGACAAGTTTTTTTGTTTGCCTATGCTATTTGTTATGGTAAACAGCTGATAACTGTCAAAAAGTTATCTCAAAAATTATGGTATGGAGTTTATAACCGTTGTTGTACGGATTAAATTTAAAAATTGATTAGTTATCGTTTTTAGGGATTGTTAAGTAAATTTAAATATATAAGGAACAGTTCAAAGTTTCAAACGCAAAAATAAAATAAAGAAGTTAGGTAACGTTTCCACAACCAATGACTCACCAACTCTTTAAGAGAATGCAGACTCTTGGCTTGAACAAAAATAATCATACCCATTAATTCCCCTTTAATGAATTTTATCTTTTTAAAAGGTTCTTTTTCGCTTAAAGCAGTGCCTCGTAGGAATTTAGAAATTTTCCTAATTTAACAAAAACAACTAGACCTACATTTCCTGTGAAAACAAATGCCCCATTTGAGATTTAATACAGATATTGTTGCACTTTGGTACGCTAGATTTTATTAACTGTTTCGCATATCAAAGATAATATTGTCTTTGCAGCGAAATAGGCCAGAAATCATGTATGAACCCTGAAGCATGGTAAAATAAAGCTTGATATTTAACATAAACCTTAAATTAAAATCATACATATAGGTACATACCAGTTGCGGCTCGTGGCATTTTAAAATCGGCGTTATAATTTTATTATTATGCTTTAAAACAAAAGATCATATAACTATTCGACCTTATAATAAAATATTATAGAGGGTGTTTCAAAAATCAATAACATAATTTTAGTGTTAACTTTCTTCAGTGATTGGGTGAGGAACGTTTAGTTTTCGAAATACAGGGTGTTAAGGATTATTTTTAAAACAAAGTCTTTTGTTCATCATGCAGTTTTTGGCATATTTAGCTCAAATTTGGCGCTTATCTTTAGCTTTAGGCACTACAATATTAGATATGTCAAATATAAGTAAAAATTCACAGGTTGATACTTTTTCAGAGGTCTTGTCGCCTTTTGCCCCAAATTTTTTTGTTGTAAGCCACTGTCAAATTTTAAACAAGAAATAAAATGTTTCATTTGCAAACTTTTTGCCTTTGACGATTTTTCGCATATTTAACTCTAACCGTTTCAGAGAAATTCCCTGTTGCAACAAAGGCTGCTATCATCAAAATAAAAAATGCTCCAATATGGTATATATGGCGAGTATATAAAAACAAATAAAAGAAATAGTATTGCCATAACTAAGCGTTTGTGGACCTATGTTTATATAAATATTTAAATAAATTATGTTATTGAATTTTAAAACGCCCTATATAAAATAAAAGTGTATAAAATATACAAACAGATTTTTCATAATGTACTTTTTGTTTCTCATGTATGTAAACTACGTTTATCCCTGGCCAAGGTGGTCCATTTTTACCTTTCTAGCCCGCGCAGCAATGGCTAGAGAATGTATTGTTCTCGACAATTTTTTTTGAACGTATCCTTGAAAATGTGTTACTTTGGTGTATTTTGACCATTCTTAGCAATATCGTCATGACGGCTGTCCGTTTGTGTGTGTATGTCTATCCGTAGCACCATAGTTCCTAAACCGTTGAACCGATTTTCGTAAAACTTTTACGTAATATAATGGAAAATACTGTAATGAGCTGATGGTTGGTTGATAGGTCAAAATCCATTAATCCTAATTGACAGTTTAAAAATTAAAACTTCTTACCGGAGCATCGCATCTATATGGAGTTTTTGGAATATATTAGAACAAATTTTTTCTCAATAATTTATGTTATTACTAAAAACTTCGAAAGGGTTTCTGTTTTTACAAAAACTGTTTTTAAGGCTGATATAGCGTGAAGTTCACTTGAAGTGTGCTAATAGGCTAGGAAGGTACCAGATCCATCATACATCCATTTATTTTTCATTAGCAATCGATTTTAGAAATTATTTTTGTTATCTTTTCTAAATTCCACCGGACAAGGCCCATGTTTTTAGAATTACTATAACGCAACAAATAAGAATGTCAAAACTTTTTATTTAAATTCGTTGGTTTTTAGATATATAATGTTAGTCCACGGTTAGAAAAACGTTAAATGCAATGGACTGTATAAATTTTAATTAATGATAGCGCGAACAAACATAAATATTGATATGAAATTACGAAATAATCAAAACGTCCATAGGTAAAATATTGTTGGCACACAACGGTAATCAGAGACAAATGCACTCACCTCTTTTGCAGCCAAATTCTCCACTTCCAAGGGGCCCCTGATGGATCTAATGATGTCACCACGTAGCTGAAGGGTTGAAGTTTCTAGTTCTATGCTTCAGTACACAAAAATCGAGCACTTTCAGGTGTAGATATTTGAAATAGTTGGAGAACGAAATTAACACGCCTTTTTCTCTAGGCGATTGATAAGGATCCCTCTGGTTGTTGGTGCGCATGTCTAAATACGCGGAATGCGCTTTGTCCTTCATACAGTTGTGTGTTTTTAAAAATATATATAAACAACCGCGAAATTTAGCGGGAGCTAACATAACTGCCCTCCAAAACACACAAATTTAGAATCTCAACCGGACAGATATAGATATAAGAAAAAGAATCGACCGATAAATATAAATGAATGAAAACAGATAAGTATCGTAAGTTTATTTAGATATAACGAAATCCCGAAAAAAGGCAAAACAAACAAAAAATTCAAAAAAAATTAAAAATAAAAAAAACCTATTGTAATACCCGGTAAAAGGTAGAAAATTAAAATTACTTTAATTTGGCAAGAGGCACAGTTTTACAACTGGCCGCTTATAAACACCGGTAACCGTTTGTACCGTCGCAACACGCACCTGACCGTCCCCGCCGGGATGCAGTTCGATGACCCGACCGACCGGCCATTTCAAAGGCGATTGAATGTGATCACTTGTTATGATAACCAAATCATTTAACTTGATATTTGGGGACGAATCAGCCCATTTGTGTCGCTGTTGTAGCGTATGCAAATACTCGATAGAATACCGTTTCCAAAAATCATTATGTAGTTTTTGGATTAGTTGCCATCTCGAGAGCCGATTTAGGGGAACCTCGGACAAATCTGACTCAGGAATTTCTGAATTAAGGGGTTCAAGTGTCAAAAAATGCCCAGGGGTAAGAGGTTGAAGATCGTGTGGGTCTGAAGAGGCAGGAGATAAAGGGCGACTATTAAGTACGGCTTCTATGCGACAGGTAAGGGTGGACATCTCCATGATAGACAACTTCTGGTCGCCGACAACTCGTACAAAGTGAGTTTTAAAACTTTTGACGCCAGCTTCTGCCAGGCCATTGAAATGTGGACTGAGAGGAGGTCCCAGATGCCAACGAATAGAAAGTCTGATGGCCGCACTTCTTGCGTAATCAAGTAATTGGTTACGAAACCCTATAAAATTACTGCCTTGATCTGACCAGCATTGCGTCACGCTTCCACGTCTGGAAATGAATCGATGGAATGCACCTACGAACCCTTCGGTGGACAGTTCCATGGTTAATTCCAAATGCACGCAATGTGTGGCCGTACAGACAAACACACAGACATACGATTTGAAAGCTTTACAACCACGGTAACGATGAGGAATCACAAAGAAAGGTCCACAAATGTCGATAGCTACACTCGAAAAAGGTTTAAGTTGATTGATTCGATGAGCGGGAAGTGAACTCATTATGGGCGGTCTATAGGGTTTAGGATTGATTCTAAAACATTGCAAGCACTTGGATATGGTTCTTTGAATTGCCCGTCTGGCAGATAATATCCAAAATTGCTGTAAAAGCAGATTATGTAATGTTTTAAACCCAGGATGAAGGTATTGTCGATGAGCGGACTCGATAAGAAGAGTAGTTAAACGATGGTTACTCGAAAGTAAGACGGGGTGTTTTGCAGAATAAGACAAAAGGTCAGATTTTTGTAATCTGCCACCGACTCTAATGATATTATTTTCATCAAGAAAAGGTGAAAGTTTTCGAAAAGGTTTCGGTGTTGGTTTATCTTTAGATAACGCGGAAAAAAGCTCAGAAAAACAAAAACCTTGAACGCGTTTGATAAGAAGGTTTAACGCACTTTGCATCTCACCGGTGGTAGGAAAAACAATATTCTCAAAAATAACTTTTTGGTCCGGCGGCTTAGTGGGTTTTTGATAGGAATGGTTTTGAAAAAGGTTAACTATTCGAAGGACATAACAAATGATACGTTGAATTTTTTATATAGATGAATATTTGATAAGAAGCTGATCTAAGAAGTTGACATCAATTATCGCATTGCAACAGACCTTTGGCTTTTCCTCCAGATTAATATCTCCGAAATCAATCGGCATTTTTGATTTATGAAAATCGGGCCATTCGTTTTCGGGAGACCACAAAAACGACGGTGCGTTCCACCACATGTCATGTGACATGAGCTGTGAAGGGGTGGCCCCTCGTGACGCAATATCGGCTGCATTTAAAGCAGAAGGAATGTAGCGCCACGAGTTTGAGGGAATGATTTCTTGGATTCTACTGACTCGATTTCCAACAAAGGTTTGCCAGCGATTAGGAGGGGATGAAAGCCAGTGCAATACTACTTGCGAATCGCAGAAAGTAACGATATTTGTAAAAGTTATTTTTCCTTCATAGCTAGATAAAACGAAGTCAATTAATTCGCTTAAAAGAAATGCGCCTTGGAGTTCTAGCCTAGCCAAAGTTTGTGACTTTATAGGCGCGACCCTAGATTTTGCAGATATGAGACAAACAGATATATTATTTTCCTCTTCTACACGAAAATATACGACGCCTGCGTAGCCTCGAATTGACGCGTCACAGAAGCCGATGATTTGACAGGTATTGGTTTTTGACAGTTTGATTTGTCGGGGTAATTGAAAATTGGAAAGAAGCGGGAATTCAGAACGAAGTTTGTTCCAAGAGTCGATGATAGAAGAATCTGGTTCTTCGTCCCAGCCTATTTTAGATATCCACAACTGTTGCAAAATAAATTTTGCTTGTAGCAACAAGGGACAAATAAAACCTAAGGGATCGAAGATTGTTCCTATGATAGATAAAATAGCACGTTTGGTTGGGGGTTTGTCCTTCATTCTGCATTGATAAGAAAAAATGTCGTTTTTTGGATGCCATTGAAGTCCTAAAACTTTGATAAAGTGGGGTTCCTCCTTGTCAAAAGAGAGAGGCATTTGACGATCGGATTCTGGCAATGTTGCCAATAAATCAGGACAATTGCTTGCCCATTTTTTAAGTTCAAATCCTCCCGACTTCAACAAATCATTGAGTTCCGTTTGAAGGGAAAGAGCTTTAGAAAGCGAAGGGCTAGTTCCCAAGATATCGTCGATGTAGATTGACGTTTTTAGAACAGTACTAGCCATAGGAAAACATTCCTTTTCTCTCTCTGCCAGCTCATTTAATGTACGCATGGCTAGAAAAGGTGAGCATGTCAAGCCAAAAGTGACAGTAGAATGTTCCCACACTGAAAGTGGGTCATGTGGAGAAAACCTCCACAATATCCTTTGATAAGGACGGTGATAAGGATTGATAAGGACTTGACAGAACATCTGTTTGATACCAGCAATGTAGGCAATAGAATTAAGACGAAACGTAAGGAGTAAAGAAGCAATATCCTTTTGAAGTTTCGGTCCAGATAACAACGTGTCATTGAGACTAATATTTTTTGGGGTGACTGCCGAACAATCCCAGACTACCCTTAATTTTGTACTTAAGCTTTCCGGCTTTAATACGCAATGATGTGCCAAAAAACATGTTACGTCGACTTTTGGTTGACTAGATAAAACTAGACTCATATGATTAGAATCGATATAGTCTTGCATGAAACTTGAATAGGCAGTGTACAGATCAGGATTTTTGAGTAATCTATTTTCTAGAAGTAAAAATCTACGATAAGCTTGCGGAAAAGTATTTCCTAGGTCAGGGTTTATTTCATCTTTAAACGGAAGATCTACCATGAATCTACCGCTCGGTAGCCGTACAACACTCGCAGCAAAAATTGATTCTGCTTGTTTTTCTTCCTTTGATAAGATTTGTTTTTTAGGCAAATGTTCGATTTCCCAAAACCTAGGGAGAATGACCTCTAAAGGAGGTGAATGACTCGTTAAAAAACAACTGGTTCGTTCCGTAAGACTACCTACTTCGTCAACCTTTCCCATGACGACCCAGCCAAAGATAGTTTCAAGGGCTGAAGGCTGCCCTACCTGTCCAAGAACCCTGCCCTCCTTGAATATCTGTGCGAATAGCTCGCAACCAATAACCAGGTCCACAGGTCTAGATTTGAAATAAGATGGGTCGGCAAGTTTAAGGTTTTCCAAGTGTTTCCACTGATTATCGTTCAAAGTGAATGTAGGCATATTGGAACATAATTGTGGAACGACAATTGCTTCGAAATTAAGTAAAGGAGTGACCTGTCCTTGTGGCTTAATGTGACATTGAACGAGCCCTTTGGAAGTAAAAGAAGACATCTGATTTAATCCGATTATTTCAGTGGTGTAACTTCGCCTAGGAAGATTAAGACGCTGAATATACTTTTCACTGATGAATCCTGTCTGTGATCCAGAATCAAGCAGTGCCCTTACAGGTTGAAAATTTCCGCAATAACCGTCCATAACATCTATTATGGCGGTGCATAAAAGAAAGGTACCTGAAGGTCCTGAGGTATTTAATGACACATGAAGATTATTGACAGGTGGTGTGTGAATGACAGGACTAGTATCTTGGCTTCCAGCCTCTTGATTAGTTTCTAAGATATGAGTTAAAGTGTGGTGCCTTTTACTATTGCAAGTCCTGCATGAATATTTTGATTTGCACGTATCTACCCCATGCAAGGGATGAAAACACGCTAGACATAATTTTTTCTGCTTGACGAAAGATAGGCGATCGAAAGGTGAGAGATCAAGAAATGTTTGACATTTCGAAAGCACGTGACCTTGATTACACCGGAAACATTTTATTCCCGTACTTGAATTAGTTGAGGTGCCAGCCAGTCCTATAAAAGGCGAATTGGATGATTCATAGGTAGGCTTTTGCCCAAACTGATTTCGCATAGAATTTGAATTTTGATAGGTAGGCTTTTGCCCAGACTGATTTTGCATAGAATTTGATTTTTGATAGATAGGCACTTTTTTGGGTGCTGTTGATTGAGGAAGTGATTCCAAAACTTTACATCTTTTTTCTAGAAATTGAAAAAGTGACTGAAAAGTGGGAATTTCGGTATTAGTATTGGCGTGACTCATTTCGAAATTTGAACGCGTCGGAATATCCAATTTTTCTAACAAAATGAAAAAAATAATAAAGTCCCAACTGTCAACGTCAAAGCTAAGTGATTTTAAAATTTCTAGGGATTCAGAATAGGTGTCAATTAAATTACGCAATTCTTTAGCTGACTCGTTTTTTAAGGTGGAGTTCATAATTGTGCTTAAAGCATCATTTGCGAGGTCTCGCTTGTTTTGATATCTATTGACTAATTTGTCGTAAGCAATTTTATAATTTTGATCAGATAAGCTAATCCCTGATATCAATTTTAAAAGCTCATCCTCGAGATATGAAAATAAATATTGAAGTTTTCGAACGTTACTTAGACTTTGATTTTGATCTATAATGTTACTAAAAAGATCGAAAAAGCTTGGCCATAATTTTTTATCACCTCGGAATATGGGAATACCTAACTCTTTGAGTTTTGGAGTTTCAGATTCGTTTTGTCGAACATATGATCCCGAAAGGGTTGGAGCCTCAACCGGAAATATTTTAGAGTAAACCGCCTTACATGCATAAAAATATTTACGAGCTTCTGAAAGGATCGCATCCTGCGTTTTAAACTCCTCGTCGTCCGAGTGGTCTATCAACATAATGACATCATTATGTGCCAGCATGCATTTATCGAAGGTTTCATCCAAATCGGAATACCTCACTTGAAACTCGTTTCTCGCTTTTTCGTCCTTTGCCGCGGTCTGTGAAAACACATAACACTCGGTGATCGCAGATAAAAAATCCTTGCGTTTTTGCACGTCTTTTTTGACAGACATGATAAATTAATGCTTCTGAAATAGAAAATGACGAATTGTCGAAAATATGCACTAATTTATCGCAATTGATGAAAATTGTTTTTAATATCGAAATGATATGGAACACATCTAATCACAGAAATGTCGGTAAATATACAATTAACGCTAAATTAATGCTTCTGAAATAGAAAAATGACGAATTGTCGAAAATATGCACTAATTTATCGCAATTGATGAAAATTGTTTTAAATATCGAAATGATATGGAACACACCTAACACATAAATGAGAAATGTTGTTTGTTTGTTTTTTTTGATTGATCCTCGATTTTGTTTACTGAAACGACCACGCGGTAGACCCGTTACCATAGCAGCGGACCGAAAACAGGTACTGCGCCGACACCGAAGGTCGAACGACTTTCTCTCGTTTCAATACGATGGGAAAAATTGAAGGCCGTGATCTCGGCTTGTGACAAAATGGCCGACTTGTGAAATACCGTCGTATGGAGTAATTTTTTAAATAATTCGGCTCGAAATGAACACTTATGTTAGCCCGCGGTAAGAAAAACGATAACTGCAATGGACTGTAAATATTTTAATTAATGAAAGCGCGAACAAACATAAATATATTGATATGAAATTACGAAATAATCAAACGTCCATAGGTTAATTGTTGGTTAATGAACCACCCAACGGCAATCAGAAACAAGGCACTCACCAGTTTGCAGCCAATTTCTCCACGTTCCAAGGGGCCCCTGACTGGATCTAATGATGTCACCACGTAGCTGAAGGGCTGAAGTTTCTAGTTCTCTGCTTCAGTACACCAAAATCGAGCACTTTCAAGTGTAGAAATTTGAAATAGTTGGAGAACGAAATTAACACGCCATTTCTCGAGGCGGTTGACAAAGGATCTCTCTGATTGTTGGTGCGCATGTCCAAATGCGCGAAATGCACTCTGTCCTTCATCCAATTGTGTGGTTTTAAAATTAAAAAACAACCGCGAAATTTTGCGGGAGCTAACAAATAGTATTTTCTGTTTTGTTCAAAATTGATTTGTATAAGCAGTCCAAAGTCTCTGAATTTTGCGAAAAACGCGACAGCTTGTTATATGTGATTCTGCTACAGGTTTTTCCTGCAATATTTTTTAATGTTTTAAAAAGTGAGATAGAGCCAAACTTAAAAGGAAGAAAAGAAAGTATGTCAGATAAAATCTGCCGAAATTTCTGGACAGGATCCAAAAATTTAAGTTTTGAAAAAATCACCACTTTGGTAAATTTGGCAAAGTTTTGATTTTGACATTATTTTGTCTAAAATCTATAAATATTTCTAAAAGTTGTGGTACATGGGCCCATAGAGACAGGTCTTACCTTATTAAAACAGCAATAAAAAAATAATTAGCTTTTTTTGATTTTGAGATATTTTGAAAAAAGTGGAAAGGCTCAAACCAGAAATTTAAGGACACTGATACGCAACTTATAGTGGAGTACCAACCATTTTTTAAATATTTTTTACTTTGCTCAAGTTAATGTACAATCGTGCCAATGTTTATCAAAATCCCCAAAAAGGTTTAATGACCGATTTGAATATCTTTTAATAAAAACTGAAAAATAGCCAACTTTAAACGCTTTTTTGCTACCACTTACCAAGTAGATTTTGAAAATAATGGCATACCGTTTGAAAGCTTGTCTATATTAGACTAAGAGTTTTTAAGGGGCCTCAAATTAAACGCAAAATAAAAAATCCCCAGCCGTTTAACCTTAAACATGTAATTTTTTTCTTAAAAAACCGTTATTTTAAACATATGATTTTTCCATGTTTGTGGTAAATTTTTGAATATATTGGATTATATTTATTTATTATTTTTTTTAAATTAATTTTGTATTTAGTTTTTTATCAGATCACTTAAAAATTATTTTAAGTTTTGGTCAAGTCAAGTTTTAAAAAATAGTTTTGTATAAGCAGTCCAAAGTCTCTGAATTTTGCGAAAAACGCGACAGCTTAGTATATGTGATTCTGCTACAGGTTTTTCCTGCAATATGTTTTAATGTTTTAAAAAGTGAGATAGAGCCAGACTTAAAAGGAAGAAAACAAAGTATGTCAGATAAAATTCGCCTCAGAAATTTCTGGACAGGATCCAAAAATTCAAGTTTTGAAGAAATCACCACTTTGGTAAATTTGGCAAAGTTTTGATTTTGATATTATTTTGTCTGAAATCGATAAATATTTCTAGAAGTTGTGGTACATGGGCCCATAGAGACAGGTCTTACCTTAATAAAACAGCAATAAAAAAATAATTAGCTTTTTTTGATTTTGAGATATTTTGAAAAAAGTGGAAAGGCGCAAACCAGAAATTTAAGGACACTGATACGCAACTTATAGTGGAGTACCAACCATTTTTTTTTACTTTGCTTAAGTTGATATACAATCGTGCCATTGTTTATCAAAATCCCCCGAAAATTGACGAAAATGCTGGTTTAATGACCGATTTAAATATCTTTTAATAAAAACTGAAAAATGGCCAACTTTAAACGCTTTTTTACTACCACTTACCAAGTAGATTTTGAAAAAAATTGCATACCGTTTGAAAGCTTGTCTATATTAGAACAAGGGTTTTCGGGGGACCCAAAATTAAACGCAAAATAAAAAATCCCCAGCCGTTTATCTTCAAACATGTCATTTTTGCTTAAAAAACCGTTATTTTAAACCTATGATTTTTTCATGTTTGTGGTAAATTTTTGAATATATTGGATTATATTTATTTATTTATTTTTAAGAAAGTAAATTTTGTATTCAGTTCTCCATCAGAATCCGTGAAAGTTATTCTAAGTTTTGGTCAAATAAAGTTTTAAAACATTGTTTTGTATAAGCAGTCCAAAATCTTTGAATTTTGCGAAAAACGCGACAGCGTGGTATTTGTGACTCTGTGACAGATTTTCCCTGCAAGATTTTTCAAATTTTAACAAGTGAGATATAGTCAGACTTAAAAGAAAGAAAAAAAAAGTATGTCAGATAAAATCCGCCTCTGAAACTTTTTGACAGGGTCCAAAATTTCAAGTTAAAAAAATCACTACTTTGATAAATTTTCAAAGTTTTGAATTTAACATTATTTTTCTTAATATAAAAAAATATTTTTAAAAGTTGCGTTACATGGGCTTATAGAGACAGGTCTTACCTAATTAAAATTGTAATGAAAAATATTTTAGCTGTTTTCAGCTTTAAGATATTAAAAAAAAAATAAAGGTGCAAATTTGAAATTTAAGGGCACTGAAACGCGGCAATCAGTAGAGTTCGAACCAAAAAAAAATTTTTTCTCTACTTCTCTTGGGACGCTCTACAAACGTACCAAGTTTTACCAAAATCACCAAAAATTGTGTTTTGCTGCCCGACCATTATATTATATAAGAAATAAAAAAAAATAAAGGGTATATTGTTAAAGCCGGCCTAACATATTATGCTGGCATGGCACAGTTAAAATTAAATACATGGCGAGTTTAAAAACGGTTTCTCAAAAAAGTAAATTTGTAAGATTCATTCAATGACCATGGTTGTGTATACAAAACCACCAAATTTTATTAAATTTGTTTACAAGTTGACGATTCCGACCTAAAAGAAGGTGTTAGAGAATTTGATTTCAAACGAATCCAAACCAACCAAACTTACTAACTTTACCAAATTGCAAACCAAATTGTAGTGCTAGAGGTTTTAAAATTTAGACTTAAACCTCTTTAATAAAATAAATTTTAAGTTTTAATTGTATTTTTAAATGTCAAATCTTTTTCCATTTTTAAGTTTTTGATACACAAAATAAACTTTTGAAAAATGGAATGCCCAGCGCAGCATAAAGAATTAATTTTAATTTCGAATTTCATTTTACGACTCAATAACTTTTTTATTAGGGTCGTTTTCAGTTTTGAAAAGGGGTCTCTTTATTTTCTCGTTTCCCGTCTAAGTTTTACAAATACTTTGAGTTCTCTTCAAACCTATCACTAAAGTATGTAATTACTTGCAAGAATCCACTTACAGTGTGCCAACTACTTTCTTTCATTGGGTTATTAAGGCCCTAAAAGGTAAAAGTCGATGGTTACATGTTACATGTTACTTTTGCTTTAGTTTAAGCAAGAGATATTTGAAATCCTAGAAATTGGATTTCACAACTAACCAAAATAGAAATAGTGGGTACACCATGCGTTTGACATTACCACTAAAAACGTTGGTAAAACAGTGGGCACTAATAGGCAGCCTAACCTAATCTACGATAGTTTGATTTTATCACGGCCTTGTCAAAATGACGGAGACTATCAGTTGTTGTTATTTTTGTTGGGTTTTTGTAAGTAATGTTTTAAGACCCTGAACAGTTTTTAAGGGTTAGATTTTATCCAAAATTTAATTTAAAAAACTGGCAAAAACACAAACAAAAACAGTGGTTGACAAGCACTTGACAATTTTAGACCAGAGAATGAATTGTCAATGGTTAAAAAGAACGGGACGGCGGCCATTTTGGATTTGATATATAGACTTTTGTCAAATCCAATTCGTCAATGTTCTATAATTCGTGATTTAAGCAGCATGATCATCATAAAATTGTTAGGATTTTAGCTCACACTACTACTATATAAGTGGTGATCCTAATTTTTTCGAGAAAAAAAAAGTTGCTCCGATTATAAAATTTTTTATATATCTTTGCGTTTGAGATGATTTTGAAACTTTTTTGTTTTGCCGTCTGTCTGTCTGTCTGTATGTCTGTCTGTCTGTCTGTATGTCTGTCTGTAACAACCAACCCGCATAACTCATAAACCGCTTGTCCGATTTTAATGAAATTTGGTACCTAAGTTGGGTCTTGGGCCGTGATGGTCCCATTTAAAAATGAACACCAACAAAAAATCCACCGAACGCAAGCCAAATAAAAGGGTGGGGGTAGATTCCAAAAATTAGGGTTTATGTGAAAATATGGCGTGTGTGATATCAAACGAAAGGTAATTAAGTCTGGAGTTAAACAAAATGAATTTTAGTTTACTTTTAAAGAAAGGGTGGGGGTAGATGTCAAAAATTAGAGTTTAAGTGAAAATATGGCGTGTGTGATATCAAACGAAAGGTAATTGAGTCTGGAGTTAAACAAAATAAATTTTAGTTTTTGATTATATTAGCTCACACTATAACTATAGTACCTAGTGTGAGCTTAGGTGACCATAGATTGGCAGAGTATTTAATTTGTTATACTAATGTCAACTATATCATTATTCACAAGATCGTAAATGTCGCAGAAGCCTACCAAGAAAAAAAAAGAAAATTCTAAATTGTTTAATCTACTTAAATGTTTTGAGCCAAAATCGTCAACCTACATTTTAAAATTACCAGTGTTTATTTTAATTATATGTTAGCTCCCGCTAAATTTCGCGGTTGTTTATATATATTTTTAAAAACACACAACTGTATGAAGGACAAAGCGCATTCCGCGTATTTGGACATGCGCACCAACAACCAGAGGGATCCTTGTCAATCGCCTAGAGAAAAAGGCGTGTTAATTTCGTTCTCCAACTATTTCAAATATCTACACCTGAAAGTGCTCGATTTTTGTGTACTGAAGCATAGAACTAGAAACTTCAACCCTTCAGCTACGTGGTGACATCATTAGATCCATCAGGGGCCCCTTGGAAGTGGAGAATTTGGCTGCAAAAGAGGTGAGTGCATTTGTCTCTGATTACCGTTGTGTGCCAACAATATTTTACCTATGGACGTTTTGATTATTTCGTAATTTCATATCAATATTTATGTTTGTTCGCGCTATCATTAATTAAAATTTATACAGTCCATTGCATTTAACGTTTTTCTAACCGTGGACTAACATAAAGTGTTCCTTGCGAGCCGAATTATTTAGAATAAATCCATACGACGGTATTAATAATTATTTTCATGCCAAGCCACTTATTTACCTAATCTGTGGCCAAGCCAAACAAGGTGGCCTTGAAGAGAGAAAGTCGTGTTCGCACCGAAGGTCGGTGTGGTGTCGGCAGTACCTGTTTTCGCGTACCGCGTGGTATAAACAAACCAAGTAGGAATCAAAACAAACAAAACAAAAGTTCAGTGGTGTACCATATCATTTCGATATTTAAAACAATTTTCATCAATTGCGATAAATTAGTGCATATTTTCGACAATTCGTCATTTTTCTATTTCAGAAGCATTTATTTAGCGTTAATTGTATATTTACCGACAATTTCGTCATTTCAAAGGTAAAATCATGTCTGTCAAAAAAGCCGTACAAAAACGCAAGGGTTTTTTATCTGCGATCACCGAGTGTTATGTGTTTTCACAGACCGCGGCAACGGACGCAAAAGCGAGAAACGAGTTTCAAGTGAGGTATTCCGATTTGGATGAAACCTTCGATAAATGCATGCTGGCGCATAATGACGTCATTATGTTGATAGACGACTCGGCGACGAGGAGTTTAAAACACAGGATGCGATCCTTTCAGAAGCTCGTAAATATTTTTATGCGTGTAAGGGGGTTTACTCTAAAATATTTCCGGTTGAGGCCCCACCCTTTTCGGGATCATATGTTCGACAAAACGAAACTCCAAAACTCAAAGAGTTAGGTATTCCCATATTCCGAGGTGATAAAAAATTATGGCCATGCTTTTTCGATCTTTTTAATAACATTATAGATCAAAATCAAAGTCTAAGTAACGTTCGAAAACTTCAATATTTATTTTCATATCTCGAGGATGAGCCTTTAAAATTGATATCAGGGATTAGCTTATCTGATCAAAATTATAAAATTGCTTATGACAAATTAGTCAATAGATATCAAAAACAAGCGAGACCTCGCAAATGATGCTTTAAGCTCAATTATGAACTCCACCTTAAAAAACGAGTCAGCTAAAGAATTGCGTAATTTAATTGACACCTTTTCTGAATCCCTAGAAATTTTAAAATCACTTAGCTTTGACGTTGACAGTTGGGACTTTATTATTTTTTTCATTTTATTAGAAAAATTAGATATTCCAACGCGTTCAAATTTCGAAATGAGTCACGCCAATACTAATACCGAAATTCCCACTTTTCAGTCACTTTTTCAATTTCTAGAAAAAAGATGTAAAGTTTTGGAATCACTTCCTCAATCAACAGCACCCAAAAAGGTGCCTATATATCAAAAATCAAATGCTATGCGAAATCAGTTTGGGCAAAAGCCTACCTATAAATCATCCAATTCGCCTTTTATAGGACTGGCTGGCACCTCAACTAATTCAAGTACGGGAATAAAATGTTTCCGGTGTAATCAAGGTCACGTGCTTTCGAAATGTCAAACATTTCTTGATCTCTCACCTATCGATCGCCTATCTTTCGTCAAACAGAAAAAATTATGTCTAGCGTGTTTTCATCCCTTGCATGATGTAGATACGTGCAAATCAAAATATTCTTGCAGGAATTGCAATAGTAAAAGGCACCACACTTTAACTCATATCTTAGAAACTAATCAGGAGTCTGGAAGCCAAGATACTAGTCCTGTCATTCACACACCACCTGTCAATAATCTTCATGTGTCATTAAATGCCTCAGGACCTTCAGGTACCTTTCTTTTATGCACCGCCATAATAGATGTTATGGACGGTTGCGGAAATTTTCAACCTGTAAGGGCACTGCTTGATTCTGGATCACAGACAGGATTCATCAGTGAAAAGTGTATTCAGCGTCTTAATCTTCCTAGGCGAAGTTACACCACTGAAATAATCGGATTAAATCAGATGTCTTCTTTTACTTCCAAAGGGCTCGTTCAATGTCACATTAAGCCACAAGGACAAGTCACTCCTTTACTTAATTTCGAAGCAATTGTTGTTCCACAACTATGTTCCAATATGCCTACATTCTCTTTGAACGATAATCAGTGGAAACACTTGCAAAACCTTAAACTTGCCGACCCATCTTATTTCAAATCTAGACCTGTGGACCTGGTTATTGGTTGCGAGCTATTCGCACAGATATTCAAGGAGGGCAGGGTTCTTGGACAGGTAGGGCAGCCTTCAGCCCTTGAAACTATCTTTGGCTGGGTCGTCATGGGAAAGGTTGACGAAGTAGGTAGTCTTACGGAACGAACCAGTTGTTTTTTAACGAGTCATTCACCTCCTTTAGAGGTCATTCTCCCTAGGTTTTGGGAAATCGAACATTTGCCTAAAAAACAAATCTTATCAAAGGAAGAAAAACAGGCAGAATCAATTTTTACTGCTAGTGTAGTACGGCAACCGAGCGGTAGATTCATGGTAGATTTTCCGTTTAAAGACAAAATAAACCCTGACCTAGGAAATACTTATCCGCAAGCTTATCGTAGATTTTTACTTCTAGAAAATAGATTAATCAAAAATCCTGATCTGTACACTGCCTATTCAAGTTTCATGCAAGACTATATCGATTCTAATCATATGAGTTTAGTTTTATCTAGTCAACCAAAGGTCGACGTGTCGTGTTTTTTAGCACATCATTGCGTACTAAAGCCGGAAAGCTTAAGTACAAAATTAAGGGTAGTCTGGGATTGTTCGGCAGTCACCCCAAAAAATAATAGTCTCAATGACACATTGTTATCTGGACAGAAAATTCAAAAGGATATTGCTTCTTTACTCCTTACGTTTCGTCTTAATCCTATTGCCTACATTGCTGACATCAAACAGATGTTCCGTCTAGTCCTTATCAATCCTTATCACCGTCCTTATCAAAGGATATTGTGGAGGTTTTCTCCACAGGACCCACTTTCAGTGTGGGAACTTTCTACTGTCACTTTTGGCATGACATGCTCACCTTTTCTAGCCATGCGTACCTTAAATGAGCTGGCAGAGAGAGAAAAGGAACGTTTTCCTATGGCTAGTACTGTTCTAAAAACGTCAATCTATATCGACGATATCTTGGGAACTAGCCCTTCGCGTTCTGAAGCTCTCTCCCTTCAAACAGAACTCAATGATTTGTTGAAGTCGGGAGGATTTGAACTTAAAAAATGGGCAAGCAATTGTCCTGAGTTATTGGCAACATTGCCAGAGTCCGATCGTCAAATGCCTCTCTCTTTCGACAAGGAGGAACCCCACTTTATTAAAGTTTTAGGACTTCAATGGCATCCAAAAAACGACATTTTTTCTTATCAATGCCGAATGAAGGACAAACCCCCAACCAAACGTTCTATTTTATCTATCATAGGGACAATCTTCGATCCCTTAGGTTTTCTTTGTCCCTTGTTGCTACAAGCAAAATTTATTTTGCAACAGTTGTGGATATCGAAAATAGGCTGGGACGAAGAACCAGATTCTTCTATCATCGACTCTTGGAACAAACTTCGTTCTGAATTCCCGCTTCTTTCCAATTTTCAATTACCCCGACAAATCAAACTGTCAAAAACCAATACCTGTCAAATCATCGGCTTCTGTGACGCGTCAATTCGAGGCTACGCAGGCGTCGTATATTTTCGTGTAGAAGAGGAAAATAATATATCTGTTTGTCTCATATCTGCAAAATCTAGGGTCGCGCCTATAAAGTCACAAACTTTGGCTAGGCTAGAACTCCTAGGCGCATTTCTTTTAAGCGAATTAATTGACTTCGTTTTATCTAGCTATGAAGGAAAAATAACTTTTACAAATATCGTTACTTTCTGCGATTCGCAAGTAGTATTGCACTGGCTTTCATCCCCTCCTAATCGCTGGCAAACCTTTGTTGGAAATCGAGTCAGTAGAATCCAAGAAATCATTCCCTCAAACTCGTGGCGCTACATTCCTTCTGCTTTAAATGCAGCCGATATTGCGTCACGAGGGGCCACCCCTTCACAGCTCATGTCACATGACATGTGGTGGAACGCACCGTCGTTTTTGTGGTCTCCCGAAAACGAATGGTCCGATTTTCATAAATCAAAAATGCCGATTGATTTCGGAGATATTAATCTGGAGGAAAAGCCAAAGGTCTGTTGCAATGCGATAATTGATGTCAACTTCTTAGATCAGCTTCTTATCAAATATTCATCTATATAAAAAATTCAACGTATCATTTGTTATGTCCTTCGAATAGTTAACCTTTTTCAAAACCATTCCTATCAAAAACCCACTAAGCCGCCGGACCAAAAAGTTATTTTTGAGAATATTGTTTTTCCTACCACCGGTGAGATGCAAAGTGCGTTAAACCTTCTTATCAAACGCGTTCAAGGTTTTTGTTTTTCTGAGCTTTTTTCCGCGTTATCTAAGGATAAACCAATACCGAAACCTTTTCGAAAACTTTCACCTTTTCTTGATGAAAATAATATCATTAGAGTCGGTGGCAGATTACAAAAATCTGACCTTTTGTCTTATTCTGCAAAACACCCCGTCTTACTTTCGAGTAACTATCGTTTAACTACTCTTCTTATCGAGTCCGCTCATCGACAATACCTTCATCCTGGGTTTAAAACATTACATAATCTGCTTTTACAGCAATTTTGGATATTATCTGCCAGACGGGCAATTCAAAGAACCATATCCAAGTGCTTGCAATGTTTTAGAATCAACCCTAAACCCTATAGACCGCCCATAATGAGTTTACTTCCCGCTCATCGAATCAATCAACTTAAACCTTTTTCGAGTGTAGCTATCGACTTTTGTGGACCTTTCTTTGTGATTCCTCATCGTTACCGTGGTTGTAAAGCTTTCAAATCGTATGTCTGTGTGTTTGTCTGTACGGCCACACATTGCGTGCATTTGGAATTAACCATGGAACTGTCCACCGAAGGGTTCGTAGGTGCATTCCATCGATTCATTTCCAGACGTGGAAGCGTGACGCAATGCTGGTCAGATCAAGGCAGTAATTTTATAGGGTTTCGTAACCAATTACTTGATTACGCAAGAAGTGCGGCCATCAGACTTTCTATTCGTTGGCATCTGGGACCTCCTCTCAGTCCACATTTCAATGGCCTGGCAGAAGCTGGCGTCAAAAGTTTTAAAACTCACTTTGTTCGAGTAGTCGGCGACCAGAAGTTGTCCATCATGGAAATGTCCACCCTTACATGTCGCATAGAAGCCGTACTTAATAGTCGCCCTTTATCTCCTGCCTCTTCAGACCCACACGATCTTCAACCTCTTACCCCTGGGCATTTTTTGACCCTTGAACCCCTTAATTCAGAAATTCCGGAGTCTGATTTGTCCGAGGTTCCCCTAAATCGGTTCTCGAGATGGCAACTAATCCAAAAACTACATAATGATTTTTGGAAACGGTATTCTATAGAGTATTTGCATACGCTACAACAGCGACACAAGTGGGCTGATTCGTCCCCAAATATCAAATTAAATGATTTGGTTATCATAACAAGTGATCACATTCAATCACCTTTGAAATGGCCGGTCGGTCGGGTCATCGAACTGCATCCCGGCGGGGACGGTCAGGTGCGTGTTGCGACGGTACAAACGGTTACCGGTGTTTATAAGCGGCCAGTTGTAAAACTGTGCCTCTTGCCAAATTAAAAGTAATTTTAATTTTTCTACCTATTACCGGGTATTACAATAGGTTTTTCTTTATTTTAATTTTTTTGAATTTTTGTTTGTTTGTTTTGCCTTTTTCGGGATTTCGTTATCTCTAAATAAACTTACGATACTTATCTGTTTTCATTCATTTATATTTATCGGTCGATCATTTTTCTTATATCTATATCTGTCCGGTTGAGATTCTAAAATTGTGGGTTTTGGAGGGCAGTTATGTTAGCTCCCGCTAAATTTCGCGGTTGTTTTTTAATTTTAAAACCACACAATTGGATGAAGGACAGAGTGCATTTCGCGCATTTGGACATATGCACCAACAATCAGAGAGATCCTTTGTCAACCGCCTCGAGAAATGGCGTGTTAATTTCGTTCTCCAACTATTTCAAATTTCTACACTTGAAAGTGCTCGATTTTGGTGTACTGAAGCAGAGAACTAGAAACTTCAGCCCTTCAGCTACGTGGTGACATCATTAGATCCAGTCAGTGCCTTGTTTCTGATTGCCGTTGTGTGGCACCAACAATTAACCTATGGACGTTTGATTATTTCGTAATTTCATATCAATATATTTATGTTTGTTCGCGCTTTCATTAGTTAAAATATTTACAGTCCATTGCAGTTATCGTTTTTCTTACCGCGGGCTAACACTATTTACTGGTTCTAATAGGCAACTAAATATAAAATTTACTCAACTAAAAAAAAAATTACCGCAAACATGGGAAAATCACTGACTCAAAATAACGGTTTTTTAATAAAAAACTACACATTTGGAGATAAACAGCTGGGGATTTTTTATTTTGCGTTTAATGTTGAGCCCCCCGAAAACCTTTGTTCTAATATAGTGCTTTGAAAAGGTGTGAAATTTTTTTCAAAATATACTTAGTAAGTTGTAGCAAAAAAAGCGTTTAAAGTTCGGTAATTTTTAGTTTTTTAATAAAATATCCAAATCGTATACTGGTCGGTCACTTAGCCGCCATTTTCGTCAATTTTGATACGTCAATTTTGATGCGACTTTCATAAAAAGTTTGTACATCGACTTTAGAGAAGTAAAAAATTTTAAAAAAAGTTGAATACTTTCCAGTTTGCACCTTTTTACCTTTTTCAAAATAACTGAAAATCATTATAAGAAATTTCTTCACAGAGTTAAAAAATTTAGGT
Organism: Aspidapion aeneum; assembly: GCA_963576565.1. NCBI lineage: Eukaryota > Metazoa > Arthropoda > Insecta > Coleoptera > Brentidae > Aspidapion > Aspidapion aeneum. The sequence goes on from OY755042.1 coordinate 76,841,800, forward strand.
TTTAAAAAATCACTACTTTTTTTTCAATATTTTTAATTTGAAATAATTTTTCTTAAAATAAAAAATATTTCTAAAAGTTATGTAAGACAGGCCGATAGAGACAGGTCTTACCTAATTAAAACCGTAATAAAAAATATTTTGACTCTTTTTGATTTTCAGTTATTTTGAAACAAGTGAAAAGGTGCAAACTGGAAAGTTAAGGGCACTGAAACGCAGCTTAGAGTGGAGTACCAACCAACTTTTATTTTATTTTTTACTTCTCTAAAGTCGGTGTATAAACTTGCCAATCTTTATGAAATTCCCATCAAAATTGACGAAAATGGCGGCTGAGTGTATGACCAGTATACGATTTGGATATATTTTTTTTTTTAATTTTTGAAATCGAAGCAACTTTTTTTTTATCGAAAAAATTTGGATCACCATAGCTCACACTACTTATAGTAGTAGTGTGAGCTAAAATCGTTATTTTGAGTCAGTGATTTTTCCATGTTTGCGGTAAATTTTTTAATATTTTGGACTATATTTCTAAGTTTTTTTTTGGAGAGTAAATTTTGTATTTAGTTGTCTATGAGAACCAGTAAATAGCCTTTTACGTTTTATTCATATAAAGTTTTAAAAAATTGATTTGTGTAAGCCGTGCAAAGTCTTTGATTTTTGCGAAAAACGCGACAGCTTGGTATTTGAGATTCTGCTACAGATTTTCCCTGCTATATTTTTTAATATTTTAAAAAGGATAGTATAGCAAGACTCAAAAGGCAGACAAAAAAGTATGTCAGATAAAATCCGCCTTAGAAATTTCTTGACAGCGTCCAAAAATTCAAGTTCTAAAAAAATCACTACTTTGGTATATGTGTCAAAGTTTTGACTTTGACATTATTTTTTTTTAAATCAATAAATATTTTTAAAAGTTGCGGTACTTAGGTCCATAGATACAGGTCTTGCCTAATGAAAACCGTATCAATAAATATTTGGGCTTTTTTTGATTTTGAGATATTTTGAAAAAAGTGGAAAGGTGCAAACCGGAAAGTTCAGGGCACTGATACGCAGCTTAGAGAGACAAATTCACGAATTTTTTTTTGGTTTTTTACTTTTCTTGGGTCGATGTATAAACGTGCCAATGCTTATCAAAATCCCCCAAAAATTAACGAAAATAGCGTTTTGCTGCCCGACCATAAGTGGTATATATTTTGGGTCAGCAAAAAGGAATCCAAAAATGGATTAAAAGTCGGTTATGGTGCATATTTGTTAAGCCTTTTATTTTTTCAATAGAAATATAGTCTTCTGAGAGCAGAACTATGCTATAATTTTGTATTTAGGTTGTAGCTACAAGCTAACTTTGGCGAATTACTCTGCGGGTCATTTGAGTTTTCATTCTAATCGTATACGAGTTGTTTTCAAGAATCATCGACCTTCTGGCCATACATTTAAAGACTGAACAATGTCATATTACTTGCGAATATTCTCCGGAGATATAATTTTCATAAAATTTTGTTACACAGTGTTATCTAACGAAAATGCCTGTTTTGCGTCCCATCTTTTATTAATTATTAAAATCTACTTAAACGCGACAGCCAGGACGTAATTTTTTTTCCCAAAATGAAATAAGTTGAATAATACGACCTTGTCGCCCATCTATTTTCTGATATTTATAGTATCGGATGTTTGTCGGTCTCTTCGGTTTTTTATTGATGCTGTTACGTCGTCAAAACAAGTTATACGATTTTTAGTCTACATATTTCACATTAAAAACGTGGTGATAGTTATTGGTCGACGCACTAGCAACGAGTTGCGCCGTTATTTTAAATAAGCATAACGGATGGAGGATTGTCGGTAACTTTATACGAGCTTTCCTTGTTATTTGACATTGATCTTTGCAACTAACTGCAACTTTAAATTTATATTTCGTATATCGACGCAGAACTTTTGATGAGCAAGGTAAACCTTGCGTTGGGTCAAAAAAAATCGTAATGGGGCAAAAAGAAATATAATATTTTTTGTTGAACTTTAATTTGAGTAGTAATGTTACCTTCAAATTTGACTAAAGTGACTTATGTAAAGCTGTAGAAATGGCAAGTTGCAGACATATTAAATGGCATCTAACGCAAATAGTCCACAGTACACTGAAAACAAAGTGTTTCCATCAGGCAAAAAAGAAAATATTTGAAATGGTTTGCTTGTAAAAAATATGTTTAAAACAGAGTACGAAAGTGCTAAAACTCTATTAATATTGTAGTAGAGGAACTTCAAAGGTTTTTTCAAATATCTCAAATGACAAAATGCAAGAGTAGCAAAAAAATATTTTCTATTACCTATTACCTCATTTTCCCCTATGTCAAACAAATGGGTTTCGCCCACGGAACTGTAACAAAAACACCGCCAGAGACTGATGAAACTTCCAACACTGCTGTGACCTGTTCAGCCAGCGCCACCAAATGGCGCGGAATTTAATAGAAGCTCGCTAAAACACAATCGCGCTGTCAACAGTGTCAAATTGCGTTAGTCGTCGGCCGTTTTTGGCACGACCAAAAACTGTCTAATATCTTATGTCAAAGTTCAGAGCGCAATAAATCGAGTAATTTGTTAGTGAATTTTTTAAGATACAAGTTTATTTAGGCAATTAAAAACTTGTTTCGGAAAATGTGAGTAAATTTAGGTATTTTAGGAATAGTGTTTTAAGAGTTTTGGCGCACTTTTATGTAATTTTTGCTGAAAACGTAGTAAATAGATCCTAAAAAAACCTCAATTCACCATTTGTGGCTAATAATATATGGGACTTAGTGGTATATCTTTGGCCAATGTGTTAAGCCTAAATCATTTTTTGTTGTAGTCTGCAGAGTTTTTCTATGTACTGGGTGGGAAAAAAAATATGCCACTCTAGTCAAACTTAGTAGGTACATTATGGTTTGCCACCACTTTAGAATACAATACAATACTTATCACCAAAACTTTTTCCACATTTCGCTGTAGGGTGGAAAAAAATTGTATTTTAACAAACTAAAAACTGACAAAGTGAACCTCAAACGAGCATTATTTTCAAACACATATAAAAAATTCACTCGTTTGATAAACGATGTGTGCATTTTTCGTTAACCGAATGCCAACAATTTACATTTATACTTTCCGGTATTTGATGACAAAAATGGCAGGCGCCCAATTTGCAACATTTTCGTTTTTGTTTGTTTAAGGTTGATGAAGTTCCGTGTTTAATAATTTGGTTACTTCGTTATTAGAGAGGTTGTTTCGGAAAATTACTTAATGTCTAATTGTAAAAATAGCTGCATTGGACTGACTGCTCTAGTTACAATAAGGACCTTTTATAGTATAGCTGAGTATTATGGTACTACATTTTAGGAACTGTTTGGTCGTTTAATTTGTTTTTAAATATTGTTTAGTTATAATCCAGTCATAAGGATTCCATAGTTTTTTTTTTGCAATGCCTCTTTTTTTGAGCGTATTTTATTTTGCCTTTTACCATATACACAGTCCATTATTTTATTGTTCTTAGTTTATAATACACTTGTATGTTGCCATTTTACAAAAAAAATAATTTGTGTTATTTTATGTTATGTTATTAATTATGTTTTTTATAACTGTTTTATATCAACTTCTTTTTTTTTAATTTGTCTGTGTGACAATGCCTTTTATTTTTGTATTTTTTTTTGTTTTTTTTTATTTGTCAAACACACTGTGTTTTTTTTATTACAATCTAGTCAGTAAGACTAATTAGCAATTTTGTTTTAACTTAATTTACTAGAAAAGTCAGATTTAAACTTAGGGTTCACTCAACAGTTCTCCCCGCTTTGTTTAGTCTGTAACTCACAATTGTGTTGTGTTTATAGCATTATTTTGTTTTATGTGTAATTCACTTAGTTTACTAGCTCAAACGGCTTCACTCTTTTTATTCGTCGAACTAGCATAGTATTGTCTAGAAGCTGAATTGCCTCCACATTCACATGCCGATGGAGTCTATCTTCATGGCTTTTTGCGTACTTTTTTATAGTCTCTGCTACAGTTTCGATTTTTAGATCTCGATGAAGGTCACTATTTCGAACGTACCAAGGTGCATTCACAATGTTTCTTAATACTTTATTTTGAAATCTCTGTACAACTAGAATGTTACTCTCTTTAGCACAACCCCATAGTTGAATACCATATGTCCATACTGGTTTCAGTATCTGTCTATAAAGCAGTAACTTATTATGAATTGTTAAATTGGACTTCCTTCCAATTAGCCAGTTCATTTTTCTATACCTTATCTCAAGTTCTTCTTTTTTTTTCTTAACATGTGCTTTCCAGCGCAATTTGGCATCAAGTGTCATACCTAGATATTTTGCCTGATTCGAATATGGTACTGGAATGTTGTTAATTGTTATTTGTATGTGATTTATATTTTTGTTTGTAAAATCAACATGAATTGATTTGGTTTCATTTAATTTTATTCGCCACTTTGTGGTCCAACTGTGAATTTGGGTGACTGCATCCTGAAGTTTTTCTATGCATTTTTCAATAGTAGTTTATTTTATTGTTCTATTTTATTTTCTTTTTAATTTAATTTGTTCATTTTAAAATAATTTTTATTTTTAATTTATAATCACAGTCAAACGTACTTTTACTTCTATTATTTTTAAATTATTTTAATTAATTGAAACCTACTTCTTAACTTATTGTAAAATTTGTGATTTGAAATTATCGTGTGACATATTCTTAGTAGAAACACTTATAAATGTTTTGATAAATTAAAATTAGTTGGTGTAGGGAGTTCGTTTTGTCAATCATTTATACAACATTTAAATTGATTTGATTTGATTTGAATGTCTTTTCTCACCTCAAAACCTGTCTTAACGCCTTTGTACACCTTAAATTCTGTCAGTGAAAATGTGTGAAATAGTTTATTAGTCATCGAGGACTCTTTGGACCCCAGACCACATCTGTGGAAATATTTTTTGAATATCAGTCTGCGAGAAAAGTGGATCTAAATTCAGGTTGTTGCGCACGAAGTCATGCATGCTCTCTGGAGGTACTAGTTAAGAATCAGTTGATAATGATTCAGATGTGAGTGGGCAACTTAAAGCTTCCACCGCGACCACCGACGGGTCTTTCGTGGTCTCGTAGTAAACTCAGCTAAGCAGTTTAAGCAATTTTGTATCCGATACCAAGGCCTGGCTCGGACCCAATCAGACCGGCCATATACGGCCATGTTCAGAGGGACCCGGTATCCATATCAGTGACATCTTGTTTACGCATCCAAACACATTCAGGGTATCTCTGCAGCTCTGTACAGGGTGGTCCGAATTGGTCACTTTGGATAGGAAATGCCCATTTTTAGAGGAGCATGAAAAAATCTAACCTACATGGTACGAGCCCGATTTGCGTAAAAAAATGAATGCCGAAAACCGCACATCGATATATTAACAATTTTTGAGGTAACTCTTCGACAGTTATCAGCTGTGTACCATAACAAATAGCATAGACCAACGAAAAAAAGTTGCAAAAAGTTGTCTCAAGAATATTGATCTGAACTAGGGTGGTTTTTAATTTGCCGCAGTATCGAACCTCCCTTGATTATGTATGTTTATTTATGATGACTTGTTACTTCTATAAACATATTCGTAACGTACTTTTTTAAGAGTAACTTAACTGTCAAATTAGTCACTTTTAGTTTTTGAAATATCACAAAAAATTGTTTTTTCTTTATGGGATGACCTCTTTATTTCTTTATATTCTTTTTAATATTTTTTGTTTTTACCATATATTATTAAAATACTCTGCCAATATATGGGTACCTAAGCTCACACTAGTTACTATAGTTATAGTGTTCGTGTGACCTAATATAACTAAAATCTGAAATATATTTTATTCAACTTCATGCTCAATTACCTTTCGTTTGATACCACACAAGCCATGTTTTAACTTTAACACAGGAAAATTTTGAAAAATAGGAAACGCCCATATCTAGATGAGCTAAAAAAAACTAACCTACAAATTATGAGCCCAATTTTTGTCAAAATATGAACTACTTAGAAGATGGTGGTTTTCAATTTGGCGCATTTTCAATTTAGTTTAAAATTAAATTTTATTTGTCACTTGTTTTTGAGATATTACATAAAGTTTGTATTTTAGCTCACACTACTACTATACTATAGTAGTGTGAGCTATGGTGATCCTAATTTTTTCGAGAAAAAAAAAATTGCCCCGATTTCAAAATTTTTTATATATCTTTGCGTTTCACTTTTTTGTTGCGCCGTCTGTCTGTCTGTCTGTCTGTCTGTCTGTCTGTCTGTCTGTCTGTCTGTCTGTCTGTCTGTCTGTCTGTCTGTCTGTCTGTCTGTCTGTCTGTCTGTCTGTCTGTCTGTCTGTCTGTCTGTCTGTCTGTCTGTCTGTCTGTCTGTCTGTCTGTCTGTCTGTCTGTCTGTCTGTCTGTCTGTCTGTCTGTCTGTCTGTCTTTCTGTCTGTCTGTCTGTCTGTCTGTCTGTCTGTCTGTCTGTCTGTCTGTCTGTCTGTCTGTCTGTCTGTCTGTCTGTCTGTCTGTCTGTCTGTCTGTCTGTCTGTCTGTCTGTCTGTCTGTCTGTCTGTCTGTCTGTCTGTCTGTCTGTCTGTCTGTCTGTCTGTCTGTCTGTCTGTCTGTCTGTCTGTCTGTCTGTCTGTCTGTCTGTCTGTCTGTCTGTCTGTCTGTCTGTCTGTCTGTCTGTCTGTCTGTCTGTCTGTCTGTCTGTCTGTCTGTCTGTCTGTCTGTCTGTCTGTCTGTCTGTCTGTCTGTCTGTCTGTCTGTCTGTCTGTCTGTCTGTCTGTCTGTCTGTCTGTCTGTCTGTCTGTCTGTCTGTCTGTCTGTCTGTCTGTCTGTCTGTCTGTCTGTCTGTCTGTCTGTCTGTCTGTCTGTCTGTCTGTCTGTCTGTCTGTCTGTCTGTCTGTCTGTCTGTCTGTCTGTCTGTCTGTCTGTCTGTCTGTCTGTCTGTCTGTCTGTCTGTCTGTCTGTCTGTCTGTCTGTCTGTCTGTCTGTCTGTCTGTCTGTCTGTCTGTCTGTCTGTCTGTCTGTCTGTCTGTCTGTCTGTCTGTCTGTCTGTCTGTCTGTCTGTCTGTCTGTCTGTCTGTCTGTCTGTCTGTCTGTCTGTCTGTCTGTCTGTCTGTCTGTCTGTCTGTCTGTCTGTCTGTCTGTCTGTCTGTCTGTCTGTCTGTCTGTCTGTCTGTCTGTCTGTCTGTCTGTCTGTCTGTCTGTCTGTCTGTCTGTCTGTCTGTCTGTCTGTCTGTCTGTCTGTCTGTCTGTCTGTCTGTCTGTCTGTCTGTCTGTCTGTCTGTCTGTCTGTCTGTCTGTCTGTCTGTCTGTCTGTGTGTCTGTATGTCTGTGTGTCTGTATGTCTGTCTGTAACGACCAACGCGCATAACTCAAAAACGGCTTGCCCGATTTTAATGAAATTTGGTACCCAGGCTGGGTTTTGGGTCAAGATGGTCCCACTTAAAAATGAACAAAATCCACCGAACACAAGCCAAATAAAAGGGTGGGGGTAGATTTTAAAAATTAGAGTTTATGTAAAAATATAGCGTGTGTGTAAATATGTATGGCGTGTGTGATATCAAACGAAAGATACTTGAGTCTGGAGTTAAACAAAATACATTTTAGTTTTTTAAAGAAGGGTGGGGGTAGATTTGAAAAATTAGAGTTTAATAATTGAGTCTGGAGTTCAATAAAATATACTTCAGTTTTTAGTTATATTAGCTTTTACGTAGATACACTATAACTATAGTATCCAGTGTGAGCTTAGGTGCCCATAGATTGGCAGAGTATTTCTTATAGAATGACACTCTTTCTATTCGATTTTTGAAATTAGCTTAAAATTTCCTTTAAAATAACGTACCACACTCAATATTTTATTTTTATATTGTTATTTATATTTTTATTTTTTAATAACTTCTTTAAGTCTTTTTTATTTTTAGCTCAGACTACTACTATACTATAGTAGTGTAAGCTATGGTGATCCTAAATTTTCGAGAAAAAAAAAGTTGCTCCGATTTTAACATTTTTTATATATCTTTGCGTTTCAGATGATTTTGAAATTTTTTGTTGCGCCGTCTGTCTGTCTGTCTGTATGTCTGTCTGTATGTATGTCTGTCTGTAACGACCAACGCGCATAACTCAAAAACCGCTTGCCCGATTTTAATTAAAGTTTGTACCTGGGCTGGGTCTGGGGTCGGGATGGTCTCATTTAAAAATGAATGAAATCCATCGCTCACAAGCCAAGTAAAAGGGTGGGGGTAGATTTCAAAAATTAGAGTTTATGTGAAAATATGGCGTGTGTGATATCAAACGAAAGGTAATTGAGCCTGGAGTTAAACAAAATAAATCTTAGTTTAAAAAAAGGGTGGGGGTAGATTTCAACAAATAGAGTTTAAGTGAAAATATGCCATGTGTGATATCAAACGAAAGGTAATTGAGTCTGGAGTTAAACAAAAAACATTTTAGTTTAAAAAAAAGGTGGGGGTAAATTTCAAAAATTAGAGTTTAAGTTAAAACATGGCTTGTGTGATATCAAACGAAAGGTAATTGAGCATGGAGTTGAATAAAATATATTTCAGATTTTAGTTATATTAGCTCACACGAACACTATAACTATAGTAACTAGTGTGAGCTTAGGTACCCATATATTGGCAGAGTATTTTTTTTAATACTTTTTTTGTGCGAGTCTAAAGAGAATATTGAGTATTATATTTCCTATAGTCCAGCATTAAATATAATATTTATTTACGGCTTTGCTATAGTGCGCCACTAAGTACCACTACCCTATAGCAAGAGCTGTCACACGTGCATTACTAAAGTACTTGAAGTACAAGTACAAAGTACATCAAGATTTTAAGAAGTAAATAAAATATTAAGCACATTTCTCAACCAACCTACAGTCTTGTAGGTTGGTTGAGTAGTCTACCTAAAGCATATTTTAGTGTTCTTGAAGTACTTTACTTGACGAAATCAAGGAAATTGTAACAATAATTCAGGCAACAAGTACAAGTACTGCTCATTTAGTTGTACTTCAAGTAAAGTAGGTACTTAAAGAACTTGCAAATAGGATTCAATACAATTTTAAGTATTTTACTTGCAATTGCTAACAACTCTGCCCATAGCTAGAAAAAATATGTTAAATTGCTAACAATTCACAATCAGACGTTCAGTAGCATAGAGATCCTATTGAGGAGGTAAGTATATGAAATTCTTGTCTTGATAGTATCGCTTTATCTTTCCCTCCATTCTTTCCGTTTATTGCTTTGTTCAGCAGGCAGGTATGCATTTTTCAGTTGCACAGTTATTAACCTGTAAGATTTTAATAAATAAAATTGTTACAGAAAATTAAATATTGCTCTACAATAAAATACTGTCCTAATTTAGATACAGCGTTTTATGAAAAAATATTATTGTTAAAACGATGATAAAAGTAATGCCAGGATATGTTTAAAGTAGATAATAAGTTTCTTCAAAACTTGCACAAAATGATTTTAAGATATTTTTTCGATTTGTTTAATATTTTTATAAAATTTTTAAAACAATAGGATCATCTTTCGATTTTAATATTATTAAATAATATAAATCAATGCCACTGATAACTTTTGATAGTTAGCGGCTTGTGGCCTGTTAAAGGGGCAGTGATGTTTAGTTTACTAACTGGTTTTAAAAAAACTTAAACTTAAAAAAGAACATAAAAACTTCATGGTATGCACATTTGCAACCGTAGATCTAGCTGCATTTTATCCTACATTTTTTGTGTAAGTAAATGTTTTTTACCGACAACGACACTTTGACGAAGCGAGTTTCCAGTACACTGGCATTGGACAAACGACATGGATTAAATTTGACTAAACATTTATAACAAATAGAATTTTCTATAGCCAAAATCAGGGACAAGGTGCTGTATAAACTAGCTGCCACTGACTTTCGACTAACAAAAAACAAAATACAGCGATGCATTAGTGTACATTACAGAATGATGAATCGAATTAGTCTATTAGGTGTGGTATTACTTTCAAAAACTAATGGTTCTATTTCTACCTCTTGAATACTCGGTTGAGTTACTTTGCCTGACAGGGCTTTGGTGGACAATGCCAGGCAGTGGCGTATATAGAAAAAAGTTTCGGGGGGGCCCGAGACAGTTTCGGGGGGGTCCGAGACCTCATAAGGCCGTATTTTATGATATTTTATGTTTGTATTCCTGAAATATGTGGAAAATATCTAAAAAAATCGTAGCTTCGGGGGGGGGGGGGCCCGGCCCCCCCCCCCCCCGTATATACGCCACTGATGCCAGATATGTTTCTTATAGCCAAAGGCATCCAAATTTGGATCCAAAAAGAAGAAATTAAGCCAATTACTTTTTAAGTGGTCCTAAAATAAACTAAGCCATAAAAAATGTATGACTCGATTATCTACATTAGGCTATCGAGGGTAAATTGGATGCAATTTGAAAACAAAACCTATTTAATATTTAAAAGCAGCATGCCAATAGACTAACCAACGAAATATACTCTTCTGTAATTAAATTATTTAATAGGAATATGGAAATGATTTTGAGACTGTTTGTGAGCTGTCGTATTTTTGAAAAGATTCTAAATTAGCAGTGGTGCACCCAGGAATATCTCTTTGCGGAGGACGAGAGTCTAGGGGGGGCGAGAATCCATGATACCGTATTTTATGCTATTTTATTTCTTTTTATTCATAAAATATGTCAAAAATGCTTTAAAAGATTTAGGCAATCAGACGTTCAATAACATAGAGATCCTATTAAGGATGTAAGTATATAAAATTCTTGTCTTGACAGGATCGCTTTATCCTTACCCCCATTCTTTTCGTTTATTGCTTTGTTCAGCAGGCAGGTATGTAACTTTTTAGTTTCACAGTTACTAACGTGTAAGATTTTCAGATATAAATTTTTTACAAGAAATTAAATATTATTCTAAAATAAAATACTGTCCTAATTTATGTAAAAGTAGATATAGGATATGTTTAAAGTAATAAGTTTCTTCAGAATTTTTATTATGTATGTTCATTTATGAATATTTGTTACTTCTGTTTACAAAATGATTTTAAGATATATTATCGATTTTTTGAAATATTTTTATAAACTTTTTAAAACAATAGAAAATCATCATCTTCCGATGTTAATATTATTAATTAATAAAAATCAATGCTACTGATAACTTTTGATGGCAGCTTATGGCCTGTGAAAGGGGCAGTGCTGCAAAGCGGAGGTATAAAAAATAATGTGCTTTCTGTTGTTGAACTAACAAACTACATGTTTAAAACCTACTCACTAGTTTTCTTAAAAACTTCATGGTGTGCACATTACCGTAGATCTAGCTGCATTTTGTCATATATATTTTTCATCAATTTTCGAACTTGAATATCAGTATTTACTAAAGGGTCTACAGTGCTAAGTGCTACAATCCTAGGTCTACAAGTTTACATTTTGGTTGAAGGTTTAACTTATTTTTCCCGTGACTGCAATAGTTTTTAATATTTATATAAATTGTTCATAAATACCTTGCGATATCGGTCATCTTTCTTCGTTGTAACAAAGACATTATTTCCACACAAAGGTTATAGATAAATAAAAAGAATAAAATATTTTGGTTTAAAAATGGTAGCCATGTTTAAACCTCCAAACGTCACTAAGAAATGTCGAATAATAACGGTGTAAGTCAGTGTCAGCTATATTTTACATGTTAATTTTTTAGACACATTAGCGACGATTAAACCGATGTTCGATTATTTTGGTAAATATGTAATTGATAAGGGATTTTATTATATCTTGTGCTTTTTATTTTTATATTTAATACAGTAATGCATCTACAGATATAGTTTTAAGTTGTTTATGTATTATTTAGCTTTAATTTTTTTTGTTAATCCTGGATTATTTCTATTGTTTTTCGAACTTTAAACCACCCCTCAGGGGTAGTACTACAATTTGAAACTGTTTTTAACGGGAATCCTACGACTGCACGGACTAAATTTTCAAAAAATGACATTTCGTTACAAAATTTTTATGTGGTTTTTCTTTATTCCTAAAGTTAATTTCAATTTATATGAGATGAAACCACTATGAAACTCACTGAGAAATGCTTACTTTCATATTGCACATTAGGGTGAACCAAATACATTTAAACCGGTCGGTATCAAGTCTATAGACTTTATACTTAAACCCGGTCTAAAATGCTAAGTTTTAAGGTCTTAGTAAATACTGGAGTGGTAAAGTGTTATTTCAAAATTAAATTCGTTAATTAATATTACAAAAACAATCAAATCAGTAAACTCGATAACCAGATAACCTAAAAATCCTGAGCAAGACCGTCCCGGACGGAAATTTCAACTCTGGATAATGACGTAGCTCAAGCGCTAAAGGCGACAGTATGTATCGCTTCTAGAAATAGTTTTCGTTTCCTATTTTTCGTGTCCGGGGCGATTTCCTATTTTGTTACGTATACTACCAGTGCTGCAACGACACTTTGACAAAACGAGTTTCAATTGAACTAAACATTTATAACAAATAATTTTTTTTATAGCCAGAATCAAGGAAAATGTGCTGCAGCTCTGCATCTTTTATAAACTAGCCGCTACTGACTTTCGACTAACACAAAACAAAATACAACGATGCACTAGTGTAAATTACAGAATGATGAAATGATCCAGTCTATTAGTATTAGGTATGGGACAACTTTCAAAATTTAATGGCTCTATTTCGACCTCTTGAAACCTCGGTTGAGTTACTTTGCCTGACTGGGATTTGGTGGACAATGCCAGACATGCTTCTTGCAACCAAAGGCATCCAAATTTGGATCCAAGAAGAAGAAATTAAGCTACTTTTTTAAGTGATCCTAAAATAAACTGAGCCCACCATATAAAATCAATTATCTATGTTAGGCTATCTAGATAATAATTGGATAAAATAAAGGCTATTTAATATTTAAAAGCAGCAGGCCAAATAATCCAAAAATAGAAGATACGTACCATAGACTAACCAACGAAATATGCTCTTCTATAATTAAATTATTTAATGGGAATATGGAAAGCAGTGGCGTATATAAGGGGGGCCGCCCCCCCCCCCCCCCGAAGCTACGATTTTTTAAAATATTTTCCACATATTTCATGAATACAAACATAAAATAGCATAAAATACAGCCTCATGGGGTCTCGCCCCCCCCCCCCCCCCGAAACTGTCTCGCCCCCCCCTCCGAAACTTTTTTCTATATACGCCACTGATGGAACGGATTTGTGACTGTTTGTGAGCTATCATATTTTTAAAAAGCTTATAAATTAGTGATCACTCGCACTTGTCTATTTTGAAATTATTAAAATATTTAATAAAATGGTTGTTGGAACATCGATTAGAATCCATGTAGGCATATCGGTCTGTTGCGTCCCCTCACGTCACCTCAGGCCGATTCGCCACCGAACCAACTCGCCGCTGACCCAACTCGCCGCCGCGCCGCCGTAGTTTCAGTATGCCATTTTGTTTATATAAAAGAAAAATATTTTTTTTTTAAATAAAAAGTAGTTTATTGTTAAAGCATTTTTGTTGTGTTTTTAAAAACAAGGACAGCTTAGGATTCGCTTGCGATCAATTGACCCAGGTCAGGTTAACACGGATTCCCACTTTCCAAAAGAAGGACAGAAGAGCTAATGTAGTAAAAATAAAATACCTACCTAAATAAATAAAATTGCAAACTTCTACCATGACGGCGAATCGGCGACGAATTATCCTAGACCTTATTGTTTGCATTGTGTTGAAGGTAAATGCTTAATTATTGCTTTTATCTTAAAACAAACCGGCATAATATTATTTTGGAAAAGGTAGCTATGCAGAGACAATACAAAATCCCATTATTAAAGAAGGATTACATGAGGCATTATGTTATTAAACAATCTCGTGTAAGGAATTTTGCGCGGTTTGTAATATTTGATTATTGGTAAAAAACCATTTTGTATATCTTAAGATCTTATCCGTCAATGAAAAACGTTCCAACTACGTTCTAAGACAATACCCACCAAATATTTAGTTCTTATTTATGTTGTGTTCGAACGTCATAGTGCAAATGCAAGTTTTCTTTTGACCAAAATCGCATCTGTGTTATCGAATTAACAATGGAAAATTCCTTTCATCGGTAAATAAAACAGAAAATTTCATCTAGATTAGTCCTTTCCATCGATGTTTTACAAAATTCCATACGGCGATATGGATTATCTGGAAAAATGTCATGAGTTTTTGCCGCTTTGTAAGAATAATAACCATTTAGCACTCTTAACGGTTGTTGCATAGCTTGTCAACTTAAGTATTTTCCTACACTGCAGCGCAAATCATGCTATCCCAAGCATCATGCTTTTTATTTAAAACGGTAAGGTTTTTGTGACGACTTGGTAACACGCAACCCGACTGTTCGCAATTGCACACAATTCTGTGTATTGTTGTTAAAGTTGGTTCTGGGCGATTTGCAAAAGTTTCCGAAAAATATACCATTTGACTATCTGAATTTTTTGCTAACTTGATAAACCTCCATTTTTAGTTTTAAGAATGTATTCTTTTAGTTTAAGAACTAACCTATCTGTTTCTCGGGCACAAATAAAAAGTAAATGATTATTGGTCTCCTACGATAGCCACCGCGCAACTGTGCCGGCGGAGCGGGTGGTCGAGTGACAGTAAATTGGGCGACAAGATTCCTCTGTTCCTAGTTCGGTGGTCCTCTCGGTATAATATGATCGTATTAAGCACCTCACTTGGCATGGTCCAATTACACGCAAGTCCGCCGGAAAATTTGCGAGCGCCCAAACAATTTTACGCCCCAGGGCGCAAAAATATTTTTCTTTCCTCAAGGATGCAAATGTACCATTTAATGCCCGCTTTTGTAGGCGCGGATTTACGGGAGGGGAAAAGGGGGAAATTTTTCCCCCAAATCTGAAACTATATTTAGTTTTTACACACAAAATACACCTTCTGGTTACTGTGCAAAATAGTTTTATGCAATAATTATTATGATATTTCCCTCCTGTATAAAAATTTTTTGGCCAAGTAAACATAGCCTCAGGCTTATCTCAACGGAAACGTCATGCCATCCATGCGGGAAACTTAACGCTGATGCACGGTTTGGATTACTTACGACCCTTATGAATGTTCAGGGATGGATGGGCCATATGGGCAAACGGCAAAATTCCTGGTGGGCCGATGCCTCATGGACCATTCCCGGTAACGGGGCAAGAAATAATGCATCAACTAGAATTCACATAAACTAATAACCAACGATTAGTGTTACGAATGAGTATTAGTGATTACATAACTAATTAATTTGGTATGGCTAGTCTAGTGGTTTAATAAAAAAAGAACTAGATTGCATGCGTAATTAAAAAACTTACGAGGGTGGTCTTTTAACTTTGCATATACAGCTGTCAGAGTTGGTACTGTCAAAATTTCATTCTTTAAGGCGTCGAATGCTTCCTCTGGGGACTGAAATCTTTGACCACGCTCCACTGTTATATGGAAAATAAACGTCTGTCGTCTGTTCAGGTGTTCCAAGATGAAGAAAAGCCAACAAAAGTTATCCGTCCTCGAAGTATATTCAAAAAGATGGTCGCGACATTTCTCTCAAAAGGAGGTCATGTAGCAACAATGCCTCTGGAAGATCAAAGGACTGTTACTGCCAATTGGTACACCACCATTTGTTTGCCGAAAGTCATCGCTGAGCTTCGAAAAACAAACCCCGAACGATGAATGATCCACCACTAAGACAATGCAAGTTCGCACAAAGCACAAATAACCATTGATATTTTAACCCAACAAAACGTCGAATTATTGGACCATACAGTCCCAATCTAAGTCCCAACGATTCCTATTCTTTTCTGAAAATGAAGAATAGACTGCATGGTCAAAGATTTCAGTCACCGACGCCTTTAAGAATGCAATTTTGACAGTACCAACAAACAAGTGGAATTACAGCTTTGACAACTGGTTTGAGCGCATGCAGAAGTGTATAAGTTTTCGTGGAGAATCCTTCTAGAATCAATAAAGTCTCCAGCTATACCAGGTGGGCCAAAAAAAACCGGACAATTTTTTTTTCATTATAACTTTTCAACTATACAATCGATTTTAATGGGACAGCACTTGGCAAAGAATTAATCAGAGTTTTGACTGAATTTATTTCTTTGTCCATTATCTCCAAATCCAAGATGGCGGACGAAATTAAAATGTACCCTTTAAAGATGCTCGTTTATTCTCGTGTTGCGAACATGTCTTAATTATTTTTTTAAATTAGTAAAAAAGCAGCATTCAAAGGGCGAATTAGCAAAATCGGTTCAGTAGTTCTAAAAAAAAACATATTATACGATTGCCTTGCCAGTCATGTCTGCATTTATTTCCCTCTAAATTCTTTACTACTGAACCGATTTTAATGAAATAAAAAACATCCTAATGAGAATTGATTGGTCTTTAAAGATCATGATCAAAGTTTATCGCCATCTTAAAATTTAAGATGGCGGACAGAATCATACTTGATTCTTCAAAATGGCTTGTTTATTCTTAGTTTCCGAAAATGTTTTAGTTTTTTTTAAATTTATAGCAAAGCACTACTTTTCCCCCGCACAACAAGGTATAAATGAGTAAAATCGGTTTGGTGGTTCTCAAAAAATCTATTTTTGTTTCAGCCATTGTTTTACAAATTATACGATTGCATTGCCAATCCTGTCTGCCTTCATTTTCTTATAAATGCGTTATTACTAAACCAATTTTAGTTAAATAAAAAAAATAATGTTGAAAATTGATGGCTCTTTAAAGATTATAATCGAAATTTGCCGCCATCTTAGAATTTAAGATGTCGGACAGAATCATTCTTGATTCTTCAAAATAGCGTGCTTATTCTTATTTTCCGAAGATGTTTGAGTATTTTTCTAGAAATTAAAAAAAACTAACACATTTTCAGAAAATAAGACTAAACACGCCAGTTTGAAGAATCAATTATGATTCTGTCCACCATCTTAAAACTTAAGATGTTAATAAATTTTGATTATGGTCTTAAAATAGCAATCAATTCTTACCAGGATATTTTTTATTTCATCAAAATCGGTTCAGTAGTAAAGAATTTATGAGGAAATAAATGCAGATATGATTGGCAAGGGAATCGTATAATATTCAAAACAATGGTTAAAACAAAAATATTTTTTTTCAGAAACACCGAACCGATTTTGCCGATTCCTACCTTGTTGTGCGTGGCAAGAATGCTGCTTTTTTAGTGACTTAAAAAAATACTAAAACATGTTTGTAACACAAGAATAAACGAGCATCTTTGAAGTTTGTCCCATTAAAATCGATGGTATAATTCAAAAGTTATAAGACACGCCACGCCGTCCTTTTTGCTAGTGGCGGCGTCAAGGGGGAGAGGCTAGGGAGTTAGAGTTAGATAAGCGGCGGCTGAGAATATTATAAATAATTTTGAGAATCCTCTTATTCACAAACTAGTAAAAGAACCTTTATGCAATAAAAAAATCTTAATGCACTTTCTATGTTATGCATTAGCAGGGATCTTTAGGAAGATTCTAATTTTGATTTAATAGCACTACTTCGAAAAAAGAACTAGTTTTTAGCGGAAAACGGATTCTATCGTGGGCGGGAAACGATCCAGGGGAACTAGAGGAACCGCCCCCTCTCCTTCACCCAAACATAAACGTATTTTGAAATTCTCTATTTCAGGTCAATCAAAAACAGCTGGTTTTTGCTGCCATTTCGACTCTTCTTCTTCGGAAATCCTGGATCCGTCACTGATCTTAGGTAAACTCTAAGGCTAAGTTTGTATATTTATTAGAAATTTAACCAGATTCGTTTTAATAGAAAATGTTTTTCTATTAGCGTTTATGTGAAATATATTGCCGGCCAGTTGCCTATTTTTTCCCGGGCAGACTTACAGTTCCTCATCTACCCATGTAAATGTTTAACCTACTAAAGTATATAAGTAAAGTTACTTTATGTACTATTTAGTAGTTTATGCAAAACAGCCGGAAGGCTTTATCACGCAATTCGTCTTCTAATTCAGTCATATTATCTCCTTCATATTCTATGTTAAGACGCGTTTGGCCGTTCAGTTTTTCGTTTATTGAAAAATTTATATTTTGAAACATGTCAGGTCAACTTTTGGGAGGAACCTATAAGTTTAAAGTGTGGAGACAATTTATACCTTGCAACTCATTGACTTTAATATATAAACTTTGAGACACACACAGCTTGCTTGCCTCTTCCTTGACAGCGAACTAAATTGCGCAAGATAACCTAACCTAGTAAACCCCAAAGCAAAGCTTTAGGGAGATATATTTTACAATTTTTTTGCCTAGTCTAAGAAAAATTTAAATATTTTAACATTTTTCGGTCAAGACAAGAATTGATTAGTATAAACACCTCAGATCGACTCAGGCATTCTGAACAGTACCTCTCCTAAAGTGGTTGCTCGTCTGTTTTCAAGACTGAACATACATAAAAGTTTAATATGTAGTCTATGGTGAGCTACAAAATACCCGTCAGTGGTCGCAGTGTCAGAGCTGACTAGGCTACTCACATTTAAATAATCACTATCATAATCATTAGTTTAAGTATGATAATTCTTAATTTATAAGAGACCTAATTTTAATCCATTTTCGATCCATAAAGGCTAAGGTATTTTTTTAGAGTTCATGTCTTCCCTTCCATTATATGTAATCCAAATCCTTCTTTAAAAATCGAGGACAAGTCACGAAGCGTACCTGTTTCACTTACACATATAATCTCCAGCCTAGGCTTTTACAAGGTTAGTAGTTGCCTTTTAAGGATTCAGGATTTGTCTTAAGACATGTGGAGAAATGTTTTGATTGAATTGATAACTAAATAATTTAATTAAAATTGTCTTTATTATTAATTATTGGTTGGTAATTTGTATTCGTTTATTATACTACTACCATTGAGTTTTATGAGACCCTGAATAGGGTATGACTACTACTATGTCGGTTTAGAACGTTTTTCAACCTTATCCATATCCTATTCGCCACCTCCAAACCTGACAATCATCTTCTGTCAGGTTTTTTTGACTCAATGATCCTTGGATTGACTGTTGCCATTCCAGTTTAGGACGCCCTCTTTTTATGCGCCCTATTGGTTGCCATTCTAGGACCTGCTTTGGTAATCTTTCATAGTTTATCCGTTGTGACCGTACCATATCAGTTGTCTTTTAGTGATGTCATCCGTTAGGCTTCCCTCGATTCCCATGTTTTCTTTTATGATCTCATTTATTATATGATTTGTTCTAAATTGACATATTCCATTTTTGTTTTGTATTTTTCTTTTACGCGACAAGTTTCTATTCCATATAACAGCGTGCTTTTCACCATTGTTTCATATATGTTAAATTTTACATTCCTTTATATCTCTCGGGTCTATAAAATACTGTTGAGACATCCAATAACCTTTGTTGCTTTGACTATTCTTTTTTCCAGTTCTTTGTAGTCTGTTCCTCTTATCGAATGTGACACCCAAGTGTACATACTCATTGCATGGAGATATTGTTTATCCATTGTCTAGTTCCAACTCACTTGATTTGTTTCCAATACATAAGTACTGTGTCTTGTCCACGTTCACTGTTAACCCCCACTTTTGGTATTCTTCCGTAACTTTTTCATCATATACTCCATGTCTTATTTATCATTAGCTACAATTAGTTGGTCGTCAGCAAACTAGCTACTGTGTCATGTACCCGTCACAAGAATTAAGCATCGGTATTAATCACAACTTCAAAACCATAAAAGTTTGATTATATTGTTGTTGTTGACCGACGATATTATGTAGTGACCTTACACAAAAGATGACACTGACTGACTGAACAAAAAAAAGTTTTATGTTTTTTTTTCAAATAAAAATGAGTTACGTAATAAGTTTATTAAACATAACTAGTAACGTAATAAACCTATTACATCACTAATCACTCAAACAGGCGAAAATGGTTTCTGTAATAAGGTCTGATTATGTTCATCAAGCTCCAACCAAGTTGTTTATTAATATCTATAATAATTTTAGAAATATTGCTGACCGTTGCATCTAAAACATACATTGAAACCACCGCATCCTATATATGTGTAAAATTTTTTAACAAGCAGGCCGTTTTCGGGACAATGTTGCCATTGTATTATTTATCACGGGTGTCATTAATTTTATATATCTGCAGTTGTTTCAGGAGACGTATTCACATATGTTTATCTGAGCAATATCATTGAGCAAATAACACTCAAAGGCAATATTTATACGATTATTTAATATTTTTATTTTTATTTATCCCAAAGGCTAATGACCCAATTTTTCGTCAAAAAGAAAATCCTGCAGCGCTTTTTCAACTAATCGGCACAGTCGTAGCAGCATTGCTGGCCCCAATTATCCCGATATTTCGTCTAAATTTAATCCCATTTCACATTTCAAAGGGCTAATGCAATTAATTTTGGCGCGTTGTGTTCGACTCGGAAATATCCACCATTTGAAAATGGTAAAAGCATGTTATTGAGATTTCGTTAAGGAAAAAATTGGACCCGCCACATTTATCCTGAAGGCCAGTCTTATGCCACAATCACACATCGTCGAAATTTGAAGTTGTGCTTGGTGCACCTATTCTCGCGCATTTCCGCATCTTGCCCGTATATTTACGCAAATCAATGGACCACAAGCTTTTCTTAACTAAAAAGTAAATAATTTTTTATTTTTTTTATTATAATTTAAAACTAGCTTAGGGTAATATAATTAGAATTTACCAGACCAAAAAAATACAGTTCTTTTAAATTTTGAACACCGCCATCTTGAATTATATTAGACATATGTCATTTATTATAAAATTTTTAAAATCAGCGACCCTTATTTAGTATAAATTGATATACTACACGGCAACACTAGTTCTGTCAAACAAAAATGAAAAAAATTACTTTTTTATTTAACTTCAGCCGCCATCTTGAATGTTAAATGTCAAACTGTAACTTTTTGTAAATACTTACAAAAGTTGGATTACTCTTGATAAAATCCAGAAAAAATTAAATTTGGTCTATAAGTAATAAACGTCTCTTTTATTTTTGACACAATAAGCGCCATCTTTGTGTCGGCTAAGGAACCTAATTTTGATTTTTAGTAATTTAAGCGTTAAAAATACATTATACAAAAATTAAAGGAAATATCCGAGATAAATTAATTTGTCGAAATATGGCCGTTATTTTGCTTTGAAGTGACAGGTGTCAAATTTTTTTATAGTTTTAAATTGTGTAGGTCCCACGTAAAGTATATCCTTCAAAACTAATTTTATTTCTCCTAAACAGGAAATTCAGTTTTTTTCCTAACTTTGACAGCCGCCATTAGGAAAGTCGGGGATCCTCGAATGAAAATTTATCTTTGGCTCATAGGTACTACTATGCCAAATATACAAAAAAATACCTTTTTTGCAGTTTTTTTTAAATTAATTTACTCCACTAGATAGAACTACTACCATTGTCTCTGGATATAAACAATTGGGTGAGATAAAATTAATAAATGTTAATCTTTTTTATTATTTTTTTCAGGACTTTTTGTTTTTAATGTAGTTCCAAATAAATAGGTTATGCAAATTGTGACTAAAATGTGTTTTTTTACGTTCTAGCTGCACTCCTGCATTAAAACACCGGAACACTGTTTGTACAAAAAATATTGTTAAATAAACTAATATCAACCAAATTTACTCAAAATTTTTCCTGTGTGCGATGTTTGATCTGAATACCTCTAGAGCTGTGCATTCTCCTTCGGCAAATAGAGCGTGTAAACGGTGGCGATTGAGTAGGAGCCGCGGCCTTTTGAGCAGCTCTTCAATACACAATCACAATCGGTTTTGACAGCACATTGCTGGACCGATTGTGTGCTAAAGGAAAAAAGAAAAATAACAGATTGACTCAAATGATTTATGTTATATACACACTACCATTTATTTCTAATGTATACGAGGGGTATTAAAACGAATAGGCAATAAACTTTTAATTTCGTGACATCCGGCAAACTTATATATAGTGAAAGTTAAAGTGATACCACCCGGACGACTGAAAGTGTCCGTTTAAAAGGGTCCGTCCAAGAGAGAGTAAATACAATGAATTGGAGTCGGTCAGGACCATGAATAAACGGATGAATGTACGGTACTGGCGGTTAGCACCCTTAAAGGATCTAACCTGGCACCCAGACATGCATTTCTGGGCCCATTGTGTACCACGAACCTACTGTGTTCGACTTAGATAATAATGTAAATACTATCTAGTAAATAGAACCCAGTAAGACTTCAAATTATATTTTACGCCACAAACTTAGTCATCATGATTTACCACATAATGCCATGGTTGTAACCTTAGACCACTGACTGCACTAGCTGCTAGCTCTAAATAGGCACTCCACATACCGTGTCCCATGTGGTGATTTCCTGAATGGGCAGGTCACCAAATCCATTGAAAGATTAGCCCATCTCCTTTGCCATAGATGTTATCTAATGTGATCCAGGTTTATTTATTTTTTGTTTACGTACTGGTCAGAGCTCGCCCGTTACCAGACTACCCATTTACCCATAGGTGAAGGCCCCTTTAGTCGCCTCTTACGACGGGCCTAGGGGTTACCTTGGTGCTATTCTTATCTCCGGACACCATAGGGACTCGGTCGAGACCATAAGAAACTGTCCATTTAAGGAAGGTGTTCATATAAGAAAAGTGTCCGCGAAGGGGAGTTTCAGTGTATAAGCCTCCCATCTTTTCCTGATTTAGACCCTTTTGGACAGATCTCGCCGCCATTTTTGCCGTTGATAAAAGCTGTCATATTATTTACTTATCTAAATCGCGACGCCGTGTGACTGGTTCTTACGGTTTACCTAAAGTAGCCCTATTTAATACAATCCGTGATAGTTAAAAAGGGAATAGGAGGAAACACTGTCGTGCACTATAAAAATGAAGATTACCTACATATTTAACAAATATTTGTACATCGTAAGCCTCATGATACTTTAAGCGCAATAAATATCTTTGAAACTGGCAGATCCAGCATATTCCTTTATTTTTTTGAATAAGAGCTAATTCAAATGGAGAACTTTTGTTGATTCGCATTTTTTTAAATTTATTATTTAATTTGTATTTATTTTTTATATCCTCTTTAGAAAGAAAGTTTCGAATTTACGTCAAAACAAATCTATTTCTATCAATTTAAATTAATATTTGCGGACGTGTTTGAGTTAATTTTGGACTGTTTTTTATATTCTGGGTCTTCAATATGTGTAATGGATAAGTTGATTAGTTTATTTTTTGACCATTTAATAAGCTGCCCGTTGTTTCAAGGGTACATTTTCAAAGCCGCTTGAAACTTATATCGTCGCGTCATATCACGTCTCCCGTTGTATGATGATATCAAACAACGCGTCGCACAATGGTTTATCCCTATGAAAAAACTATGCATTTTCATATCAAGATTTAAAAAAATTTATTCGATTTTTTTGTAAAGAAATATCTTCTTAGTTCAAACCTTTTTTTTTTTATTTGTCAAACACACTGTGTAATTGTATTACAATCTAGTCAGTAAGACTAATTAGCAATTTTGTTTTAACTTAATTTACTAGAAAAGTCAGATTTAAACTTAGGGTTCACTCAACAGTTCTCCCCGCCTTGTTTGGTCTGTAACTCACAATTGTGTTGTGTTTATAGCATTGTTTTGTTTAATGTGTAATTCACTTAGTTTACTAGCTCAAACGGCTTCACTCTTTTTAGTCTTCGAACTAGCATAGTATTGTCTAGAAGCTGAATTGCTTCCACATTCACATGCCAATGGAGTCTATCTTCATGGCTTTTTGCGTACTTTTTTATAGTCTCTGCTACAGTTTCGATTTTTAGATCTCGATGAAGGTCACTATTTCGAACGTACCAAGGTGCATTCACAATGTTTCTTAATACTTTATTTTGAAATCTTTGTACAACTAGAATGTTACTCTCTTTAGCACAACCCCATAGTTGAATACCATATGTCCATACTGGTTTCAGTATTTGTCTATAAAGCAGTAACTTATTATGAATTGTTAAATTGGACCTCCTTCCAATTAGCCAGTTCATTTTTCTATACCTTATCTCAAGTTCTTCTTTTTTTTTCCTAACATGTGCTTTCCAGCGCAATTTGGCATCAAGTGTCATGAATTGTAGATTTCTCCAGGGTGAAGTCCTTGAACCATTGTTAAAGGAGAAGAAACGAAACGTCCTGCTCACTTCACAAATATTTTATTGTCTAACCACGACGCGTTTCGGTTTTTAAAAAACCATTATCAAGTGGTCTGGTCTGTAAGAATAATGAAAAAATATAATTAAATTATAATATTTAAAATAAGATATGCTAAAAAATACTTACAGACAGTTAAGAATCATCTTTGAAACAAATGAAAAACTGGAACACAAAAATAAAAAATGAAAAAACATTTAAAATAGTCTAAAACAACATACAGATTAAAAATCAGTCAAACGGACATAAACACGTAATTTTTATAAAATACAATTAATTGACAAAGAAGATATAGGTTAAAATAATAAATAATATAAACAAAACCCAGATATCCGAAACAGGTACAAGGCGACATCTAATATAAAATAAATAACGTAATAAATGAACAGAAACAATTAAAAATGGACAAAATCCATAAATAGAAGCAGACAAAGAAATCTTATTTGAAATTGTTTAAAACTTTAGCTACCTCTTTGAAGTGGGCGTTCGTCGTGGTTTCATTTAAACTAACTGACGATTGATCAATTTCGAGTTTGGCAATCTCAAAATTTTCCAAAAAATTCAATTTTCTGCCTTTTTGGGTATCATGTAACATTCTAAAATTATTATCTATATTAAAAGAATGTTAAATGCATACCAAAAGTGGATCTTTTATTGTTTGGCGACTTCTGAGAGTTCAAATGTTCACGTACCCTAACCTTAAAACTACGGCCCGTTTGTCCCACATATTTAGCGGGGTAATTATCGCAAGAGAGTAAGTAGACTCCGCTTTTTTCTATGGTTGGAGTTGAATCTTTTATTCTCGAAAAAAGGCTTTTAATATTTAAAAAGGATTTGTAAGCAATCTTAATATTGCAATTTAAAGAATTTAAAACATTTCCCACATTCAAAGAGATGCTGCCCAGATACGTTAATTTTACATATTTAGGTGGTTGGTATGGAGGAATGGAAATATCCAATGGATCAGTCAAAGATTTTTTAGTAAAGAATTATACTTTTTTCTTAATAAGTCTATCTATTAAAAAAATTTGATAGCCATTATTAATTGCAATCTGAAAAATAATGTTTTTTTTTTCCTTTTCAAATTGTAAAGGAAGTAATGGAATAGTAAAAAGGCGATGAATTAAAGCGTTAAATGAAGCTATTTTGTGTGAAAAGAAGTGATTGGAATCTGGCGGAATAACATGATCTGTTTGAGTAGGCTTTCTATAAATGGAAAATTGTAAATTGGAGTTATGTCTTTTTATAGTCAAATCTAAGAAATTTAAGGTGTCCAGTTCCATGGTAAATTGAATTTTATTGTTTAATGAATTTAAAAAAGTTAAAAAATTATTAAGTTCTATCTTTGAGCCATTCCACACAACAAAAGTATCGTCTACGTATCTGGTCCAAAAAAATATATTATTTAAAAAAGAACTATTAGAAGAAAATAGCCTAGATTCAAAATCAAACATAAAAATTTCAGCAAGAAAAGGTGAAAGGCCGGAACCCATTGGCAATCCATCCAACATACGAAAAAATTATTATTATTAAATTGGAAAAAATCTAAATTTAAACATTTCTTTAACAAGAGTAATAAACCTTTTTTAACTTTTTCGCTTAAAGATAAATTTTAATTTAAAAGATCTTCAATAATTTTAATTACATCCTGTCTAGGTATGCTGGGAAATAAATTAACTATATCCTATATCAAAAGATACCAAAATGCAATTGTCGGGCAATTTGAGCCATTCAAGTTTTTTTGTTAATTCTATTGTGTTTTTAATACTATATTTATTAGAAAAGTCCAAGATGTCCTTAAAAACATTATCCAACCAAACAGCTAAATGGTAGGCCGCTGACTGAACAAAGCTTACAACGGGTCTAATAGGCATATTGTTTTTATGAATCTTAACCATACCATATAATAAAGGAGTTTTACAGTTCATGGAAATATATGGTTTATTCACCATTAGATCCGTGAATACATCGTGGTTTTGATTTATTAATCTTTTTAATTCTGTGACATATAAAGAATTAGGGTCTTTTTTTAATTCTAAAAACATTGAATTACTATTAATGAATTCAGCGACTTTCTCAAAACATAAAGTTTTGTCCAAAATAACCAAACACTTACCTTTATCTGCTTTACCTAACACTAACGCCCACTTCAAAGAGGTAGCTAAAGTTTTAAACAATTTCAAATAAGATTTCTTTGTCTGCTTCTATTTATTGATTTTGTCCATTTTAAATTGTTTCTGTTCATTTATTACGTTATTTATTTTATGTTCGTGGCTAATCGGGTAAAAAGGAGTTTTTTGTTTCCCTTATATTTTCCGTGGGTAGCCTGAAAGCTTAACCTCACGGGGGTCCAAGATCTAATGGACACCTAATAAGTGTTCACAGTTAACCGTTTCGTCCTTATGGGACTCCTCAGAACACTGCGGTCAATGTGAGAAATCTTGCGAAGTTAATCAGACGGTTTGTCTCTAATTAAATGTAATTAGTGAGCGAACTATAGCAAGAGGCGCCATCTACCGAGATACGAGAGAAATAAAAAACTAAAAGCAGGCGAAAACACTGCTATACAATATCGATCAATGAAAAGATCGAATGCAAATAAAAGAAAACAACTATAGTCCGTGACCTACGACAGCTCTTTGTCTTTCAGGCCGGATCAACACAGATTGCATTTTTACCCGTCTTCAAGACAGTGAGCGTCAATCAACGGAATTTTTAAGCCAAATAATACTAACAAACGTGGAATTTCGTACCCGTGAATTTAAAAATCAAACAAGTTTCGTGGCTAATCGGGCAAAAAGGAGTTTTTTGTTTCCCTTATATTTTTCCGTGGGTAGCCTGAAAGCTTAACCTCACGGGGGTCCAAGATCTAATGGACACCTAATAAGTGTTGACAGTTAACCGTTTCGTCCTTATGGGACTCCTCAGAACACTGCTGGTCAATGTGACAAATCTTGCGAAGTTAATCAGACGGTTTTGTCTCTAATTAAATGTAATTAGTGAGCGAACTGTAGCAAGAGGCGCCATCTACCGAGATACGAGAGAAACAAAAAACTAAAAGCAGGCGAAAACACTGCTATACAATATAGATCAATGAAAAGATCGAATGCAAATAAAAGAAAACAACTATAGTCCGTGACCTACGACAGCTCTTTGTCTTTCAGGCCGGATCAACACAGATTGCATTTTTACCCGTCTTCAAGACAGTGAGCGTCAATCAACGGAATTTTAAAGCCAAATAATACTAACAAACGTGGAATTTCGTACCCGTGAATTTAAATATCAAACAAGTTTCGTGGCTAATCGAGCAAAAAGGAGTTTTTTGTTTCCCTTATATTTTTCCGTGGGTAGCCTGAAAGCTTAACCTCACGGGGGTCCAAGATCTAATGGACACCTAATAAGTGTTGACAGTTAACCGTTTCGTCCTTATGGGACTCCTCAGAACACTGCTGGTCAATGTGACAAATCTTGCGAAGTTAATCAGACGGTTTTGTCTCTAATTAAATGTAATTAGTGAGCGAACTATAGCAAGATGCGCCATCTACCGAGATACGAGAGAAACAAAAAACTAAACGCAGGCGAAAACACTGCTATACATTATCGATCAATGAAAAGATCGAATGCAAATAAAAGAACCAGTATCATCTGCAAATGTTGCTATAGATATGGGCCTAGTACGCTACCCTGGGGCACGCCTGCTTGAATTTCTCTTAAATTTAAGTATGAGTCTTCCTGTTTTACTCTAAAATGTCTATCAGATATGTATGATTCCAAAATATCCGAATATTGTTTTGGCAGAAACCGTTTTAGTTTAAAATTAAGGCCTTCATGCCACACTTTGTTAAATGCTTGTTCTACATGCAGAACAAACTTTTCCCTCTTCTAGTGCTTTTTCTATTATATTAGTAATTCTGTGTACTTGATCTATCGTGGAATGCTTGTCTCGAAAACCAAATTGATGAGACGGAATAATTTCTTGTCTTTCTATGATGGGTTTTATTCTTTTAAGCAATAATTTTTCATAGAGCTTGGATAAAATTGGCAGCAAAGATATTGGCCTGTAAGATGACACGTCATGGAGTGGTTTTCCCGGTTTTGGAATCATGATAACTTCTGCAACTTTCCACAGTTTAGGTACATACCTAAGCCTAAAAGACGCATTAATTAGGTTGCATAGTTTTACGATAGCTTTCAAATGCTCAAATGGGCAGACTTACTGGACTTTGTAAAGAGAACAGGAAGGCCCAATGAGTTACCCGACCATCAAAGGGAAGTGCAGAGAGTGGGTTAAGGGACAGACTTGGGGCATGGCAAAAAGGGCCTACTCTGGCCTACTTGTCAGACCTGCGGGTCAACCCCCCCACTACTACTACTTTACGATAGCTTTTCTGGGGAGTTGTTTTATGACTACCCCGTTAATAAGATCATACCCTGGGGCTTTTTTCAAATTAATATTTTTGATTTCTGTTAATATTTCTTTTGGTGATGTAAGCTTAATATGGTCTTTGATTTGATGGGGTTCATTTAAATGAAAGTATTCATCTGGTGCTTCGTGGGGCTGAAATGTTTTTTCTAAATGACTTGCAAAAATATCTGCTTTTTCTTCGTTGCTCCTTGCCCACTGGTTGTTAGATTTTCGTATGGGTGGAATTTGGATAATTGGTCTTTTAAAATATTTGGTTGCTTTCCAAAGAAAATGGTTAATAGATTCATTTTTTATTACTAGAATTTCTCGCCTAATGCGCTGCGTCATGTTGTTGAGATTTGTTTTGTCCCGAGGATCACGGCTTTGCTGCCACTTTCTTCTTGGTTTCCTTTTTTCCAATATAAGGTCTCTAATTTCCTTTGGATAGTTTTTTCCCTTAAAAATTCTCTTTCTTTTTGGACTGTTTTCCCAAGCTACTTGTTGAATATTTGTAACAAAATATTCAACTTCTTTATCGATTTGTTCTGGCGTTTGCAATGGCACTGATAGGTTTATTTTTTCTGACAGACTTTGTTTAAAACTAATCCAGTCAGTCAGTTTATTAACTAGTGAGATATTTGCTTCTTTCTTTATTATGTTTTTACTATGAGTTAGAATAATAGGTGAATGATCTGAGTGTAAATCAAAACTTTCTTCTATATCTACAAAACTTAAAGATATATTTTTTACTATAAAAAAATCAATTAGATCTGGAATTTTTGCAAAAGTTCTTTTCCTTTAGAATTCGTCAGTCTAGATCCCCAGTAGGTATTTTTTGCATTAAAGTCACCTCCAATTATAAAACGGTTTCCTAATTTTCTGAGAAAATTAAGATATTGATTTTTCTTTAGTAAGTGCCTTGGTGGTATATAGACAGCACTTATGACTAATGTTTATGTTTTGGTTTTTACACTTACTAACGTAGCTTGAATCTCTATGGTTTTATATCCCATCTCCTCATAGTGTGATATATTTTCTTTAATTATTACAGCACTTCCCCCATGTGCAGTATTGCTAGGGTGAGTTGTATGATACACTTTATAACCTTTAAATTTAATGTGAGACTGGTTAGTGAAATGCGTTTCTGACACAAGACAGACGTCAATTTTTTCTATGTCTAGAATAACTTGCAAGTCTTGCTGATGTTGCAAAAGACCATTGACATTCCAAGCTAGGATTCTAAGATTACTGACCATTTTGAGGCATATTGGTAGCTCCGTTATTGCTACTTTCTAGTTTAGTCAATCGCTCATCAAGTTTGTTCAATTTCTCCAGAATTAATTATACTGTTTGTTCCATAGTATTTTGACTACTGATATTAATATCAGGTATAGTAGCTGTTGCTGCTACTTGGCTGTATGTCCTTGTCACAGAGTTTTGTGTGACTGTGTTTCTTGCCTGTTGGTTTTGTCTATTTGTACTCACGTTTGGTATGAGATTCGGTTTCTTAGGTTTATTTTTCAATTTTTGTATTTCTTTAGCAACAAGGCATCCTCTGTAGTTAGCAGGATGCTTACTTCCACAGTGGGTACATTTTGGCTCAGATTCTTTTGGTTTGGGGCATTCTACAGTAAGATGTTTCCCCGTGCATTTTACGCAACGTGGTTCTTTAGCTCAATATTTTTGCGTGTGTCCATAAGATTGACATCTTTTGCATTGAGGGACTAATTTTGAGGTTTTTAGTGGGTCACATGAGAAGTGTAGCCTATTCGCTATTATTCTAATTGGCCTTATTTGTTTGTTTTCGTATGAGTGCCATTGATGCTTTATTTCATTAAGCATTTCAGTAAACAGCCGATAGCTGTCTGCGTCTTGTACATTTATTTTAATATGTTCGTTATTTAAAACTTTTATTTTAACTCCTTGTATGATATTTAATTTTTCATAAATATCATTAAAATTATTTACGCCATTTACCATAATCGGTGGAGGTAATGAAGCTTTTTTAACCTTAGTAGCGGGTTCTTCATTTTGTGTTTTATTGGAGGGCTCTCCAGTCCCCGAGCTTTGTTGTGGTGGTGAGAGTAAAGTATCCATTCGACGTTTTTTCCAACCATTTCCTTTTTGTCGGATCCACTCAGTTTCTCTTGCCAGATCGTCCTCATCAGTAGTGTAGTCCATGTCAGACTCTTCTTTTTTAGTGACTTTTGTCTCTAAATCTGCAAATTTTCTTTGCATACTTACCAGTTGACTTCGGAGATAATCCACTTGTACACTAAGTGATTTTTTTTCGTTTTGGGATTTTTTCCATTCGCTATATAAAACTTCTTCATTTTGTGTTCTAGCATGGCTATCCTGAAATAATTCGGCATTATCCATTTTTTCTTGATTTTGTTTGGGCTTTTCGCTAATTTTTAAAACAAGCTTCACAGGTGATGGTACACTTTTTTTGCTTTTAAACATGATATATTATTTATAATAAACATTGTTTATAGATTTTTAACACAGATTTTTCGCGCGCAAGGTTTATTATAAACAAAGCAAACTTCGACTTTGACCTCGTTAGTACTATCATGCAGGTACAATGCAATACAACCGTACCGAACTGCGATCGAACGAATACTGAGTTCAAACCTATGATTGTTTTTTACAGATTTATTTTAAATTTTGAAAAATTTGACGGTGAAGTAAAATTTTGTATTTATTTAAAAAAAATTTCTCAATCTGCAACCTGTCCTTTATTTATCTCTTAAACAAAAACCGCTTTGTCAATTTTCCTTTTTCGTTTTTACGTTTAGTGCGTATATTTAGTAATGTTTTGTAAGCCGAAAAAGAAAAAAAATATCTATAATTTCAAAAAAAAATTAAATAACAGAAAAAACTATGTTATTTTGATGTATGCAAATTTCTGCAGACTAAAAGTTGTATTCCCGCAGCCTCCCGCAATGAGATTTTTTATGGTTATAATCCACAATGTCTTATCTTTATGACTGCATAGGTTACAGCTGCTGACTAATTGTTGAATTAGATTCCTAAAATTGTTGCTTTGTTATTGTTCGCTCTAGGCGTAATTCAAAGGACCGTAAATTATTTCCAATAGGATTTACCTATTGGTTTGCTGGAATGATATAAAAGTTTAGAAAAAACTATGTCGGACGCACAAGATTGCTGGCACTTACCCCTTAATCTCGTTGGAGCTGTTCTTGGTTGGCCAACCCTTCGATGTTCTTGTAGCCCTTTTTCCAGCTTGCACACACTAGTGAAAATATGTCGAAAGACAGTAATTAAATTTTAATTATAAGTACAAGAAAACTGTTGGCAGCATGCCGGTATCGCAGATTTGTCCCAAGTCTCATTTTTCGTCGTCACAGGTATGGGGCGCGCAGGTGCCGGGGCAGACCTGTGCGTTATGATTTCGCGCGCTTATTTGAATTTTAAAAACTAAGAATATTTTACGGTACTTTGAAAGCAGTCGAAAACGATTAATTAAAACTAAAAATTATAAATAAGAAAAAATGCAGAACGTCAGTTTCCGACATTCCACTCGCCAAAAACATAATAGGTTTTTCTAACGTAATTAAAAATACCGAAAACGATTAGACCGCTAAAATCCCGGGTCTAGTTAAAAGAAAAACAAATAATAACTAATTCTAAACTAAGAGCAAGAGGTTCGACCTATTGCTCAGGCAAAGGACATACTTTTACTACGGGACGCTGTAAGGTGCCAAATTGAGTTTTGACAGTTACAATGCGAACGATTCCATCTTCACCCGGATGGACGCGCATTACACGACCGAGAACCCACTCTCGGGGTGGTTTTTGTTCATTTTTAATAACGACGAGTTGGTTTTCTGTAATGTTTGGTGTCGATTTGGTCCATTTGCACCGCGATTGAAGAGTATGCAAATATTCCTGACTCCAACGTGTCCAGAAATGAGACTGCATTTGCTGCAGAAGTTGCCAACGATTGAGCCGATTTTGAGGGATCTCGGTAAGGTCAGGTTCAGGGAATGACGTAAGAGGTTCTGTTGTCAAGAAATGACCTGGGGTCAAAGGAGTGAGATCATTTGGATCCTCGCTAATGCTACACAGAGGTCTTGAGTTTAACAAGCTTTCAATACCTGTAAGTACTGTGTAGAACTCTTCGTAAGTCAAAAGCTGATCGCCAATGACTCTATAAAGATGTGTTTTGACTGCCTTGACTCCGGCCTCACTCAATCCATTAAAATGAGGGGCGCCTGGAGGGTTGAAATGCCATTTTATAGACAATTTCGTTGCAGCAGCTTCCGCACGAGATAAAAGCTCAGTGAAAGCTCCTTTGTAGGTGGTTCCCCGATCAGAAAAAACTTGAGAGACTCGGCCTCTACGCGCGATAAAGCGGCGAAAGCTTGCCAAGAAAGCTTCTGTGGAAAGATCAGAGGCGAGTTCTAAGTGTATGGCCTTTGTGGATACACAAACAAAGAGGGAGATATAAGCCTTTGTACAGACTTGAGCACCTCGCTGTCTCTTTGCCGCCAAAATTTTGAAAGGGCCTGCATAGTCAAGAGCAACTTGAGAAAATGCTTTCATTTGAGAAATGCGGTAGTTTGGTAAGTCGGCCATGACTGGTAGATACGAATGAGGTTTTGAACGGAAACATTTTATGCAAGAGGACACGCATCGATAGATCGCGCTTCTGGGAGAAAGTATCCAAAAGGTTTGGACAAGGTTATGCAAGGTCTTGAGACCTGGATGAAAATGATCAATGTGATACTGCTCTATAATAAGTTCAGTGAGTCTGTGCTTTTGAGGCAGCACGATAGGATGCTTAGCATCAAAGCAGATATTGGTAGATTTTCTTAAACGCCCTCCCACTGTCAGGATTCCTGATTCATCTATGAAGGGAGCTAGTTTTCTGAAAGGTTTAGGGAGTGTGTCATTTTGTTGAAATATTCGAAGTATCTCAGAAAAACTATCCTTCTGGACCGTTTTCACAATGATCATAAGTGTATGATGCATTTCAGAAGGAGAGATAACTTGCGACTCAAATGCTTTTCGTTTAAAGTAGGAATCTAAAAAACTAGAATAGTATGCCAAAAAGTGTTGAATTTTTCTCAAAGATGAAAATCTTCTTAGAAGTGTTAAGACTAAGCTTGGAGCTTTAACAGCAATATGAAAGCATGAAGGCTTTTCTTCAGCCGCAGCTTCGGGAAGCTTATCGAAGATGACAGCTGGTTGGTCTGGCCAGCTGCTGTAGTCTTGAACTAGAAATTCGGGACCAGTGGATGTTCGAGTAGCTCTAAAGGAGATACTCCTCTAGAGGCACAATCAGCCGCATTTAAGGCTGTAGGTACATATATCCAGGATTGGATAGGAACAACCTCTTGGATGTGGGCGACCCTGTTGGCCACAAATGTCTTCCAGTGGTGGGGAGAGCTGGTTAGCCAAGCTACTGCCACTTGCGAGTCTGACCAAGCGTAGACCGCGTCGAATGTAAGTAAGTTACTATAGGAATCCTTGACAAATTGCAAGAGATTGTTTAACAAATAAGCAGAACAAAGCTCTAAGCGTGCCACAGATTGAGTCTTGAGTGGCGCCACCTTTGATTTTGCCATGATGAGACAAGTTTCTATTTTTCCTATATGAGTAGTGAAACGAAAATATATACAACAACCATACCCTATGGTACTGGCGTCGCAAAAAGCATGAATTTCTAATCGTGAATATTTATCAGAAATGATTAGGCGTGGTAGCTGTATTTTAGAAAGTGAGGGTAGCTCTTGTTTAAAGCGTTCCCAAATATCTACAATAACTTCAGGAGCTATTTCATCCCAGTCTCGCTTGGAGATGAAGATTTGTTGCAAAATGTGTTTTGCAAGCAGAACAACAGGAGAAAGGTAACCCTGAACATCAAAGATTCTAGCAATTTGAGATAGCACATTTCTTTTAGTACAAATAGCTTCAATAGGAGTACAAGAGTAAGTAAAACAATCAAGTGTAGGATTCCACTGAAGACCCAGGACTTTTATGTAGTCCGGACCCTCGGTATCAAAACTTATTTTCCTGTGAGAGCTTGATACGGAAGCAAGAAGAGCTGGGTGGTTACTAGCCCATTTCCGAAGTTCAAAGTTTCCCTTTTTTAATAAGGAAATAAGTTCTGCTTGTAAATGAAGTGCTGAGGCGACAGAATCGGCGCCGCTCAAACAATCATCCACATATGCAGACTCTTGAAGTACTTGGGATGCAAGGGGGTGGCTCCCTTTCAAGGGTAGCTAACTCTTTAATAGTTCGTAAGGCTAAGTAGGGTGCAGAAGAAATACCAAAAGTGAATCGATCTAGAGTGTACTCTTTAATTTCCTCAGCCTTAGAAAAACGCCAAAGGAATCTCTGATAGTTCCTATGTTCAGGAGTTATAATAATTTAATTATACATTAGACGAATGTCTGAAATAAAACAAACTGACTATGTTCTAAATTTTAATAAAATTGCAGATAAATCTTGATGCAGTTTGGGACCAGAAAAGAGTGTTACGTTAAGGCTGACGCCCTTAGACCCTTTTGCACTTGCGTCACAGACTACCCGTACTGATAAGGTAGAACTGATATCAGATTTTCGAACACAGTGGTGTGGCAAATAAAAAGCTGATTGAGAACAATAATCTGAGCGAGGCACTTCAGAAATGAAGTTCTGCTCGAGATATTCGTTTATAAACTTAGAATATGCAAGGTGCAAATCTGGATTTTTATAAAGCCGGGACTCCAGATAGGTGAAACGCCAAAGGGCTTGTGAATGTGTGTCCCCAAAGTCCGGTTGGGGATGTTTGAATGGAAGTGATACTACAAATCTTCCTGATGATTCCCTAGAAACAGTTTTCTTATATATATTTTCACATTTAATTTCATTAGGAGACAAAACATTGCATAACTTGGGTGGTTGTTCGATTTCCCAGAATTTTTGCAAAATCACATCTACCTGAGGTTCTAGTGAAATATGATAGCTAAGAAGGGGATCACTAAAACTAGATGTGGAAACTTTGCCTTGTAAAATCCAGCCAAAGACGGTCTCTAGTGCAACAGGCTGGTTGTGACTACCGAAGATGCGTCCAGGACCTAGCATGTAGGCTACTAGATCTGCACCTAACAGGAGATCGATAGAACCAGGTCTGTGTAGTTTACTGTCAGCCATAGATAAGACTTTGATATATGACAAACTGGAAATGTCAACAGAAGTTCTAGGTTGGCATGCAATTACAGAAGGCAATATGATAGCTTCAAATGTAAAGGTTGGCTCAGGTTTTGGTCTGATGAGACAATGAGTAATCCCTTTAGCATATGAAGTGACGCCATTGATTCCTTGGATAGAAACTGAATAATGCTGTCGTTTTAACCCTAAGCGATTTACACAGGGTTCAGAAATTAAAGTCAACATACTTCCGGAATCAAGAAGTACTCGTACTGTACAAAAATTGCCATGACCATCCTGAATTTCAACCTCTGCTGTGGGTAAAAGACAAGTAAACTTGGAGTTGGTCGATGAGCATGTATTCACTGAGTCCGGTTGGGTCGAGTAAGTGCTGCCTTTTGATTGTAGCTGAGTGGCTGGAAAATGTCGCTGAGTAGCTGACTGTGTATAATGCTGATTAGCATGTGTAGGTTGCTGCTGTATAGCCGGTTGCATACCTACAGATGATTGGGAAATGCCTGATATAGACTGTAGCTGAGTAGCTGGGAATTGTAGCTGAGTAGCTGAAAACTGATTGTTAGCAGGAAGCTGTTTTTGCCGATAGTTAGATGTAACTAAATAGCTCTGTGGTGATGAGGATAGCTGAGTAGCTGTGGATACTGGTTGTAGCTGAGAAGCTGTAGCTGAATAGCTAGGTGATGATTAATATGGCTGTGAAGCTGTTGTAATGTTTTGCTGATTACAAACAAGAACATACTGTCTGTTTGATATTAACTGACTGTTATTAGGATCTGTAGTTGAAGCTGTAGCTGACCTGATAACATGAACAGTTGAGTGATGAAACTGATTGCAGATTCTGCATCTCATCGAATTAGGACAAGTTGTTTGGCTAGAGTGTAAACGTAAGCAATTCACACATAACTTATGCTGATTCACAAAGTTTAGCCGTTCTTGGGGTGACTTTGACAGAAATAAATGACACCTGAATAACCCATGTGCCGATTGACACAAAAGGCATTTTTGTTTGTCACTCTTTGAATAACCAAACTGTGCTGTGTCAGAAACCGAGTTGTGGTAGACACCTGTTGTACTCTTCCTCCCGTACCCTGAAGAGGTGGAATTTTGTGAATAACCCCTGGGCTTGTCTTGAGGAAAAGATTGGGAATACTTGGGTGCAGAAGGCACCGATTCCTGTACTGTTTCAAAAGATTTGCATTTATTTGTCAGAAAATTTTTAAGATGCTCATATGAAGGCATGTCAATTTTGACATATTCTTGCTCAAACTCTTGTCGAGTTTTCAGATCAAGTTTTTTGTATAACATATTAAATATTAAAAAACTCCAATCCTCAATTTTAAATTTAAGAGCCTTGAGAGCTAAAAGATTTTCTGAGAAATTGTCAACGAGATGACGCATGTCTTTAGAACTAGGGTTAGTTTTTAAACATGGAGCTTCATAAAATGAATTGAAATAAAATGTTGCCAATTTTCTTTTGTTTTGATAACGCTCCTGTAACATGTCATAACAAATGTAATAGTTTTCTTCTGAGATAACGACATTTTTAATGAGATTCAGAGGTTCACCTGTCAAACGAGTTAATAAATACCTGAATTTTTCAATGTCTGGTATATCTGTATTATGACAGAGACTATTATATAACTGAAAAAATGTAGAAAATGTTTTCAAATCGCCATTCCATTGAGGGACAGAAATATCTAACTTTAGACATGGTCGGTTAACATTTGAAGAATAATGTTCTTGACTTACCAAAGGCGATGGCCCTGGGATCAAGCCTAAACCTCATTTTTTAGAGTGGATTTCCCACAAAGAACTGTCACAAGAAGCCCTGACCTTATCATGCTCCTCAAATTCTGCCTCAGTAATGAGAGAAATAATTTCATTGTGTATTTCCTGAAACTGATCATATTTGGAGTCTACAAATTCCATACGCGCCAACAGGTTTTGTTTATAAAATGTATCAGCTGTTTTATTGTTAGCATAATCACTGATTTCTTGCATCTGTGCAAGTGGTATTTTTCGTCGAAGCACTAGTTTCGCGATTTTATCTTTATCTGACATTTTTATTTACTAAAGAAAATAAGTTTTTTAAATAAAAATGTACTTACCGCAAAAATATTTACAACAAACAGGTGGTGGACCGCGCTGCAAATGAACCTTTACTATTTTTTATTTAAACAACCGTACGAACATGAAATTTTCTTTATTTTTAAAAAAATTTGAGATTAACCACAGTTGTTTTTCTGTGGTTAGAAGCACACGACGTCACACGTAGATGTTGAGTGCAAATTCACGGGAGATTTGTTTGAGTGGAACTCTGAACCTGCGTTAGACAAGGATAGAATATGATCCAATCTTTTCGAATGACTTTAACGGAATCGAATTAATTTTGCACGTGTTAAGGATGAGTTGGGTGACCTTGTGCAAACCCCAAACGATCACACCTAATTATGAATTTAATTTTTAATTAATTTTTATGTGCTGGTTACCTATCACATCTGGTTCGATAGGCCAAAAATGTTCGCTCTAGGCGTAATTCAAAGGACCGTAAATTATTTCCAATAGGATTTACCTATTGGTTTGCTGAAACGATATAAAAGTTTAGAAAAAACTATGTCGGACGCACAAGATTGCTGGCACTTACCCCTTAATCTCGTTGGAGCTGTTCTTGGTTGGCCAACCCTTCGATGTTCTTGTAGCACTTTTTCCAGCTTGCACACACCAGTGAAAATATGTCGAAAGACAGTAATTAAATTTTAATTATAAGTACAAGAAAATTGTTGGCAGCATGCCGGTATCGCAGATTTGACCCAAGTCTCATTTTTCGTCGTCACAGGTATGGGGCGCGCAGGTGCCGGGGCAGACCTTTGCGTCATGATTTCGCGCGCTCATTTGAATTTTAAAAACTAAGAATATTTTACGGTACTTTGAAAGTAGCCGAAAACGATTAATTAAAACTAAAAATTATAAATAAGAAAAAAATGCAGAACGTCAGTTTCCGACAGTTATTTAAATATACTAGAAATACACGGGTTTTAGTTGCTGTGTTAATATGGATAAATTTATATATTTTGAAGTATTTATTTCTTTTACTGCTTATTAGTCAATTTATAAATTTTTTTATCATTCATTATATTTACAAATTATATTTTTTAAGATGTAATGTACAGGGTGACCGTATATAAAGTTTCACTTGGAAAACTTTTTTGTTATTTGGCAGAAAAGAATAAGTCAAAAAGTGAATCACTCACGAAATAATGAATATTTTTAGTACGGATTCACTTTTTCTTAAAAATCACACCTAACACGCACGATGGCCATTGGGTCTTTATTTTAATTGTACACCCTGTATATTTTTAAAATTTTTGATAGATCTTTTCTTTCTTATTTACCTTGAAAATGCAATGTGTTGAACAAAGAATTAGCTATACTATTTTTCCTTGAA
Source organism: Aspidapion aeneum (assembly GCA_963576565.1). NCBI lineage: Eukaryota > Metazoa > Arthropoda > Insecta > Coleoptera > Brentidae > Aspidapion > Aspidapion aeneum. The sequence continues at coordinate 76,881,089 of OY755042.1, forward strand.
CACATTGCCCTTAGGGCAAATTATTTTTTATTTTACTTAAGAACCACCGCTTAAGAGTTCAGATATGATCTATTTCAAAATTTTAAAAAAACATACAGGATGTTCTGCTGCAAAAAAGGACCTCCCAGCCTGTGGAGTGTGTTTAAGGAAAAAGCGGAAAAAAATGTGGAAAAAATCTATGTAGTTTCATGAGTAATTTAATTTTTGAATTATCTTTATGTTTATGTGACAAGTAATAAAAAAGTTTTTCCATGTAAAACTTTATAAACGGTGACCCTGTGCATTGGGATATTTTTAACATAAAGGGTTTTTTTTATTCTTGTGAAAAATAAGAGTTTAAGAGATAAATTTGTGGATTACTTCCTATTGTAAAAAATATATTGATTTGTTTACTTTTGACCACACTAAATAAATTCATTAAATATATAGAAATAAGTAGGCGACAAGAAATTGCCAGATTCCTTAAGGGGGGGGGGAAGAGTGGGGGTAAATAATAATTTAACAAAAATTATAGTACTTTATGTTTGATTCCACAATGAAATTTAAGGGACTGCGAGGGCCTTGGGGCAGAGGATAGCATCCAGTCCCCTCCACTTAGTACGCCTATGCCATGACACAATGGAGGGCGGAATTAGTTTTTTTGAAAAAACAATCATCAATCAAACTAGTAACAAGGGTTACTAAGTTAGTAAGCATTGCTAGTAATATTGAGTAATTATTTACCTTTTATTTATATTAGACAATTTTTAAGCCGCACCCTGCAAGGAAGAGGAGAAGGGAATTAGCTAAAATAAATTGGTAAGTATGTGTTAAATATATGTACAAAATTTCAAGTTTTTCTGATAAATACTCTTAAAGATATTACCTTTTTTCCGAAATTTAACCGTTTTAAACCACTGTGCGTCGGCTTGAGTAGTGTCGGCGTCGGTTGGGTTTAAACCGGTTTACTGGAAAACGCCAAAAGATTAGAGTGTTAAAATTTCCGCCAGAAATGTGGCTTATTCGCGTTTGATCCTTTAGTTTTACGCGTTTCGATAAAATGTTTTGGGCCATCCCATGTAAACTTTAGGCCGACATGCATCGACAAAAAGAAAGAAAAAATTACAAATGTCATCATCACATTATAGCGTGTATAAGCCGAACAGGACATTTTTCTATAACGTCGGCCGTTTTAAGTTACCCTAATTTTTTCAAACAAATTCTAGTTTCTTGATTTTATCTTGTATTTAAATAAACCCACTCTAGCCTAGGTACTTAATGTGTTTTTAAATAATTCTACTAGTATTTGGAAGGTAAAACTATGGCAATTACAAGATTATAATTATCGTACTACACTTCCGATTTAAATAAGTTATATCTTATTTTAAAAACAATGTGTTCGTTTTTTAAAACATTTTGTAGTTTTTTAGCAAATATCTCACAAAATGGGAGCCATACACCGCGATACATGAAAGAAATCTTTGTATTTAAATAAGCTTTTTTATAATTTGCCGTAGTGTCCTATTTTACAACTTATACTCGAAAAATTCAGATGCGTACGCAGAAATAAAACCGGGAAAGGGTTTAGATGCGAATTGATAAAATCTAATCTTGATTTTTGGTAAAAATATTCATGCCAACATTCCGCGCAGTCCCTGCATACGCCACTAAAAGAATTGATTGTGCTGCATTTTATTCTCAATAAATAAAAGTTTTGCATAATTCGGTAAAGAGATCTGATATGGAAAAATCCTTTTCATAATAAGCTTTGAAGATCATACCAATTATAGTAGTAAAGTTTTCATATTTTTGACGACATGGTAAAAATTTAGAAAGGCAACAAAATGAGCTCTGTGTATATTAAGAAGTAAGTAAAAACAATGCTGAGATATTTAAAAAATAAATGCAATGATTTTTACTCTAAAACCTTTGAACCCCTGTCCATCAGCATAAATGAAAAAAAAATCGTCCAAAATCGTAAATGAAAATGGTATAACTGTCCAATGGCAAAAACGGAATTATTAATAACCGGACATTATACAAAATAGATGAGCAACTCTCTCCTTTTTTTTCATGTATACTGGTCCCGTCTCTCAAAGTTTGGCGGCAAATTTAAATCGGGAATAAATGATGTTGTTTTTGATCTCAAAAAATACATAAAAAAATAAAAATATCTGATTTTTCCTTTAATTAGCTCCCCTGTCCTTCTTTTGAGAGATCGAAATTGGTGTTAACCGAACCGAACCGCACATCTTGGTCAATTAGTTGCAAATGAATCCTAACCTAGGATCCAACACCTGACCTTTTTTAAAGATAGGCCTTGCTTAATGAAAATTCTGTATATGCTATAGTAATCCCTATGTAGCTACGGCATTTTCTATAGGCATGATAGTAAAGAAATTGCAGTGAGGGACGCTTCTTTAGGTAAACGTCAGAAGTTAGGCCGACCCCTTCTTATGATTTTGTCCGGTTTTGATAAAAGACGCTGTTATTCAGAACTTTGATTTTGCTCTTGTCTTGTTTTAAAGAATGATGTTTTTGATAATGTCCGGTTATTAGTAATTTCATTTTTAACATAGGACTGTTATGTCATTTTCCTTTGTAATCTTAGACAATTTTTTATTTTGTCCTGTATGATAAACTATGTGGGCCCCACCTTTCAGTAAATACAGCTGGAAAAGTATTGTAATTTAATTTTTAACTTCAAAACTAAATCAATGAGTCTTAAAATTTAACAAAGTTGTTTCTATCAAAAGCTGTTAGATGTCGACCTAATTTAGATGAAAACTGAACATAAGCTGACCTGGCGAAAACACACCCAGACTAATTGGACTGTATCTAGGAATATTTCCCTAAATGCTCAATTTCGAGCCAGACGGTCACTGAGTATGGCATTAATTTATAATTCTCCTTTCGGCAAAACATTAAGAGCAGTTATTTATTAAAGTAATAAGCCTTTCATCAACAATAATACTTTACAAAAAAGAAAACTGTATAAATAGTAACGGGCAAAATCTTTTATGAGGCTTAAAAAAATGTGTTTGGAGACAAATGGCAATATTGCCCTACAAATCGTATTCTTGATTCAATTAGTCCGACATTAAAAAGATGTCGACTCGGGAAGTGAAGCTATTCACGAAAATTCAGCCTGTTGCTCGTCACTTAAAATACCGGTGTACTGTATGGACTATGCACCTTCCAAGCGGTAGCCAAACATTTTAACGTAAACCAAAACAACTGTTTATTCTATAAAAAATATACAAATAAAAGAACTGTCACTTGAAAGGAAACAAGGATGTTTTCGCAGGCCCAAAGTAAATCAAGTTCAGCAGGCGCTACATCGAGTACTCTAAAATGACCCTTTCGAGAGAGCGAAGAATGCAAGAATTCTTTCACAGTTTGCACGTAGAATTAATAGAATTAAATGACCTCAGGGGGTCGATTTCATGCACAATTGACCGGTCAATCTCTGACTTTGAACAAGAGATTGATCAAAGGCCAATCTCCAAAGTATCTAGTAACCTAGGAAAAATTTTAATCTATTATTATAGGGACATTATTGAATTTTTTCCAACATTTTGTATATTTTCACATACCTTTATCCTTTTTGCTTCAGAATATGTCCCCAAAAGGTCCGTTTTCCAGCAATTATACGAGATTTTCTTGTTTTTCCGACATTGACTTTCATTGTTTTTTTCTTTAAACTGTCAAATGTTAGATTGAACAGAGACAGGAGGGGTTTAAGATATTTTTATTATATTTGCACCTAGTAGATATAGGAGTATGTTATTAATAAACTAATTCCACTCTTTGTAAATTTCAAAATTTACTATTTTAAATAAATTTTAGTTAGGTTAGGAAGTTGTTTAAATTGGACTACTATCTTGTACGCAAACCGGAAAATGCTGTCTTTGGCACATCTACGTGTCGGGGTCGTCCATAAATTACCTACGAAACACGTCGAACATTGGAAAGGTTCAAGAAAATTTTAGGAAAAATTATGAGTTACGGGTTAGGGTAGCTGGTTTTATATATACAGGGTGTCCCGGAAAAAAACAACTACATGGGGCCTTGTGGAGAAAAAAAAGTTGCGCCATTTCGAGCACAACTAGATTTTGTACCGATGTTAAAATTATCTACAGGGGTTTTCAAAATATCAAGGAAAAACTAGAAATTATGTTTTTCAAAAAATTTAAATATCGTCGCCATCTGATAAACAAATATAATAGAATTTGGTTGTTTTATTTTAGCGACTACGAATGATGTTAAATGTGTGCAAAATTTTGTTCTGAGGTCACAAAATGGTATATATAGCTACTTTTTGGCCGTGTAGTTCGCGTATCTACCGGTGGCGCTAGCGTCGCTTTTACTGTAACTAAACGGTCCCCTGAGTCACCTCGGTGGTATAAAACGTATTCTGCGTATTAAAACCGCGTCGCAGCGGCCTTAGAAATTTGGCAACATTGCAGATTAGATTTTAGACGCTACGGGTTTCTTTGTTATATGTAATTTGTACCTGCTTTTTTTACCCTTGGAATATCTAATAGAATTCTCAGAAACGAGTGCCTGGGTCTGATATTTTAAGAGGGGCTTTGTAAAGGATTATTATTGTATTTTTTATCTTATTGAAATAATTTGACTAATTTTGCTAGTCTTCTTACATTTTTTTGCTTATTCTGGCTGGTAGTTTTTAACGGTTTTATTTAACTGGACTTGATTTTGTAATATAATAAATTTTTGTGACAGCTATTCAGACACTTTCCTATGGGCAAGACTTGAAATTAGTTAAGTAGTTTAACCATATAATATGACGTTTTGGTGCAAAAGGTCCGAAGCTTGGCACAATTATAGAGCGATGCCTGCTCTCGCCGCTTTTTAAAAAAAATGGCGCACGAATTCTCTTAAATAACTTGGTTTTTGTACAAAGTTTGAAACAAAAATTATAGCCAACAAAATTTTATACGAAAATGCTTAACTGTGTTTTTTGTTAGACTAAAAACAAGGTTCGAGATATGATAATAACCATTTTTTCATTTTGGAATTTGTCCAATTTGTTTTTTTGGTGGCCTTTAAATTAAATCGTTTAATGTAAAATTGTCAAAATATTGCTTGGTACTATTACTGCCTGGCAAGCGCGAATTTTTACCTAAATTTAGGGGGGGTAATGGTCGACGGAAAAGATATTTGTGCATTTATTTTTTTAGAGGGGGGAATTACTCCGTTACCCTCCTCAAATTCGCGCTTTCTGCCTTGCTTTACTCCAATAAGTCCCTAATGTATTTTGTGACAAATTTAAATATGACTTCTACAGGTTGGGCCAATTTCGATGTTTTTTGGGGATTTTAGGTATTTCTAGCAGCTTGATTTTCGAGACGTTTTCAAATATCAAAGCCGGTTATTAATACATATGGCCGCGTTTAAACTACGAGGGGTTTAACTTTTTAATTTACGAAAATTTGATTTTTTATTAGAAATTCAACTGTCAAATTAAATTTATTTTATTACTTAGTGTTTGATCGTATTTTTCTTATTTTTTTGATATTTTTGATTTTTTTTTTATGTCTGAGGGCACGGCAGTGCCTCGCCAAGTTCGCGCGCCGTACATCTTTTCTTGAAACTTTCAGCCGATATTTGACCTATCTAAAACTCTACTTCGGAATGAGCTACGAATCTCAAACTTTGCACAGTCGTAGATCTTCATGGAGTTAACAACCAAGTTTCATGGAATTCCCATAAAGTAGTAAAGTAGTTACGAAATTTTAAATAACGTCGAAATTGCCACTCACTCGCTCACTGATGTATAGATCATCAAAATTCCACTGTACTTCCAGACATGCTACAAAGCTGAAATTTGGCATACTGATAGAAATTGTGACCAAAGCCCAGAATTCTAATTTACTCCCCTCCCCTATACATGTAAAGTTATGTAAAAGAAATGCTAGAGAGCTGAGCTTTGGCCGTCTGATAGGAACTATGATAAAACTATAGAAAAAAATGTAAAAACACCAAAATTATAATTTACTTCCCTCCCCTATAAATGGAAAGTTATGTAAAATTAACACTGCCCACTTCCAGAAACGCTAAAGAGCTGAGCTTTAGAAGGCCGATTGTAACTATGATAAAACTATGGAAAAAATTAAAAGACCCCAAAAATCTAATTTACTTCCCTCCCCTATGCTATCCCACTTCCAGAAACGCCAGAGAGCTGAGCTTTTTAAGACTAAAAGGCACCATAATAAAACTATAGGAAAAAATTTAAAAACACCAACATTTTAATTTACATTGCACACTTCCAGAAACGCTAAGGAGCTGAGCTTTGGAAGGCTGAAAGGACCTATGATGAAACCATGGGAAAAAATTAAAAAACCCCAAACTTTAAATTTGTTCCCCTCCCCTATAAATGTAAAGTTATTTAAAAGTAACATTGCCCACTTCCAGAAACGGTAGAGAGCTGAGCTTTGGAAGGCCGATAGGAACTATGATAAAACAATAAAAGAAAATTAAAAACCCCAAATTTTAATTAACTTCCCTGCCCTATAAATGTAAAGTTATGTAAAAGTAACAATCTCCACTTACAGAAACGCTAGAGAGCTGAGCTTTGGACGACTGACAAAAAAAAAATTAAAAAACCACAAGGTTTTAATTACTTCCCTCCCCTATAAATGTAAAGTTATGTGAAAGTAACATTGCCCATTTTCAGAATCGCTAGAGAGCTGAGCTTTGGATGGCTAATAGGAACTATTATCTGGGGACACAGTAGTGCCCGGCCAAGTTCGCGCGGAAATGGCTGTACCAACTTTTCTTGAAACATTTAAGCCCATATTTGACCTATCTAAAACTCTAATTCGGAATGAGCTACGAAACTCGAACTTTGCACACAGTCGTAAATCTTTATAGAGTTAACAATCTCTGACTTTTTTGTGGTTAAAGTTTTATTTTTCCTTTTGATTCGACCAATTCTAGACACGACCGTGTCCTATAACCTTGCCCTTGCTTGAAAAGCCATTTGAGAACTTCTGAATGCTTTAACACCACACGCCGCATCAAACCAGCCAGATGACATGTTAAAACCTGCATTATTATGTGAATTATAATAAAGTATTTTGTGGAAAAAACGCGAGTCCGGATTATTGAATTAATTAAAATCCGGATAACCGAATACCTCTATGGACTGCTGAGGCTATCCGGACTACCGAAGCATCCGGAAAATCGCGTGTACGGATTATCTAGTCATCACTGTATAGTAGTAGTTAGAGTCCCTGTATGTGACAGATATTCTGCCAATATCTGTCACATACAGGGACTCTAGTAGTAGTGTGAGCTAAAAATGCTAACTCTTGAAAAGCATTAGAGTGCATATTTAGACCAACTAGCGCGTAAATTCGGGGCTAAAATGGTGGATAGTGGACTACAACTACAACGGGCCAAGCAAGGTGGCCTCAGTGCATGGGACTTTTCCCACCAAGAAAACTTCATTTATTCGTTTAAGGCAATCCCCACCATTTATCTGACTTTTATAACTTTATCGGAAACATTGCGATTTACCAAAAAAGAAAAATATATATACAGGTTGTCCCAGATAAAAGCAACTACATGGGGTCTTATGGGGATTTCGGAAACAGTAAGAAATAAAAGTTTGGTTAAATGAGATAAAAGTTCAGATGTTGTATCGAAATTAAAAATATTCCAAGGGGTTTTTAAAATATTGAGCAAAAACTAAAAATTGTGTGTTTTTGAAAAACATAATTTCTAGTTTTTCCTTGATATTTTGAAAACCCCTGTAGATATTTTTAACATCGGTACAAAATCTAGTTGGGCTCGAAATAGCGCATCTTTTTTTTTCTTACCGATTCTGAAATCTTCATAAGACCTTATGTAGTTGCTTTTATCCGGGACACCCTGTATATATAAAACCAGCTACCCTAACCCGTAACTTATAATTTTTCCTAAAATTTTCTTGAACATCTCCAATTTTCGACGTGTTTCGTAGGTAATTTATGGACGACCCCGACACGTAGATGTGCCAAAGACATGCATTTTCCGGTTTGCGTAAAATATAGTAGTCCAACTTAAACAACTTCCTAACCTAACTAAAATGTATTTAAAATAGTAAAATTTTTAGATTTACAAACAATGGAATTAATTTATTAATAACATTAGAACAGTACACGGCTTTATCTACTGAATTTATGAACGGAGTCACATCGACCAGCAGTGTTCTGAGGAGTCCCATAAGGGCGAAACAGTTAACTGTCAACACTTATTAGGTGTCCATTAGATCTTGGATCCCCGTGAGGTTAAGCTTTCGAGCTACCCACGGAAAAATACTAGAGAAACAAAAAACCCTTAATTTTCTTTTTACCCGATTAGCCACGAAAACTTGTTTGAATTTTAATTTACGGGTACTAAATTTGACATGCATTCACAATGTTTCTTAATACTTTATTTTGAAATCTCTGTAAAACCACATGTCCATACTGGTTTCAGTATTTGTCTATAAAGCAGTAACTTATTATGAATTGTTAAATTGGACTTCCTTCCAATTAGCCAGTTCATTTTTCTATACCTTATCTCAAGTTCTTCTTTTTTTTTCTTAACATGCGCTTTCCAGCGCAATTTGGCATCAAGTGTCATACCAAGATATTTTGCCTGATTTGAATATGGTACGGGAATGTTGTTAATTGTTATTTGTATGTGATTTATATTTTTGTTTGTAAAATCAACATGAATTGATTTGGTTTCATTTAATTTTATTCGCCACTTTGTGGTCCAACTGTGAACTTCGATCACTGCATCCTGAAGTTTTTCTATGCATTTTTCAATAGATTTTTCTACCGTCAATAAACCAGTTTCATCGGCAAATGTTGCTGACATTTTTCTGCGTCGAGGTGAAAGGGAAAATTATAGAATAAGCGAATAATTAAATAAAAAATACTTTTTAATAAATACTTATTTTATTTTTTGTAGGGGGGCGCGCGGCCATGCGGCCTTAAAGAAAAAAGCATATGTATATGTACTGTGCGCGAATGTACGCGATTGAAATATCAAATACCTAAGTGCTCAAAGGCATGTGGTATTCTGAAATTTTTAAATAACCTAAACCGCTTGTGTGCCCGCTTATGGATTAAAAACTCGACAATTTTATTCAAAAAATGTATTGGTCAAAAACAAGATGTATTTATGTTAATGAAGTCCGAAAATCTTTACTTCAAATCAATCGTGATTTAACTTAACCATTGGCTAAATTATACAAGTAGCCAAATAAACCTAGTACTTAGTAGTAGCGGAAAGACCATTTTTGGACTAACGACTAGGCACACGACGCGCCCTTTTCGCAAACCCCGATTGGTCCGTACACGATCCCATCGGTATCTCGCCCCTCCCCCCACTACCGTATTTTTCTGCAAAAACACGTTTTTTTTTTTAATTTTTAAAACAACTTTATTGGTTTTTATTTTATTTTATGCATTTGTTTTTCATTTATATATTATATGAAATTCGGTAGCCCTGTATAATGCAGTGGCTCATACGCCGACGGCGACGATGAAACCCAAAGCAGCGTCGAACACGCTGCCTTTTCTCTTGGCTCCTTCGTATAGAGATAGATTTTATCTGCAGCCTATATGAGCGACAGTGATAGGGCGATAGCGCTGTGTACATAGGAAGAATCAAAGAAATTTTGTGCCTGGCCCAGGCTATCAGTTAGTCGTTTTACTCGCATTGTTTTTGTGCCTGGAGCATATATGTTTTGATTTACGCCATTTACAATACATTTCAATTAAATCAGCAGAATTTTTTGATAAATTTTAAGTCATTTCATGGCGAAATTCGGGTGGGCATGGGTAAATTTCTTTAAAAGAAAAATAGAACAAGAAAACCCAGCCTTAGTAGTGGTAGGTATGTTTTTTAATGACTTCTGGGTAAACATTTGGGAGCAACACCACGATTTTTTTACTGACTCAAAATTCTGGCAGTACCATGTTGTATTGACACGAGCCGCCGCTGAAAGTAATGTATTTTTTTCTCGAGGAAATTTGATGGGTGGTCCGCTCACAAAAACGTTGCGTCGAAGGAAGCAAAAAAAGATTATCAAACAACGAATAAAACTGTTATGGGGTAAATTTTATATTTATTATAGAACTTTTTTGGTAGTCTTTATTTGATTTCTTTGTCATAGCCTTTTTTATTTTCTATAAAGAAATTGGGGTCAATGCGTTCTGATAAAAAAACAGCAATCCATTTATGAAAATATCAATTTCTCTAATGACGGTATTTTTTTATAAAATTGAAAGTTAAATTAAAAAAATGAAAAAATAAGTTTGTGAAAATAAGTTCTCCGTGTAGAATTCTTTCAGTTAAAGTGGTAAACGTGGGGAGACCTGTAAAGAGAGTTTCCGGTCGGGTATTGTCCTTGACAATACGTTTTTTTAACCGACATAAAACACCACAAACACACTTATCAGGTACATATAATTTGTTAAGACCGACATAAAACACCACAAGCATACTGCACATGTAGGGGAATGGGGGGCAAAATGGAATACGAGGGTAATACGGGATACCGCGGTATTAGCCAAACTGCGCAAGAATAAAACCTCTTAATATCAGATATTTTATTCCCTTGGCTGGTTTAACTCTCTGCAATATGATTGGTGCCGGTCGGCTGAGCTTAAGTTGGTTTTTGTTCAACATGTGATGTTGTGTGCTGTTTATTGTTAAAATAGATTGCGCATTTTGTGACGGTAAGTACATTTTTTACAGACTTTTCAAAATATTGTTTACATTGAACAATTGGTGGGTTTATGTTTTATTTATAATTAAACACGTTATCCATAAAATTAGCCTTTAACGTGTATGATTTTGTTTGAATTTGACTGGTGATTTGGGGCAAAACGGGGATTTTCATGGGGGCAAAACGGGATACTTTGTTATGCAACCTATACCCCATTTTCCCCCAATTTTTTTTTTACTTTTTTTGGTACCATTACTGAGAGTTGTATTTTATGTTGCCGCTGTAATTCTTTATAAGTTTTGTAAATACTAAATTTAATTAATAAAAATGTATTTTTTATTACAACTTTTTATTTTTTAAATTAATATTTTAATCTTGGTTAGTATTTTAATAAATAAAACTTGTCTTACAAAAATATTGATTCCAAATTACACAACCCCCCCGCCCGTTTTGGCACATAGAGGTACCTTTTGTTACCCCGTATGCGGGGCAAAATAAGGCAAAGTCAACTTATTACAAAAATAAAAATAAAAGCATGCTGTAGTTCTAAATCGCTAAACTGCAAATTAAAAATAAAGATAACGTACCTAGCTAAATATAAGCTATAGCCAACTATAGCCTATATAAAAGCTGTGAACATAGGCCCTATTTAAATGACATAACTCAACTAACCAACTTAAATAAAAAAAGGACCAGGACAATTTTTCCTACAAGTATTCAATCGTTATTAGAAATTATAAAAAAAATATTTTGTTAGATAAAAAATAAAGTAAAACGTCAATGAACAGCAATATTTTGTGTTTAAATACATTTAACATTTTTTCCGAAATAACAAATTTTGTGCAGAAAAGTAGCTTTACCTTACTCTTGTTTTTTTTGCGTGCCTAAAAGTGACTTTACCGCAGTAGTGTGGAAAAGTAACTTTTCGCACACACATGAGTGCGAAAAATGCACTTTCCGCACGCTCGTAGGAAAAATGATTTTCCGCTCTCTTGGTTCTTTATCGATTCCTGTTGAGACTGGTAAGTTTTCCAAAAGGACCTGCTTGTAAAGTGACACTTTTCGTCCGTTTCTCAAAAAATAATTACAATGCAATAAACCATTTCCCCCATGAAATATCTAAGGAAGTACATCCATTAAGGCATAAAAGGGCAACAGAAAAGGTTCTTTGATGTGGCTGCATCCAGAGAGCTTTGTTAGATTGGGGCGTCTCACCATGCGGTGCGGCTTGAAAATGGCTGCGAGGGCCTAGATTCTAAATATGCACTGAGTCGGTTGGTTTTGTCAATTTCCTTCGAGAATTTAAATTAAAATTATTAAGCTTAGCTATTAACAATTAAAAACTGGTTAATGGCTGTGCATTAGTAACTTGCATATTTTGTTAAAGAACAAAATCCGTAAATTAGGTACATTTCAAGTCGCGTATTTCATACTTCGTTAGCGTTATTGTTATTACTAAGTCTGCGCATTAGCAACTTTTCGCCCCTTTTTTGTTATTTACTATAACGGCATCCAGTTTGATCCAGTCCTTATGGTGGCCTTCTTTTAACGCTACCGTTGTTTTTTAAGGTGAGTTTTGTGTTGTTTTTAATTTTTTTTTGAATTTTTACTAAAATTTGGTACTTTGTTTTGAGAAAAGGCATAAATCTTACAAAAAAAATAAATAAATGGGTAAACAAAACGTCATGTGAAACTATTAGCTTGACGTTTATATAATGCTTATTTTTAGTGTTTAGAAATCTCTCTGGTTCATTCTTTTGAAAACCATACAGAATCGTTGCTTGTATATCATAGATTTTTTTTTGGAGTTCTTGATCCACAAAACTCAAAAATGTATTTGAAATATTTTGAAATTGATTCTGTATTTTTTTACAGGGGATCAAAAATTTGTATTTCAGCTTTTTTATCAAAAACATTTACAAAACGTTTTTATAGTTATTTAATTTCAATACAAGTTTTATTATTTTTTTATTAAGTTTCAAAAGTGTCAAAGGTTTTCTTAGATATTTTAGTATTAGCCAAATTTTCAATAAAATTTGTTTTTTGATTATTTTCTAATGGAATGAAGTGCCTATTACTTTATTTTTCTTCAATAATTCTAATAATTTTAATAATTTAAACGTAGTTTGAAAAATAGATTCAATTGCTTTTAAATTTTCTACAGGATCGCTCAAACACAGCAAGTTTTGCATGCCTATTTCAAACAGTGGATTTTTGTGCTAAACTTCCTTTATTTGTTTGTTTTTTTTTATGGTTTTATTCTTTTGAGACTGCTTATAACACTGTTATGCAGGTCTATTTATAGCCATACAGGATTTTACAGCGTTACTAGATGAATCGAATACTTAAAATGCCATTAAATCGAGAACTTAATGCGTTGGCCTATTTGTAATAGTTGACTTAAGGGATAGCTTAGCTAGTAAGCTATGACCGGTTTATCAACAAAACTGAAAGACCTATTTCAAGCAACGCATACGCCAAAAACCCAAATTTTTTTTGCAAAAAACTTTGGTTAAATAGACGTACGAAACTTCCTTTATTTGTTACATAAAAATTATTTTAGAGACTTTGCTCATAACACAGTTATGCAAGTTTTTAAACATGCAGGATTTACTGGTTATACTAGAGGAATCATATTATATTAAAATGCCATTAAATTGAAAATTTATTGCATTTGGCAATTTTTAGTAGTTAACCTAAAGGATAGCTTAGTTAGTAAGCTATTGCTATGTACATATTATATAGAGGGTCTTCCAAAAATCTGGAATCACTGGTTTGTTGAGAAAATTGAAAGTGAGTGTCTTCAAAATGATAAATAATATAATTTACCATTATTAGGGATAAAAAATTCATGAACGCTCGAAATGACTTATAAATAAACATACTTGCATTTCAAAAAAAAGAAATGTAAGTTTGTACATATTATATATGCTCCTGTTTGTTTATAAATCGACTTTTTAAATCAAATTGACGCGGCTAAGCTTTTTCCGTAAAAACTTTTAGTTTTCTCGACAACCCAATGATTCCAGTATTTTGTGACATATATAATATGTTCTTACTAACTAAGCTATTCTTCAGCTTAACTACTACATATGGCCAAATGTGATACCTTTCCGATTTAGTGGAATTTTAATATTACTATATATATGAATCCTTTAATATAATCGAAAAAACCTTATATGGGTAAAAACCTGCATAACTATGTTATGACTAATATCCCAAAAATAATTTTTATGCTACAAATAGAGGAAGTTTTGTACATCTATGTAAGCAACTGAAGATATTTCTTGAACTACGTTCAACAGCGAATAAATTGAGGAACCGATTAATGTAGAAAAAAGAAAAAAAATTAAAAAGGGATTTTTCTCAAAATTTCGCTAATTTTAAAATATATATGTCACATCTAAGGAAAACTTGGACACTTAAAAATATTTTACAAATCGTTAGTTCTAACCCTTTATTTTTAAGTTACTAAGAAAATTATAAAACTTGTATTGTAACAGATCACTAAAGAAAAATTTTAAATCAATGTTTTTGGTTTGGTTTGGTTTGGTTTGGTTTTGTGTTGGCATCGGAGCATTCCTTTTTTCATTTTTAAGAAGGGCCATTTATTATATGAAACTATCTACATGCTGCTGCTGCTAAAGGAATGTAACACTAAAATTATGTTTTTGAGGTTTGAAACACCCTGAATAATAATTTGAATTTGTCTTGTATGCATATTTTTTGAAAGTGTAGTGTGTTTTTCTAAGATGTAAGTGTAATTTTCAACCTGCTAGAACTATTTTGGGAAGTGTTAACCAGAAACCAATGGAAGCCAATTATTATACATTAATCAATATTGTCATAAAAGAGTCTAAAGTCTAATCAATCTACTAAACAAACGTAGCAATAATCAATATTGCTGAGACTAATTTCATCTAAAGCCGATGCTGGACAATAGACCAGCATCACTGATACCCAGTACACCACTGATACAAAGTGATCCCTACAAAACTTACCTAAGTAAAACCCCATTATGGTGGTTCCTCTTTGTGGCTGATAAGGCCGACCGCAGCCAACGATAAAGACCGGCCATGGCAGCATAAGCAAGTCGGCGGTCACGTGATCTTAGGAGTCCCAGGATTCTTATTGTATTGCTTAATATATTATATGTTTTTACACAATTTAAATAAATTAATAAAAAATTTTTGTTCTTTTATAGGCAAAAGGTAAAAAAAATATTTTGCTGATATATGTGTTTATTATGGATAAAAGAACTGAATTTATAAAATAAAAAATTATACAAAATTTGCACTCTAATATCTTCAGGTACATATATTAGGTACATAATATCGTTAGTAACTTCAAATCTATACAAGTCTTTCAAAATTGGACATATCAAACCTAAGCTTTTAGTTTTTTAATTTTTCTTTGACTGTCATCATCTTTGAGTTCTTATTCAAAGACTTATTAGCAGACACTAAATCATTGTGCTTTTTAATAAAATTATTTTAAAAAACTTTACATGCCCTTGAACTAATTTTTTCAAGCTTTGACAATAGTTTTTCTCTACAAAAACACTCGCTAGAGTTATCTGAAGAAAAGTTTTCAATATAAAACATTTCACAATAATTTATTAAAAAGAAACAAGTGATTTTGTGAATAAGTGAGAAGGTTTTTTCATTCAATGAACTGAATGTAGTGGTCGTCAATAATTTTTTGAAAAATTACCCAGCACAAAGTTTAATATCCATTTCAATAAAGTGTAAGTTAACTACCAACTCATGTTCTTTTAAAAGCTGTATCTTACTTTTTAAATATTTCACACTACCAGAGAGATTACTATCGGTTAACAATATTTTACAAATCAGTTTTTTAATATTGCGAGGGTGCGGAAGACATATTACCTTAGAATTGTGAATTGACGTGTATGCACAGGATAACTGGATAAACAAAGATGAAGCCAACATTAAAGTGTATCCACCATACCTTCGATTCTCAGGTTACCTTTTCAAGAGACCTAATTGTTCAATAAGAAATGACAACTGAACACATTTTTCACTCTCACTATCGAAAATGTCACTAAGGATGTCTATTACTTGATCAATCTTATCCAAGATCTTATCTTTTACCACTTCTTTCCCGTTTGCAACATATTAGGTTTCAGTTTTATAGTTGGACCGACAAGGAACAACACTAATTACACGTTCGCGGCATTGTTTATCTTATAGGTATTTTCTTTATAATTTACTCATTAGCCATTAATTATTTTAACGCAGCCCACTACAGTCTTTTTCGTGGGCTGCGTTATTTTAATAACTTTGATAAAATTCACATAAAATTCGTGCCCGAATTAAAAAAAAATCGACGCAAACAAACATACCAAAACTGAACACACATGTTTTATAATGACAGCGGGCCGTGAGGCGTTTTTTTGTGGGACTCCTACGGTCACGTGATATTTCCGCGCCCGGGCCGGTCTTTCTCGTGGGCTGCGAGGCCGACTCTCTACGGCCTATAAGGGCCATTCCTTATGGCCCTTGTGTCCATTCTCTCCAACCAGTATTCCCCATATTACATTATTTAATTTTAATTTATGGCAGTAACCTCTATTCTTGTTAACCTGTTTTGTGTATATAAAATAAACGTATATATTTGAATTATTCCTACCTTTTCATATTTCCCTAAATCCCTCAGTTACAAGGGCGCTAAATAAAAAACCTTGTGACAATATTATTATACTTAAACACACACTGAAAAAAATTCCAATATTTTTCCATAATATGTCATGTAATTTTTTACATACCTGTAAATGTATTTTTTTTAGTACTGTAGATGTATTTTTCCACTTTTACAGAATACTTTGGGTTTTAACACACCTGGATTTGGAAAAAAGCTTGTAAATTTTCATTTTTCAAAAAAAATTTACAAAATATATTATATAAAATGTGTAATGTGATGATAAGTATAATTTTACAAAACACTTTTTTCTGTGCAGGTTAGATACTTTGGTAGAACCTCGTTAAATTATATTAACGTTTCCTAAATAATTTTTCAGCGATGTTAGTTCCTTCGATAGACAGCAAGCTTTAAAATGAACTCGCTCAGGGTTTGTAACAAAAATTACTACGGCCTTTTTTTATCCCAACTTACCGGTTTCTTGATGTTTTCTCCCTGGGTAGGCCTACCTCCTCGTCTTTGGTTGATGGCGTAATCACGGATCACCTCGTGGCGTAATCGTAAGAATCACTCTGTAGTATATTGAATTGAATTGAATGGTTTGAGTTATTTTGAGCACAAAATTAAAAAATAAGAAGACGTAGGTATTCTAAAAATGTTTTCAGTCGAGCAGAAAAATTTGTACTGATAAAGTATTTTTATATGCACTTTTCGGGATCGCTGCGTCGCGCTCAGTTGAGACAAAAAAAGGCTTGTTTTTTGCGCGGTCGAATGAAATTAGAAACCAATAGAATCGAAGAAACTAAATGATTGATTGATTCAAAGAAATTAGAATTGAAATTATAATTATTAATTTATTATTTAAATTTTGGGACGACACAATTTTTATATACAGTGGTGTACGGACCATTTGCCGCCCACCAAAATGCACTGCATTTTAGAGATTGTGTTCAATTGGTAATGGGCATAACTTAACAGCTGGTCTTTTAAAAACACCATCCCCTGTTCTAACCGTTGCTACCCGAACAATTCCGTCAGAACCCGGAAAAGTTTCAATAATGCGTCCCATTGGCCAGTTTAAAGGAGACACATTATCTTGTTTGATCACAACCAGAGTACCAGGCTTAAGACCTGGAGAAGACTTGTGCCATTTAACTTTCTGATGTAAAGTATGAAGGTACTCTTTGGACCAGCGAGTCCAAAAATGTTGGTGAATTTTTGTTAAAATTTGCCAACGAGAAAGTCGATTGACGGGAATTGATTCGTAACTAGGCTCTATGGGAGCTGCTAGAGACTCCATAGTCAAAAAATGACCCGGTGTGAGAGCTCCAAAATCATTTGGATCGTTGCTAATTGGAGTTAGAGGTCGAGAGTTGATAATTGCTTCGATTTGAGTAAAAACTGTGTAGAGTTCTTCATAGCTCAGAACTTGATCTCCGAGAACACGTACTAAATGTGTTTTTACAGATTTGATATTAGATTCCCAAAGTCCTCCAAAGTGTGGAGCTGAGGGAGGATTGAAATGCCAAGTTATACTTTCCTTGGCAGCGGCTTCAGAAGCATATTGATTTAACATTTTATAGGCTTTTACAAAATTTGTACCATTATCTGAGTAAATAGCTTCCACACGGCCACGTCTACTAATAAACCGTTTAAAAGCAGCCAGAAAAGCATTAGCAGTAAGATCTGAAACGAGTTCTAAGTGGACTGCCTTGACAGAAAGACAGATAAATAGACATAAATAGGATTTGAGTTTGATAGTACCTCGAGCTCTGGACATAACGATATCGAACGGGCCAGCATAATCTACGCCAACATGAAGAAAGGGTTTGTGAACAGAAACTCGGTTTAATGGTAAATTACCCATGACAGGAACGGTTGCGATAGGTTTTGTTTTCCAACATCTCACACATTGAGCTAAAACTCTTCGAATAGAACGTTTAGCATCGTATATCCAGTAACGTTGGAGAATTAGAAAATGAGTGGTTTGTACTCCAGCATGCAAGTACTTCAAATGTGTTGCTTCGATTATTCGATTAGTCAAGATACAACGACTCGGAAGTAAAGCTGGAAATTTACTTGAAAAGGAAATAGGAGCATTCTTGAGTCGACTTCCCACTCTTAATATTTTTTGATGATCAAAAAACAAGGAAAGTTTGAGTAAAGCTTTTGGAACTATTTTATTTTGCTGAATAAGTTCTATCTCTTTTGAAAAATAGAGGGATTGAGTATGTTTTACAAATTGCAAAGTTGAGTTGTATAATTCAAATGAAGATAAATTCCCAGAAAATTTATGTTTTTTGAGTTTTTGAGAACGACAATTATTGATAAATCGTAGAACGTAAGCAATAATGCGGGTAGATTCGTCTAAAGAAGACTTATCTTGAATAAGAGAGTCGAGAATGTTAGGAACGGTGGTAGCAGAATTCACTTGAACTACAGGACGCTGTTCTAGAGAAACTTCGCTGGTTTCGCAAAATGAAATAGGTTCTAAAGGTGGAAAATTAGGATCAGTTAAAACTGGTGCCGCCCACCATAAGGAACAGTTTACTAAATCGGAGGGTAGCATTCCTCGCGAACCTACATCAGCAGGATTTTGTTTAGATGGAACATAAAACCAGGAAGAGGCAGGTATTTTGTCCTGTATTAAAGAAACCCGATTGCTCACATAAGTGCGCCACTCATGAGGTGAAGAATTAATCCACCTGAGAGTCACCATGGAGTCAGTATAACAATATATTTTATCTAATGGAAGTTTGTTCAGAAAGCAGTTTGAAACAAAAGAAGCTAATCGAGCGCAGAGAACTGCTGCATTAAGTTCAAGTCGAGGAAGAGATACGGTTTTTAGTGGAGCTACTTTGGCTTTAGAACAAATAAACTTTACAGCAATTTCTCCAGAATTGAGAAAACATCGACAATATAACACACTACAATATCCTTTCTCACTTGCATCTCCAAAGCAATGAAGTTCAATACGGTTAGTTGAGCTAGGAACAATAAGTCGAGGCAATTGAAATTCTTGAAAGCACGATACGTCTTTAATATATTTCGTCCAGAGTTGGACGATTTCTTGAGGAGGCGGGGAGTCCCAAGATAATTTTAGCTTCCACAATTGTTGAATTAAATGTTTAATGAGAAAAGTAGAAGGGGAAATAATTCCCAGCGGATCAAAAATTTGCGCAAGGCTTGATAAAAGATTCCGCTTAGTACAAGGTTTATTAGGAAATTTGACGAAAAATCGAAAAGAGTCAGAAGAAGCACTCCATTCCAAACCTAGTACTTTTAGAGAGGAATCTGTAGTAGAATCGGAGTCAAAATTGAGAGAATTAATCGATACTTCCGATGGAGAAAGCTGAATTAGAAGCTGTGGGCAGTTACTGGACCATTTTTGGAGTTCAAAGCCTCCTTTTCTTAGCAAATCAACAAGTTGTTGTTGTAACATCTGCGCAGACTCAAAGGAAGAGCTTCCAGTAACTATATCATCAACATAGGTTGAATTGCGTAAAGCTTCAGCAGCTAAAGGATATGTAGGACCCTCTTCTTCTACTAGTTGATGAAGAACTCGAATAGCAAGGTATGGAGAGGAAGTTAGACCATAAACAAGTCGTTTTATTCGATATTCTTGAATTGGTTCTGAGGTAGAAAATCTCCATAAGATTTTTTGGTAATTTTGGTGGTCGGAATGAACAATTAATTGTCTAAACATTTTTGAGATATCTGCTGTAAGAGTATAGGTGTAGGTTCGAAAATTGAGTAAAATTGTGAAAATATCATTTTGAAGTTTAGGACCAGAATACAATTTTGAATTTAGAGAGGGTTGATTGGGTAAATGTGCAGAGTCATTAAAAACTACGCGTAATTTAGTTGTTAAACTTTCTGGTCTCATAACGCAGTGATGTGGTAAATAAAATGAATTGAGTTTTACATCATTAGATAACTCCATGTGATCGAGATCGAGAAATTCTTGAATAAAATCACAATATTGAGAAAAAAGTTGAGGCTGTTTATGGAGTGAACGTTCCAGTGAATAAAATCGATTTAATGCTAGAGATCGTATCCCGGGAAAGCAAGGATTAGAATCATCCCTAAAGGGCAATTTGATAATAAATCTCCCAGTTTCGTCCCTTTGAAAACTTTCCTGAAATATCTTTTCACATTTTTGATCATCTGGAGATAGACACGTGACTTTAGGAACATCTTCTATCTGCCAAAATCGTTCAATTTGAGCATCCAAAGAAACAGAATCTTCGATATGACAGAACATAGCAGAAATTGCTTGAGGGGCTCTTGTTGAGACTTTGCCCATTAAAACATAACCAAATACTGTATTAATTGCATCAGGTTGATCTGGACCGCCTCGGATATGTCCATCCAGTAAAAGTTTACAATAAATATCAGCACCTAATAAGATATCAACCTGACCAGGGCTGTGAAACTCTTCGTCAGCCAATCGAATATTAGCTAAGTGACACCAGGTGTCAGTAGAGAGCTCATAGGGAGGCAAACTTTCGCTGACTTTGGACACGACAAGAGCATCGACTGTAAAAACTGGATTAGTCCTTTGAAAAGGGCGGAGAGACAAAGTAACTTCTTGATCCACAAAAGTTTGCATTGTGCCTAGACCAGACAATTGAACTGAAGTAGAGGAGGGTTTAAGTCCTAAACGATTGAGACATTTTGAGGTTATAATAGACGTCATACTCCCAGTATCTAAAAGGCAGCGCAGAGGTTGATAGGTCCCTTTGCTATCTAAAACTTCGATACGGGCGGTAGAAAGTAACGTACTTTTTTTGACATTGGTAAAACCAGTAAAAAGTGGGTCAGTAGATGGATTGTTAGGATGTTGATTCGATTCAGAAACGTCATTGCGGTTTTGACGCGTAGAAAAGCACAAATATGTATGATGCAAGGATTCACATTTGTGACATTTAGAGGTAGATTGACACAAGGAAGTTTTATGAGCTTTGGATAAACAGTTGATGCATAACTTTTTTACCTTAGCTAGTTGAAAGCGATCGTGAGGAGTTTTTGATAAGAACTCTTGACATTTAAAAATATTATGCGAACCTGAATTGCAAATTGAGCAAGTTAAGTTATTTTGTTGAGGAGGGGTTGAAGTGAAGGCTTCTTGACCTTGAGATTGCGTCTGAGCCATATAAGTATTTAAAACCGGACTTTGTTTAGATAAAGTTTGGTTTTTAAAATGAGTTGGTTTTGAAAATTGAGGTTTTGGTTTATAGGCAGGAGAGACCTGAATGTTATCTAAAGCCATACAATTTTTATGTAGAAAATCCATGAGAACTTTTAAAGATGGAATATTATTTGAGTTCTCATAAAAAAGTTCAAAACGAGTGACTATAGAAACAGGTAAGCGTTTGAGAATCATTTGTACCAGAATAAAGTCCCAATATTGAGTAGGCAAGCCGACATTAGTTAAAGCAGCAATATTTTTTGAAAAAGTATCCAATAAATTTCTCACAGCTGTGGGATTATCTGTAGATACACTTGGTGCATTTTCCAAATTTTTCCATAAATTCGTTGCCAATGAACGGGGATTGATAAATCGGTTGCGCAGAGTTGCATAGGCTATGTCATAATTATCATCAGATAATAGTAAATTGTCGATTACCGATAATGCAGAACCAGTAACATGAGATTTTAAAGTCGAAAACTTCAAAATTTTTGGAATATTTTTATTTGTGTGCACTAATGCATCAAAAATATCGATAAAGGATTGAAATGATTCAATATTTCCTTTGAAAATAGGTATTTCAAAATCTAGTTTTGGTTGGAAAAAATGTTGAGATTGAGTAGAGGATGGATTAGCTTGAAAATTGTGATTTAAATTCAATGTTTCTGTTGGTAATTTAAAAAAGTATGCTTTGCATTGATAATACATTAAGTCGAATAGTTTGCGGACATTATCTTCAGTGTTAAAGGCCTTATCATCTTCAGAAATCAAAATGACAACCTGGTTGTGATATTCATAAAATTTTTCATAAATAGATTGGACGCTCAAATACATGCATCTGAAAACTGGAATCTGGCTTTCATCGCCCTGGTTAACTTTACTTGCCGTAACGTGAATTTCTTTAAGTTTTTGAAACTCCGTTTGGCGTAAATTTTGAATTTGTTTAAGTTTGTCAGCCATGATTTATTCGTAAAAATCAAGACCAATTAAGAATTTGAGAAAAAATTTAAAAATTTGAGAAAATTAAAAAATTACAAAATCGAGTTTTCAAAGAAATCGTTGCAAATTGAGAATTAAAAAAAAAAATAATTGAGAGTCGCAAGATTAGAAAATAATATTTCAAAAAAAATTATAAGTATGGACGGCTTCGAGTAGTAATCCAAAACGAATTGAGAATTTGAAAAAATCAAAATTGAGAAAATCGCAAAGTTAGAAAATTGAATTTCTAAAAAAAGTTACAAGTATGGACGATCTCGAGAAGTGATCCAAAACGAATTGAGAATTTGAAAAAATCGAAATTGAGAAAATAGCAAAATTAGAAAAAAAAAATTCTAAAAAAGTTACAAGTATGGACGGCTTCGAGTAGCAATCCAAAACAAATTGAGAATTTAAAAAAAACAAAAATTGAGAAAATCGCAAAATTAGAAAATTGAATTTTCAAAAAAATGTTGCAAGTATGGACGGCTTCGAGTAGCAATCCAAAAAATTGCAAATTAGAAAATTTAGTTTAAAAAAAAAATTGTTGCATGTATGGCCGCTTAGAGTCGCAATCCAAAAAAAACCAACTATTTTGAAAATTCAAAGTGTATACCAATTTACTATACTAAGTATATGGTTATACCCATATCCAATAAAAAAACACCTTTGCTAAAAAACTGTGCACTAAAATCAACAAAAAATTGTGTTCGCCTGAGACAAAATAATATCGTCACTTTTAGAAAAATACCTACTTGGAATTTTATATTAAAATAATAAAACAAATAAAATTATTATTTTTCTTTTTTAAAGTAAATTGAGTTGAGGTTTTTTACTTGAGTAGGTAATACTTCCAAATATCGAAAAAATATCGATATATCGATATTGACGTCGATCCAAAATATCGATAAAAATTGAAGAAGAAAATATTGAGAGTATCGAAAGATACTACTTCGATCAAAAAAATTTCGAGAAATTAAATATCGAAAACTATCGATTAATATTTTCTTACTTAAAAAACCCTATGAGTAGTTCAATCCGCTCGTATGGGCCAATAAATTTTATTAACGTTTCCTAAATAATTTTTTAGCGATGTTAGTTCCTTCGATAGACAGCAAGCTTTAAAATGAACTCGCTCAGGGTTTGTAAGAAAAATTACTACGGCCTTTTTTTATCCCAACTTACCGGTTTCTTGATGTTTTCTCCCTGGGTAGGCCTACCTCCTCGTCTTTGGTTGATGGCGTAATCACGGATCACCTCGTGGCGTAATCGTAAGAATCACTCTGTAGTATATTGAATTGAATTGAATGGTTTGAGTTATTTTGAGCACAAAATTAAAAAATAAGAAGACGTAGGTATTCTAAAAATGTTTTCAGTCGAGCAGAAAAATTTGTACTGATAAAGTATTTTTATATGCACTTTTCGGGATCGCTGCGTCGCGCTCAGTTGAGACAAAAAAAGGCTTGTTTTTTGCGCGGTCGAATGAAATTAGAAACCAATAGAATCGAAGAAACTAAATGATTGATTGATTCAAAGAAATTAGAATTGAAATTATAATTATTAATTTATTATTTAAATTTTGGGACGACACAATTTTTATATACAGTGGTGTACGGACCACTCGTGTACGTAATACACGTAATGTGTATAACATGAGGAATTCCCTTGAAACTCTTAAATTTTTAACTCGTTAATTCGTTTCCGAGTGCTTTAGTCCTGTGCAAACATTTTTCATTTTTCTCCAATAATATTTCCTCAAAAGCCAAATATGAAGAGCCCGCTCGTTTTGGTTTTTCATTTTATAAAATACGAGTCTAAATCCGATTTCGCAAATGACTTGGAAAATTGACTCTACCTACCATTTGATTAGTTCTGCGTTTTATTGTTTCATCGAGTAGTAAAATATAAGTATAATGTACATAATCTACGCCGTAAATGTCTATGAATATTTTTACCTTCTTAGCCCGCGTAGCAATGGCTAGAGAATTATTTTCGACGAAAATGTTTTTTTTCTGATAACGCTAAAAATGTGTTATTTGGATGAATTTTCACCTATCCTAGCAATATGGTCGTGATGTCTGTCTGTGCGTGTGTCTGTGTGTGTGTCTGTCTTTGTGTGTATATTATTTCTGTCCGTAACACGATAGCTCCTAAACCGCTGAACCGATTTTCATAAATTTTACAGGTAAAATAGTGTTCGACACTTACGAGCTTAATGCTAATGACAGTTTTGTGACAATTAAAAACTTTAAAAAATGCTAACTTTTTAACGGAGCATCGTATCAATACACTGTTTTCGAAATATAGTAAAATATATTTTGCTTAATAATTCGTGTTATAACCAAAAACTTCGCAGGAGCTTTAGTTTCTGAGATATTTACAAAAAACTGTTTTCAAGGCTAATATATTATCATGGCTTCACTTGAAGTGTGATAATAGGCTAGCTAGGAAGCTGTCCATTTATTTAATCTTTTAATTATACTTATTGTCATAAACATAAAATAAAAAAGCACACAAAAACCGAACTTCCATTAAATAGTATACTGTTTGGTCACAGCAGCGTAGCAATGGACTGAAGCGGACATGCTATGACCAGAGATTTATATAGAACAATCGCATACCTTTAGACCAGGGAAAAATTTTGGATTTCTAAATAATTGTACCTCTTTACCAAATTCTGTACACATATGCAGTACCCTTCCACAATTCCATGAACCAACTTCTTTAAGTTTTTTGTTAACTTTTCTGTGGCGCAAAGGCGATTTACTAATATGACAAGTGACAAACGTAAGTTTCTTATTTATTATATTTCTTCACAACCAGGACTACGCTGTATATACAGCCTACAGTTTTTAAAACCTTTTAAAATTTCTAATAAAATGATGTATTATATTATTACAATTTTTATTGAAATTAAGGAAAAATATGAGTGTTTATTTTTTTCCAAAACATTTGCGATTTTTGAAAAAAATATTATTTTGTTTTTTAATTCTCAAAAGCAGAAATCAAAAATCTAATAATATGGTTTACCACATAAAGTTTTTGGGATCTCTCTACTACTAAAAAATCATTAAAAAAAATTGTGTGACAGAAGTGTAAACTTCAACAAGGCGACATTAATAATACTGGCCTTCATCTGCATCATCATATCGCACTGCTACTGTTCCTCTCACAGTTAGTCGAGTCGAGCCGACTTCACCCGAATGAGCGTTACATAGCCGAGCCTGACGGCTCAGTTCAATTCAGTACCCACAAAAACTGCTAAACGCGCCTAAAAAAGTTTACACTTCAAAAAAGTAAAATATGCTACACGATAAGTTTTTATGTTGACAAAAACAGATCAAAATCGCATTTTCTTGTAGATATTGTAATGACTCGGATTAATGAAATTTTCTTTAAAATAGTTTTAATTATTTAAATGAATTAAGCACCAGTTTATAGCAGGTTTATAATGCTTTCATAAAAAAAAATTTTTTAATTCTATATACAAGGATAAGCCACACAAATAATCACAAATATTTAAAATGCCTATTTGGTGAGTTTTGATTTTATTTCAATTTTGTCGTCTATTAGAAAATTTATCTAATAATATTTTTTTGTTCCTTATATATTTCTAAATAAAAAAATATCACATTTGTCTTCCTGCTCGAGAGCGCTCTATATGCAATTATTTATTCTGAGGCTATGTTTTTTAAAAAAGAGTACTTTTTTACCGTTTTCAACGTTTCAAAAATAACGAACAATCTCCCGATCGGGATACATTTATGAAATTTGGTACAACTAACAAAAATATTATGGTAGATGAGCAAACTTATATAATTACCTGAAGTTTTGCACACAGGTCAAAATATCGCAATATTTTATTGTAAAGAAGCAAAAATCGATTTTTTTTAAAATACATAATACAATGTAGCCAACCGCCAAACTTAACAAATTATGACCAAAGTTTATCTTCTGTCAGTTTTTGGTTATGCTCGAGCTGAATCAAGCCTTAAAAATCCGAAACGCAGAGTATCCCAGCTGAGGAGTATTTGCCCGTTAAACTTTTTGTTTAGCCGTTTAACTTTTAAATTTCAAATTGATTTTCTTAGATTAAAGTTTGAAAATTGTACAGTGAGATCTAAAATTTTTAGTCACTTTACTTACTTACGTAGGTATCTGTTATTCTACAGTAAAAGAAAAGGCAGTGTCAGTAGATACCTTGGATCTTAAATTTTTTAGTCAATCCGTACACCTATTGTTTCAAATTTTAAATGTGTAGGTTGATAAATTGTGATGACGCAAAAAGCTGCTGATATTAAAATTAAAAAGACGCAAATGTCGTCCCGTTAATTTATCTTGGTAAGATCCAGAAAGCGTTGGAAAAAAACTCAAAATGTCATAGTCATTACCAAATAAAGTAGGAGGAATTTTGGAAATATATAAGAAACGAAAAAAATATTACTAGATAAAATCCCCAGTAGAAATGGCACTGTTATGAGGTAATAAATTGGTAAAAAAATTTTTTTAAGTCACAAGCTTTTATAAAATGCACTAAAAATTAAAAAATAATTTTCTAACATTCTAATATTATCATAATAATAAAAGCGATGGCCGACTGATGGAAATTTTGACGATGTTAGCACGATAAGATATCCCACTATTTGCAAGAATCAATCTAGCAGAAAAATGCAGAGGTACCAAACCCACCCAACCCGACCCAAGATACCCCAGAATTTCTCTGACATAGGTATGGCAATGACATAACATTGCGGCACATCAAACATATCTTTGATGACCTGCTATGTTGAATATTCTTTAAGTGTTTAGATCACAAATTTAGATTAACTTATGTTTTGATTTGCGGCCATCGCATTTATTATTATGATAATATTAGAATGTTAGAAAATTATTTTTAATTTTTAGTGCATTTTATAAAAGCTTGTGAAATTTTTTTTACCAATTTATTTTCTACTTTTTAGTCTCAGCTATCTACTCTATTAAATGAAAATATCTGTTCAATAACAGAACAGAAGAGTTTATTCTAGATTATAATGAAATCGCTGATCGAAGGAGAGGGTGGGGGTAGAGGTAGAAATATATTTTTTGTTTGGGCTGTATTGCCATCGGACCTTTATGCATATACCAAATTTTATAAAAGTCGTTTGAAGTGAACTGTGACAAAAACGCATTTTTTTTAAGGGGGTGGGGGGGTAGGGGTGGGAGGACATTTTTTCATTATTGTTGTATTGTCATCGGACCACTATATGTATACCAAATTTCATCCAAATCGGATAATGGGAAGTGTGTCAGAAGCGCATTTTTCTATAGATGGGGGTAGGGGTAGGAGTGGTAGGATTTATTTTTCAATGTTGTATTGTCATTGGACCACTATATGTATATCAAATTTCATCCAAATCGGATAATGGGAAGGGTGTCAAAAACGCATTTTCTATGGAAGGGGGTGGGGGTAGGGGTGGGAGGATATATTTTTTTAAATGTTGTATTATCATCGGACCACTATGTGAATACCTAATTTCATCCAAATCGGATAATGGGAAGTGTGTCAAAAACTCATTTATCTATTAAAGGGGGTGGGGGTAGGGGTGCGAGGATATTTCGTTCTTAATATTGTATTGTCATCGGATCACTATATGTAAACCAAATTTCATCCAAATCGGATAACGGGATGTGTGTCAAAAACAAATTTTTCTATGGAAGGGGGTGGGGGTAGGGGTGGGAGGATATTTTTTTCTTATTGTTGTATTATCATCGGACCACTATGTGTATACCAAATTTTATCCAAATCGGATAACGGGAAGTATGTCAAAAACATATTTTTCTATAGAAGGGGTGGGAGGATATTTCTTTCTTAATATTGTATTGTCATCGGATCACTATATGTATACCAAATTTCATCCAAATCGGATAACGGGATGTGTGTCAAGAACAAATTTTTCTATGGAAGGGGGTGGGGGTAGGGGTGGGAGGATATTTTTTTCTTAATGTTGTATTGTCATGGGACCACTATGTGTGTACCAAATTTCATCCAAATCGGATAATGGGAAGTGTGTGAAAAGCGCTTCACAAGATTTGATAGATAGATAGTTAGATAGTTAGACAGAACATCTGAAGCTAAATAAAAGCTTGTAAAACAAAATTAAAATAAAATCAAAAGACACCAAATAGGTAATTTTTTATTTCTGATTATTTGTGTGGCTTATATTTTTTTTTTGTAAAAGCACCATAAACCTGCTAATAATTGGTGCTTTAAATAATTAAAACGGTTTTAAAGAAAATTTGATTAATCCAAGTCAATCTTCAAGAAAATGCGATTTTGCTCTGTTTTTGTCAGCATTAAATCTTATCGTGTTTGCCTTGTAGCATATTTTATTTTTTTATGATTTTTTAGTAGTAGAGAGATCCCAACAGTTTTTTTTGTAAACCATATTATTTATAATTTTATTTTCTGCATTTGAGAATTAAAAAACAAAAAAAGATTTTTTTTTAAATCGCAATACTTGCTCACATGTTTCCTTAATTTCAAAAAAATGATAGTAATGTAATACATCATTTTATTAGAAATTTTAACAGCTGTAGTATATGTATGTAGGCAGTATACACAGGGTGGTCCCGGTTGTGAAGAAATATAATAAATAAAAAACTCATGTTTGTACGAATCTCGTATATCAGTAAATCGCCTCTGCGCCACAGAAAACTCAACGAAGTAGGTTCTTAGAACCGTGAAAGGGTACTGTATATGTATGCAAAATTTGGTAAAGAGGTACAATTATTTAGAAATCAAAAATTTTTGCCTGCTCTACTTTACCTACTACCATTAGCTCATCAGGCTGCATAATTTGCTAGGATAGTGTGTGAGTATGCTCAAACGGAAGCAAACCAATTGCCAAGGCCTTAGCTTCGCGAATTTATTGGGCCAAATTCTTGTTCGACGTATAAATACAAACCTTTAAAAAAGCAAGATAAAAATGCTATGGCTTGTTTTTCCCGCTGCTTTATTTCCTAATTCAGAAAATTGTCGGCCTCGTTATGTGTTCCACCCTTCTGCAATTTGCGTTACGCGTAAAAAAGTTAACAGAGGGTGGCATATAAAGTTACCTGATAATTTACTTTTTCTAGGATTTTTATTTTCTGTTTATTTCAGTTTTGGTAGGTTATCGTAGGCAAGTTTATTTTATGATTATTTTTTTTTATTAAGAAATTGAATATTATTTTTTATATAGAATTTTTATTTATATTATTAATATATCTTAAATTGAAATAAGTTTACGGAGGCCACTAAAGTGTTTCCCACAATCTGGACTGCATCAGTATAAATGGAAAAAAAAATCAAGCTAGAATTTTTTCCCAAAACGTTTTGTTTTTACGAAAACCGCTTAAACTTAAAAACGTTGGTGTATTTAGGTATTTTCAATAAAATTTGCAAGAATTCTGCAACATTTTGTGCAAGGGTAGTATCACAGGTTACCCATGGGAGATCCGTGGTAGTATCACAAGTTTTGTGCTTAGGTAGCTCAGATTAGAGACCCTGTGTGTATGACATATTCTAAAGAATTAGAGACTCGCCAAACTTATTAAAGTCAAATTTATTTAAAGGACGGAAATATGGGCCTTCTATGCATTATTATTTTGCGCCGCCTATGAATCAATAAGAACGGAGCTTCGTCGCTCTAACATTGCTTATGTTTTACTCGAAATGTGATGTAAAGTCGTTAATTTTTGTGGAGCCCATATGTTAATGTAAAATGAAAAATCTTTCTAAATTCTTATCACAAATCACGACAAAGCGGATTTTTAATAAAACCATTTTGCTGATGCGACTGCAGACCCCACCGCACATTGCAGCCGTCGTGAAAAAGAGACCAAAGAGTTTTTTAGCCGTAATTCAAAAATGGATTAGTCTTAGGACCTAATACTGCGCTTTGGGTATGGTTTCCACTAATTTAAAATAATACCTTTATGTAGGTATCTCTATCAAAGCCGTCAAAGCAAAATTTAAGAAGTAATTTTAAAAAAGTATACGGTGATTTGGGCAATAGCCAAGTTTAAGAAAACTTTTCCAAACTAGTAAAAACCTTTCATTTTTAAATTTAAACTGGAAAACTTGGCTATACTTTTATCTCAATTTTTTTTCCGGAATACCATTTTCGGGTACTTGGCTTTTTTACATATATTGTTTTTGTTATGATTTGACTCCTTTTTTAGAGAAATTAAAATATCCCGAATATGCTCAAAACTTTTGCGATCCTTTTTAGTTTTCCTTTTGAAATTAATACATTTCTATTGCTATCAATTTGTGCTTGGGGTGGGAAGGGATTTAAAGTTTCTTTTTAAGAACTTGTCTATGAATTCTGTTAGATTGCCAAATCTTAGCTTTGTATAATTTCTGGAATCGGGAAATAATAGTTTTACATAACTTCTAGGGGGAGGGAAGAAAATAAAAGTTTTTGTGTTTTTAAATTTTTTCTTATAGTTTTATCATAGTTTCTATCAGTCTGCCAAAACCCTGCCCTCTAGCGTTTCTGGAAGTGGGCAATGTTAATTTTACTTTATCAGCATCATAACTTTAAATATATAGGGGAGAGTTGTAAATAAAAGCTCGGAACCTGGTTATTATTCGGCTTTAAGTATGACATAATTAATGATGTCACACACGAACCATGACTAAGGTCACTATATAACGACGTTCCTTCTAAAGGTACCGACATAGATTTTTACATTTTAAAAAACCTCGTATACAATTGGTTACCCATTGGCGTAGATTTTTTATGAAATAATGTCATTATTTGTCAACATTCTGGGATTTTATCCAAATATGTCAACATACAGGGACTCTAGTCCCTGCCATGCACCAAAGGAACAAAAATAAACATTTGCTATTCAATAAAAAAAAGGTAAAAAACATTAAATACCCATTATTTGTTTAGTCGCTGGGTGGCGAACTCGTACGAGAAAGGGATTTGCCTTTTTCGGATACCAAAAGGTAAGCAATATATAATTTTGTAAGCTTTGTCAGCGATGGTTTATCCACTAGGCACACACTGAGGGCCTGGGCCCTAAGGTAGTCCTACGATCCCCAGTTTTAAAATTTAAATTCCTGTTTTAGCTATGTACCAAAGTTTAAGATTAAATTTTATTATTTTAATTACTTGTACTTTAAATTTGGTCAGTACTTTAACCAAAAATAATTTAAATTGTTTAAATTAATCAAAAATGTTTTAATGCTTATTTATTAATTTTTCCGATTTAGACAACTCGAAGACTGCTGAAAACTCAAGTTGTCGATTTTCAGCTCCCACATCAAGTTTTAGTCCTTATAGCCCAAGTGTTTGCCAAGTTAAGGAATAAAATATTAATTTTGCTCTGTACTAGCCGATAAGTTTAAATTATTAAAGAATAAAGAAATTATAAATCTTAAATTATCATTGTCGTATTTTAACTTAGCTTTATACAGTCCTGAACATACCTACGAACAACGAACAAGCAACGAACTGAACGGCGAAGCACACAGCTAGCATTCGGTGAACGGTTCGTGGCATTCCCATAAATTATCGGTTTTTCCCCAACATCAAAGATAATGAATGTTGAAGGAATAAAACTGAGAACATGGGAACATCACAAACGTTATATTTGTTTATGCCTCGTCGAAATAAAAAGAGGCCATCTGCTGTTCGTCGTTTGGTTGTTGCTCTATTCGTTGTTTGTCGAAATGTTCAGGTCTGTACGGAGCACCAGATTTTGTTTTCTTGCTAAGAAAACGAACAATAGATATACCTATTAAAATAAAACAAAATTATTACAAAAACATAGTTTAATAACCATAATAATAATATAAAATCTTATTTCCACATTTACCCAGTTCACAGTTTTTAACTTTATAGCATCAGTAGTTGCATGCAGAAAATAAAAACACATTAGTAGGAACTTGGTGGGATGATAAACGGGAATTTTTTAAGTCCTTATAGATCATTTTACCTAATTTTACTTTTCCTTGACTGCAATATTCTACCTTTTTAATACACCTGACTACTGCCTTAAAATGGGAACAAGACGCATCAACGATTAAGTTAAAAAAATTATGGATACTAAATATATTCTTATTTAATTAGCCAAAAAATATAGGTATAATCTCTTGTTATGACATAGTAAACAAACACAAGTCAGTGACAACTCATGTTGTTGACAGTGATATATATAGAGATCAGTGTTGACAATACAATCTTGTTAAAAACTATTTTTAAGTTTTGCCCCAAAGCCAATGGGTAACCAATTGTATACGAGGTTTTTTAAAACGTAAAAATCTTTGTCGGTACCTTTCGACGGAACTTCGTTATATAGTGACCTTAACCATGACCGCTTGGATAGAGTTGGTAATTACCAAATGAAAACGGTTAATTCCGGATGATCGCTTAAATATAACTTGCGACACGCGTAGTTCCCGGTCACGTTAATAAAAGGAGATTTTTGCCGGATTTTTCCATTTGTATTCATATCGAAATCGGATCGGATTTCGACAGTTTCCTTTTCTTCGGCTTCCTTTATATTTGGGGTGTATTATTTCTTAGTTTTTATTAGAATAAATGGACACAATTTAGGTCACGTTAGAAAAATTTTGTCCATGCAATACACAGCATAATCTTATAAAGCGTTGTATTAAGGAAGTAAGGGGTGATAAAAAATTGCTGAACAGAAAAGTCACTGATAAAAAAATAAATAAAATAAATCGTTAACTTTAGTCCTATTGTACTGCTTCTTATTGGGCGTACAGGTGACTCTATCTAAATACAAACTTTAAAAAATTATTTAACATTAAAACCACAAAAAATATCGACATGCGGTTCTCGGGATTGGATATTGTTTTGAACAATTTTTGTAATAACTCAAAATGTTGTAAGCACTTTGCTGTAGCAGATCATGGAAAAAGATGTAAAATTCCTTACCAAAACTTTTTTACAACCAAAAACATAAAGGTTATTATTATACGCCCTCAGGCAGTACTTCTCTTCTCCTAGTTACGCAACTGGATGCGGATTTTGGCGACCTCCCCCCATTAATGCCTTAACTTGTCCTTAATAATTAGGCTAGTGTGCTATACACTTTATTACTGCATTCTCCTGGCAAACAGAATTACTACGGCTTTTATGTGTGACGTTAAAGTTCTGAACGACTTTCCAGAGAAACGGGGAAGTTAAAATTTAGTATGCCTTTGATAGTTGCATGAAGTTGTTTTGCAGCCATTAACACATAAAGTTGGTAACAAGATCATTTTTGAGGAAAAAGGTTATTCACTCCTTTCACTCGACAAATTACTGTTAAGGTGCGTATTCACACACCGAACGAAGGTGAAAGGATTTGGTGAAATTGGAGCAATATTAGATTTTGCAACTATTTTTTAAATATATATTTTTGGCGAATTTTTCTTCCTAGATAATTAGGAATAAAAAAGAAATCACGACAAATTAGGAAACTCACATTTTTACCTTCCTAGCCCGTGCAGCAATGACTAAAGAAGGCATTGTTTTCGACGAAATTTTTTTTTTCAGATTACCGCGAAAATGTGTTATTTGGGTGTATTTTGACCTATCCTAGCAATATCATCATAATGTGTGTTTATTTTTTTTATGTCCGTAACACGATAGCTCCTAAAACGCTAAACCGATTTTCATAAAATTTTGAGGTGAAATAGTGTTTGACACTCTAACGAGCTGATTAGATTTTGGTCAAAATCCATTAATGCTAATGAGATTTTTGACAGTTAAAAATATGAAAAAATGCCAACTTTTTAACGGAGCATCGCATCAATATACGGTTTTCGGAATATAGTAGACCGACCACATTTTGCTTAATAATTTGTGTTATAACCAAAAACTTCGTAGGAGCTTTAGTTTCCGAGATATTTACAAAAAACTGTTTTTAAGGCTGATTATTATAGCTTTACTTGAATTGTGCTAATAGGCTAGCTAGAAAGGTATCAGATCTGTCACGGATCCATTTATTTGATTTGTTGGAGTCGTAGTTTTAATGTCGTAGGCTCTGAAATCCAAAACTTTGGTCCTGGCAGTGACAAAACCTCAGTTTTCTTTTTGAATTTTTGGGTAATTGTCGAGTGACAGTGTTTAAAGTAATATTTTGTGGCCATTAATTTTATAGAGTAAATTAAGTAGCTTATACATCTATCTGTATTTTTCTGTTAAAAAAATATATACCTATATGTATGTAAGTAAGTGAATAAATATTATTTAAGTAGTGTTACATTTAAGTTTGTTTTTTTTGCTAAATTTTGGAATACTACAGATTGTCAAAAAAAAGTTACGTTTCATTTATATACTTAGCTCCTAGGCAATAAAATATAAAAAAAAATATGCATATGGAGTACCCGTTTTTGGCTTTTTGGAAAAAAAATAAATAAAGTGTGTTAGTCAAATTCTTGCACATACAAAAGAAAGTTGATTATTTTACACTAATATTTTTTTTTAATTGACGC
The DNA here is from genome assembly GCA_963576565.1 of Aspidapion aeneum. Taxonomy (NCBI): domain Eukaryota; kingdom Metazoa; phylum Arthropoda; class Insecta; order Coleoptera; family Brentidae; genus Aspidapion; species Aspidapion aeneum. The sequence goes on from OY755042.1 coordinate 76,916,111, forward strand.
AAATTTTGCAGAAAATAACTTACAACCTATAAGGACAAGCTGATTACGTTTTCATTAAAAAAAATCTATCTATATATATATATATATATATATATGTATAATTCATTAAAAAAAACTGTCCAAAGGTCGGATAAAAAAGAGCAAAGTTGCATGTGTAATTTTAAAGAAACTTTATTTACTATTACCCGCTGAGCAAAGACTAACTAAAATTTATTTCCCAGCCAAAAATACTAACCTAAACAAAATCTATGACAAAAAGTCTTTCTCAACAGTGGCAGACTAAGGGGGATCTAAAAGATTTTAAGCCCCGGCCGTTAGAGCTAATAATTTTGAGAATCTTCTTGTGATTAAAAAATACATAAAACATCTTAATGTGTTAGCTCTTATGCTCTTTTCAAATAGAAAAACCAAAGTATTCTATCTTTTGCAGATCTAGGGCGACTAAAGAGGGTCGGCTTACCTTACCTTATTTTTCAAAACATTTTGCCTGCGGCGCATTGTATCTTCCGATGATGGTAAATTTTAAAGCTTAGATCTAATAAAAACAGCAAACAATAAATAATTCGATTTATGGTGCGGTTGCCCTCGGAAATCTGCGATCCGCCTCTGATCTTCGGTACAACACCACGTCTAATAATGTATATTTATTACAAATTAAAAGTCGTTTTAATAAAAAAGTTTTTTATTAGCGTTGTTGTAGTTTTGTCTTTGTGAAATATAGGCCAGTCGCCTATTTTTTCCCGGCCCGGTTTACAGTTCCCCATTGACCCCTGGCAAACATTCATTTATTTTCGCGGGTACCTAGACCACAGGTACTAAAAAGAATAGTCTTTTTTCGATAAAAAACTTTTTTTTTGTAAACAAAAGAGGTCTCTAAAGAAGACATAATAATAATATACCATTGATTTTTTTTAGTACAAGTGCGTAAAAATATTTTTTTGAAAAATTATTTATATTTTCCAATTTATGGGGTTTATTTCGATGGTCTGCTGTATCATCACATGTAATTTTTTTTCAAAAAAAGTAAAAGAATATTTTGAATCAAAGTTATCAAATTATTATTTGGCGGTGACAGATTTTCTTTTTTTGTAAAACCATTTTTCCTAAATCTTGAAAAAAGGGGGTTGACCCCAATGTTAAACGAATTTTTTATCCGAAATAACCTCCTCTATCACCTTCTTCAATTTGTATCATGACTTATTGTACACCCAGTATATACTTTAATGGAAATAAGATAATATTCTTTGTAAAAAACATGACGTATTTGGGCACGCACAAAATGACGCAAGGCGTCGAAATACGTAACGAAAAGACAAAATCAATTAACGCTCTAATTGAGCTCTAATTGACGAGGCCAAATTGGATTTATTAGATTGCTAATGGTTGTATCTCACGTTACGTAACGTCTTGTCATAGCGTCTTGCGTCAGAGTCATTTGGGATTAATAGCCACAGCTTTGCATCTACGTTAGTAGTAGTCGTGGGGAGACCATTTTTGGTCTAGCGACTAGGCACAGCACACGGCGCGCCCTTTTTGCAAACCTCGATTTGGCCGTACATCATATATCAAACTGATGTACGTGCCCCTTAGGATGCAAGTTTCCTTTCTCTAGGAGGAGTTAATTTTGCCTGGCACCTTCGAGGGCAATGATCTTTATACTACGCAGCAAATATACACAGTGGACCCACGCTTTTACACCCCTTCCGAAAGGTGTTCCTGCTACATGTTACTACTTGCATCTATCTAACATCGCTATCGTCCCAGTAGAACTTGGTTATAAGCGATAGATTTCTTTCCTTTTCAACGCAACCGTCGTGGTCATCGTGAGTTGACTGTATGCCCGCAGCTAGAAAAACGATAACTGCAATGGACTGTATATATTTTATTAAATGAAAGCGCGAACAAACATAAATATATTGATACGTAATCACGAAATAATTCAAAGGTCCATAGGTTAATTGCTGTTACCCACACAACGGAAATCAGAAACAAAGCACTCACCAGTTTGCAGCCAATTTCTCCACGTTCCAGGGGCCCCTGTCCGGATCTAATGATGGCACCACGTAGCTGAAGGGCTGAAATTTCTAGTTCTATGCTTCAGTACACCAAAATCGAGCACTTTCAAGTGTAGAAATTTGTAATAGTTGGAGAAAGTAATTAACACGCCATTTTTCTCGAGGCGGTAGAAAGGATCTCTGCGCATGTCAAATGCGCGGAAAATGTACTCTGTCCTTCATCCAATTGTGTGGTTTTAAAATTTAAAAACAACCGCGAAATTTAGCGGGAGCTAACATTGACTGTAGGAGATTTATGCTGGCGCCATCCTGGTACCGACTATATAGCACTTATAGCAGGCTTCTGGGTTATTACTCCTAGTTCCTCGGCTGGCTGTGTGTCGCCTCCTGGACTACACCTGCGTATAATCTCGATGTTCAAGGTCAACTTATATTTTGCGTGCATCGCATGCTAATTTGATGACGACTGTTGAACGGTGAAAAGGAAGTGAGCGACAGGTTGACGGACTTTTTTTTGCATCTTTGTTCGAGACGCGAACCTGGTGCCTTCTGCATGTGAAGCCGACGACCATACCATGGTACTACACTGCCGCCTGCGTAAGCGTAAGGTACGTTACGTAAATTGGAAACGATGCGTAAATTGGCGCAGCCAACGATAAAGACCGGCCATGGCGCGTTATAAGCAAGTCGGCGGTTGTGCAAGCTGTGCTTGACAATTACACTTGCTTTACTCGGCTTGGTTAAGCAGCGGGGCTAAAGTAAAAGTTTACTGCCAGGGAGCAGCCTCACTCCCTGCAATGACCAAGAAGGCTTATGGTACAGTAAACTAAGTAGGTATAGTGAGAACAACTATCAAATGTTGAATCTGCTTTATTAAGATAAATCCTCTCTTTTTATATTAACAAATTGTTATAGTTCGTGATAAATTATAAAATATAAAATCCATATAATGTGTTGTTTTATAAACTAAATAATTCATATTATTTAAATAGGTAAACTTGAGAAGGTTAGTTTATGTTATTAAAACCTAATTTCTCAAGATCACCTGTGTTTAAATAATAAATTTAACTAAAAATTAAGATTTATGAAAAATGGTAAAAAAGAAAATCTGTTTAATATTATAATTAAACATTTTCCCGTCTCTCCAAAACGGGTGACTGTAGGGACCTCAGGTTGAATAATGCTGATGATATGGTAGGTAGGTATCGAAATAGATACTGCTGCTTTATAAGGTGGGTCAGTTTCTTAAAACTGCTGGCAATGTATCTATTAGGCATCGGTTGTGTTTGGATTTTGCGGTCATCGTACGTCGTCGAACTTTTCGCTGTGGCGACAAATTGTTGCTGATGCAAAATATTATGATCTATTTTTGTTATTGCTGTTATTCCCTTACTATTGTAAGTGCCATGAAGAAATTGTAAATTGGGAGGCAAGAATTTAAAAATGTTTTGTTGCATATTAACAATGGCAAAATGTTTATGACTTATTTGCCATTGTCCTTCCGCCTCTTCAGTAAATTTTGAGATTGAATGTTTCTTCTTTTGGGATTTCTTTCTAATAAGGATTGTTGCTTCTTGTTTAAAAGTTTTCTTCTCTTTAATATGTTTTCTTGACTTTTGGTTATTTTTGGACTTGCTTTTTATTGTGAAGATATTCCTGGTTGAGCACAGGATAGGCACTAATTTTCTTTTTGGCTTTAATTTGAGGACTTTTTTTACTTTGCTATTTAATTTGATATGCTGGATTTTGGTGTCTGTTACTAAGGTTTCGTCTTGTTTAACCAAGATGACTGGAGTTATCTGAGCATATTTTTTGTTCTGATATACATTATCTGGGTAACATTCTAAATTCTGTTATTTTTCAGTTTCTTGAGTTTGAGCCTTTGATTCTGGAATTGAGCCTTTGATTCTTGAATTGAGTGTATACATTTCTTTTCTCAAAAAATGAAAAAAGTCTTCTATTGTGGGGATTTTGTTTTGAAACCATAGGAACCAACTATGGTACGACTTTTCTAGTTTAAACGTCAGTTTCTTTGACAATAATTTCATCATTGGTAGGTCCCAAGTTTCTGTATTTTGCCAGAGGTTTGAATGTCTCTAAGGCACTGACGGCTCCTCTTATAAAGCTGTTGTAATTCCTTAACTGTTTCTTCATCCATACTTGGGATGTCTGAGATACCATCTAAATGATCCATAATGACGTTTGGAATCTGAAAAATTTCACTGTACTTACACTGTGTAAAATCAGCTGATGGGTTCTTGATCAACTCCTCGATTCTTTTAATTAAGTACTGAAGGACTTCGTTCAATGTGGGCAATCTGCCTAGTTCGTAGTTTATCCATTCATGGTGTAAAATGTGCGTCTCGACATCCCATTTCTGGTAAATTATGTTTATGATTATTGGCTCCCAATTGACTTTAATCGCTTGTGAAAATTCAAGTACATCTTCGGCATGCAGTAGGAGCTTTTTTAGTTCTTGTGCTGACGCATTCTCCATTATATGTATCTCTAGAAGGCAATCTAGAAGGTGTGAGCCCATTTTGTATCTTCTTAGCTGTCTTTCTAGCAATATTCTTTCTAGATTTTTTCCTATCATTGTGGTCGGTTGGTTCTTGTACTGGTTTCTTCTTAATGATTTTTTTTGTTTATGTTGGTGTTGGCCTGTTAAATATGAAGGTTGTGTAGCGGCTTCGGACAAGACAAGTGTACGGACAGTCGTACGGGCAGGTGGACAGTCTTCTGACGCTTGTAGAATGGATGGACTTTCTCGTGGAAGGTCGCTCTGGTTGAAGCTCTCTTGAGTAGTGGCTTCGGACAGGACAAGTGTACGAATAGTCGTACGGGCTGTGGACGGCTTTTTGACGCATGTACAATGGACGGACTATCTCGTGGAAGGTCGCTCTGGTTGAAGCTCTCTTGAATAGGGGCTTCGGACAAGTGTACGGATAGTAGTACTGTCAGGTGGACGGCATTTTGCAGCTTGTAGAATGGACGGACTTTCTCGTGGAAGGTCGCTCTGGTTGAAGCTCTCTTGAATAGTGGCTTCGGACAAGTGTACGGATAGTCGTACTGTCAGGTGGACGGCTTTTTGAAGCTTGTAGAATGGACGGACTTTCTCGTGGAATGTCGCTTTAGTGGACGGTTGAAGCTGTCTTGAGTACTGGTTTCGGACTGGACAAATGTACGAACAGTCGTACCGGCAGGTGGACGGTTTTTTGACGCTTGTAGAATGGATGGACTTTCTCGTGGAAGGTCGCTCTGGTTGAAGCTCTAAGGAATGGCTTCGGACAAGTGTACGGATAGTCGTACTGTCAGGTGGACGGCTTTTTGAAGCTTGTAAAATGGACGGACTTTCTCGTGGAAGGTCGCTCTGGTTGAAGCTCTCTTTTGACGCTTGCAGAATGGCTGGACTTTCTCGAGGAAGGTCGCTTTGGTTGAAGCTCTCTTGAGTAGTAGCTTCGGACAGGACAAGTGTACGGACAGTCGTACGGGCAGGTGGACAGTTTTCTGACGCTTGTAGAATGGATGGACTTTCTCGTGGAAGGTCGCTCTGGTTGAAGCTCTCTTGAGTAGTGGCTTCGGACAGGACAAGTGTACGGGCAGGTGGACGGACTTTCTCGTGGAAGGTCGCTCTGGTTGAAGCTCTCTTGCGTAGTGGCTTCGGACAGGACAAGTGTACGGACAGTTGTACTGGCAGGTGGACGGTTGGGCTGTAGTGGTGTTCTTCTTACGGGCGTCGGCGGTGGTTTCTTTCTTCGAAGGACCAATGTGCTTGATCCGATGTGCAAGATTTGCTTGACAATTACACTTGCTTAACTCGGCTTGGTTAAGCCGCGGGACTAAAGTAAAAGTTTACTGCCAGGGAGCAGCCTCACTCCCTGCAATGACCAAGAAGGCTTATGGTACAGTAAACTAAGTAGGTATAGTTAGAACAACTATCAAATGTTGAATCTGCTTTATTAAGATAAATCCTCTCTTTTTATATTAACAAATTGTTATAGTTCGTGATAAATTATAAAATATAAAATTCCATATAATGTGTTGTTTTATAAACTAAATAATTTATATTATTTAAATAGGTAAACTTGAGAAGGTTAGTTTATGTTATTAAAACCTAATTTCTCAAGATCACCTGTGTTTAAATAATAAATTTAACTAAAAATGAAGATTTATGAAAAATGGTAAAAAAGAAAATCTGTTTAATTTTATAATTAAACAGCGGTCACGTGATCTTAGGAGTCCCAGGATTCTTATTGTATTGCTTAATATATTATATGTTTTTACACAATTTAAATAAATTAACAAAAAAATTTGTTCTTTTATAGCAAAAATTAAAAAAAATATTTTGCTGATATATGTGTTTATTATGGATAAAAGAACTGAATTTATAAAATAAAAAATTATACAAAATTTGCACTCTAATATCTTCAGGTACATATATTAGGTACAAATATCGTTAGTAACTTCAAATCTATACAATTCTTTCAAAATTCAACATATCAAACCTAAGCTTTTAGTTTTTTTATTTTTCTTTGAGTGTCATCATCTTTGTCTGAGTTCTTATTTAAAGATTTATTAGCAGACACTAAATCATTGTGCTTTTTAATAAAATTATTTAAAAAAACTTTACATGCCCTTAAACTAATTTTTTTAAGCTTTGACAATAGTTTTTCTCTACAAAAACACTCGCTAGAGTTATCTGAAGAAAAATTTTCAATATAAAACATTTCACAATAATTTAATAAAAAGAAACAAGTGATTTTGTGAATAAGTGAGATGGTTTTCCCATTCAATGAACTGAATGTAGTGGTCGTCAATAATTTTTTGAAAAATTACCCAGCACAAAGTTTAATATCTATTTCAATAAAGTGTAAGTTAACTACCAACTCATGTTCTTTTAAAAGCTGTATCTTACTTTTTAAATATTTCACACTACCAGAGAGATTACTATCTGTTAACAATATTTTACAAATCAGTTTTTTAATATTGCGAGGGTGCGGAAGACATATTACCTTAGAATTGTAAATTGACGTGTATTCACTGGATAACTGGATAAACAAAGATGAAGCCAACATTAAAGTGTATCCACCATACCTTCGATTCTCAGGTTACCTTTTCAAGAGACCTAATTGTTCAATAAGAAATGACAACTGAACACATTTTTCACTCTCACTATCGAAAATGTCACTTAGGATGTCTATTACTTGATCAATCTTATCCAAGGTCTTATCTTTTACCACTTCTTTCCCGTTTGCAACATATTAGGTTTCAGTTTTATAGTTGGACCGACAAGGAACAACACTAATTACACGTTCGCGGCATTGTTTATCTTGTATGTATTTTCTTTATAATTTACTCATTAGCCATTAATTATTTTAACGCAGCCCACTACAGTCTTTTTCGTGGGCTGCGTTATTTTAATAACTTTGATAAAATTCACATAAAATTCGTGCCCGAATTAAAAAAAAATCGACGTAAACAAACATACCAAAACTTAACACACTCATGTTTTGTAATGACAGCGGGCCGTGAGGCGTTTTTTGTGGGACTCCTACGGTCACGTGATATTTCCGCGCCCGGGCCGGTCTTTCTCGTGGGCTGCGGTAAATTGGATACGATGCGTATTTGAATTAATTGAAAACAGAGTTAACGCAATAGTCAAAGCGTATCCACTTATAACTTTTAAGCATTTTAAATAGGTATCATCAGTGGCGTACGCAGGTGGGGGCTTGGAGGCTGAAGCCCCCCCATAGAGCCACTGAATATTAACCCCTAAAACATGAATTATTCCAAAAATCAAGATTAAAAGCCTCCCCCAGGATCTATCTCTGCGTATCGATCCCCGATCAAGCCCCCCATGATTCATTTCTGGGTACGCCACTGGTACCATGTATGTTGACAGATTGGGCATATCCAAATACGTTAACATACAGGGACTCTAGGTCTACCAATTACAATTGTTTGCTTAAAAGTAAAGTCTTTTGGCTTGTCGCTATTTAAATTAAATTTTTTCCCGTCCTAGCCCGCGCAGCAAAGGTTGGAGAAGGTATTATTATCGACGAAAAAAATATTTTTGGGGTAACGTCGAAAATGTGTTATTTGGGTGTATTTTAAGCGAGATTTTGACCTACCTTAGCAATGTCGTCGTGATGAAATGAACCGCTAAACCGATTTTTATGAAATTTTTAGGTAACATAGCGTATGACCCTATTCAAAGCTGGTTAAATTTTGGTTAAAATCCGTAAATGCTAATGGCATTTTTTTGACAGTTTAAAAATTGAAAATATACTAACTTCTTAACGGAGCATCGCATCAATATGCAGTTTTTGGAATATAGTAGAACACATTTTGTCAAAAATTTATGGTTTTACTAAAAACTCGGTAGAAGCTTCCGTTTCTGAGATATTGACAAAAACTGTGTGAAAAATACCATTTTTAGATCGACTTTGCCGTACCCAAAACTTCATTTCCTGTGGTAGTACTGCCTACAAAAATTTGTTTATTTTGATCTGATGCTCATAACAATCGGTATTAGTTTGGCACAACAATTGAGATTCTAAAACATCCATTATGTATAATATATCTACTTTTTATCAATGGCAGAAAGTCCGTGGGCATGGTCAAAGTGGAGTGCATTGAATTTCAGAAAGTATTTCCAACGAAATATATTTCCAACAATTTACGAGACACCAAGCTGCACGTGCATGTTACAACTGGAGAGTGCATTATTGACTTACTTAAGCTGAATTTTCATGGTTGTTCCTTGTTCATTTTTATGATTATTAGGCACGATTCACATTATACGTACCGTCACCGTACCCTCACCATCCCGTCACCGTACCGTCAACGAGACGTAAAATATTCTTACATTGAAAGCAATGGACGTATTCACATTACCCCGTACCGGCTAGTTTTCTCGAGGAGAATATTTTACGTGTTGCCGGCCGCTTGCCGGCGGCTTGACGGTACGGTGACGTGACGGTGGCGGTACGTATAATGTAAATCGCGCCTTAGACGTCCATACAGTACATTTAGGTGGGAGGGGATCGCTGTACGGGAGGAAAGGAGGTTAAATCACTAGGGTAAACCAGTAAATTAAAAATTTATTTACACTTTGAGAACATTTGCGTAGATCAAGATAACTTATAACATTTAACTCAAAACTAACTAGTTTCCTCTGTTGTAGACAAATTTTTTTAGTTCGGTTAGAGTATAATATCATTAACGTATTACGTTAATGAAGTATACACTTATTTTCAATTTTCGAAAAAATAAACTATAACACTAATAAAATAATATGATATACAGGGTATGACTCACAATATTCTAATGGGTGATAGAGGAGGCCAAAATAAGAAAAAGTTTTCAAGACATAGGATTTTTAAAGTTTCAGGAGTAGGGAAAAGTGGTTTTAGCAAAAAATAAATTCCGCCTCCGCCAAATGATTATCTGGCTTTCCTTTTTTTTGGTAAAATGACAGGTTGAAGAAATACAGGTCATGTAAAAATGTGTAAACATTTTTAAAAAATTAAAACTTTATTTTTGCTTACATAAATTTAAAAAATATATCAATGATACCCACATAACACAATCACGTGTTTAACACGTAAAAAACGCGTGAGAAAAAATAATTGATTTTAAAAGCTGCTAGAAAACAACGTTTATTTCATATATGAAAACAAGCTTAATCATTCATTAACGTAATAAAAAATAACGTTGCTAAAAGTGTTCTAAGTATATAAGACAAAATCTCTATACATACATTATGTTTTATTTAAAAAACAAAACAAGATTTTTCAACATTAAACACTTTCACATAATATTAATGTGTCTTTATCAGGTTAATAACTAATACATCGTGATCGTAAAGGATCAGGGGTCAGTCCATTAACTGGTTTTTGGAGTCAAAGCACTCTTGGATAGATTTCGTCAAAGTGAAAAATGTCGCCAATAGATGGCGCGGCTTTTAGTAAAATCTCAAAAATATTTGGTAGAAAAGCCATGCAAGTCGCGTTTAAAATATCGTGTAGAAAAAGCGCGAACCTACTGTGATTTTGAAGTTGATAAAAATCTACTTAGAAGTAACTTGAAAATAACGTAAAAGCATTGCTGTTTTGATTTGAAAATGGCGTTATTACAACGCCGTTTTTAGCAACGTTATTTTTTATAACCTTAATTTAATGACCTATTACGCTGGTTTTCATATATGAAATAAACGTGTTTTTGTGGCAGCTTTTCAAATCAACGTTTTTTATTCTCACGCGTTTTTTACGTGTTAAACACGTGGTTGTGCTATGTGGGATGATGGATCTGATACCTTCCTAACCAATTAGTATACTTCAAGTGTGCGCTCACTCACCCTTGAAAACAGTTTTTGTAAATATCTCATAAATGGAATGCTTTGTTAAGAAGTTAGCATATTTTAAAGGCTATTGTGTTGCACACAGACACACACACACACAGACATCACGACGATATTGCTAAGATAGATCAACATACACCCAAATAACACATTTTCGGCGGTATCTAAAATTTTTTTTTCGTCAAAAATAGCCATTGCTGCGCGAGCTCGGAAGGTAAAAATAAATTTGACGCTCAACTTTTTATCCATTCATTGCCCCTCTCCACCCCGCATAGTCCTAAATCCGCTAATGTTAACTGTTAAAGCTCCGAAATAAGGCAAATAGTGCCAGCGTCCTAAACTTATAAAGTTGGCCCAAATCAAATAGCATTTCATTAACGCCGGATCACGAAAAGCCAACACGGATCCTGAAGCTGAGGCAGGACGCTAAATTGGACCCTCTGCTTTTTCGGGTTTCAGGTAAAGGTCAAAGCGTTTTATGGTCAATGGTGTCTAGGCCGTACCTTGGGGGAAATCAAACGGATGATTCTGAAATTTTTGGGACTCAAAAATAATAAAATATTTTGTAGTGATAAGTAGTAGAGATATGGGAAATTCACATTTTTTTATGGAAAATTTGACTCATGACATGTTCAAACTAAAACTTGGTCCAGTTTGTTCAGGTATTCTATTTTCTAAAAAAACTAAAACCTTAAGCGTGTTTTTTAGATAAATGCATGCAAAGTGAGTGGCAAAATATTTTTGTCCTCTAAATTTCCCTCAATTTCCCCTATATTTTTCTTTCTTAAGATTTGAGCAGCTGCTGAAAAATAATTTAATTTTTTTGTCGTGTTTTTAGACTTGATTTTTGCCCAGTTAATGATAATATTTGCTTCATAAATATAAATTTGACTGAAAAAGTATGCTTGGTTGACTAACTTCTATTACACGGATCGTCAAAAAAAATAATTTTCACTAAAAATAAGTTTGGGTCAAAAAAGAGCTAACCACCAAAATTTTTAATAACGTCTGTCTGGGACACAATAAAATAAAAATCAATAAATATATTTTTACCATTTCACTGCCAACGTTCCCATTTTGAGAAAACTTATTAAAAAATAGTTTCAAAGGGATTTATTCAGTTTCTTTAAAAATAAAACCAAATATTTTTATTAATTAGGCATGGGGTTTGCTAATTTAATGAAAATTTTTACCTAAATTTATTTTTATCCTTTTTATAAAAAAACAAAATTCACAATTCAAGTTTTTTATCTTTTTACACTTTTTATTATCAAAACCTCAAAAACTATTTTATTTTTTTAATTAGTTTTTCAAATTAGGTAGGTATTCAATGAACCTACCTAGTAAATAGTTTTGCACCTGAATTTAGATATTTTTTAGCGTTTTAAGAAAACGGAGTCTTCACACATTGATGAAAACTTCATGTTCAACAAAAATAAAGCTTCCCTAAAACCCGGAACAACTAGGTCTTATGAATGGCTGTACGCTTTATTTAGCAAAATACAGATCATTAAAATATATATCTCTTTTAGGGCAGATTAGAAACAAAAGTGTGACTGCATGCAAGTACAATGTTTAAAAAATTATATAACTTTTAATCACAAAATATATTAAAATTTGTAAATAAATAAAGTTTCTTCCATTCATTTTTGTAATAACTAAAAATACCGTGTGATTTTCGAGATATTGAAAAGAATAGCAAAATTCAATTTTAAAGCAATATTTTTCTTTAATTTCAATATCTTTTAGTGGAGAAGGTATTTTAATCCAGGTATTTTAATATAGATAAAGGGACACAAGTGACAGGGTGCAAAATTGAGAAAATTATTACAATTTTTTTTGGTTGGTATAGCGTTTTTGAAAGGTTCGATGTCAGAAAAAATTAAAAAACATGCTTTAAATTAACATTTTGTGCAATTCCCAGCAGAAAACGCAAATTTTCCAAAATTCTGTTAAACTTCTTATTCCTCCCCGAAACTTTGTCTTGGGTACGGTCCTGAATGGGGTCATCCCACATAAGAATTTGATTTATTATTCCGAACAAGTCGTCTTAGAACACTGACGTTAAACTTATAATTTTGAATTAAGCTTTCCTAAATTTCCAGTTTACTGACAATAAAACCCTCCCTGCAGGTAGTTCTTCCAAAATGTAAAAGAAATTAATTGTATAAAAGTCTTTTAAAGAAATTTAAAGCATTGAAAGTTTACCTCGTAAAAATCGAAATTAATATATAATTAAAGAACAATTGTAAAAAACTGAATTTAGAGTATAGAAATGGTTCACTGATCTCCAGTAGAGGGCGCTGTCAGCTGCTGTCAGAATGAGTAGATAAACCCAAGGACTGTACACAGAGAACAGGACGGTCCACTTCCATAAGCCCCATATATTCCAAATTTCGCTACGTCACAAAATCCTCAAGGTGTTGAGCCATCCTTCTATGAACCTACTCATCCTTCTCAAAAGACCCTTGATCTGTTTGATAGGGTGGTTTCCTTTTCTATTCACATTAAATGAAAAAGGACAACCGAACTTTTTGATTTTTTTCGCGAATGCAAAGTGAGGTTAGTTTTTCCGTGCATTTCGCATTTTTATTTATTTTAAGGGAAAACATTTGTGGAATCTTGGTTTTGTATTGTTATTTTCGTTATTTTAAACAATTTTCGGAATCGCAAAATCCCAGGAGTATCCTGTGCGGTTTCTGGGTGTAAATCCAACTATTCGAACTTAGAAGTACTACGATTATGAGTTTTGTTAAATTTCCACCTTCCAATGACTGTTCCCAAGACTATTTTGCAAGAGTGGCTAAGGCGTTGTGGAAAAGACAATATGGATCCTGTTCGGTTTCCATAAAAAACATCTTTATTTTTCTTTTATTTTTGAATTTTACTTTTATTTTTCCTATTTTTCATGGACTAAAATTTTGTCTTGAACTTAAAATTATTAGTCTTAAATTTATATTAATCCTAAGTAAATGGGTCAACTATTAGTTATTATAAAATTTACCTAAAGCAAAATTGCATTAAAATGCAAGAATTAAACGCAAAAAATGTAATTTCTATTCTAAATTTAAGAATTATCATTTTATTTCTTATTTCTTTATTTTTATATACTTTGGCACTACAAGCGTCCTCTATCGTGTTTTTCACATATCCATAAAATTTTAAATATAGTGATATGGTTTCCTATAGAGGCTGAAGTGCTGTGCGCATGTGCGAAAAAACTGCAAGCGCAGGACAGAGAGACAGACAAAGTGTGCTGCGCGTCGCCATGTCTAGAAAACGACAACCTTAAAATTTAAATTTAAAAAATAGTGAAAATTCACTTTAAAATACCGCAAATAATTAAAATTATCGTGCCATCATCCTGTTGGAACTTCAAGTCACATAGCTCTTATGGAAAGGTGTACACCTTGCACTTTGGAACTTCAAAACAGCGGTAAGTCCCTCTCCATGAGGCTATATCACAATTTTATTTCTCTTTCAAATTTAACCTACAATTTTTAAATTATTTACTTTCTCTACTTCAATGTTAATTATAGTCCACTGTATCTACCAAAACCCAATCTGAGCCATCGGAGTGCTACATATTTTGATCACTTCGATTGCCGGATTTTGATTTCCATTTTGATTTTCTTTTTGAAATTTCAAAAAATTCATTTTCGCTAGAGTGAGAGCGAACGCTAGTAGTGTGAAAGTAAGAAAGAGACGCCATTAATAAATTAAAATTATAATATAGGTAAATAAAATAGGTACCTATGAATTTGTATTAGAAGACCAATACCTACATCTCGCAAATTTTATAAAAAACGCAAGGACATATATTCGAGATTGGAGTCTTGGGTCGCCTCGTGCATTTTTTGTGTAGGTAATTTCGGAATATGTTTTTTATTTCCTAATTTATAAGGCGCAAATAAATACCTACATGTTTATTTGTTTTTCTTTTCGCTGTAGTTTGCATGCCTATATGTAAGAGGCTACGGTTACATACGGTTATTTTAAATCCATTTAAAGTTTTTTAAATATTTAATCTACAAATTTTGATTTTGTTTACTTTGCCTAATTTATTACAAAATAATGTCTGAATGAGTAGGTAAACCCAAGGACTGTACACATAGAACAGGACGGTCCACTTCCATAAGCCCCATATATTCCAAATTTCGCTACGTCACAAAATCCTCAAGGTGTTGAGCCATCCTTCTATGAACCTACTCATCCTTCTCAAAAGACCCTTGATCTGTTTGATAGGGTGGTTTCTTTTTCTATTCACATTAAATGAAAAAGGACAACCGAACTTTTTGATTTTTTTCGCGAATGCAAAGTGAGGTTAGTTTTTCCGTGCATTTCGCATTTTTATTTATTTTAAGGGAAAACATTTGTGGAATCTTGGTTTTGTATTGTTATTTTCGTTATTTTAAACAATTTTCGGAATCGCAAAATCCCAGGAGTATCCTGTGCGGTTTCTGGGTGTAAATCCAACTATTCGAACTTAGAAGTACTACGTTTATGAGTTTTTTTAAATTTCCACCTTCCAATGACTGTTCCCAAGACTATTTTGCAAGAGTGGCTAAGGCGTTGTGGAAAAGACAATATGGATCCTGTTCGGTTTCCATAAAAAACATCTTTATTTTTCTTTTATTTTTGAATTTTACTTTTATTTTTCCTATTTTTCATGGACTAAAATTTTGTCATGAACTTAAAATTATTAGTCTTAAATTTATATTAATCCTAAGTAAATGGGTCAACTATTAGTTATTATAAAATTTACCTAAAGCAAAATTGCATTAAAATGCAAGAATTAAACGCAAAAAATGTAATTTCTATTCTAAATTTAAGAATTATCATTTTATTTCTTATTTCTTTATTTTTATATACTTTGGCACTACAAGCGTCCTCTATCGTGTTTTTCACATATCCATAAAATTTTAAATATAGTGATATGGTTTCCTATAGAGGCTGAAGTGCTGTGCGCATGTGCGAAAAAACTGCAAGCGCAGGACAGAGAGACAGACAAAGTGTGCTGCGCGTCGCCATGTCTAGAAAACGACAACCTTAAAATTTAAATTTAAAAAATAGTGAAAATTCACTTTAAAATACCGCAAATAATTAAAATTATCGTGCCATCATCCTGTTGGAACTTCAAGTCACATAGCTCTTATGGAAAGGTGTACACCTTGCACTTTGGAACTTCAAAACAGCGGTAAGTCCCTCTCCATGAGGCTATATCACAATTTTATTTCTCTTTCAAATTTAACCTACAATTTTTAAATTATTTACTTTCTCTAGTTAAATGAATTTTTTGCGCCAATGTTAATTATAGTCTACTGTATCTACCAAAACCCAATCTGAGCCATCGGAGTGCTACATATTTTGATCACTTCGATTGCCGGATTTTGATTTCCATTTTGATTTTCTTTTTGAAATTTCAAAAAATTCATTTTCGCTAGAGTGAGAGCAAACGCTAGTAGTGTGAAAGTAAGAAAGAGACGCCATTAATAAATTAAAATTATAATATAGGTAAATAAAATAGGTACCTATGAATTTGTATTAGGAGACCAATACCTACATCTCGCAAATTTTATAAAAAACGCAAGGACATATATTCGAGATTGGAGTCTTGGGTCGCCTCGTGCATTTTTTGTGTAGGTAATTTCGGAATATGTTTTTTATTTCCTAATTTATAACGCGCAAATAAATACCTACATGTTTATTTGTTTTTCTTTTCGCTGTAGTTTGCATGCCTATATGTAAGAGGCTACGGTTACATACGGTTATTTTAAATCGATTTAAATTTTTTTAAATATTTAATCTACAAATTTTGATTTTGTTTACTTTGCCTAATTTATTACAAAATAATGTCTGAAAAGGTAAAGAAAATTAAAGTCTTTCGTGACATCGAAGATTCAAATTTAAATGAAATTTTCACGGTAGCTAAATTGGCTAAAACTGATGCAACCAAACATCTTAACTTTAAGATTCGTTACGAAGAGCTTGACAACGTCCAAGAGGAATACCTTAAAAAGCACACCGCTTTATTAAATGAAATTTACCAGGATCAGGAACAAGTTAAGACTTGTATCGAGCATCTTCATTCATTTCAAACAAATGTTGCTCAAGTCAAAGAAATCTATGATAAGTTGTTTCAAGCAGAAAACACTGCGCCGCCTTCGCAAGGTGGAAGTCGCCGACTTACTTTTATCCCCTACTCTCCAGGAGGTTCACAAACCTCTGATTATTTTCCAAGTTTACCGAAAATTGACATTGAAAAATTCACTGGCAATGTCAATGAGTTCCCTACCTTTTATGATCTTTTTAAAACAATGATTCATGATAATCCGCATATTCCAAATATACAAAAATTCTCGCTTTTAGTTACTTGTTTAGATGGTCCTCCAAAGGAATTAGTTACGCAATTACCAGTTTCGGATGCAAACTATCCTATTGTTTTCAATAATCTTCTAAAAAGGTATAAAAATGATCGCATTTTAGCCCAAAATTATTGGAATGCTATCGAAAATAGCCCTAAAGTAAACTCTGATGACTCCGTAGCTCTAAGAAACTTGCTTGATATATTCACAAAAAATATTGAAGCTTTAAAAACTGTTGGTTTGCAACCAGATTTTTGGGACTTTGTCTTAGCCCAAAAGCTGTTGAAATCTATTGATAGTTCGATTCAAACGCGATTTGAAGTTTTTCATGGTAAGCCTACCGAAATACCTTCATATAAATCAATCTATAATTTTTTGGATCAACATTGTAGCTCGCTTTTTGTAGTTAACGCCGCCAGTACATCCAGTACGCAATTTTCTATGAAGCCCAAATTTACAAAATCGCCCCATATAACTCAAAAACCGCAAAATAACTATAATACCCACCAAACGCCTTGTGCATTTTTTACCGCGCAGCAGAATTCTCAAAATAATTGTTCCTTATGCAATTCGAATACTCATAATTTGACTTTTTGTCCTGATTATTTAAATAAAACGCCTCAACAAAGATTTAATTTATTAAAAGCAAATTACCTCTAATTGTCATAAAACCTTCCAATGCAAAAGCACTTTTAATTGTCGATTTTGCAAAAAAAGGCATCATAGTTCAGTTTGTTTTGACTTGCGCCATGTAAACGAATCCTCGTCTCAACGGCGAGAAAATAATAATGCAGATTTGCCTGTAAATAGCCAACAAATTAACGCGTTTCGGCAGGAAAGAAATGAAATTAGTAACTCATCCTCTTCGCAAACTCAAAATCAGGCAACTCTACACAAAGTTACAGTAACTCTAGTACTTTGCTTTCTACCGCTCTTTTTCAAATAAAAGATATAAGAGGTAATTATCAAACTTTTCGTGGAGTTTTAGATACCGCATCGCATCTGTCTTTTGTATCTTTAAAATGTGCCAACAAACTAGGCCTACCCCGCTTTAATATTGAAACTGAAGTCTTTGGAATTGGTGAGACCAGTATGCAATCAAAATTAGGATCTATTGATATGATCATTCGCCCTTGCAATCAATCTGAACTGACCTTATCAGTACAGAGTGCAGTTATTTTACCTCAAATTTGTTCTTCGCTTCCCTTAAATGACATAAATATTAGTCAAATGGGAATTATAAAAAATCTAAATCTCGCGGGCTCTTATTTCTATAGACCGGGAGCAATCGACGTTTTACTTGGAGCCGATATTTTCCCTTATATTCTTAGAGATGGTCGTATTGTAGGTAATATAAATGAGCCTATCGCATTAAACTCAATTTTTGGGTACATTTTAATGGGACAAATTGGTAACACAAACTCGCCTCTCGCTTCGGTATCCCTTTTATGCCAAATTTCAAATAATCAACTTAATGATTCACTATCGAAATTTTGGGAAACTGAAAATATACCGGAAATTAAACCTATTCTTTCCCCGGCTCACGAAGCATGTGAAAAAATATTTAAAAATACTACCTTTCGTGATAATACAGGGCGTTACGTCGTGACTTTACCCTTTTGCGAAAATAGTGAACCAAGTTTTCCAAATAGTCGCCAACTTGCATTAAAAAGATTTTTATCTCTCGAAAACCGCTTAATTAAAACACCGGAAACCTATCAAAAATATTCGGACTTTATGCAAGAATACTTAGACTTAGGTCACATGGAATTAATTTCTAACCCGGAGGAACAGTTTACGGAAAAAAGTTACTATATCCCCCACCACCATATTGAAAGACCTGAAAGTTTAACCACAAAACTCCAAGTAGTTTTTAACGCAAGCGCAGTATCCCAAACAAATACTGGAAGAATTTCCTTAAATGACACGCTTTACGCCGGTCCCAAATTACAAAAGGACATTTGTTCTATTTTATTAAATTTTAGATTAAATGAAGTCGCTCTTTGTTGCAATATTTCTAAAATGTTTCGCGGCAATTTAATAGCTCCGCATCATCAAAATTATCAAAAAATCTTATGGAGGTTTAGTCCTACGGAACCTATAAAAGAATATAATTTAAAAACCGTTACATATAGTACTACCCCCGCTCCTTTTTTAGCTTTAAGAGTCTTACAGCAGCTAGCTGAGGACGAAAAGCATAATTTTCCCCGCGCCGCTAAAGTTCTTATGACAGATCATTTTATTGACGATTTTGTCACAGGTTGTAGCTCCGTTGAAGAAGCTATATCTCTCCAAAAGGAGTTATCACTTTTATTAAAATCCGCAGGATTTAAATTACATAAATGGGCTAGCAACAATAAAACTGTTTTAGAGCACTTGCCAGAATCCGATATTAACCCTAAAGCTCTTTCTCTTGATATAGAAAAAACTACAAAAATTTTAGGACTTAGATGGCAACCCTGTTCAGACTATTTTTCCTACTCAGTAGAGCCTCTAAATCGTAGTTGCACGAAACGCAATATCCTTTCAGAAATTTTTAAAATTTATGATCCCCTTGGTTGGTTGTCGCCAGTTACTATTTTAATTAAATGCCTAATCCAGGAATTTTGGAAATCTGGATTGGACTGGGACGAAGATGCTCCCATAGCGATAAGTAGCCTCTGGGAACGCTATAGGTTAGAATTACCACTTTTAAAAGAATTTCGCTTATCCCGCTTTATCAATATTTTTTCTGGAAACGCTCAATACGAATTAATCGGTTTTTCAGACGCTTCAAATAAAGCGTACGCAGCTATTGTTTATTTACGCGTAATTTATAAAAATAAAATTTTTATTTATTTTTTATGCTCAAAAACTAAAGTCGCCCCTATAAAATTTACAAGTATTGCACGACTCGAGTTAGCCGCTTGTAATATATTAGCTGATTTAATTCAATTTATTCTTCATAGTTTTGAAAACAGACTTAAAATTCACCAAATATTCGCATGGGGTGATTCTCAAGTAGCTTTATCGTGGATTAAAAATGGACATCCGTCTAGGTGGAAAACCTATGTACAAAATAGAGTCACGCAAATTCATGAAAAAGTATCTCCTAAAAATTGGCATTATATTTCCACTTCTCAGAATCCCGCTGATGTAGCTTCAAGAGGTCTCTATCCTAGTGAACTTATAAATCATAGTTTATTTTTTCAAGGTCCCCAATTTTTAAAATTACATTATGACTACTGGCCTATAACCTTGGAAATAAAAGACACTTCTGAAACTTTAAATGAAGAAAAAGCTAATAAAAACTTAACTTTAATTGCTACGCAAACCCCAAACTTTTTTAACGTTTCAAGAAATTCAAACCGCACTTTATTTATTAATAAAAAACGAACAATCGATCTATTTTTCGGAAGAAATAAATTCTCTTAAAAATAATGTTACAAATTTAAGTTATTTAAATTTTATAATTGGAATTTATTTAGGTTTAGTGTAGTATTAGGTCGATTTATCTTAAGGTTGTATTCTTAGTCTAGGTTTTAGTTGCGTTGTCTGTGGCTTGCGGTCGCGGTAGTGCGGGAACTTTCCGGACGTCGAAGGCTGCCGGAGAGTTCGAGAGAGATGGACGATCCTATATATAGGGCCAGGGTCGCGCACCAGGCAGTCAGTCACAGATAGCGTGCTGTAGTGGTCGTGAGATTAACACGAAGTTAATAGACCGATTATAGTAGTGAATTATTGGCAAGTTATTACTAAGTTTAAGTGCGTGTTTTTGTACATAATTTGTCGAAATAAATTGACGTATCGTTTTCAACAATTGCGAGTTTTAATTTGTCGTTGTGAACCCGTAACAATTGGTGTCAGAAGTGAGATTAAAAGAAATAAATAGTGCAAAGACTATCCTTACATATTACCACCGGATAGGACAATTGGACAGAAAAACAGTAAGTGATTTTTCCAGAATATTCGAAGAAGTTCGATATTGTTTTATTCAAAAACTATATATATATATTTATCGGTTTCACAACGTTCTACGTCTTCCGATACCCAATCTCCACTCGTTTCTGTTTGCCCATAATTCATCATCGAGGCCTCTTATTCTTATTTCACTATCTATTCCTTCTCTCCAGCTTCTCCTTGGTCTTCCTCGTTTTCTTCGGCCAGTTGGTTTCCATTGTAATATTTGTTTAGGTAGTCTTCCATCATCCATTCTTTGTACATGTCCGTACCACACCAGTTGTTTTGTTCTTATATCATCCACTAGAGTATGTTCACCCACTGTCATAATTTCTCTTATTCTTTGATTGGAAACTCTTTCTCTTTTTGATTTCCCTGCTGCTCTTCTCCAATAGTCCATCTCCGTAGCGGAAAGCATTTTTTCTGTTCTATCTTTGATTGGCCATACTTCTGAGCCGTATGTAATAATACTTTTTACAATGGTGTTATATATAAGCTTTTTGTTATGTTTTGATATACTTTGGTCCCAAATTATTCCATTTAATAAAGTTATTGCTTTTCTTCCTTGTACGTTTCTATCTTTTATAGCTTTGTCTAGTGTTCCGTCAGCTGTAATTTTTAGACCCAAGTATTTATACTCATCACAGGACTGAATTCGCTGCCCAGTATTTAAGATTAGATCCTGTTTCGTTCCACCAATACACATATACTCTGTCTTATTGATATTAACCTCTAGTCCCCACTTATTGTACTCTTCTATTAGTTTTCGTGTCATATATTCGAGGTCGTCATAATCCTGAGCCACCACTATCTGATCATCGGCGAAACATAAAGTATACAAGGTGGTTTCATTCAACGGAATTCCCATGTTTTGGCATTTTCTCTTCCAGACTTTAAGGACTTGTTCCAAGTATATCTTGAAGAGCGTAGGCGAAATACAGCAACCTTGTTTAAGACCTTTATTTACTTGAAAGCCTTTGGTTAGTTTTGCTTTTATTTTAACTTTTGCCTTACTATTGCGGTATAACTCTTTGATGGCCTTAATTAGTTGTACGCTTATGTTCGTCTTTTCCAACGCTTTCCAAAGTAGATTTAGTGGTATACTATCATATGCCTTCTTCAAATCTACGTAAAGCAGATGGAGCTCTTGTCCGTATGCCATTTTCTTTTCAATAACTTGGGTTATACAAAAGAGATGATCTGAAGTCGATCTACCCGCCCTGAAACCAGCTTGTTCTTCTGCCTCCATATCTTTATATTCGCTCTCCACTTTATTTCTTATTATTTTGCCATATATTCTGCTTAGCGTACTAGTTACCGATATACCTCTATAATTGTCACATATATCTTTCCTTCCTTTTTTGTGTATTGTGGATATATATGACGTTTTACACTCAGTTGGTACTACAGCTCCATTTAAATATCTTTGGAAAAGATTGCGTAATCTACAAAACAATTCTTCAGTGCCATATTTAATAAGTTCAGCTGGGATATTTCCGGGTCCGGCAGATTTACCGCTTTTTAAGGTTTTGCACACGTTTTTGACCTCATATATTGTGAGGGGTACTGGAGATCCCATCGTTCTAATGATATTGTCTCTTTCGTCTTCCTTGAATTCTGCTCTATCTTCAGTTAAAAGTTTTTTAAAATGCTCATCCCATTCTTTGTCTGGTATTGGTGAAATAATGTCTCTGCATGTTTCTTTTTTGATCGATCTTATAGTTTTCCAGCTTTCGGTACTTCTCCTACCTCCTAAGTAATAATCTATTTTCTGGCACTTTTGCATCCATGATTGATTCTTCTTATCACTGATCATTCTTCTCACCTTTGATTGCGCGATTTTGTATTCTTCTCTGCTTCTATCTGTCTTTTGGGATAAGTACGTGTGATATAATTTCCTTTTTTCCTCTATTTCACTTTTAATCTCAGCATCCCACCAGTATGGTTTTGTTCTTTTAGGAGTTTCTTCCACTAATCCTAGTGCTTCTTTTGCAGCTTGATGGATGCTTAATGTGATACATTCGTATTCCTCATCTGGGGTTTCACCTGAACTTGAATTAAGTTTTTCGTTCAGTCTCTTTTTGTATAAGTTTTTTACGCTGTCATGTTCTAGGCTTAGTAGATTATATTGACAGTGATCAATTTCCTCATTCACTGTATCATCAAGATTTTGTTGATGGAGGCTTCGGCCTTGATAAGGAAAGAGAATTTTGGTCTCCAGAAAATAGTGATCACTTCCGCATGTTGATCCACGCTTTGTTCTGACATCTTGAATTTTTAGTTTTGTCTTTTGTTTAGTGATAAGATAATCAATGACGGATTTCAGGTTTTGTGAGGGTTTGGTCCAGGTATATTTGTGTATTTTCTTATGTTGGAAAAAACCGTTTTGGATTTTTAGGTCTAATTGCTCACATACTGTGATAAGCCGGTTTCCATTGTCATTAATAACATCTTCTCCATATTGGCCAACTGTCAGATCATTTACTCTGTTACCTGTTCTACTATTTAAATCTCCCAATATTACAATTTCTCTAGATGTACTTACTGCTGATATTTCATTGTGGATTTCTTCAAAAAAATTGTCTTTCACGGCTACATTTGCATCGTCATTATTCAAAAACTAAAAGAGATATTTAAGAACCGACTTCGACATTAACTTTACAGTTCAAAAATTGATAATTAAAGAGATTTTCTAGAATATTCTATAACATTCTACGACGTTCTATTCAAAAACTAGAAGAGATATACAAATACCGACTTCGACATTAGATTAGTAATTTTAAATGTAAGAATCAGAAAGAATTTCTAGAACATTCCATCACTTTCTACGACGCTCTATTCGAAAACCAGAAGAAATATCCAAAAAGAGACTTCGACATTAGCTTAGTAATTTCAAAAGTAAGAACTAAAAAGAATTTCTAGAAGATTCCATAACATTCTACGACGTTCTATTCAAAAACTAGAAGAGATATACAAATACCGATTTCGACATTAGTTTAGTTATTTCAAAAGTAAGAATTAGAAAGAATTTCTAGAAGATTCCATAACATTCTACGACGTTCTATTCAAAAACTAGAAGAGATACACAAATACCGACTTCGACAGTAGCTTAGTTATTTTAAAAGTAAGAATTAGAAATTATTTCTAGAATATTCCATAACATTCTACGACGGTCTATTCGAGAACCAGAAGAGATAATCAAAAAGTGACTTCTACATTTGCCTAGTAGCAGAAAGAGTAGCATTTACCAGTATATTCCAGAACATTCCATTAGGTTCTATTTAAGAATTGGAAGAGATATTGAAAAACCGACTTCGACATTCGCTTTATAGCCCTAAAATAGACGTTTTAAGTGATTTATCAGGAAGTTGATGCTTACTAGACAAGGATCGGCAAAGATGGAAGATCTAACTAAAATGATGCAGGCTCTAGCAGCTCAAATGGCTCAAAACCAGGGCGATATGAAACACACCATGGACGACATGAAACACATTATTGAACAAAATCAGAATGATATGAGACAGACCATCGAACAAAACCAGAACGACATGCAGGAAAACTTTGACCAAATAAAGAGCAACTCCAAACAGCTGAGAGAAGAGTTTAAGACTGCAACCGAAGATCTTAAGGAAGAAATAACTCAAAGAATGCATAGTGTGGAACAAAAGGTACAAAATAAATTGCAGAATGTAGAAGAAAAGGTACATAATGTTGAAAAAAAGGTACAGAATGTTAGGGAGGAAGTTTTTCAAACCATGGAAGAAAAAATTCAGGACGTGTCAAAACAGCTTATACAGCTCCAAAAAGAACACAACAAAATGAAAGCTCAGGGATGTGTTGTGAATTCCAACCAAAACATTAAGCCTCCAAATTTCGATGGTACGTCTTCCTGGTCTACTTATAAACAACAGTTTGAAGCTGCCGCTGCTGCAAATGGTTGGGATGATGAGGAAAAAGCTAGAGGATTGTTAGTAGCTCTACGAGAACCTGCTCTGGGACTTTTACGGTCCATTCCAGTCGAACAAAAACAGAATTATAACGCTTTAGTGGCAGCGTTAGAAAGAAGGTATGGAGACGAACACTTGCGAAATTTACATTGGTCAGAATTAAATATTCGTCAACAAAGACCAGGAGAGTCATTACAAGAGTATGAAGCGGATATCAGGAGGCTGATGTACTTGGCTTACCCAGAAATGCCAGAAAATTACAGAGATCCCTTCACGGTAGATCGCTTTATTAACGGCTTGCGAGACACGGACTTAGCAAAATTACTACGTCGAGAACGCTTCCATAACAGCAGTGAAGTGTTGATTCGAGCCCTTGAAATTGAATCATCAAATAATATGTCCAGGCCAAAAGTAAGAGGTGTTTCAATTCAGGAGGGAGAAGAAATGAGCACTGGAGATGAGGTCAATTTAAAAACGCTAAACTGTTTCAATCACTGATAGAGAAGATTGATTCTTTGAAAGAAAGTAGACGATCCCCTCCAAATGTAAAGTGTTTCAGATGCGGACGTACAGGGCATATTCAACGCGATTGTCGTGTCCAAATGAGGTCTCGCTCACCATCTAATGGGAATTTAGCCCCTAAAATTTACTCTATCAAGAGCTTAAAACATACTGCTGACAGTCTTAACATCGACGGACTTATTAATAACATAATTTTAACATAACATAATTTTATTTCCCAAAAATCCTTAAAAAGTTTACATATCATTTCATTTCAATTTACATAGATGGTGGGAAATAAAAAATTCCCCACTGAAACCACTGTTGCGGCTTGTGCGTGGGGTCTTTAGTTTTTCCTTAATTACAATTTTTTTTTTTTTAGTCTGTTTTTTAAGTTTATAAAATATCATTTTTGAGAAAAAATAAGAAAGTAAATTATTGATTCTTTTTTCTTTGATTTTTTTACCCACCCAAGTATTTACAACTTAAATGTATACCAATATAATTACAACAAAGTGGAGCAACATTACATCTTCTTTCAATTTACAGGTTACTCTATAATTCAACTGAACATATTTTTAAAAAAGGATCTTGACTGTGAAAGAATCCAATTTTTTACGGCTTTTTTAAATTTTTTAAAATTTTGCATTGTTTTTAGGTTATTGTGTAACAGGCTATAGGCTCTAGGGGCATTATAACTAAAACTTCTCTGACCAATTTTTTTATAGCTTTTGGTGTTTGTATTGTTCTTTCTAGTTTGTGTCTAGTGGGATATCTGTGTTGTATTTGTGGTAGAGTTTCTTTGTTTTTATGTTGTAATATAATTATTTTGTTAATATAGCTTTGCCTTAGGTCCATGATTTCACTCTCTTTATACAAAGTGTCACTTGGGAAAAATCGGTTTTTGTTTAGCATTATTTTTAAAAATATTTTTTGTGTTATTTCCAGGTTTTTTATATAGCAATTATAGGCTCCTCCCCAACCTGATATTCCATATTGTAGTATACTATCTATCAAGGCGAAGTAAACCATTTTTAACTGTTTATAACTAAGAATTTGTTTAAGCATTTTAAATTTGTAAATGATTGACCTGAGCTTCGTAATGGTGTTTTTTATGTGACAATTCCACTTCATGTACATGTCAATTTCAACCCCTAAGTATTTTATACTATTTACTCTTTTTATTTTGAATATACTTGAAGGACCGCTAATGGTGAGTTCATAAAATGGTGGTTTTCTTCTTTTATCACAACAAAAAGCCAAAAATTTAGTTTTTTCAAAATTGATAGATAATTTCATGAGATCAAACCATTTTTTAATTTTTGGGAAGTCATTTTCTACAGTTATTTTTAGTTCTTGCCATGTTTCTGCAGTATACTTAACAACAGTATCATCACAAAAAGAACCTATTTCGCCTTTTGTATTTAATGAAAAAATGCCATTGATATATATCAAAAATAGAGTTGGGCCTAACACAGTTCCTTGAGGGACGCCCCATTCTAGTTTTTCTGCATTACTTAATTGTTCCTCAATTTTTACATATTGTACTCGGTTATCCAGATAGCTATTCATTAGTTTCATTGCATTACCATTAAATCCAATGTTTTCTAAGCAGGTTTTTAGAATAGGGTGGCTAACTGTATCGAATGCCTTAGCTAGATCTAAAAAGATGCAAAGGGTTGGTTTATTGTTGTCCAAGCAAGCATAAATTTTGTTAGTTATATCAACTATAGCATCTTCAGTTGAGACTCCTTTTTTGAATCCGAATTGACTATTTGATAGTAAATTGTTTTTTTCAAGATAATCCATTATTTGTTTCTTTAGTATTTTTTCAACAACTTTAGCTATGCTGGATATAAGTGAAATTGGTCTATAGTTGCAAACCTCCCCTTTGTCTCCTTTTTTAAATATTGGTGTTACTATTCCTATTTTTAAGCTATCTGGAAAGGTCCCACTTGAAATAATATAATTTATAATGTGACACAATGGTTTTGAAATATACTTCGAAAGAAGCTTTAATGTTTCAGGCCTTAAGTTGTCTTTTCCGGGAGCTTTACCCAGCTTTAATTCATTAATAATACTTTCAACTTCTGATGGATTTATTTGATTAAATAGCAGTTGACTCTGTGATTTGTTGGTATTTAAACTTTCGTTATAGTTTGGTATCTTCTCTGCCATTTTTTTTCCCAGTGTTACGTAATATGAATTAAAAGTATCAGCTATTTGTTTTTTATTTGTAATTGTTTGTGTGTCTGTTCGTATTTTTACAATATTTTGTTTTTTCCTTTGTTTGTTTGAATAATTATTAATGACGTTCCAGACCTGTTTGCTATCATTTTTGTTTCTCTCTATTTCGTTTCTATAGTAGTCGCATTTTGTTTTATTTATTAGTTTATTTACTTTATTTTTATATATTAATGGAAGAAAAGTTAATATAACAGTAGACACTGGTGCTGCAATATCATTGCTTAGGTCCAAAATTGCAACGAGATATAAAATTCGACCAACAGAAAAGAAAATAACACTTAAGACTGTGACTGGAGAATCCGCCGACGTGTTGGGGCAGACGGACATAGACCTACAGCTGGGAAGATTGAGAATTCGCCACACTGTATAGGTTGCCGAAATAGAAGACGAATTTATTTTGGGAATGGACCTGATAAGTAAACATGGATTTGCGTTTGATAATAAACTTAAAATCCTGAGATTTGGGAATGAAGAGTTCATTTTGTCAAATAGTCACTTCAATAAAGAACCAATAAAGGTCGTGGCAGTATGTACAACAAGACTGGTCGGTAATAGTGAGACCATAATTTTTGGGAGGCTAGAAAGTAAATCATCAAGCTGTGTCGGATTCATAAGCCAACAGAAATTGTCCAACACCTACCTCGTTGCAAAGTCACTAGTTAAAACCGATAAAGACATCCCGATTAGAGTCGCCAATATTTTCCCAAATAGTGTCAAAATTAATAAGGGGGAAGTGGTAGCATTATTTGAGCTAGTCCAGAAAGTAACAAGATGTGAAGAGCCAACTTCGGAGGATAAAAGTAAGTTACCAACGGAGGTACTTCAGCAATTTGAGTCAACTTGGCAACATCTCACTCCAGAAGAATTTAGTAAAGCGAGAGAGTTTATAGAAGAACAAAGTAATATCTTCGAAACTAGGAGTAGTTCGGGACGCACAAACCTTATTCAACATGCTATCAACACTGGCGATGCCCAACCGATAAGACAACCCCCAAGAAGACTACCAATAGCCAAGCAAGAAGAAGTTCACAATCTCATTAATAAAATGCTCAGCGACGGTGTTATTGAAGAGTCATCAAGTCCTTGGTCATCTCCTGTGGTGTTGGTTACTAAAAAGGATGGAAGTACTAGGTTTTGTGTCGACTACAGGAAACTTAACGATGTGACCAAGAAAGATAGTTACCCACTGCCAAGAATAGACGACACATTAACAACGTTGGCAGGATCATATTGGTTTTCAACTCTTGACCTGAAAAGTGGGTATTGGCAAGTAGGAATCTTTGAAAGAGATAAAGAGAAGACTGCATTCTCTGCTGGAAGTGGACTTTATTAGTTTAATGTGATGCCATTTGGCCTGTGCAATGCCCCAGCTACATTTGAAAGACTAATGGAAGTCGTTCTACGAGGCCTTACTTGGAAAACCTGCCTAGTCTATTTGGATGATGTCATAGTAATGGGGAAATCATTTCAAGAACATCTAGATAATTTACGAGAAGTATTCTCAAGAATCAGGAACGCAAATCTTAAATTAAACTCAAAGAAATGTTTTCTGTTCCAAGAAAAAGTTGAGTTCCTGGGTCACGTCGTTTCCCGAGAAGGCATCCATACCGACGAAAAGAAGCTACAAGCAATAAAAGAATGACCTCAACCTCGTGACAAACATGAATTGAGAAGCTTTTTGGGTCTGTGTACATACTACAGACGATTTGTAGAAGGATTCGCCAAAATAGCGTCTCCGTTACATAGACTTACAGAAGATAAAGCTTCTTACAAATGGAATACCGAATGTGACCAAGCATTTAGAAGACTAAAAGCAGCATTATGTTCTAGTCCGATTCTTGCATATCCCATTCCAAAAGGAAAATTCATATTAGATACTGATGCGAGCAACGATGGCATAGGAGCAGTACTCTCCCAAGTACAAGATGGAGAAGAACGGGTCATCGAATTTTTCAGCAAGAAGCTATCCAAACCAGAGAGAAATTATTGTGTTACTAGAAAGGAGCTCCTAGCCATAGTTAAATCCGTAGATCACTTTCACAAATATCTCTACGGACAAGAGTTTCTGATTAGAACGGATCATGCTGCGTTACAGTGGCTCATGAAAATGAAACAACCTGAGGGGCAAGTCGCGAGATGGATAGAAAAGCTACAACAATACCATTATCAAAATAAGCACCGAGCAGGAAGGGTGCATAATAATGCAGATGCATTGTCCAGAAGACCTTGCCCCGAGGATTGTAAACATTGCAGGAAAATTGACCAGAAAGAAGGAATTACCTACGTGCGCCAGATAAAGTTAGAACCAGATGAAGAATGGATGTCGGCTTCGATTAGAACCACACAACTTAACGACAAAGATGTAGGACCTATCTTGCGATTGAAAGAAGAGAACAAGCCACGACCATCATGGCAAGATATCGCAAACCAAGGGGTGATATTCAAATCACTGTGGGCACAATGGGATTCACTGATAGTAGAAGAAAACATCCTTAAACGTGCCTGGGAAAGTGCCGATGGCCTTACTGTGATTAATCAAGTAGTGGTTCCTAGGAGCATGGTAGACAATATAATGGCCGAATGCCATGGTGGAAAATCAGGCGCGCACCTAGGCATAAATAAAACCATGGACAAAATTCGAAACCGATTTTATTGGGTCAATTACTTTCAAGATGTGAAAAACTGGTGCCGCCGATGTTCGACTTGTGCAGCCAGCCAAGGTCCCAAAACAAGATCCAGAGGTCAAATGAAACAATATAACGTAGGTCTGCCATTCGAACGCATTGCTATTGATGTGGCCGGACCATTTCCAGAAACTAAAAAGGGCAACAAATACATCCTTGTTGTCATGGATTATTTTAGCAAATGGCCAGAAGTTTTTGCTTTGCCTAACCAAGAGGCCGCTACAGTTGCAGAAGTTCTGGTAAATGATGTTTTCAGCCGATGTGGCATTCCTTTGGAACTACATTCAGATCAAGGAAGAAACTTTGAATCAAAACTCTTCCAGAATCTCTGTGACCTTTTAGGAATACATAAAACGCGGACTACTGCTTTGCATCCGCAGTCAGATGGCATGGTTGAATGATTTAATAAAACAATAGAGGAACATCTTTGCAAAGTTGTTGATGAGCACCAAACAGATTGGGACCAATATATTCTATTGTTTTTGATGGCCTATAGAACTGCCATTCACAATACGACAGGAGCTACTCCATCTAGTATCCTGTTTGGTAGAGAACTGCGTTTACCATGTGATATCATGTTTGGTTCACCTGAAGAAGCACACTTAGAGGTTAATGACTATGTCGAACGTTTAAGGCAAAAGCTGCACGATATCCATGAAGTGGTTAGAGAGCGAATAGAAATAGCCAGTGACCGCATGAAAGCGAGATATGACCTGAAAGCAAACTCTTCAGGGTTCAAAGAGAATGATCAAGTCTGGCTATACAATCCTCAACGCAAGAAAGGAAGATCACCTAAGTTGACACCACCATGGGAAGGGCCTTATAAAGTTGTTAAGAGAATTAATGATGTAGTCTACCGAATCCAGAGAAGCCCGAAGTCCAAGATGAAAGTTGTTCATCTAGACAGACTAAAACCTTACCTGGGAAATGTTGATCGAGACGATCAAACCTGAAGAGGAGGATAGTGTTACAAATTTAAGTTATTTAAATTTTATAATTGGAATTTATTTAGGTTTAGTGTAGTATTAGGTCGATTTATCTTAAGGTTGTATTCTTAGTCTAGGTTTTAGTTGCGTTGTCTGTGGCTTGCGGTCGCGGTAGTGCGGGAACTTTCCGGACGTCGAAGGCTGCCGGAAAGTTCGAGAGAGATGGACGATCCTATATATAGGGCCGGGGTCGCGCACCAGGCAGTCAGTCACAGATAGCGTGCTGTAGTGGTCGTGAGATTAACACGAAGTTAATAGACCGATTATAGTAGTGAATTATTAGCAAGTTATTACTAAGTTTAAGTGCGTGTTTTTGTACATAATTTGTCGAAATAAATTGACGTATCTTTTTCAACAATTGCGAGTTTTAATTTGTCGTTGTGAACCCGTAACAATAATATAAAATTATCTAAACCGATGCAAAAATTAAATCTATTTTTAGATGACCAAAATTTACGCGTCGGTGGAAGATTGCACAATTCTTCTCTCTCTTATGACAAAAAATTTCCAATTTTATTACCCCGCGAAAGTAGAATTACTTATTTAATTATCGAACATTTTCATTTAAAATATTTACATGCTGGATTAAGAACAGTACATTTTTTACTAAGCCAAAATTATTGGATAATTGCGGCAAAACGCAAAATTCGTCAAGTTTTAGCAAAATGCATCCCCTGTTTTAAGTTATCCCCTAAATCGGTACAACCCCCAATGGGTTCACTTCCGTTTCCACGAGTTTCTCAACTCAGAGCATTTTTGCATACGGGAGTAGATTTAGGTGGCCCCATTCCTATTTTAATGAACCGAACCCGCGGTGCCCCACGTACTTTAAAATCATATATTTGCTTATTCGTGTGTATGAGTACGAAAGCGGTACATATCGAAATAGTCAGTGATTTGACAGCCGATGCTTTTATCGCAGCAATGCGTAGGTTTGTGGCTCATAGAAATTACGTAACTGATATGTATTCTGATAATGGAACTAACCTAGTTTCGGCAAATAGACAGTTGTTACAGATTGATTCTTCTCGTCCAATTAAATGGCATTTTATTCCAAGTCATAGTCCCAATTTTGGAGGTCTTTGGGAGTCTGGGATTAAAACTGTCAAAAAACATTTATTTCGAACCATTGGTTCACAAATTTTAACATATGAAGAGTTATATACGGTCACCTGTCAGATTGAAGCTATTATGAACTCTCGACCGCTAACTGAAATTTCCTCGGATCCAAATGACATTTCTGTTTTGACACCAGGTCATTTTTTATCATTGGATCCGTTGACAGCTCTTCCTGACGTTGACTTAACATATGTCAAAATTAATAGATTAACTCGTTGGCAGCTACTTCAAAGAATCCATCAGGATTTCTGGAGACGCTGGCAGCAAGAATATTTGCATACACTTCAACAAAGGAGCAAGTGGCTGGACCCCACTTGTACTCCAGAAGTTGGTCATTTGGTAACAATCAAGAATGATTTTATACCCCCGCTACAATGGCAGCTCGGTAGAATAATTGAAATTTTTCCGGGTAAAGACGGTATAAATCGAGTTGCTAATGTCAAGACAGGGGACTCGGTGTTAAAGAGAGCAATCTCAAAGCTATGTCCTTTGCCACTTGATACTTTAGAAAATGCATAGCATTTTCGGCCGGCAATATGTTCGGTTTCCATAAAAAACCTCTTTATTTTTCTTTTATTTTTGAATTTTACTTTTATTTTTCCTATTTTTCATGGACTAAAATTTTGTCTTGAACATAAAATTATTAGTCTTAAATTTATATTAATCCTAAGTAAATGGGTCAACTATTAGTTATTATAAAATTTACCTAAAGCAAAATTGCATTAAAATGCAAAAATTAAACGCAACAAATGTAATTTCTATTCTAAATTTAAGAATTATCATTTTATTTCTTATTTCTTTATTTTTATATACTTTGGCACTACAAGCGTCCTCTATCGTGTTTTTCACATATCCATAAAATTTTAAATATAGAGGGTGAAGTGCTGTGCGCATGTGCGAAAAAACTGCAAGCGCAGGACAGAGAGACAGACAAAGTGTGCTGCGCGTCGCCATGTCTAGAAAACGACAACCTTAAAATTTAAATTTAAAAAATAGTAAAAATTCACTTTAAAATACCGCAAATAATTAAAATTATCGTGCCATCATCCTGTTGGAACTTCAAGTCACATAGCTCTTATGGAATGGTGTACACCTTGCACTTTGGAACTTCAAAACAGCGGTAAGTCCCTCTCCATGAGGTTATATCACAATTTTATTTCTCTTTCAAATTTAACCTACAATTTTTAAATTATTTACTTTCTCTAGTTAAATGAATTTTTTGCGCCAATGTTAATTATAGTCCACTGTATCTACCAAAACCCAATCTGAGCCATCGGAGTGCTACAGATCCAACGAAAGCATTTCTACAGAACATATTTCGAAATTCCTTTTCAAGATAAATTGCTAGGTAAATATCATTTTTTAAATTTTTTTAAATCTATTTAGGGCCACATTCTTTAATTATGTAAGGCTAAAATTCAGGTTTTTTTGCCGCCCTTCTCCTGTCGTAACGCATTTTCAAGAAAAATATAAAAAAATCATTCAGTGTATAGTCCTTGCCATAGGCAGTTACACTTTTGTGACTTTGACATAAACATACCTATTTCCCAGCCTATTTCCAAGCATATTTCCTAACCACAAATATATTAAAAATTAAATATGTTGTGTAGGTATACCTTATGTTGTGTTAAGCCTAAATCAATTATTGTTGTAATCTGCAGAGTTTTTTAAGTGCTGGATGGAAAAAAAAATATGCCACTTTAGTCAAACTCAGTATGTAGGTACGTGGGCACAATAGATCCATATGTGGTCACAGTGCATGGAGGTCCAGTAGGGCCTGCCACCACTTTCGAATACATACATACATACATACCTTATGTTGACAAAAAAAATGTTCTCATAAAAACAACTCAACAACATACCATTTTTCAGATTTTTTGATAAAGAAATAGGTTGAAAATGTCACAAAAGTGTAACCACCTATGGCCAAGACTATGACACAAAAGTAACCCTCCCCCCCCCCCCCCCAGAGATTACTTAATGTAACACTAAGCTGCATGTGAATTTATTTAGGCCTATGTGTGTATGTTTGATGGCCTGTGTGTTCATCTATGAACAAGGCGTGATCAGCTGAACCAAATCTGTTCACCATCCTACAGGACTTTAATTAATTCTTGATCCTGTAGTGTATTGTAGTGTCCTATGGAGTCCTGTAGACCTACTGTGGGCAGCTGATCACCCCTTGTCTATGAAGAAACCTACAACCACAAAAATTAGACATTAAACATATTTTTTAATTTTTTTTCTGTAAATGTGCAATTTAATTGTTTTTCTGTTTTGATTATCTTAATTAGCTCAAACAATGCTACTAGTGTACTAATTTGACTCCAATAATACTGAAGTTATCAATAGTGCCAACTTAATTTGGGACACCTACTGTAATTTTGACAAAAATGTCATAACAAAATAATAATTGGACAATTTCTAACTAAAACCTCATGTTTTTTTGTGAATTCCATATGTACTAGAGTACAAAATTTACCCTGTAGAAACTACCTTTTTTTTTAAAGTTCCTTATATAGGTTTTTTTAATATAGGGTTATGTACTTCCAAAACAATACTAAAGAATACAGTTGGTTTGCAACTGTTAGTGTTTGTGTGTGTCTTTAATAGTTTCAGAATCTATTCTAAGTTTAATTTAGTTGTTTTCTTTGCCTCCCCAATAATTTATTTATAATGTTCTAAGTTTTTGTTTTGTCAATTTTATCAATTTCAGTTTTTTGCACAATGGAGATTTTGCTTTAGCAGTTTTTTTTAAGATATATTTATATTTTTTATATATATTATTAAAATGTAATATATTATTATATATTTTTCAATTTTTTAGAAGCTAGTGTCACTTAATAAAAAGAAAATGATGCTGAGAAGTAAAAAGGTCTTGCAGTTGGGTAAAAAATACTAGGACATTTCTTAGAAAGGTAAAATACCTACATGTCCTAGATTTTTTGCCCCCATGGTTCATTCTTCTTACATTTCATTTATCAAATTCAGGATTTGTTATCCTGATGTTTATGGTAACCAATTCCTTATTGCTTCTAATTAATAACCCCCCTTAATACTGTATACAGGTTTGTTATTTTTTGCTATTATGAGCGAAATAACAAAAAAATTCTAAAAATGTATACAGATGCCTAAAGACTATACATACATACTTCTACTTAGATAATTTCTAGTATTATAAATCAATAAATATAATAAATTTGGTCGAAATTAAAATAGAAAAATATATTTTATTTAATCATTTTATTTTTTATCTTTAAATATGTAAACATGTATCCTGAGATGATATCTTTGGGGGCACTAACATATACCTCATAAAATCAAACCTATAGGCAACATTTAGATGAAGCAATAAGTTAAAATACTGATAACTACAAATTGCTTCAACAGGACAAAAAGTGAGATTTTAATTACTAAAATAATAAGGGACAAAAAGCTAGTACTGCTGCTAGTTAGGTGAAGTTGAGCAATATACACACCTCAGTAGGTGCACATGTTATTTCCTTTTAAACATAGCAATGTTGTAGAACACTCTACATCAGTTGAAAGAAAAAACTGTATAATGTATTGACAAAACATTTAATTTATCATGTCATGTGGAATGAGGTTTCATACTGCACAAATGACATGATAACTGAACATTTTTGCCAACAATATCTTGTTTTTACCAAAGACAGTCAGTTTATGGTCCTTGGTTTTTTCTATTCAACTGATGTGCCATGTTCTACCACAAGCCGCTACTGACAAAAAGTGAATATTTCTTAAGTGCAAAAAATACCTCTGGGCCTGATCAATAGCAAAAACTTTGTACAGGGACTTAATAAACCATATTTTTGTTGACCCTGTTAGTCCTCTAAGGTCGTGCCAGGTCCTGATTCTTATCAGTCCTGAGTGGTCATTAAAAGTGTCGAGATATTGTATAGGTCCTTACATATTGATGAGCCCCTCACTCTAGGTGGTACTACTAGGTGATAAGTGGAATGAAATGTATGCATTGTTCTACAGGAATTAGCAATAAATTTTTGGTCCTGTAGTGGATTGCAGGGTGAATGTATACATCTTAAGCTAGAGTGCTGCCGCTATCTACCTATAAAATTTTCCTAGTTTTGATTAAAAAAACCTGAAAAATAATATACAAATGCTACTCTCTGATAATGGTAAGTTATTTGCTTCTTAAAAACCATAAAAGCTTAAGAAGATTTGATAATAAAAATTGATGTAGAATAATGTTGTGATTAAGACAGCATCAAAATTGTGCAAATGTTGAATAAAAGCATTATAGCTTAAGCCGGGCAATATAGTGTCCTGCACAGTCCTGTAAATGAATTTTGTACACCTACTATGGGCAGCTGATCACCCCTCATTCTAGGCATAGGTATTCTAATGGGGAGTAAAATACTATTCACAAAATATTCTAGATGATATTCCAAATATTAACATGTTTCTTTAAGCAAATGCTGATGTATGACAATGAAAAAATTTATTTGATTTTATTGATGATTGAGGGGTTCTGTAAACTATTTTCTGAAGAAGATACACCTATGATATTTTTACATAAAATTGTATATTATTATTATCCTTCTACATTACAGCGAGACATGGTTTTAAAAAAAACGTTTTAAAATTAGTTTTTGTTTATATTTTATGAAAAAGTGAGGTTATGTATTAAAAACCGTCTGACAGATTTCGCGAAGTGGACCATCCTATTCTCTGTGTACAGTCCTTGGGGTAAACCTACCAGTTGTGGGACACCCGCTAGTTATTGGACATAACACTTGTTTCTACTGAAAATAAGAATTCTGTGATCGGTAGTTCGCTAAGTTTTATCGAGATGTCGCCTTCGTTATATTGGTATCTATATTGATACAAAGAACATATGATTTATGCTATTGTTTTGGCGCAAAATGTGCGTTTCTATGGTCGTGTACGAAAAAGACGATTTTCTTAAGACTATCTTAAAAAATCTTAGGTGAATTCAAGTGTTATAGTTGGTGGTCAAATATTACCAAAGTGCTCCGCATAAATAAACAAGGTAGTAAAGCAGTAAAACTAAGTATTTTTAGGGTCAATTATAATATACTTAAGATAGATTATATTTTTAGGGCGTGTCCAATAACTGAAGCTAAAATCTGACCATTTTCAATTGTTGGACACCTGTCCAATAACTGCATTTTGCAAAGTTTATACAGTTTTATGTGGAAATTTTTAGTGAGTTTTCTCTATTTCTGGCAATTTGATTTTGGTGGTAAAATTCACAGTTTAACCAGTTAATAGACACCTGTCCAATAACTGATTACAATCTGTCCAATAACTGAATCATGAGGTTTTTCATGTTTTTAGTTTTCAATTATGCCAAAGAGAAATGAATATAATATGGAATAATGTGGAATACACCGACGATGTGTTCCAAAAAAACATAACGAACATGTTCCTGAAGAAGGTGATGA
This sequence comes from Aspidapion aeneum, assembly GCA_963576565.1. NCBI lineage: Eukaryota > Metazoa > Arthropoda > Insecta > Coleoptera > Brentidae > Aspidapion > Aspidapion aeneum. Next base: position 76,953,723 of record OY755042.1, read on the forward strand.
GGATTTGTTCTTGTGCTACATGTGTTACACGGAGGAAAGTGATAATAATGATATTTCAGAAATAGAAAGTGTAGAACACGGGAAGATGTATAGTGACAAAGAGCTTGACCACAGAATGCAGAAAGAAAGAGATTGTCAAGAGGAATACCGACCGAACCTCAAAATATATAACAAACCGAAAGAAATAGAAAGCAATGAGGATACTGCTGATCGACAGATGGCAGAGAGAAAACTGAGTGAAGAGCCAGAAGAAACTGACAATAAAAAAAATTATGGAATAAGGGCTGAAAAAGTAACTGTTTGTACGTTGAATTGAAAAAAGTAGAAAGAAGCGAAGGTGGAAATATGAATGGTAAAGATAAAATCAACAGCAACTTTTGTGAAAACACGAGAGAAATGCAAAGTAGAAGAGGAGAAACAGATGATCAGATAGAAATCAACAGCAAAATGTGTGATGAACTTGATTAAATAAAGAGGGACGAAGCTGATAAAGAACGACATGGACGTCGGCGAACTATTTAATATGTACAAAAATAAAATAAAAAATTTAAGTGATATAATTGATTATAGATTTAAGTAAATAATCGTTTTTAATAACTGGTTTCACTTTTCTATTAATCTTTTTTTTTTCAGTGTCCAATAACAACTAAAAATTTTGTGTCCAATAATTGAATTTTTGTCCAATAACTAACTTTTTGAAACCTTTCCACTTTTTTTCTAAATTTTTAAAAGCACTGCAATATTAGAAATATTTGAAAGTCATTTGCATAAAATAAGATATATATACTATTTTGTGAAATAGGCAGAGTGATATCCGTTGAAAAATAATGCAGTGACAGCCATTTGAATTTGAAAAAAAGCTTAACTGTCCAATAACTGGTATGTTCACCCTACCTATTTTGGAAACTAATCCCATTCTAACTTATTTTTACTTAAGGTCTCAAAAATCATCTGAGGGCAAAAAGTTGTCGAAGATTAGAAGCTGACAGCTTCGACACTTTCGACCTATTTTACATTTTACATTTAAACACGATAAATATTTTTTTTATAAATTCGGTTTTTTACGATTATTTTGTCAGCGGACACTTTGCTTTATCTTTTCTACGAAATATTTTTTACAAATTTTGTTTCCATGTACTTTGCGTCTCAAAAGTTATGCGCACACACTGACGTCACACTAGCGATTTCCATCTTTTTTAAGTCTTTAGATCTACACCGCTATATTGGTGGGCCAAGCCTTAGATTTTTTTTACTTATTTTCCACATATTTTATGAAAAAACACAAAAAATAGCTTAAAATTGGACATCATGAGGATTCGGCCCCCGCCCCCAAGAGGCCTCGCCCCCCCCCCCCCCCCAAGACATATTCCTGGTGCCGCCACTGGCTATATACTCTAATATTAAACACTTTGTTTAAATAAAATTATTTTTAAAAGATTTAATCATACAACAAAATATGAGAAAATCTTGAGATCAACAAAAATTACCGAAAAATAAAGTACTTTTTGGAAAAAATGGTGCCAAACGAAAACAAAACATTTTTGGAAAACTAAAGTTATTGAACAAAATAAGGCGCCAAATTTTCGGGAAAAATAGGACCAAATACAAAAGTTATGGTTAGTTTCAAAGGTATTTAAGCGCCACAGTTAGTTACTTCCGTAGCTAGGTATTTTTGTGTAGGAAAACAATAAATTTGGCGCCCCCTTACCTAAACCCTTACCCCACGAAAATTAAAAATAATAATACTTTGCGGAAAAAAACGGCTAAACTAAAAAAAAACCACTGACAAATTTAAAAAAATTGCATTGTAGGCGAGAATTAAAAAAAAAATTTAATCAACACAGAAACAGTTTGTATAAATTGCGCCGCAAAACCTGTAGTTTTAACGAAAAAAAGGGCGTCGCAGACAAAAATTTTCGAAACATTATCTTTTTTGGGGCTAATTTATTTTTAATTCCTCATTTGGGCGCCCCCAGGCGCTTGGCACCCTAGGTAGGTGTTACGGGACTGTGTTATCTAATATTAAGAATTACAGGTGCACTGAGTTTGTTTGGTTTTGTCTTTCTTACCGTGATGCTTTGGGCTTTGAACAGCAAACTTAATTTTTCTCGTAGCAAGCAAAAAGGTCTTCCGATTTTACGAACGGGGGCGCCGGCAAAATTGTATAATTTCTACACTGCCTGAAAAGATGCGTAGTATTGCTTAACCACGGATCACCTGGTGATCCGTGGCTTAACTATCTAAATAATAAGTTGCTCAAGGTATTATTTTTTTACGGTTGTACCAATTTTTAGTTTTTACTACTTAATAAAGTTTAGAGTGACCATGGGGCGCCAGGATCCTTAAGGCGGGGGAGAAGGCCGAGGAACTCCCCCCACGCTACGCCGCTGTATCCACGTTATTGTATGGACTTAAAATAACATAAGCCTAGAATTTTTTAAGTAGGCAAATGCGCAACTTTTTACCATTAATAACCTGTATTAAAATTTCTTATATCTTTAGTGTTTTTTAATATCCCCGTAATGTAAAGAAACATGTTATATACTGGACACATGGTATATTTGGATCTTTAATTTTTTTAAATGTGGAAACTCGAGCAAACTTTTCTGATGTAGATTAATTCTACATATTCTGGAGTTTAAGAAGAAGTAAGTTTTATGCTGGGGCGATGAGTGCCCAATGTCTAAAAACATTGGTATATGCAATGTTTTTAAACGAAAATCGAAACATTTTTAGTAAGAGTTGTAGATTGGTAAAAACACGTATAAAAAAGTCTTAACATTTATACAAAAATTATGAGCACAATAAAGATACCATCTGTAACAATAACCATAATCATTTTTGCCACAAAAATATTTCAAAATACAAAAAACTCCTCCTCCTCCAATAAGTTTCAACAGATCTTACCATTCCCTGATTGCCTTACCTCGGTTTTCACTACACGACCAACGGAATGTTTATCAGTTGAACACACACACACTCACGGCTTTGTTGTGGCTGTTTACAAATTTGCCTTTTTATCCAGGTTTTTGGCTAAAATACTGGTCCGTGGGACGGTCAAATAGTCCTCTTAAAGAGTTTGGCCGTACTTTTTTAACAATAATTACTTAGATAAGTAATATTAAGTTATTAAAAAGGAGTCTTGTATTGGATAGGTTGCAAAATTACATTTTTAGCCTCAGAGCGTAAAATCACTATGTTATTCGTTATTCTCATTACTTAAAGAAGAAATCAAATTACTTATTAATATTTTACTTGTATAGCGTTTTCTTTTTATGTTTTTAGATGTTTTAGTAAACGCTATAAATGTAAGCCATAAAAAATGCTGAAAAACTTCCTGGTACACATTCAGCTACCTTACTTACTGCACGTTTCTGGGAAATTGCCCAATATTTTAAATTTTGTCCCTCTTACTTTTTACAAATTGCACTCCACGAGTTTATCTTGCCTCCGGTTTATCTGCAATAAAACTGAGTACATTGGCGTGCGCATTGAGTGAAGAAAAAGGGGGAGGGTGGGAGGAGGATATGGACCCCCCTAATACATACTCACGAGTACCTATTATTATAACCAGCAAGCAATTTGGTTTCTGATTTTTTTTTGTCGTCTTTGCAACTATCCGTCGACCCCCCTAATCCAAAATAATGGGGACGCCTGTGATTGCGAGTAAATTAAAAAAATATCAAACATAAATCGGAACATTAGAGAGAAACCAAAGAAGTAGGTATGATTTTAGGTGTCAAGCATGCGCTAAATTATCAGCGCTATGTATAAAGGTAAGATTTTTAACATAATTTAGTACTTAGTGGCGCTAATGGGATATCTTTCTATGAAAACATCTTTAGAGATCTTTTTAAATAAGGACAATTACTTAATTAAATTCGTCTTAGAACTACGTACTCAATATTTAACAAAACTTTCTAATGTTATCTTGTATTATTTTTGTTTGGTCAGTCTCTTGTGTAATTATTATAACTTAAAATACAATTTTGAAGCTATTTTTATTTAGTAATTGATAGAAAAGGATAGTAGTCAGGAAAAAATTGGCAATATCGGGTCAAACCTGGATTTCAGGTAGAAAATTTTATTGCTGATTTTAAAGTCAAAGAGCTTTTATTTAAAAATCTGGTTGATGCCATTCTGGCACCCTTGTGCATTTTGAAATATTTAAAATGGCGGCTGATTAATGACAAAAAAGTAAAAAAGTAGGTACCTACATATAACATATAATAACCAAGACAGGGTGCAATCAATCAACCCCCAGGAGCTATTCATTGCGTCTAGTCTTGTTTCTATGAGGATAAAAATTATTAATTATTAAATTTTTTATCCCTACTAGGGCGCCATCTTTATTATTTCAAAATGCTCAAGAGTGCCAAATTGACCCTCTTTCTGACCATAGCAGTCCAATGCATCAACGTAATGCTTTCACTAGGCTCCTTTTCATTGGATGCTATGTCCGCCTTGCACACTTAGATCATATACTTTGTTTCATGCACTTGTTGAACTGGAACACCCTGTATGGTATACTGCATTTGTTTGGGCTATGCTTATGCCAATACCTCAACAACCAGCTAATGGAAGCACCTGCACGCATTGTGTCGAAAAATAGTGGACTGTTGTAGTATAGTATAGTTGTAGCCAAAATTGAGATACACCACACAAAAAGCCAGCGACACCGAAATTCCATCAGGTCAGCTATATAATTTCCTTTGTTTTGCAAAATACGCCAGCCTACGTTCACAAGGACTGCCCAAACTATCACCTCTATACCTTCTCACGTACAGCCGAAAAATGCTGTAGGTATCAAAAGATCAAAATTGCAAAATAATGTTTTTAAGAAAATAAAGTAAAAGAACAATCAGGACTGTCCCAACAAATATAGTTTTGCTAGCCAGGGGCGGATCTAGGAACTTTATTTGGAGGGGAGGGGGGGTATTATTTTGCAAAGTAACCAGGAGGGTATTCTGTCTGTAAAAACTTAATATAGTTTGAGATTGGGAGGAGGGGAAATTCCCCCTTTTGCGCTCCCGTAGATCCGCGCCTGTGCTAGCAAAATTGAAAAAATAAAACGAACAGTGAAAGACATTGATATCTAGTGGATAAAATTGACCTCGTAATACAACTATTACAGCACCCAAATTCGCTGGTTCACGAACACGCTTCGAACCTCTCGCGGTGAACCGGTAGCCTTTGGTTCTCCAAGCAAACACAAAAAGATTCACAGAGGTTCGTCCCAATGTATGCTTGTCGTGTAACCAAACAAATATAAATACGTGCCATTGAAATCGTGCGGTTCGCGAGTTTCACGATAAGCAAAAACCTGACCATAATTATAGATACTTAAAGTGCATACGAATTTCGTGTTGCGTGTCTTAAGCATTCACACAAACGTTTGGGCACTCGCGATTGGAGCGTACTCTCTAAAACTGCGTAACTTGAGTCTACGTGTGAACGGTGCTAACAGCGGCGTAGCGTAGCGGTGATGGGGGGGTCGCCTCCCCCGCCCCGAGGATAGTGGCGCCCCATTGGTGGCCGAAGCGCCCTCAGCTTTATTAAGTCGGGCTGGCAACGGCCAATTGAGTGGGCGCCAAAGGAAACTAACGACATGAGGACCTTTTTTTTTTTTTTTGGTCGCAAGATTTGTGAGAGACGCCTTTTTGACCTGTCGGCCGCCCCCTCAGACATGATAACCTTTTTTTTTTGCAATATTTTTTTGCAGTTTTCAGAGGCGCCCTTTGTAGCTGTCGCCCCCCCCCCCCCCCGCCCTTTCCGGCACGCTACGCCGCTGGGTGCTAATGAGTACGCGGCTTAAGGTTTTGGGAAATACTTTAAATTTCGACTCTTATTTGTAGGTTAGTACAATATTTTTTTAAAAATTAAAGATTTTGTAGCTAAATGGCAGCAAAAAATTTGTTTGGCCTTTGTTCAGAAATGCAAAAGACCATCCAAGAAACAAGTTTAGTGTTTTTATCCCGTGTTTTTTGTCAAAAGTCTACCGCGGAGGCTTGGGTGATAGAATGAACCAAATACTTTGGAGTATAAATATCGGGCATGCCCATGCATTCTCGCACGCGATTCTTGAAGCCAGGACCCCCATTTAATTCTTAATATTCCTTTTTCGGGTTGACAGGATTTGGGTTATTGCGCATGCGTCAGTTTTGGTGGTTTTGGAACATACTCCGTTACGTCACTACAATATTTGACAACTGTCAAAAATTTAGGGTTATGTGTATTGTTTTTTTCTAAAAACTAGTTGATTGGATAAAAATTTACCTAATTGTGGAATAAAATTGTAGTTTTTCTAAATATTATTGTGCAGATTTATTGTAGACCCCATGAAGAGTGTTTAATGGCGTCTATAAATCGCTTTTAACTTTATTAACAAATTATAAAGAAAAGTACTTACCTAGGGAATGACACTCCTTTGCTTCTCCCGGACATTTTTCCACAAACCGCCCATGTTTTACGTGAATTATTTCTCATTTTCACACGACAAACGCAAAACACCGCAAAATGTAAATAAACAACAAATATGGCGTCCAACGACACAGCAGCTGTGTGTCTACTTGACAAAACACACGCATGCGCCCTTGAAAATTTGCGTCTGCGAGTTGAAATTTGCTATTGTTTCCAAAGCAAGCTATGACTGCTTCATTTTTCGATTTAACGTATTTGGGTGATACAATTCAATTTAATGGATACATGGCGGTATTGGCAGTGACACAGCTAATGCACATGGCTACACAAAAATGCTTGTTGCTGTTGTTGCATTCTAATTAAAAGTAATAGCATTTTCGCTGCAGAAAAACAAAAGAGCGCTGCTTTGTAGTAAAAAATATGGCCACGTAAAAATTTCGTTAAAACTGTAATAGGTAAGTAGTTTTGGTATGTCTGCTAAAGATTTAATTAAAAAGAAATTCTCACTAAATGCTTGAATAGAGCATCTTTCAACCTATTCGTGTTTATTGCTCATAATGTAATAAGTACCTACGTACTTATAGTTGAGAAACCGAAGGCGGTTGTCCACGGCGAGGGATGCTATAATATATAGCACAGATTTTACAGGGGTATAACTATTATTATAGGGTGGCTCGTGTAGAGCTATACAGGGTTCGTCAACGATCGTTTGGCCATTAAAAATATGTGAATTGAAGTAAGATCGCTATTTAAATAAATGGCACTAAGAGAGATAAATAGTTTAGCGCTATTGTCAAGTTAGCAATTCAAGAAAATGGTTTTCTTTTCGCGATCTAATGACATTACTCTTACCGGCTGAGTAGGCCAAAGACGGCGATGCATAAAATCCTTAAAACCCCTTGATTTTAATTGCTGTAGCGCCATTTCTTAGATATCATTTGAACTGTATGACTAATAATCAATACTACAAATCCGTAATTAAGTGTACAGGTAGAGCTTTCTAACATGGCAAAAATGTTAAAGGAGGTTACTACACGCACAAACAAAATATTCCACAATTTCAACTTTATGGATAACAAATTTCTTGGTCTTTATGTGTACCGATTTATTCTCAACCAGAGTTAGAAACCAATACTTTCAAAAGAAATATTACATTACAAATTACTTTACAGGAATGTACTTAGAAAATTGTGTAATTAATTACAACAAAAAAATAACTTACTTATTATTTTCCTACTTGCAAAATAAAAAAAGGTAGGACATAATTATTTTTTATTTATTTCTTTCACTTTTTCATAATTTACAAAATGTGAAAATGCCTAATTTAGGAGCCCTCTTCCTTCGTAATACATTCCGAACCTACCTCTTAAATTCAGTACAAAACGTGGATTGCTTTAAATAATAAAAGCAAAATAGCTTTTTACAAACAATAACAATCACTTTAGTAATTCAATTGCATTTTTGTAATTGCATTATAATTGTAAAATAATTTTTCAATTATTTTAAAAACTTAAATAATTGCAGTTAGCATAACACCGCATTTCAACTTATTGTTTTTTTTTTTCAAGAGGAATGGCCCCTCCATTTAAGGGGCAAAAATAAAATTTTAAAAGGAGTAGTAAAACGTGACAAACATTTTTTTCTGCAGACTGAAACCAGTAGAGGGGCAAGGGGTTTAGGGCTGTCGTACATTCCTACTTCCAAAAATGTTGTCCCCTATTCTGTTTCCTGGATAGTGTATGGTGACTTTTAGCAACTTGACTTCCTGAGCCGCCGCCAGGAGATCGAACACTTGAGTGGCCTTTAAGCAAGACTTTTGTGGAAGAAAAAATTATTAAAAAATTTTGAATTTTTATCGATTTAATGTTTCCTGATTAAAGCTAAAATAACAAAATAAATAATAATAACTATTTCTTCGTTTTTTAAAAGTGGAAATCTTACTTTGGTTGCTCCTGTTTAGTAATAAAAAAACTAATAATGAATTTTGAGTCACAGCGGCAAACGCTCCTGAATATGGGCGTCTTTGGTCCCACACTGACTTCTTGCTTTCCATAAGTTCATCCTTTTTTATACGCTTTTCATAAAGGCTAAACGTTCGAAGTCGAGCCCTGTATATTATAGCAACGCTCGCTGTGGGCAACCGCCTGCAAAACTAAAGTTGCACTTACCCATTATGTTAAATACAATCCAAAATTAAGGTAAAAATGTCCGCAAATAATTAATCATAAGTAAATTATACGGCTAATATGTTCTGCAAACAGATCAGTGGTAAGTTTTTTACAATAAAACATTTAAAATACACCAAAACCCAGTGCCGGTTCTTTGACCGTCCTCGTTTTTGCTAGTACCTAGATAGAATTGGTCGCTCCCTTAAGCTGCCGCCACGGATCACCTAATGATCCGTGCTGCCGCCCTCGTGCCGCGCACGAGTACACGACCGTAAGAACCAGCCCTGCGAAACAAAATGTAAGAACGACCCATATTATCCTTAAATTTCCCACACAAAGTCAAATAGGTTAATTTTTCAACGATATTATTAAACGTTTGATCACACTGTTAAATTAGCTAAATAAAAGCAAAATAACCGAATAATACCGTACATACAACAAAGGATGTGTGTGATCCTTAAATATTGAATTTTTTTAAAAGTGCACAAGTTTTTTATTAATTACATTTTAACGGAATTCTCTCCCGATAGATTCCCGCAGCGAGGTGAGAGCTCCGGTCAGCTTCACCATAGATAATTAGTATGTCAGCATACTCATGGATAGAATCAATTTGTTTTTTTTAAGTCTTACGCAAAATTTTTCGTAAAATTGTGAACATCGCACGCGTCCGGCCCGTCCACGCACGCTCTACCTTCAGACGCGACTGCAGTCAAAAGCACGGATCACCTAAAGGTGATCCGTGTCAATAGTATGAATTTGTCGGCTAATCTACAAAGGAATTTTCTGAGGCACAGGTATGCAGAAAGGTCAAGTTTTCGTGTGGGTCAAAACCATGCCCTTTATTTTTAAACTCGTTAACTTTGAAGACTTTTTTAAATTATTCTTTACCTTCCTAGCTCGCTCGGTAATGGCTAGAGAAGGTATTATTTGTTATTAAATGTGTCATTTTGACCTATATCGTCGTGACGTCTGTCTGTGTGTGTGTATGTCTGTACGTGACACGATAGCTCCTAAGCCGCTAAACCGATTTTCATTAGATTTTCATGAAAAAAAGTGCTGGATACTGAAAAGAACTGATTAGATTTACATCAATCATTTTTTTAACAGTTTAAAAATATGCTAACTTCTTAACAGCTTCGCATCAATATGGGGTTCAGTATGTAGTAGAACCCATTTTTGTCAATAATTTGTGTTATTACCAAAAACTTCGTAGGAGCTTTAGTTTCCGAGATATTTACAAAAAACTGTTTTTAAGGCTAATTATCATAGCATCACTTGAAGTGTGCTAATAGGCTAGCTAGGAAGGTATTAGATACACTACTATGGATTCATATATTTAAGTGCCTTTTCACCTACTTTATCTGACAATGGGTCTTTGTCATATAGCGGGTCAAGTCGCCGCTTGCCATGCGATCAATCCGGGTTCGATTCCCGGCATTCCCATTGGCTGTTGTATGCGTTTTTTAATTACTTTACTTTGTTACCAACATGTTTTAATTGAGTTTTCGGAACACTGGGCATTGATCCAATAGAATGAAGTCCCAGTATAAAAAAAAAACTTTTTTTTTTACTTTACCTGACGAGACGCTACTTAAGTTAACTACAACTAATATAAAATAAATGACATTCACTGCGATTGATCAAAAATACTCCATTTCTTTGTAAGTTTTTCATAAATAAATTTGTGTGCCTTAATTAATTTTTCCATAAAGTTATAGCTCGTAAATCTGTCTTGTGTGCTTATAGTTAGGGTCTATATTAGCGTTCGCAAAGTTCATTAATTACCTTAGTTTTATTAATGAAAACTGCGAGAGAAAATCAACCCACGGCGGAGGCGTTTTAAATTTTAAAACGTCTTTTTGTTTCATAAGTTTTATACTGCCGTTATAAAGTTACAAATGTCTAATATATTTTATGGAAGAAAATATTTCTTTTCACTGGCGGAAAAAGAGTAGTAAATTAATAACAAATGCATGATTTTACCTCCATATGGTACCTCACTCTATTAAAAACAAAAATGAAAATATTATTTTATTTTTGCTACCATTTTGACCCCCCTCTCTGAAAATCCTGGATTTGCTATTGTTTTCTTTTAAGATTTACAAAATTTACAAGCAATAAAATTTATAGTTAAAATAAATAAAATAATTTGGTTTGCAATAGTCATTTGACCCAATCATACACATACTCAATTTCAAATATTGGACAGTCGCCAAGACGCGTTACAAGAGGGTTGATCCTTGCCTCCATGTGGCGTTAACCTACGGCCCTTGACAAACTAAACCTACTTGCTAATTAATGTTAAACTAAACCTAATTAAAAATTAAATCATTAAGCCGCGGTTGCGCAAAACTTAGCAGTGCCTTAAAAATAACAAATTGCCGTTAAAACATAAAACGTAAGTGAAGCTAAAAAGGAGTTACGACAACCCAAAGAAGACAAACCACAATTTCTCTTTAGCTCTTTAGCTCATTGTCGTTTATTTTATTAGCCATTAAGAGTCATTTCCCTATCTCACTGCGTCAGCAATAATTTCATATGCACGGCACAAAATGGGGTCAGTCTGTACCTTTAGAAAGAAGCGAATTGTATGTTTAAGAAAGCTAGAAAACATTTGACACGTTTTTAAAGAAAATTGAATTTAAAGGTTGACCTTACAAAAAACTAAGGATGCATGTTCATGTCCACAAGATTAATCACAGAAAAATTCTTGAAAAAACAGCGTGGCAAAAATCAATTAATAAATTATTTGATACTAATCCGCTAGAGTCGAACCCTGTATAAGCGAAAACTAAAATAATCCGGGTATTAAAATCATCAAAATTCTGTGATGCAATCGATATTTCCACGTGGTCAATTAAATTCGGATTTCGGAATTCGAAATTCGATCAATGTCAAAATGCGAATATACACAACGAGACAAACTTGTTTTTCCGTAATTTCATATGCACGGCACAAAATTGGGTCATCCCACTTTAAAAAAAGAAGCGAATTGTATTGACAAGAGGGCAAGAAAAGATTCGATATCTTTTTGAAGAAAATTGAATTTAAAGCTAGGCTTTACAAAAAACTAAGGATGCTTGTCTACATCAGATTAATCACAGAAAAATTCTAGAAGAAACCGCGTGAAAAAAAAAACAATAATGTGTTTTTTTCTTCAAAAAACTAAACTTTCACCTGCTAGAGCTGAACCCTGTATAAGTTAAAACTAAAATAATCCGTCTATTAAAATCATTAAAATTCTGGGATGCAATCGAAAATTCCACATGTTCAATTAAAATCGGATCGCATGGTATCTCCTCGTCAATCAGTGTCAAAATTCGGATATAGACAACGAGACTCACTGCATTAACTGGGTTTTCGTCTCACTTAAGTTTTTATTTTCCCGTAATTTCGTATGCACGACACAAAATTGGGTCATCCCACCTTCAAAAAAGAAGCGAATTGTATTGACAAGAGGGCAAGAAAAGATTCGACATCTTTTTGAAGAAAATTGAATTTAAAGCTAGGTTTTACAAAAAACTAAGGATGCTTGTCCATATCAGAATAATCACAGAAAAATTCTTGAAGAAACCGCGTGAAAAAAAACATTAATGTGTTTTTTTCTTCAAAGAACTAAACTTTCACCTGCTAGAGCTGAACCCTGTATAAGTTAAAACTAAAATAATCCGTCTATTAAAATCATTAGAATTCTGGGATGCCATCGAAAATTCCACATGTTCAATTAAAATCGGATCGCATGGTATCTCCTCGTCAATCAGTGTCAAAATTCGGATATAGACAACGAGGCTAACTGCATTAACTGGGTTTTCGTCTCACTTAATTTTTTATTTTCCCGTAGTTTCGTATGCACGACACAAAATGAGGTCATCCCACCCCTTTAAAAATAAATTAATTGTATGTTTAAGAGGGCAAAAAAATATTGGATAAGTTTTGGAGAAAACTGAATTTAAAGCTTGCCCTTACAAAAAACTATGGATGCGTTTTCCCATGAAAATAATCACAGAAAAATCCCTCGACAGTAACTTGTCCATTCGAGGGTACTATCGTGTATTTGTGATTTTCTGAGAACTCCTGAGAGTATGGTACTAGCTCTCCCTCTGCTACATGACTTTTTCTATAGCACTGTCGCCATTCTTAATCGATTGGCGGTTCGAGACTTTTTCAGCTTTCTCGCGCGTTGACTGAGCTAATCAAAGCTGTTTAACAGTTATTTTTAAAGATGAGTTAAAATCCTTTAATGACAACAGTTTTGATGCACATTGATTATTTTAGTTTATCTCACGAATGACTAATACAACAAATTTAATCGAAAATCATACCATCTGTAGCTGCGTTCGGTATTTACGTCGGATTAATCTTTTTGATCGAAATCGTTTGTAATTCCATCTAGAGACCCTGTATGTATGACATATTTTAAAGATTAGTAAAAATATGTCATACATACAGGGTCTCTAATTCCATCTAGATCTAGGGGAAGTAGATCTGAATTGTTCGGTAATTCTGCTCAGACTAGTCTGACGTAAATCTGGCTGCTCCGTACATTTTGATCGACGAAACAGATTAATCCGAGATTGTGACGTGTTGTGTATTTGTTTGGTTACAAAAATAATTTACTATAAATTTCTTTGATTGAGATTGAATTATTTAATGTTCGATTGTTAAATTATATAAATTTCCGACATCACAGGAAAATTTTGTCAAAATTATAGCTGGGTGTGAGTTGCAATATCTACATAATATTTTTGGTTATATTAGCTCACACATATACTATACTATAGTAATGTGAGCTATGGTGATCCTAATTTTTTCGAGAAAAAAAAAGTTGCTCCGATTTCAAAATTTTTTATATATCTTTGCGTTTCAGATGATTTTGAAACTTTTTTGTTAAGCCGTCTGTCTGTCTGTCTGTCTGTCTGTCTGTCTGTATGTCTGTAACGACCAACGCGCATAACTCAAAAACCGCTTACCCGATTTCAATGAAATTTGGTACCTAGGCTGGGTCTTGGGTCGAGATGGTCCCATTTAAAAATGAACAAAATCCACCAAACACAAGCCAAATAAAAGGGTTGGGGTAGATTTTAAAAATTAGAGTTTATGTGAAAATTTGGCGTGTGTGATATCAAACGAAAGGTAATTGAGTTTGGAGTTAAACAAAATATATTTTAGTTTTTTTTAAGGGTGGGGGTAGATTTCAAAAATTACACTTTACGTAAAAATATGGCGTGTGTGATATCAAACGAAAGGTAATTGAGTCCGGAGTTAAACAAAATATATTTTAGTTTTTGTTTTTTTAAGGGTGGGGGTAGATTTCAAAAATTTGAGTTTAAGTCAAAACATGGCTTGTGTGGTATCAAACGAAAGGTAATTTTGTCTGGGGTTGAATAAAATTTATTTTAGTTTTTAGTTATATCAGCTCACACGTACGCTATAACTATAGTAGATACCTAGTGTGGGCTTAGGGGCCCATATATTGGCAGAGTATTTAAGGTTATAACCATTTATAAAAATTTGATCGATTTGATCCGGATCGTTCGTTAATTCCAATTTGCTCAGACTAATCTGTAATCACATGACCAAAAATCCGTCGCGTCTGAGATCCAAATACCGAACGCAGCTTGTGTTAATGGAAGAGCAATTAACTGGCTCGACCAATCAGGTCTGCGTATTTGCACTGCCTTGCATGCGAGTACCAATCAGAGGGTGTATTTGGGGGAGAGTAATAAAATTTCCTCGAAAATCAAGAATAGCGCTACTGGGGTGTGCGACACGACCGTCTAAGCATTTAATTCGTAGAAAAAACGTTTTTCATGTCTTTAGAGCTAAGCACAATATTAATTGTTATTACTGAATTTTTATAGCCGATAAATTGACATTAAAGGTCTGCGCACTCTGTTAGGAATTAATATCAAGAGTTTTCGCAGAGGAAGGGGTTGGACGTCTAAGTAAATTGAAGCTGTTTACGAAAATTCAGCTTACGTCTTATTACTTAAATAATAGACCAGTGTACTAAGGTCATAGCAAATTAGAAATTAAGAGGAACAGGAGGTCCAAGTCTTAAAAAATGCTTGCCTCGCTCACTATCTCAATGGCGCGCAGTGGCGACTGGTGACGTTATAAATTGGGGAGGGGGCAGAAATTTATATTGCATGGAAAAGGAGATAAAAAAACTTACCTAAACAATTTTATTTTAGTATTTTACAAACAAGCAGCTACTTGGTTGCAGTTTTTAGTTTATTTGTTTATAGATAAAGTCTATTCGCCTTTTAGCCGGATTAGCACCAGTTTCAGACTTATCATGGCCCGTAGAGCAACCTCAAAAATCCCACAGAATTTTTAACAGTCTATTAACCTACTAAGTATATGTCTATTTTTTGCCACATTTTCATTATGTTCAGTAATGTTTTGCCTATAGGCACTATTCAATTGGCACCTAATATCAGTCTTGCCCAGCATAGAAAATTCTATGTGGTTATTTAAATAAATAGCACTTACTTCGTGTCTTCATTCACTAACTTTTCACTAAAGTGCTTGATATCATATATTCCCTATGCCACCCACGCAGGATCACTTGGTGGATTGTTCATAATAAGACAAATAAAGCAAAAAAAAGCATTTCGTTTTTCACAACCGCACAGTTTTCAGCATCGTCAATGATTTTCTTAATAAGTTTATATGTCAACGTATTTAAATTTGCACAGTTAATTCTGTAATCGACGGTATTTATTTCCATTTTATAAACAAACGATAACAAAAACAAACAATGACACACGACCGGCAAAGCTGACCTACCCCAAATCAAAACAAACTCATATGTCTTCACTAAGGATAGAACCGGCAACATGTAGAGAGGGCAACGAACGTTTTAGCACGATGAATATGGCCGACGTCAACTAAAACAAACATTCCTCCCGCCCCCGCGCGAGAACAGCCACCAATACACCGCTGAAAAACGGGTGAAATTGAAACCTTGCCCCGCGCGGCGCTACCGGCTTGTAATTATTGACGCTAAAAAAATTCACCCAACTAATCGCTTGTTATTAACCACAGATAATAAAAAGAACTAGACAATCGTGTCGTAAGGGAAGATTTAACTTTTTTTAAATATATCAATTAAAAGTAATGTTTGTTGTCTAGTTTTGGGAGGACACTGCCCCGTTGCCCTCCCTGTATCAGCCGCCACTGATGGTTTGCTGGATCTTGAGTGCTTTACCAAAAAAAGTGCATTTTTCCGCAGGGTTTTTTTCCTTTTAATTTAATCCCCATTCTTTAAAGTAAGATTTTTATCTTCACCAAATCTGTTTGACAGTGTTGTCCTAGAATTTCATCTTTAAATTCATAATTCCCGCTCAAGGTTAATCTTCAAAAAAGAAATTAAACTGACAGAAGGCTATTAAGCACTTTGCACTTTTAAGTGCTATGTACTTTAAACCTTAAAAATTGATAGAAGAAAAAGCTTTTTTAGAATAAGCTTAAAATTACATTCAACTCACAGTTTTATAAAAATTTAAAAACTTGAAAAGTTTTCTGCTATTCAAATTTCTAGTTTTTTATGTATTTTAATTGTTAAACACAGAAAAAAATCTGGCCGAAGCTTTGTGAAATTTGTTTTCCATGTCTTGAATAATGCTATAATGGAGCCCATTTTCGACCAAGGATCAAAAACCGCTCCCGAACGATCCAAAATCAATCTCAAAAGGTCTGTTCGATTTAAAACATGGGCTACGCAGCATCAAACTTAGGGGGGGGAGCAAATGTAAAACACTAAAAATAAAATATTTAATGAAATAAACAAAAAAAATTAAAACGAAAAGAACAAACAAAATTACAGTAAAACCACAAAGTAAGTACTTACTTTCTGGTAAAACAAAACGTATGGGATCTTCAACAAATCTGCTTAAAACCTCTTCTTCTACTTGTTTATTTCTTCTGAAACTTATTTCCGGTGTAAACTCAGCATGTACAAACTGTTTAATCTATCTTCTAAAATACTCTGCCAATCTATGGGCACCTAAGCTCACACTAGGTACTATAGTTATAGTGTACGTGTGAGCTAATATAACTAAAAACTGAAATATATTTTATTGAACTCCAAACTCAATTACCTTTCGTTTGATACGACACAAGCCATGTTTTGACTTAAACTCTAATTTTTAAAATCTACCCCTACCTTTTTTTTAACTGAAATGTATTAGCTCACACATATACTATACTATAGTATGGTGATCCTAATTTTTTCGAAAAAAAAAAAGTTGCTCCGATTTTAAAATTTTTTATATATCTTTGCGTTTCAGATGATTTTGAAACTTTTTTGTTGCGCCGTCTGTCTGTTTGTCTGTCTGTCTGTATGTCTGTCTGTCTGTCTGTCTGTCTGTGTGTCTGTATGTCTGTTTGTAACGACCAACGCGCTTAACTCAAAAACCGCTTGGCCGATTTTAATGACATTTGGTACCTAGGCTGGGTCTTAGGTTCATCACCATAGCTCACACTACTATAGTATGGTATATGTGTGAGCTAAAAATCGTTCTACGGTACTACACAGCAATGCTGGCAAAATATGTAGAGCAGTTTTTGTTGATGGAAAAGAACATTCTGCTTGCTTTAGAACTTCTACTTCTTCCAAACTTTTTAACTCCTCTTTAATAATTTTTCTGTCTCTCCATAACTGTACCATAATTCAGCCTCATCATCAATACGCCTGTTTAAATGATAAAGTTCTGAAAACTTTTTATTGCGCATCTTAAATTTACTTGATGGCATGTCCAGCTTAACAAACGGATGTAGTGCCAATAGTTCGAAAGCTGGTCGGTTTTCATCAGAAAAGCGATGCTTTCAAGAAATAAGGTACTAACAAATATAATTCCAGTACTCTGGTGGGTTATTTGCTGGAACGAGCATACGATGTCGCTGTCGCCCAACTGTCCTTAGCACTGTAAATCTAACCGAATGTTTTCGGCATGTGTGCTGGCTTCAGCTAAGATAGTGTTTGTGACTTCTTCTGCAGATTCGGGATGATGTGTAATTAGATTTAATACTATTTTAATGTTATTTCCACATTGCAATAAATCTAAACTTTTACATTGCTAGATATTGACCACAGGTTTCAAAAGAGCAGAATTCTTTGCACAGGCACAGGGAAATAATAAATACCGGCCTCGTTAAAGCTGTAAAGCTGAAATGGCACTTTTTAGTTGCAGAATTTCCGTCTTCTGATAGTTTTTGAAGGCCTTCAAAGATGCCCAAAAAGTTGTCTTTAAATACAGCAATGCTTTTGTATTTTAAAGAACATCGTGTCTCACAAAGGAGAGGAATATTTGGACCATACTTTCTTCGTAAAACTAATTCCCGAAAAAAACTAATTATACGAGGATGAGATGAAAAGTTTCCGATTTGCTTGCCTATTCCAACGTGTTTGTGTAGCCTTGCTTGTGATCAGTATACGCTTGAAGTTTAAAGGGAGTGCCTCAAGTAGTTTGTGTCCTGCTTATCTTTAAAGTTTATACAGTGTGTCAATTTTAAAAGATCGAAAAAAGCGAGATAAGAGCCGTGATAAAATATTTTTATATCAAAGGGTTATCGCCGACGGAAATAAAAGCTGAACTAGATGCTACACTAGGGGAATCTGCTCCTTCCTATACCACAGTTAAAACCTGGGTATCGGACTTTTAACGTGGTCGTACTAGCACTGATGATGCTCCGCATTCTGGCAGGCCAAAAACGGCAACATCTGAAGAAATGGTGCAAACCATTCACAAACTAATTTTAAAGATCGCACATTAAGACTGGAAGAGGTAGCTGAGGCTGTGGGCATATCAAAAGAGCGAGATCACCATATTTTGTCTGAAGTTGTAGGTATGAGAAAGCTATCCGCCCGATGAGTGCCGCGTTTGGTCACCCCAGATCAACAGCTCGTGCTTCTAACCATTTCATAGGAGAATTTGGTACTGTTTAGACGTGATTCAGGGGACTTTTTGCGTAGATTTATTACGGTTGATGAAATATGGGCTCATCATTATACCCCTGAAACTAAGCAACAGTCCAAACAATGGACGGCAAATGACGAACCAGTTCCAAAGAAGGCAACGGCAGTACCGTCTGCTGGAAAGGTCATGGCAATGGTCTTTTGGGACACTAAAGGGATACTCCTCATAGATTATCTTGAAAAAGGAAGAACAGTAAATTCAGAGTACAGCGACTTACTGGACCACTTCAAGCAGAATATAAGCGAAAAACTCCTTGGTTCATTCATCAGCTAGGCTTTGAACTGTGAAACCATCCACCTTATTCGTCAGACCTAGCCCCGTCAGACTTTTATTTGTTTCCAAACCTAAAAAAAATTTTTGCTGGAAAAAAAAGTTATTGCAGCTACAAACGTCTATTTTGACGAGTTGGATAAATCAGACTTCAGTGATGGCATCAAATCAGTTGAAAATCGTTGGGCCAAATGTGTTACCTTACAAAAGGACTATGTAGAAAAATAAATTATTATTTAGTCACTATGGTGTTGCGTAAACTTTTAATCCCATCCTCGTATCCTTTACTGATAGTGCTAACTAACTAAAACTTGATTGTTTTGTTTGGAATATAGGAAATTATTTTCAACATTTAGAGGGGGGAGGGGGCAAATACCTGCCCCTCGCTGCGTACGCCCATGATGCAAAACGCTTGCTCCTAAATCTCGCGTGGATAAAAAACAATTAATTTATAAGCACACTTTTTACCTTGGAATTTTGTCGTCCAGCTCAAGATCTGAGGACAAACAAGAATATTATAGGATTACGCGTTATTGTATCAAGTAATGGAGGAACTTGCTGGACACAAACATTATTAAAAATGTTTTTGAAATTAAAAGATTTGAGGGTTTGTAATAAACGCGCATTCGATTAGGGATCCCGCTGCGAACGCCCCGCAATTAGGATTTGGATGAGTCAGGGATCAATTTGCAGTTGCTTCCACAGAGATGCAAAGAGCGATTTTTAAGCGGTCAGGAGCAGTGTTGATCGAAAACAATATTCTAATCAAGAAAGAGAATTTGAATTATTCCTTTGATTGCTGTGTTCTATATAAACATATTACACTTTTAATTTAGTTAAACTTTTATTTAAAAATCAAACAGTGGTACTTTTAAAGTTACAGTTACCAAGAATAACGGTAACATTTAGGGCAAAAAAGATAGATTTTGGGAAACTAAAGATAAGAATAACACAAACGTTAAATTAGTAGTTTCACACTCGTTCAACTTTTTGTTTATTTATATTTTTTTATTTATTTTTATTAGATTTATGGCTTTTTAACAACGTGTAAAATACGCGACCCAAAATGTCCCTGTAACAATTTATTCAATAGCACCGTTTTTGGTAAGATTTTCAGTTCCTCAAAAGAATTAAAAAAGTTGCACTACTTTTCCCAAAAGAAAACAAAAATTGCAATAGTGGCGCGCCAGTCTTTTTTTCTCAAAAGAATTCGCTATAACGATGATTTTTAGTACTTTATTTTAACATATTTGTACAACTACTCGTGCATTCCTTTCTTTAGTATAACATAACCCAAAACATGAATACCATGCTATTTTTAAGTAATAAAATTAAAGTTACTGAAACAGGAGACTGTCTCCGTAGCGGCTTAAAATTTTATTTCAAGAACAGATGTGGGGGTGGATAAACAATTTTACTTTACATAAAGCTTCATAGAATAGCCCAGAAAGGGATTTGCGGTGTGATGGATATCCCATTTTTCTGCGAGCCTAGAAAATTATGAATGAAATGAAAGAGAAATTAGTTTTTAAGAAATTTTTAAAAATTTGTTTTCAATCGTCGGTTTTTGTTGCTGGTATAATAAATTTTATCCACGACTTGAGACCGTGCATAATGATAACGCGGTATCTTCAAAATAATCGCTATGTAAATTTAAGATATTATATCACAAATAGGCTATATTTCTTGTGATTTTATTAAACACGACTGTTTACAGTTCATCCATAATTTTTGAGATAATTATTATGATAACAATCAGCATTGGTAGATTTTAGAGAAAAAAGTTTAAACCAAAAATTATAACCAACAAAATTTCCGATAAAAATTCTATGTATATCAATACCTTTGCAGCCATTTTGGGTTTTGACAAAAAAATTTTGTTTTTTATTTAAATACTACTTATTTTTGACAATTATTGTAATAACATAAAATAAAGCCTGAGAAATAGCCTACAAAATGCAAAATTAATGAGTAGCTGACATGGTATCCTTGCTGAGATACAAATCATAAAGTATTAGTGTATATGTATTTCTATATAATACGCACAATAAACTGAAGTTATTAGGTTTAACCTAAGCATTTTGGAGAAAATATATTAAAATCTTTATTGTAGGAAATTAAATTACATTTTAAACGTTGTATCATTTGAACGCGTCAAAATAATGGTTAGGACACCATTGGCATCCCAATATTGGGGTTATTTTTAGAGATTACGAAAAAGATAGGTTTTATTCAATTATATGAAAAAATAAGCAATTTAAAGAAAAAACTCTTTTTGGTAAAAAGTAATTTTTTTTTAAATTATGTATTACAAAGTGTGTGTCATAACTAATATTACCACTCCTCGAGCGTCCGCACATTAAGAATATTTTTTAAAATCTTGAAAAAGAAACCAGTTTTATTGGTTTTATTTTTTACATTAAAAAAAAAACGCAAAATATCGTTTTATAGGGAATAAAATTTTCTTTTAAATACTGTACAGCTTGTAAAGGTTGGCATTACATTTAAAATGCCAAAGGCGTCCAAAAGTCAAGGTAATTTTGTTTCATTAAAGAAACAAATTTTTTCATCGTACTCTTTATTTATTTGATCTTTAAACTAAGCTCTGTTGACAAAAAGATTATCCACTATGTTATAGATCATTAAATTTACTTTTAAATTATGCATATCTTGGTATTATAATGTTAAAATTTCCAATTACACCCCAGAGACTTCCGCAAAAGAGGTTAATATTTTTAGGATTAGAAATCACACCAGTTTAGGGATGCCAATGAGGTGGTAACCGTGAATTAGAGCCGCTTAAATTAAACATTTTTTAAATAAATATTTGATTTCCTACAACAAAGTTTTCCTAAACAAATTTTTTGTAAAGAAGTTTTTGAGACACTCAAATTAAACCTAATGATTTCGATTTAATATAAAAATATCCTTAATGTTCGGATATCCGTAGAGTATTATCCGTATCTTTAACACCACTTTGTGATACAACAAGAGAAACTAAGTTATTTTGCGCAAAATTAATCTCTAACAGCAGGCGTTTGATTTATGTGTATAACTTTTTTCAAGTTCCCAAACACGTAAATCACAGACTTGTACCACAGAAAAACGTTTATTGAACCCATATAGTAGGCCTAGGTGCACGTAAAGAATATTTTGAATTAAAGTGCAATCTCCATTTTAAAAATCGTAAGAATATATACCATGAATATAGGTTATAACGACATTGAACGGACCGCTTAATTTCGGTCGTTATAACCAAGCGTCGTTATAGAGAAAAAAGGTAAAAAACTGGGTTATATATTTTTATTACGAGAAAGTTATTAAAAAAAAAGTGAAAAACATGGATTAATTTCAGATGTACATACATATATGTAACTGCGTTTATGTACATATAATGTTATGTGAGTATATACATAAGTATTATGCATGTATCTAGGTACATTTGTATACAAAATTATGAGCTTTCTCCTCATACAACTATAAAAGCTTTTCGTTTAGATCCCGCGTTTATTAACATATTCTTAGATTCAGCAGCTTAGATTATGTAACACAAAAGCACACAAGAAAGGTAACAGACGTTTATAATAGACCAAATGTCGATTCGCAAGAACCGAGGGTTTACCGCCTATATTAAAAGGGATTCCCCGAACTTCGGCACACAATGGCTACAGTTCATTGTTACATGCGATATCACTCGTCGTTATAACCGATTACTTGGATCAAGTTATTGGTTGCTATATAAGTACGTCGTTATATACGATGTCGTTATAGGTAACGCGTCCAATGCATTTAGCACAGAACTCGGTCAGGACCATAATAGGTTGTCGCTATAACCGATATGTCGCAATATGCGATATCGCTATAAGCCATATTCACTGTATTTGCATAACCCTCCAAATGTTTGCATAAAAAAACAAACAGAAAACACAAAAAAAAACTTGACCTATCTCAAACATTACAACGTCCTGTTTCAACAAGACTAAATTAACAGGAAACGCCAGCAGCACGTTGTTGTCGAGATTAAACACTTTGCAGCATCTGCCACACAATGGGCAAGGCTAAAAAGCAAGAGCGTCGCAGCTATCTAAAGAGGTTAATGACAAAATAGATACTCCAGTTAATGTAGCAAAAAGGTGGCGTAAAATAATAGTAGCTAATGGTAATAGTTATACACATTCGTGGTTTTGATTATTTTTTAATTTTAAATTCGGTAATACCAAAATTCAATCCAAAATCCAGCCAAATAAAAAAATATATTTTGATTTTTCGACACGCTCGTAGGAAAAACTTTTAGAAGTGCGGAAAGTATGTTTGCCGCATTTAAGGCAAACACCGATGTGCGCGGTAAAGTATCACTTTCCGCAGTTAGTTACAACATTTCTCCTACGTGTGTGAGGAGAAATTAAAATATATTTTTTATACACATTTTTTCGTGGCTAAGTGGGTATAGAAAGGTTTTGTTTATCTTGTATTTTTCCGTAGATAGCTCGAAAGCTGTACACCCATGGGGGTCCAAGATCTAATGGACACCTTGACAGTTAAATGTTTCGTCTTTAAGGGACTCTTCAGAATACTGCATGGGCAATGCAATCATCTTACTATATTGGTATACCGTATGCTTTTCAAAGAAGTGGCGACATCTACCGAATACAAAAGAAACTATCAGAGTAAAATCAAAAGGCAGGTAGATTAAACGAAAAACAGTACCCATAATCGTAACATAATTTGTTTCTCAGGTCGGGTGAGTGCATATTGAATTTTTACCGCCTTCGCTACGTTTTATCTCGAGTCAGCGGAGTATAAGCCAAAAATACTATAAAAGTAAAGTTTAGTACCCGTGAATAAAAACAAAACATTTTTCGTGACTAAGCGAGTGTAGAAAGATTGCAGTGTTCTGAAGAGCCT
The DNA here is from genome assembly GCA_963576565.1 of Aspidapion aeneum. NCBI lineage: Eukaryota > Metazoa > Arthropoda > Insecta > Coleoptera > Brentidae > Aspidapion > Aspidapion aeneum. The sequence goes on from OY755042.1 coordinate 76,977,469, forward strand.
TTTAGGTACAAAACAGTTAACTGTCAACACTTAATAGGTGTCCATTAGATGTTGGAACTCCGTGGGTATACAGCTTTCGAGCTGTCTACGAAAAAATACACGATAAACCTTTTTATACCCGCTTAGCCACGAAAAAATGTTTATAAATTTTTTTATTTTATAACCAAATAATGACAATGGAAGTCCGAAAATGATTTTTATTTTAAACAAATAATTATTTTGAAATAAGAAAAATGTATCTAAAAGTTTTTTTGAATCAAAAGATTCTTTCTTTAATTTCGTCTTGACTTGAGACACTAAAATCCTTTTGACTCAATGCATTTAATTGTTTTCTTTAAAAAAAAAATTATTCAAAGCAAAACAAAGTATAATTCAATCAAGCAAACTTATTTTTCTAATTTTCATCGGATGAAAATTTATATTTTAAAACAAGATAACAATGTTTTTGGTGCAAGATGTTATCGCAAACCCATTTTTTAAACCAAGATATTTTTTTTCAAGTATGTCTTGGTATAATACTAGAAAACAAGAAGGTTGCCGCTTCCATTCAAAACAAATCAATTTTCTTGGATAAAGGCAACTTTTATTTTCAACAGAAACCAGCAGTTCAAGAGAATAGTTTTTTTTGTTAGGAAAATATCGTCTTCGTGCATAGGAAAGCAGATTTTTTTTTGGATCAAAGCAATTTGCATTGACTGAGGACATTTTTTTTCTGTGTGAGGTTTAATTTACAAAAATAATTTACCAAATTTAATACATATCGGTGAATCAACTTTAACTTTTTGATTTTAATTCGAAACTCAAAATCAGTAATCTAAGACATCCCAATGTTCTCAAATTAATACATAACGGTTCATAAAAGAAAAAAAACCGCCATTTTGCATTAGACATCATGATTTCTTAAAAGTTTAATTTTCAAATCATAATTAGCGACCTTAAACACCATAAACTTTGGGATCCACTATTTTGACTTTTATTTTAGGTTTAAATAAAAAATTATAATTAGCGATCTTAAACTGCAATTACATTTTTACATGTTATGTTATAAATAAATAAATGAACCGAACCGAACCGAACCGAACCGAACCGAACCGAACCGAACCGAACCGAACCGAACCGAACCGAACCGAACCGAACCGAACCGAACCGAACCGAACCGAACCGAACCGAACCGAACCGAACCGAACCGAACCGAACCGAACCGAACCGAACCGAACCGAACCGAACCGAACCGAACCGAACCGAACCGAACCGAACCGAACCGAACCGAACCGAACCGAACCGAACCGAACCGAACCGAACCGAACCGAACCGAACCGAACCGAACCGAACCGAACCGAACCGAACCGAACCGAACCGAACCGAACCGAACCGAACCGAACCGAACCGAACCGAACCGAACCGAACCGAACCGAACCGAACCGAACCGAACCGAACCGAACCGAACCGAACCGAACCGAACCGAACCGAACCGAACCGAACCGAACCGAACCTAACCGAACCGAACCGAACCGAACCGAACCGAACCGAACCGAACCGAACCGAACCGAACCGAACCGAACCGAACCGAACCGAACCGAACCGAACCGAACCGAATCGAACCGAACCGAACCGAACCGAACCGAACCGAACCGAACCGCACCGAACCGAACCGAACCGAACTGAACTGAACCGAACCGAACCGAACCGAACCGAGCACCCAAAGTTCTAAATTTGATATAGACCGGTCTATAAATGGAAAATTCTTGTGAAAGCCATTGGTGTAGTCAGGGTCTCGCTCAGGGTGGGGCAAAAAAGCAAAAAAATGTACAATCAAATAACCTAAACTTCATATAATATTAACTTGCGAGGATTGCGAATAAACCTTGATAAAACGTCTTACTAAATGAGCTAAAGCCAAGATGGGGCAGGTGACAAGCCCTGCCCCACCCTGACTACGCCCATGGTAAAAGCGGCATTTTGATATTTTTTTAGGTTTAAGCTTTGATTATATAACTCGAATCTTGTAAACATTGGTTTAAGTCAAAAAATGTATTACGTAGCCTTAATACCGTTTGATTTGAAATTTCAGACAAATCACCATATTGAATTTTTTGTGTTAAAAAATGTGTAAAAAATATTAATTTGCATGGCCACCGGAACACTGTTAAAGATAAACTCGGTAGCTTATTAAAAAGTAATTGAAAAAGCTCTGTCGCAAGGTTTTCAAGAAAAGCATAAATAAACCGTTTAATTAAACAAAATTGGAAACAAAAACAAGGGCGGTGCGCGGCTGGGCGTTATCCCGGCGGTAAGTTGGCCTGGCGGCTAATCGGGTCGGCTGTGAGATAGCCCCGCAGCGAATCAGATCGCCCGCAAGTTGGACCGGCGGCGAATCGGCCATGGCGAGTCGGTGGCGGCGAATTGTCCGAAAACATGACCAGAAGGTATATTCTGGTGTAAAAACTAAATATATTTTGAGATTTGGAGGGGGAAATCCCCCCCCCGTAGATCTGCGCCTGCACTGCTAGTACAAACTGAAACTTACTATCCGTTTGTGAATACAGATTTACCGGAAGTTTGGGCATCAACGAAGTAAGCAAAGTTGATGATAAATACAAGGCCGTGGTTCGGAAGTCACGTTAAGCAGATGGTCCCGTGTTGAGAGCGTAGATGGCGCTAGCACGATTAAGACCACTGTGCTTGACGAAGATTATAAGGCAAAATTAAATCCTTTAGAAAAAAAACCTACCCTGTGGGTGGTTGGCAAGCCTGGGTCTTCATGTAGTATGAATGTGAGAGTGAATAAGTTGTGATTGTCCCGGGCATTAAGCGGGCAAAAATTTTTTTTATTTTTTTTTATCTAGGTAGTTTTCTTTTTTGACTGTAAAAACACTTATTGTGTACTATTTTATCAATAAATAAATTAAACTAAACTAAATTAGGCCGGCACTAAGCGGACAGGCCAAAAAGTAAAAATCAAACGAATTTTTTTTTGCTAAGTTTACTTTAGTAAAACGTTTAGCAGAAGTAGATATTATTTTTATTATTTTACGACATTTTCATTTTGTTATACTTAAATAGATATTTTTCCAGTTTTTTAAATGCCTCACAATATTTTTAAAATTGGAAAAGTTTTATTTTTCCTTCAGAGCAAAAACAATAAAAATCTAATAACTTACATGGTAAGTATTCATATATAAAATAAAGCAAAGTAAACACCTTTAAATGATCAAATCCTAATTCCAGGAAATTAGAAAATCCAACAATGGAAAATTTAAATTCTCAGACGCCAATTTTTAAGTGCGCATACGTATGTTTTGTAACGTAGACACACAGTTGTCGTATATCGAAGCCATATTTGTTGTTTATTTACATTTTGCGGTGTTTTACGTTTGTCGTGTAAATTTTTTTTTGTGTGTGAAAAATGGGAAATAATTCACGTAAAACATATGCGTTTTGTTGAAAAATGTCTGGGAGAAGCTAGTGCCATTCCATAGGTAAGTTGTAGTTTTCTTTATAATTTGTTAACAAAATTAAGAGTGGTTTCACAATCTGGTATATTTTCACCCAATCAACTAGTTTTTAGAAAAAAAAATAGACATAACCCTAAATTTAGACAATTGTCAAATAATGTAGTGACGGGGTGGCCACCAAAACTGACGCATGCGCAGTATCCGAAATCATGTCAACTCGAAAAAGCCTTCGCGTACGGGAATCCATAAGTATGCCCCATATTTATGCTATAAAGTATTTGAGAAAACCTAATTACCTATAAGGGCGCATTCTTAAATTACGTAACGCAGAAACACATGATTTTAAACGCCTTCTCCCTTCTTCGTAATACATTTTCAAAAAGAAATAGCTACAAACAAGAATCATTGAGTGTATCAATATCACCCTCTTAAGCGTTACGTAATTTAAGAACGGTTCATAAGTTAAAAGGTAAACGCATTTTTTTGTAAAAATCTTTTTTATTCAATTTTCAAAACCTTCATAAAATGTCGTTTGGCTATTAAATTTACCGATAAAAAACTAAACTAAAACTTCGATCGATTTACCAGATGAACAAAAGTTTTGCATTCGTTCTTAATTAAAAAAATCACTTTTTTTAATTTTATAAATTTTTTATCAACACGAATTTAATCTGTTTATGAAAACATCACAAACAGCCCTTGTTTATATTGATGTAGGTAGGTATCTAAGCATGCAATTTTCCTTTTCCATTATTATTTCATTTTCAGTTAACTTTTTTGACGGTTTTCATTTTTTTTTCTTTCTTTCTCCTTGCTGTTATTGACAATTTTATATGTAGAAAATTAATAAATACAGAAAATCAAATTATATCAAATCTAGAAAATGTATTTTCTCGATAATATCGTCTTCTTTTAAAGCATGTTGACTTTCCAACAATATTTTATTTTTCTTGATATCTAGTTTTGAAAAGAAATTCAGTATTACAAACCGAAAACGGTTTTTCAAATCAAGTGTTTGAGTTTTTTAAATATATTGATACCTGAAAAAAAAAACCCTTCTTAAATTTAAACAAAGAATTACTCAAAAAAATAATCATTTATAATAAAGAAATACTAATCTTCTTGATCGGGCGATCGAAATGAAATGTTTTAAGTCGAGATAGCTATGGCTGCATTCATTCCATTTTTAACCTATTCAAGCAAGAAACTCCTTTGCTTAACTAAGCCATTATTTTATCAATTAGCAAGCTATATGTTCTTGATTCAAGACAACAAAACAAAAATATTCACAAACACGACACTCATTTTCTTAGATCAAAACAAGTATGTTTTAGCGTTATCTCGATTTAAAATATTTTACATTATTAATAACGCACTCTATCTTCTCTTTATTTTCGATTATATATCTAGTTAATTGGTTATTAACCAATGATTACATAACCGAAATCTAACTTAAAACCAAAATCATAGAATAGAGAACATTGAGTTTATATTTAAACATTATTTTCACATGTTCCATCTAATAATAAGTACAAATACAAGTTGGTTTCAATCTTTGGTGTGTATAGTTTAAGTATATAAGATAGTTTGTAATTATTTAGGGTTTAGTTATAAGTTTAATGTAGTTAGGCTTGAACAGGATTATATCGTCGCTAAAAACACAAAAAGGCGAAAGCAACAAGATAGGTGAAACTCCATTTTGTGTATGTTCCCACTTTTGTCTGATGCTATAATATTATAAATATTGTCGCTTTTGCCTGTAGACGGTTTTGCTGTATATTTCAGACGGCTATAGATGGACGTTCGCCTCTTTGTCAGTTCATAGCTACCAATAAATCTCACATAACTGCACGTATAGTTTTTGCAAAGTCAGTTGAACAAAGGTTAAAGCCGACCATCGGCATATCCTTTAAAGAAAGTGACATGGGCGGCGGTAGATATACTCATGAAAATTATTTTATTTAATTATGGCGTAAACTAAAGATATAAAAATAGATAATAAAACTTTCTATTCCTACACCTACAGAAACGACACTGATTTATTTTCTAACTCTGCATACTGCCGACTAAAGGGGTCCCGAAAAGAACACCTGACAGCAATTAAAAGCGCATCTCAAAATAATCTGCCAATCAGGTGCCGTCTATCCACCTGTGCTGGGTCGGTCAGAAAACAAATACTTTGTGCTCGGACCGCAAAGAGCCGCGCCTTTTCTCTGTCGGTAGGGTTTAAATTATACCAGGAAGATTTTATATGAATTTGGATAACTTTTGAAGGGCAGATTGAAGCAAAATTTCATGAAATCGATAGAACCCCGTATTAGGAGCATTTCAGGTGACTTTGCAAAAACTATAACTCCAATACGAAAAAAATGTCGCATTTGCCTCTTTTCCTTTTCAGCGACGATATATAACAATTATGTTTAACTATATAATAATTGCAAATAGATAATTATTAAAACTAAATCAAAGAAATAGAAAACCTAATTTTTTTCTTTAAATTTCTTAATAAAAAAACATTAATTGTCTTGAAAGGATCAACACAGTGAATGCAATATACCAAGAATTTTAGCTCACACATATACTATACTATAGTAGTGTGAGCTATGGTGATCCTAATTTTTTCGAGAAAAAAAAAGTTGCTCCGATTTCAAAAATTTTTATATATCTTTGCGTTTCAGATGATTTTGAAACTTTTTTGTTGCGCCGTCTGTCTGTCTGTCTGTCTGTCTGTCTGTCTGTATGTCTGTCTGTATGTCTGTAACGACCAACGCGCATAACTCAAAAACCGCTTGGCCGATTTTAATGAAATTTGGTACCTAGGCTGGGTCTTGGGTCGAGATGGTCCCATTTAAAAATGAACAAAATCCACCGAACAGAAACCAAATAAAAGGGTGGGGGTAGATTTCAAAAATTAGAGTTTATGTGAAAATATGGCGTGTGTGATATCAAACGAAAGGTAATTGAGTCTGCAGTTAAACAAAATACATTTTAGTTTTTTGTTTTTTTTAAGGGTGGGGGTATATTTTAAAAATTAGAGTTTAAGTGAAAATATGGCGTGTGTGATATCAAACGAAAGGTAATTGAGTCCGGAGTTTAACAAAATACATTTTAGTTTTTTGTTTTTTTTAAGGGTGGGGGTAGATTTCAAAAATTTGAGTTTAAGTCAAAACATGGCTTGTGTGGTATCAAACAAAAGGAAATTTAGTCTGGAGTTAAATAAAATATATTTCAGTTTTTAGTTATATTAGCTCACACGTACACTATAACTATAGTACCTAGTGTGAGCTTAGGGGCCCATATATTGGCAGAGTATTTTTTAAAGCGTATATTGCTTTGTTACAAAGCAGATCCGGCTAAGCACAGGAAACTTTTTTTATAATTTTTCGTTTTTTAATTTCACCCCTTGTACCCCATTACTGTAGTTACTTTGCAGTCCTCCCTGCTCCCACTCATCACCTCAAATTTTTTTATTTGTAGAATTTGTTACAAATTTTAAATAAATGATGCTGCTAAACTAAAAAATAAGCTCAATGTATGGGAGGGGGGAGCCCTCTGGTCCCCCTTGAATCCGCCACTGTACCCTTCACAAATATAGAGCGATTTCATAAATTCTTTCTGCACACGCTTTAAGACTTTTTCAACATTATTTTACTAGTTTCCCCCTTCATCTCCCTTCTTCACCCCCTCTCTTCTCCTCACACTCCTTATTAGCAATAGTTGTAGCTATACCTTTAATAAATATAGAGCGATTTCTTCCGCACACGATTTAAGGTTTTTTTCGACACCATTTTACTAGTTCCCTCCTCCCTCTTCCCTCTCTCCTCCCCCACCTTCACTCAATGGAAGCTAACACTGTGCGCGTCCGTAGAAAATCTACACGTACTTTTTGGGTAAAGCTAAATAAATGGCTTTTTATAAGGCTGAATAAGAACTAAACCTAAAAAAAAAAAAAATCAAAAAACCCGAACTGCAAATTTACTTGTAACTAATAGTCGCAGTTTGGTACAAAATTACCCAATAACCTGATTTATGAAAATACAAAATTGTATAATTTCGAAAGTGCGCTTTGGGCATCAAAACTAAAAGTTGAAGCATGTCGTACATTATTGTAGGTATACCTATCAATTTTGTACCCAACTGCGACTAGTAGTTACAAGTAAATTTAGCAGTTGGGTGTTTTTTTATTTAATTAGCGCACACATATACTATACTATAGTAGAGTGAGCTATGGTGATCCTAATTTTTTCGAGAAAAAAAAGTTGCTCCGATTTCAAAAATTTTTATATATCTTGCGTTTCAGATGATTTTGAAACTTTTTTGTCGCGCCGTCTGTCTGTCTGTCTGAATGTCTGTCGGTCTGTATGTCGGTAACGACCAACGCGCATAACTCAAAAACCGCTTGCCCGATTTTAATGAAATTTGGTAGCTAGGCTGGGTCTTGGGTCGAGATGGTCCCATTTAAAAATGAACAAAATCCACCGAACATAAACCAAATAAAAGGGTGGGGGTACATTTCAAAAATCAGAGTTTATGCAAAAATATGGCTTCTGTGATGTCAGTCGAAAGGTAAGTGAGTCTGGAATTAAACAAAATACAATATAGTTAAAAAAAAGGTGGGGGTAGATTTCAAAAATTAAAGTTTACGTAAAAATATAGCGTTTGTGATATCAAACGAAAGGTAATTGAGTCCGGAGTTAAACAAAATACATTTTAGTTTTTGTTTTTTTAAAGGGTGGGGGTAAATTTAAAAAAATTGAGTTTAAGTCAAAACATGGCTTGTGTGGTATCAAACGAAAGATAATTTAGTCTGGAGTTAAATAAATTATATTTCAGTTTTTAGTTATATTATAGCTTATACGTGCACTATAACTATAATACCTAGTGTGAACTTAGGGGCCCATATATTGGCAGAGTATTTTTTTTTATTTATTATTTACTTTGTCAGGCTTGGGAGGTAAAAATTTAATAGAAATTCAAAAAAGAAAATATTTTACGAGTAATATCACGTTATGCCAAACATAATGCATCCATAAACGAGGACATAATAATGCAACATTTTCGTAATATAACGTTGCAGTTTACGAGCCCTTTTTCAAAATCATCAATTTTCCTACTTTTTTAATATCAACAATGAGCCAGCATTATTGCGATGCTCATTTTATATTATAACTATGCAATATGCAGAGAAATTTTACAAATTTTGAATATCCTTGCACAATTTCAATCGGCAAATGGTAGGTTGGGAAAGCCAAATTCAAAAACTTTACAGTTGGCTCAAAAAAGCACTAAATTAATTTTGGGTATTTCATTAAACCACGGAAAAACTAGCTTGTTTTTATTTCAGTTTATTGCACTTTCCCCAAGCCGTTTTCGTACCTAATGCAACAAGGTATTGTATATCTACACAGAAAAAAAAATCAAATCAGGTCAAATCGCATCGATTCAAAACAAGCATTTTTGATCCTATTCACCAAACCAATATCCGCTTTAAAAGAAGATAACAGTGGTGACTCGATAATCCGTACACGCGGTATTCCGGATGCTTCGGTAGTCTGGATAGCCTCAACAGTCCATAGAGGTATTCGGTAATCCGCATTTTACTTGATTCAATAATTTGCGGCTTTTAGCATGTCATTTGGTTGGTTTGATGCGGCGCGTGGTGTCAAGGGCCGCATTCAGAAGTTCTCAACTAGCTTTTCGGACAAGGGCAAGGTTATAGGACATGGTCGTGTCTAAAATGGTACCAATCAAAAGGAAATATAAAACTTTAACCACAAAAGAGAAGTCAGAGATTTCTAATGCACTAAAAAGTGATAGCATTAGCTTTGAAGTATGGTGGATACATCAACAATCATCGATATTCAAATATATTAAATGTATTCAATTCTTTGGAAATCCATGTAAGTTTTTTACTCGCGTGCGGAAACTGCTACTTTTGAAGTGGTAAGTGGATGAGTGCAAATAGGACACAGTTTTTGTTATTAAAAAAATGTCCTCAACAATCCGGATTCCTTGATAATTCGAATCGGCCCAGTTTTACTTGATCCGGATTATCGAGTCACCACTGTAAAGCAATAGGAAAAAATCTAAAAACCTCAAAAAAGGTATTGCAAAAGTTTTGAACAATATTCCCCATATTTTACTACTTTAAAACTTAAATATTATCCAAATCCTTTAAAAAAGGAGTGAAATCATAACAAAAACATTTCATGTAAGAAACTGCCTTCGGGATGGATGCCTTTTTCCCTTTTATTGTATAAAAAGAACACATTAAACAGTGGAAAAATAATCACGATAATAAAATAATCTATCATAACAAAAACATTTCAAGAAAAAAATAGCAAGGTACGCGAAAATGGTATTCCGTATTAAAGCCAAGTTCTCCAATAGAAATTTCAAAATGAAAGGTTCTTACTAGTTTGCAAATGTTTTTCTAAACTTGGCTATTATGGCTGCAAATGACTCTTAGAGACAGTGCTAAATTAAACATAAAGAAGTTTAGCTGTAATAGCAAAGTTAAAAAAAAAAATATTTCCAAACTAGTAAGAACCTTTCATTTTGAAATTTCCATTGGAGAACTTGGCTTTATTTTTATCACAATTCTTTTTACGGAAGACCATTTTCGCATACTTGGCTTTTTTACTGTTTAACGTGTTCTTTTTATACAATAAAAGGGAAAAAAGGCATCCATTCCGAAAGCAGTTTCTTGTATACACTACTGCTAGTTTTACTAAAAAGCATGCACCGCGGTACATGTACGTTTTCCATTTTTCCTTAATTCATAATTTATGTCTATGCGTAGTTTCTATCATCCTTTTCAGGTTGTTCGTGTTTCTCGTTTTCTGAAACATATTGTAATGGATTGGGTGCGAGTTGGATCCGACAGGCCGAGGCCGTGGGAAAAATACAAAACAATCGACGTATTTTATTTCAATTTTCTAACACTCTTATTTTAATCGTAGCAGCGTAGCAGCCATCTGGAACTTTAATTATTGGTAAATATATCTCATTAAGTGCTAATTGTACAATATATTTTAAAATATTAAAATTCAACAAATCTGGAGGTTTTTAAACTTCCTCTTCTTCAAGTAGCATTACAACCCCTGGTGAGTTTTAGCCTGACTGAACAGAGCCGTTCATTCTCTCTGGTAGCATTCTGTGCAACCTTCTTATTCCCATATTCTTGATGTCATATTCGACATACTCTCCTTCCTGCAGGTCTCCAGTTGGTGTTCTTCTCTCATTCATTTTCTGAACTTGTTCACACCAAGCTAATCTTCTACGTCTTATAAATCTTACGATGTTTGCGCCATCCGTTAGTGGTCTAATTCATCATTCATCCATATACGTCAATAACCATCTTCTATTTGCACTAGTTTGAAGAACTTACTAATTCGCTTTTGTAAGTGTAGTGTAGATTTTTTTGTTTGGCAGATCTCGTTGGAATCCTTGAATTAACCAGTTTTTGTTGAGGGCAAAACACTTTGTTTCCGTTGATTATTCTCTGGAGATCCTCTCTGGTTTTGGTCAAAGATCTTTCTTCTCTGCTATGAAAACCAATATCATCTGCGTAGCCAGCTATCTGCGTTGATTTGGTGGCAATAAATCTGCTTGTGTCAATCATCTTAACAGAAGCTCTAAGTAACATAGAGAACGCATAACCTCACACACTCCTGAAGTTACAAAAAATGAGAACTGGTTATTTATTCTGGCTACAGCTTTGGAGCCCCGCATAGAAGCGTTGAGAAGCCTATTGTATTTTGAGGGATGTACCCATTTTTAGTTTATTATTGTCACTCCTGTTGTTACGGCATAACCGAATGAACAGCTTAAAAGAAGTAAGAATGGGATTTTAAAAATCTTAAAAAGTCCTTTCTAAAGATACCAAATTAATCAAATTAAATACTTAAACTTGCCACTCTGTTGTGCTAAACAATAGCCTAAACGGTTATAAAATTCCTGCCTCTTAATTCGAACGTTGGCAAAATTATTTGCTCGAATTTTATTAAATGTAAATATCTTATTTTTCAGATAATGCCAAGAAATCACATCTAGAGGGCCTTCTGGTAATACTACGTCTGCTTATTACTCGTCGGGGAAATTCCCTGGTGGTTAAAATGTCATGTGCCGGACACCCAACCTGCTAAAACCAAACTTTCTGAAAATCAACATCCGGCAAACTTGTTTCTCCAACCAGCTTAAATAAGCGGCCCTATTTAAGTAACTATTAATAAAAAATGGCCCGATGATATTATCTCCAAGAACCCCCGACCAAGCATTTAATTTTTGAGGGTATTGTGTTCGCACATTTTTTGACAAAATTCTATCCTTAAAATATTGTCCTTAGGAAACCATACTTGAGATTTTTTAACCTGTAGGGTTTGTATCCATGTCTTTTTAAAATGTTTTGAATGGTTTTAGAATGAATATCATCGGGTATTTATTTAGCAATGGATAATCTTAAGCAAGGAGGTACTACTTCAGCCGCAGCACAAACGGCAGTTTCTCGCTATTGCCTTTGTTCCGACAAGGGTCTTGGATCCTCATCCACCTCATCGTTGTCGTTACATTTCTTGCAGAGCTTAACGCACCCAAGTTTATCAAAATGAATGAATAAATTAATTAATTATGTTCAAAATTATAGTTTTGCAAGGAATATCACGATCCTCATACTTAGCAATAAACAAATTTCTTACACTCCGAGCGGAGTTTTCTGCAAAATACCATTTTAATATTTGAACCTTTTCTTCGATAATAAATTTTCACGACGGCATAATGCCCGAGAAGGAAATTAGCAAGGTTTATAAAAACGCAATTCCTACCTCCTTCTCACTCGAAAATGCAAAAGAAAAGACAATTTCGATCCCGTAACGCGACCTCGTTGGATCTACCTTGATATCCCTAGTCAGCTCCTATCTACCTGCCTATAATTTCTCCTCTGGTATTCCCCCTCTTCTTTAACTTTTAGTTCACGAACCGTCGCGATTTTCTGAGATCGGGATACCTTCACTGTCACTATAGCTTTTACCTTAACGGTATATTTAAGTTGTGTTTATTGGAATTTTCTAGAATTTGCCTCGTAATAAATATTTAATTGAAGATTTTATTTGATTCTGTTTAAAAATTAGTTTTTCTATTAATTAATTTCAAACTTTAATTTAGGGTAATTTATTCAGTTAATTTCGGTATAGTTTCGGTTAATAATAATAAACTCTCGCCGCGAAAAACGACTGTTTGATTTGCACAATATTTAGCATTAACGCACTACAATTTTATGTTGAACCAACCTCTAAATTTTTTTTGCTTATATTAGCTTCGTTCGGTATTTGCATCTCAGACGTGACGGATTTTTGGTCACGTGATTACAGATTAGCCTGAGCAAATTGGAATTAACGAACGATCCAGATCAAATCGATCAAATTTTTATAAATGGTTATAACCTCAAATATAACCAAAAATATTATGTACATATTGCAACCCACGCCCAGCTATAATTTTGACAAAATTTTTCTGTGATGTCGGAAATTTATATAAATTGTTGTCTTCAACATCAAATAATTCGATTTCAATCTTTTTACATACAAAAATTATTTATGTAAACAAAACAAATACAGAACATACGTCACAATCTTAGATTAATCTGTTTCGTCGATCAAAATGTACGGAGCAATCAGATTTACGTCCGACTAGTCTGAGCAGAATTACCAAAGGATTCAGATCTACCTCCCCTAGATCTAGATGGAATCAACGAACGATTTCGATTAAAAAGATTAATCTGACGTAAATACCGAACGCAGTGATATATTACTTTCCAAAATCAAAACTTGCCTTTACATAGGAAAAATACCAGTCTTATGCAATATCTCAAAAAAAACTAAAAGTGACCCACACTAGTGAAAATTTAGTTTGACAGTTGGATAGTTTATAAAAAAAAACCGAAAAAAAGCAATTTATATCAAAATGAAATTTTTATAAATAAAAAAGTGCAGACTTTTCAAAAACCTTGAGTTTAAAAACGGATTGGTAGGAGATTAGAGTTTTTATCTACCCTAGAACCACCTAAAAAACATCAAATTTAAAACACCTTGTACATATAAAGGTAATATTATTTTTTCATGTGGTACAAGAAACTTTGAACAATATACTTAACCCCGAACCCTCCGGAAGTCTCTTACAGCCCCACAGCGACCCATAAAGCCAGGCATCGAGCCCCCGGTTTACAAATGGATTTTTAACTGTGCGATAAATCCAGGGTCGGGCCTAGGCTTTGACTTTTATGGACCGGACTATAGTATAAATCTACTTGAGCCCGCCCGCATATATGCGGGAATGTGTGTTGCAATTTGAATGCTCGTTGCGGTAATTTTGGCGTTTTGTTGGTGGAGGTTTTAAGATTTAACAGATTTATTGCGGCTTATACTGATGTACAGGATGTCCCGTCCTTCACCGACTTTTATGAGTTTATTAGTTGTGAAAGAGCAAAAATGATAAATCAATGGCGTATATAGAAAAAAGTTTCGGGGTGGGCCCGAAACAGTTTAGGGGAGGGATACGAGATCCCATGGGGCCGTATTTTATGCTATTTTATGTTTGTATTCATGAAATATGTGGAAATATTTAAAAGAACGTTAGCTTCGGGGGGCGGCCTGGGCCCCCCGGCCTCCCCTTTATATACGTCACTGTGTTAAATTATCATGTTGGAAAAACTAAGCACGTGCTTTATGTCATTTATTGCAAACAAACACATTGCAAAAAAAAATTATTGATGACGAAACGGTTTCCAAATAGACGGATTTTAAACGAGTGCCTCGGTGGCTCAGTGGTAGAGCGTTCGCCTAGATAGCGAAAGGTCGCTGGTTCGATCCCAGCCTGAGGTAAATCTTTTTGTTATCTTAATTTTCCTTGCCCTGATGCCGCTAAATTCTCCTCGTTGTTTAAGTTATTTTTGATGTTCAAAAGCTCTATTTTTACCTTCCTAGCCCGCTCAGCAATGGCTGGAGAAGGTATTGTTTTTGACGAAAACCATTTTTTCAGATAACGTCGAAAATACAGTTTTTGTATTAGCGAATTTCCACTTACGATCCTACATAGATTTTTTTATATCGAATCAAAGCAAATGGGGCATCTGATTAAAACAAAAACTGCGTTTTTATTCGGCAAAGCAATAAAAAAATTTTCTTGGAATATTGCATTCACTAAAGGCAAACTATCTTTCATAATAAAATACTGTCGGGTACGATGTTTTTTTAAATCGAACCATTAAACGAGGGTACCTTAGCAGATTTCTTGTGTGTATAAAACAAATATAAAACAGTTTTAAAAACATTATAAACTTTAATAAATACAAAATAAAAGTTTGTTGCAATTTACAAATTATTAAAAGACTTTTGTTATGACCTATAAAACAAACAAGACCTAAAATATTAAAAATAAAAACTTTAACTTGAACCGAATCAAAATTAGTGACCAAAATAACAAACTGCAAAATATTCTTCAAATAGAAAAATCTTATGTTTCTTTACTGACAATTAATTTAGAGGTTTTAGTTTAAATTCAACAAAAGTTAGAATGTGACTACCGACTTGTCTCGTCAAAGTTTGGGTTTTTATTTATATTTTTAAAACCAAGTAAAAACCACGTTTACCGAATAGGTACCAAAATACATTAACTTTTCTTTGTCTGTCCAACAATCTTTCAATATGCTTTAAAAAAATCACGAGCATTCATCTCTGAGGAGAAATCAAATAAATTTGGGGATACAAACTTTGGTATTGCCGGGGTCCCGGTCTCATTTTTAATATCTAAAATCGAAATATTGGCCATTTGTATTTATCAAAACAACTCGCGTATCAAAATTACTTCTATCAAAATAACCTCTAGAATTTATATAAAAGAAGTTTGGGCCCTCCAAATTTTGAGGAAGATCAGTTTTACCTGGTCGTATTTGTGCATTTGTGTAAATTTATAAAGAAAAAATTATTTCAAGAAAAATAAACTTTACAAAGTTATTAGCAAGCTTTAATTCGCACAAGCATCAAGCCTCCACCAACTTGTCAGGTACGATTTTATTTTAAATAGAACCCTTAAACGAGGGTACCATAGTAAATCTCTTGTGTGTATAAAATAAATATAAAAGTTTTAAAAACGTTACAAACTTTAATACATACAAAATTATTATAATATATATATAAAAATAAACCTCTGTGCAATTTACAAATTATTGTTACTAGACTTTTCTTATAACCTATAAAACAAACAAGACCCAAAATATTATAATAAAACCTCTAACTTTTAACTAGAGGTTTTTGTTTCAGTTCAACAAAACTTAGAATGTGACGACCGACTTGTCTCCTCAAAGTTTGGCTTTTTATTGACGGTAGGTTAGACGTAGGTAATCTATTATCCCCTCTTTCAAGATCTTGGAGGAACCAAGTCAGTGGCGTTGCTGATAATGCTAAAGTTTACATTACATTCTAACTAATGAGCTAAACAAGGAAACCTAAACAAAAACAGAGATAAAATGACATTTTACAGACAAATCTTTACCTCAGTTTTTCCATAGGCAATCACATTGAAGGGAAAACCCTCTATTTACTCTTAACTTTTCAGTAGTTTTTCTTGCATCAACCACCTGCTGTGTAGTAGCTGGCACCTAGACGTTTACCATTGTGAAGGGAGGCGGAACCACTTTCTTATCTCTGGAAAATCATGTTTTGCACTTTTCGTTTTTCTAAGCGGGTTTCGAACAGTGGCACAGGGTAATTTGCATTCCTGACAATACATTTGTTTTGTTTCAAGAAAACCATATTAGCTTATTTTTAGAAAAAAAAAATCTTGAAGGGAGACATTTTGATTCTGCTTTCAAGACAATTAATATTTTGTGTTCATTAAGTAATTTTAATTTAAGGAAAAACGAAGTTTTGCATTTTTTTTTATTTATTCTTAATAATTATTTAATTGCCATGATTATATAGTCAACTTGGTTTGAGAGAAAATAATATTATCGAGAAAATAAGTTTTCTAAATTTGATATATTTTTTTTTCTGTGTATATTTAAAAACAGGACATTGTTGACTCCCATTTTATATGATTTTTTTTTATCAGAAATTACCTCATCCTTTATCTTTAGTTTTAACCACTCTTTATTTCGGATTTACTGCGGTAAGATTACACTGTTTATTTTATTAACAGAACTTGACCTTTTAAACTCCTAGCCATTGCTCAAAGACTGGAACAGGGCATTATTAAGTTCCGTGTTATATGATTTTTTTTAATCAGAAATAACCTCTTCCTTATCCACCATTTTCAGTTTGGACCACCCTGTATTTCTAGTTTTGGGCTGTTAGATAAGTCTTCTTTTATTTTATTAATAAAACTTGACCTGTTAAACTCCTTACCCGTTTCTCAAAGACCCGCAAGCCGCTGTCGATGACGGGCGGGCAGGAAGGTGACACAACACATATTTATTTTGACAAGGAATAAGTGGCGTTTATTATGAGTGACCCTCCAAGTTGGACATTTGTGGCCAATAGCTCAAGATACATCCATTAATATTTAACTTTCGCATAGAAAAGTTTAAAATAGTTGGTTAGGTAAATGGCAAAAGGGTCTTAAATCAATAATTCAAATAAAGTCGATTTCAGTAATGAGCGGTGAATAAGTTTCAAATAGGAGAAGCATTTTTTAAAGTTACTTAACATTTTTTTGTGTCTATTTAGCCTTCTTTGATCCATCTCTCTCCGTCTGTCGCGGTGTTTATCCATCTAGTTCTTGCATGTTTCTTCAAATCGTCTGCCCTCTCCTCTAATCCTCTCTCATTTGAAGTTTTCCCCTACTTCTTTTATTTTCTTAAGGTCTACAGTTTACAATACATTTGTTCCATCGATCGTCTTTCTGCCTGATATTATGACCGGCAAATTTCCATTTTATTTTTGCTAGTCCTCCTCTGACATCCCTTATTTTTGTTTTATTTCTTTTCCATTTATTTATTTTTTTATCTGTTAGCTTTACAATTAACATTTGTCTTTCCATTGGTCTTTGGGCTTTTGTTACCTTATCCATGTTTGATTTCGTGCCTGGTCTGGGATCCGTAGGTGAGTACAAGAAGGATACATTGGTTATACACTTTCGTTTTGAGCAGCAAACGCTAACATAACAAGTTCGCGTAAATTATGACACTATCCTGACAGGCTCTTGCCTTAAACTTTACTACTAAGTGTAAAGACTATCATCATTACCTACGTATAATATTGTCGGGTACGATTTTATTTTAAATCGAGCCCTTAAACGAGGGTACCGCAGTAGATCTCTTGTGTGTATAAAATAAATATAAAACAGATTTAAAAACGCTACAAACTTTAATGAATACAAAATAAAACTCTGTTGCAATTTACAAATTGTTACAAGACTTTTCTTATGGCCTATAAAACAAACAAAACCCAAAATATTAAAATAAAAACTTTAACTTACCAAAATATTCTTCAAATAGAAAAATCGTATGTTTCTTTACTGATAATTAGTTTAGAGGTTTTAGTTTAGTTCAACAAAACTTAGAATGTGACTACCGACTTGTCTCCTCAAAGTTTGGGTTTTTATTAACGGTAGGTTGGACCCTCTGTCATTCGTCTATGGTTGGACCCACAGTAAACTAATTGGACCTAAGTAATTCATTATCCCCTCTTTGAAGAGCTTGGAGGAACCAAGTCAGTGGCGTTTCTAATAATCCTAAAGTTTACTTTAAGTTCTAGCTAATGAGCTAAACAAGATAACCTAAACAAAAACAGAGATAAAATACATTTTATAGACAACAATTTCTTATCTAACAGTTTTTCCATAACCAATCACTTTGAAGGGAAAATTCTCTCTCTATTTGATGTATCCCCACGCTTAACCATTACAACTCCCACTCTTCACTTTTTAACCAACTGTTTACCAATGTAGAGGGAGGCGGAACCACTTTCTTATCTCAACAGAGCCATATTTTGCGATTTTCGTTTTTCCAAGATGGTTTCCTACAGTGGCACAGTCAAGGGTAAATTACATTCCTGACAATATCACCATTCGTGTGCCGGAAAGTTTTATTATACTTCTATTCTTAATAAAACTTCTAATAATTTTAGATAAAATTCAATTAAACTTTATATTCTTCCTAGAATTTCATATAATAACTTAAAATTAGATTCATAAGGCACAGATCAAATTCCTGTATGCGACACTAATAGCCCGCCACATCGTAACTTCAGAGAGTTTGCAACAGTAGAGTCGTCTCAAAATCTGACTCCTAACTGTAACTAAAACAGATTACACTCGCTGTAGCTGTTATACAAACATGTTAGCTAGATGATAGTTTAGAAGTTCTGGTCTGACTTTAGTTAAGTATGTTAATTGTGACCTACCAGTAGCAAACGAGAATTTTAGCAAATGAGACAATGAACTTTAATATAAAAAGCTACTCCTAAAAAAATTATCTGCCATTTTGTAAAGAAATTTTATAATTGAAAGAGCTTGCAAGCACTTTATACTTACACTTACTGAAAGACTTCTGTTTTCGTATATTAAAAAATGTATTTTCTTATGTTTTCCTCGTTCTATACTCTGAAAACATTGTTTCTAAAGTTGGCGCTTCGGCCAAGTTTTATAGGAAAAAAAACTCCAATTGGTTAAAAAGTTCTAACCAAATAAATGGAAATATCGGGTTAGCTTGAGAACTTTTTAAATGGAACAATTGAAGTGGACACTTGAGGTCGAGAGAAAAATCCATATATAACTAAATGCTTCTTCTCGAACTAGGGCACATTACAAGTTAGTGAAAAATGTACACTTAATACTTTTGCCATATGAAAAAGGTAGTAAGCAAGAGCACCGACCAAGATTGTTCATGGGCTCTCAAATGCAACCCATTCAAAATACTCTGCCAATATATGGGCCCCTAAGCTCACACTAGGTACTATAGTTATAGTGTACGTGTGAGCTAATATAAATAAAAACTAAAATATATTTTATTCAACTCCGGACTAAATTACCTTTTGTTTGATACCACACAAGCCATGTTTTGACTTAAACTCAAATTTTTGAAATATACCCCCACCCTTAAAAAAAACAAAACCTAAAATGTATTTTGTTAAACTCGGGACTCAATTACCTTTCGTTTGATATAACACACGCCATATTTTCACTTAAACTCTAATTTTTGAAATATACCCCCACCGTTTTTTTTTAAATAAATTAAAATGTATTTTGTTTAACTCCAGACTCAATTACCTTTCGTTTGATATCACACACGCCATATTTTCACATAAACTCTAATTTTTGAAATCTACCCCCACCCTTTTATTTGGTTTCTGTTCGGTGGATTTTGTTCATTTTTAAATGGGACCATCTCGACCCAAGACTACCAAATTTCATTAAAATCGGCCAGGCGGTTTTTGAGTTATGCGCGTTGGTCGTTACAGACAGACAGACAGACAGACATACAGACAGACAGACGGCGCAACAAAAAAGTTTCAAAATCATCTGAAACGCAAAGATATATAAAAATTTTTGAAATCGGAGCAACTTTTTTTTTCTCGAAAAAATTAGGATCACCATAGCTCACACTACTATAGTATAGTATATGTGTGAGCAAGGCCAACACAAAAATAGAGGCCACGACCCTGAAAAAATCAGCTGTTCTCCCGGGGCTGAATTTTACATTGGGTCTTATGGGAGGTCAGAAGTTTTTTTATGATATTTTCAAAATGGCACTACAGATTTCCGCAAAATTTCAGTGAAATATTCTCAGACACCATCCCGATATTCCACCAAAGGTTTGTAAGGAAGCAACATGATTAAAAGGTTAAAATCTTCAAGATTTAGCGTTCCTTATTTTGAATTCAAATTACCCGCCATGTACCACATGCCAACTGTTATATTTGACATGTATTTGACTTTGTCATATGTGATTGTCACATTCGCTTCTGCTTTAAACTTAATTTTTGTGTGAGCTAATGAAGCGGCTATGAAAAATTAGGGCTTACTATACATTTTAAAAAAATTGTTCTGCCAGAATAAAGTAAAAACAATCTCAAAAACGGCTTTATTTAAAAAATATTCAAATATTCATGAACCGTCATTCCAACTTCAATATTTTAAAGACAATCAGCTGTGTCGTAACTTTGACCATCAAAAAAAAAAAATCAGCCCCGGATGTGACGTCAACAAAGTAGAGGATCGTGGCCCGTCCATTTTGATAGCCCTGGTGTGAGCTAATTAAATATATTTTATTCAACTCCAAATTCAATTACCTATCGTTTGATACCGCATAAACAATGTTTTAAGTTAAACTCTAATTTTTGAAATCTACCCCCACCCTTTGTTAAAAAAACTAAAATATGTTTTGTTTAACTCCAGACCACTCTTAAAAAAAACAAAAACTAAAATGTATTTTGTTAAACTCCGGACTCAATTACCTTTCGATTGATATCACACACGCCATTTTTTCACTTAAACTCTAATTTTTGAAATATACCCCCACCCTTTTTTTAAAATAAATTAAAATGTATTTTGTTGAACTCCAGACTCAATTACCTTTCGTTTGATGTCACACACGCCATATTTTTCCATAAACTCTAATTTTTTAAATCAACCCCCACCCTTTTATTTGGTTTGTGCTCGTTGGATTTTGTTCATTTTTAAATGGGACCATCTCGGCCCAAAACCCAGCCTAGGTACCAAATTTCATTAAAATCGGACAAGCGGTTTTTGAGTTATGCGGGTTGGTCGTTACAGACATACAGACAGACAGACTGACATACAGACAGACAGACAGACAGACAGACGGCGCAACAAAAAAGTTTCAAAATCATCTGAAACGCAAAGATATATAAAAAATTTTGAAATCGGAGCAACTTTTTTTTTTCGAAAAAATTAGGATCACCAAAGCTCACACTACTATAGTATAGTATATGTGTGAGCTAAAAAGGAGGAAGAGCTGCCGAGCGCTTCGGGCGTCAAATCAAACGCTCTGGCCTGTGAACACCCTCGGTCGTTGCTTCTGAGACAACTACTATGATCTAATGACATTTGTATGATAGGCATGAGCCTCGGAACTCGCACATGCAACTAAATCGTACTAGTTGTCTCTGAATAGTGCGTACTGGACGAATTTTAGCGTCATCTGCCCCTCAATGTTGCAAGCCTCGCAGGTTGCCACTCTATATGGGTCATATACTCATTTCTAACATCTATTTGTCAGCTTGTGCTTACATAGTTTCGCTTTGTTTTGTCCAGTGAAAACTCAACACAAAACATTCGGCAAGCACAAACAAACGAATTCGTTCGTTCTAGCACGCTATAATAAAACGGGATAAAAAACAAAACAGCGAGTTCCAAAAGAATAACCCCTTTTGAGCGACGTACAAAACAGCGACATCCCTAAAGAGCGAAGAAATGGCGACAGCATAACAGCGAAACCTGAAAACATTAGGAGGAAACCGCGACATGCAAAATATGGTATTTTATGTTAGCTCAGGCCATTTTAAGTAGGTTTTGGTTTAGAGCATTCAGGTTAGTTTTATGTCTGTTTAGGCTAGTTTTGGTGAGTTTAATTTTTTTATATACTGACATAGGTTTGGGCTAGTTCATATTAGGTCAGGTAAGTTCAAGTCAAGTTTATTATAGTTTACTTTTAACTAACCTGAAATGGGTAACCTAAACTAAACAAAAAGATAACTAATAAACAGCGGTAAAATATAAATCCAGCGAAATTATAAAAAAGCGTTAGAATAAAAATCGAAAATTACAAAACGGCGACATGATAGTAGTAGGTATACTTTGACACTGGCGTCCATAAAATGTATTTTCTCATATCATCAAATTTTAAATAAGTTATAAGTTATAATAAGCATTATTTTATTCTATAGAGATATTTCTATTAATTGTATATACTGCATTATCGCGCATTTCTCATCTAATATTTTCCTAATGGGTGCTCCATATCACTTTCGTGAAGGTGGCATGATTTATTTCTATTATCGCTAATGGGATATTAAGGGCTGCCGTTTTATCAATTCTCGAAAGACGTTGTATTCGCCAACCACTGGCGCTGTAAGAATGCGATAGAAAAAAAACAAGGAGGCATCGCGTGGAATTTTCGCATATCGTGTGCCATGCATCCCTGTGCGTTGCATTGATTTATTCATTTTAGCAAATATGTGGAAAGTCGAATTTAACAGAAAACAGTATATGTTTTATCGATAATTTACAAAAAATAAAAATCAAAAAATAATAATTTCTGATTTAATTTTTATTTTATCAGTCCATGTTAAATTTGAAAATTTGAAGACAAATATGTCAAAAACCAATCAATAGATTTTTAAAATTTTACACGGTTGTATAAATACAATCAAGAGACCCTCAAAACAAGCTATCACTCGACCCACTTTCCCTCTTCAAAATATAGGGGTAAACTTTACCCCTTGAAGGGGTTGCGTGCTACAAACATTTCAAAAAGTATCTGAGGGTTTTTTCAAGTTCCATAAAAATACTCTGCCAATATACGGGTACTATAGTGTACGTGTGAGCTAATATCACTAAAAACTAAAATATATTTTATTCAATTCCAGACTCAATTACCTTTCGTTTGATACCACACATGCCATGTTTTGACTTAAACTGATTTTTAAAATCTACCCCCACCCTTTTTTTTAAACTAAAATGTATTTTATTGAACTCTAGACTCAATTACCTTTCGTTTAATATCACACACAACATATTTTCACATAAACTTTAATTTTTGAAATCTACCCCCACCCTTTATTTGGCTTGTGATCGGTGGATTTTGTTCATTTTTAAATGGGACCATCCCGACCCAAGACCCAGCCCAGGCGCCAAATTTCATTAAAATCGGGAAAGCGGTTTTTGAGTTATGCGCGTTGGTCGTTACAGACATACATACATACAGACATTCAGACATACAGACAGACATACAGGCAGACAGACAGACAGACAGACAGATGGCAGGACAAAAAAGTTTCAAAATCATCTGAAACGCAATGATAAATAAAAAATTTTGAAATCGGAGCAACTTTTTGTTTCTCGAAAAAATTAGGATCACCATAGCTCACACTACTAGTAGTAGTGTGAGCTAAAATTCTCAAAAAGGCCTCTGTTTTCGTTAAAACATATTGTATGTACATAATACAAAAGTGGTTAGGAAAAGTTACTACAAAGGAAAACAGGTCTATATTCAAAACAATTTTATCAAAGCTCAACAGCATACTAAAATATAACCGTAGCACTCGAACTCAAGATTGAACGGCATATTACCTCCAATATTCAATATTAAATATTTGCTCAGCAACCTGGTAAATCTAATTATTCAATAGAGTTTATTGAAGAGATTTAGTAATTGTTCTAGATTTAGTCTGGAGAAACTTCCCTCCTTAAAACATTTCTTTTTGGACTTTAGAGATAGAACGTTTAATTTTTATTCTGTATTTTGGGAATAAAAGTGTCATTTTCTATCCTTAGGATAAAAAATAACAAATCAGGAAAAAAAGTTAAAAAATCGGGCTTAAAAGTGACATATCAGGGGAAAAAGTAAAAATCGGGATCAAAAGTGATAGATTAGGGACAACAAATAAATACTCTGCCAATATATGGGCCCCTAAGCTCACACTAGGTACTATAGTTATAGTGTACGTGTGAGCTAATATAACTAAAAACTGAAATATATTTTATTCAACTCCAGACTAAATTACCTTTTGTTTGATACCACACAAGCCATGTTTTGACTTAAACTCAAATTTTGGAAATCTACCCCCACCCTTAAAGAAAACAAAAACTATAATGTATTTTGTTAAACTCCGGACTCAATTACCTTTCGTTTGATATCACACACGCCATATTTTCACTTAAACTCTAATTTTTGAAATATACCCCCACCCTTTTTTTAAAATAAATTAAAATTATTTTGCTTAACTCCAGACTCATGTACCTTTCGTTTGAAATCACACACGGCATATTTTCACATAAACTTTAATTTTTGAAATCTACCCCCACCCTTTTATTTGGTTTGTGTTCGGTGGATTTTGTTTATTTTTAAATGGGACCATCTCGACCCAAGACCCAGCCTAGGTACCAAATTTCATTAAAATTGTCCAAGCGGTTTTTGAGTTATGCGCGTTGGTCGTTACAGACAGACAGATAGACATACAGACAGACAGACAGACGGCGCAACAAAAAAGAGAAATCTCGAAACAATATCCAAAAGTGCGACAATATATATAAACCTTGTGATAAAAATTGCCACTATTATCCGTTCGTATATAATATAATATTATTTCTCGGTTAACTGTTCTTAGAGTCCCTATCACAAGTATTTACTAAGACCTTAAGACTTAGCATTATAGACCGGGTTTAAGTATCAAGTCTATAGACTTGATACCGACCGGTTTTAGTGTATTAGCTCACACATATACTATACTATAGTATTAGCTCACACATATACTATACTATAGTAGTGTGAGCTATGGTGATCCTAATTTTTTCGAGAAAAAAAAAGTTGCTCCGATATATCTTTGCGTTTCAGATGATTTTGAAACTTTTTTGTTGCGCCGTCTGTCTGTCTGTCTGTCTGTCTGTCTGTCTGTCTGTATGTCTGTAACGACCAACGCGCATAACTCAAAAACCGCTTGGCCGATTTTAATGAAATTTGGTACCTAGGCTGGGTCTTGGGTCGAGATGGTCCCATTTAAAAATGAACAAAATCCACCGAACAGAAACCAAATAAAAGGGTGGGGGTAGATTTCAAAAATTAGAGTTTATGTGAAAATATGGCGTGTGTGATATCAAACGAACGGTAATTGAGTCTGCAGTTAAACAAAATACAGTTTAATTTATTTTTTAAAAAAGGGTGGGGGAATATTTTAAAAATTAGAGTTTAAGTGAAAATATGGCGTGTGTGATATCAAACGAAAGGTAATTGAGTCCGGAGTTTAACAAAATACATTTTAGTTTTTTGTTTTTTTTTTAAGGGTGGGGGTAGATTTCAAAAATTTGAGTTTATGTCAAAACATGGCTTGTGTGGTATCAAACAAAAGGTAATTTAGTCTGGAGTTAAATAAAATATATTTCAGTTTTTAGTTATATTAGCTCACACGTACACTATAACTATAGTACCTAGTGTGAGCTTAGGGGCCCATATATTGGCAGAGTATTTTTTGGTTACGAGGATTTAGCAGTATATAGCTATGCATCATTACTAACCTTTGACGCAAAAATATGAATTTTCATTTTTAGCTCACACATATACTATCCTAATTTTTTCGAGAAAAAAAAGTTGCTCCGATTTCAACAATTTTTATATATCTTTGTGTTTCAGATGATTTTGAAACTTTTTTGTCGCGCCGTCTGTCTGTCTGTCTGTATGTCTGTCTGTATGTCTGTCTGTAACGACCAACGCGCATAACTCAAAAACCGCTTGACCGATTTCAATGAAATTTGGTACCAAGGCTTGTCTTGGGTCGAGATGGTTCCGCTTAAAAATGAACAAAATCCAGTCAACACAAGCCAAATAAAAAGGTGGGGGTAGATTTCAAAAATTAGAGTTGATGTGAGAATATGGCGTGTGTGATATCAAACGAAAGGTAAGTGAGTCTGGAGTTAAATAAAATACATTTTAGTTTTTATTTTAAAAGGGTGGGGGTAGATTTAAAAAATTAGAATTTACGTGAAAATATGGCGTGTATGATATCAAACGAAAGGTAATTGAGACTGGAGTTAAAAAAAATACATTTTAGTTTTTGTTTTTTTTAAGGGTGGGGGTAGATTTGAAAAATTTAAGTTTAAGTCAAAACATGGCTTGTGTGGTATCACACGAAAGGTAATTTAGTCTGTAGTTGAATAAAATATATTTCAGTTTTTAGTAATATTATGTCACACCTACACTATCACTATAGTACCTAGTGTGAGCTTAGGGGCCCACATATTGGCAGAGTATTTTTTTAATACTCACAGGTCAAATAACTGCAAAGATTTGGTTCACCCTAATAATAAAACTATTGCATTCACGGGAAAAATAAGTTAAACCTTCAACCAAAATGTAGACTTTTAAACCTAGGATTGGAGCACTTAGCACTGTAGACCCTTTAGTAAATACTGGTGTATATGTTTATATATTTGGATATAATATTTAAATATGTCAACATACAAGAACTCTTAGTATTCATTTAAAAAATAAAATGGGGGCAAAAGTACCAACCTTTCCGATAAAATTAATGAATAAATGTTAGAAAAATACAGAGGGTACAGAAAAGCAACCATAACAAAAGAAAGTCAAAACTGGAAAAACTTAGAAATAAAAGAAATAATGTTGTATACTTAATATGTAAAAAGGAAAGTGAATACTATATTGAAAAAATTGATGATTGTAAAAACGACTTATTTGAAATATGGAAAATTCATCAAAAAGGATTTTTCATAGAACAAAAACAAATTAGTGAAGAATTTAATAAATTATTTGTAGATAGTATAAGCTCATTAGTTGGTTCTATTAAAAGACATCATAAATTTTATACTGGCTAATATTTGGTTTGCACCAAATATATGGGAATCGCTCAACTCATTAGAATTTATGGAGTTTAAAAATATTGTTAAAGATCTTCCCAATAAAAATCAATATCAATGGATTGTCAACCAAAATTCTGAAATTGTAATTTGAAGCGGCACGTCCACGTTTACTCTAAATAAGAGTAATTTCACGCCAAACCATCCAATGGGGGTAGCTGCCATGTCACGAAAAAAATCCCAATTTTGATAACATGTCTTAGTGCCCTTAGGAATACCAAATTAACAAATTTTAATTTTTAATGTCGTCTCCCGTATTTTACAGGCCACTTTAAAAGTAAAAAAAAAGAAGAAAATCAGTTGTACCCTTATTTTTTTTTATTTCTATTGTATTAAATCTTATGTAAAAACAAATTTGACGGAAGAAATCTTTAATATTGGTTGGATAATCCTATACAGAAAAAAAAAATTAACCTCACTTTTTTGACATGGCAAAAATAGTTTTAAAAAAATAGTAAATTTTATGATTTTCTCGATTTTTAATTATTTCAACCGGTGCGGAATATGGTCCATCAAAAAAAAGTCTATACGCACATTAAAGCTCAGTGGCTTGACTATCATACAAGGTAAAAGAAAAATTTCTAGGTCTATTGCTTTCAGAAAACTAAATCTTTTAAAATTGGAAAAACCGCAAAAACCTCAGAATTGGCAACTTTTGACTAAAAAAATTGTCATGTCTATCTGTCTATTAAAACTTCGCTTGTGCGTTGTTTTACTTGATAATGGATCGTCTAAATAAAAGTAAAATAAAAAATCTGGGTCTGTCATTTTAACATCAACTTTTAAGCTATTTGGTTAAAGCATGTGATCCTAATTTTTTCGAGAAAAATAAAGTTGCTCCGATTTCAAAAAATTTTATATATCTTTGCGTTTCAGATGATTTTGAAACTTTTTTGTCGCGCCGTCTGTCTGTCTGTCTGTATGTCTGTCTGTCTGTCTGTCTGTAACGACCAACGCGCATAACTCAAAAACCGCTAGGCCGATTTTAATGATATTTGGTACCTAGGCTGGATCTTGGGTCGAGATGGTCCCATTTAAAAATGAAGAAAATCCACCAAACACAAGCGAAATAAAAGGGTGGGGGAAGATTTCAAAAATTAGAGTTTATGTGAAAATATGGCGTGTGTGATATCAAACGAAAGGGAATTAAGTATGGAGTTAAAAAAAATACATTTTAGTTTTTTTTTCTTCAAAAAGGGTGGGGGTAGATTTCAAAAAATAGAGTTTACGTGAAAATATGGCGTGTGTGATATCAAACGAAAGGTAATTCCGGAGTTAAACAAAATACATTTTAGTTTTAGTTTTTTTAAGGGTGGGGATAGATTTCAAAAATTTGAGTTTAAGTCAAAACATGGCTTGTGTGGTATCAAACAAAAGGTCATTTAGTCTGGAGTTGAATAAGATATATTTCAGGTTTTAGTTTTATTAGCTCGCACGTACACTATAACTATAGTACCTAGTGTGAGCTTAGGGGCCCATATATTGGCAGAGTATTTTTTTTAGTTTTAAGAATACATTTTTGGTGAGACACGGACATTAATTAGTTTGTTTCTTTGGTAAATGAAATGGTTCAGGTTTAACAGTGGCTTACGCAGGAGGGAGGGGGGTTGGAGGCCTAATCTTTCCAAAACCATTAAATAACTTCTCCTAAAGATTGAATTTTTCTGAAAGAAGAAATAAATGGTTTTCCAGGACTTTTACTCAAGCCCCCTCTCCCAACCCCCTTGGAAAATTTCTGCATACGCCACTTGGCATTAAAAAGACTAAGTACAAAACTAACGCATGGTAAAAGCCCATGTGATGCGCTTGGAGGTACTGTGAAACGATTTGTTTTACATTAAAATCTCAAACAAACAACAACTGGACACCTTCTTTCACTCCTCTGGATGATTTAACTATAGATGCTAAATTTACTTCAAGCTTAGAAAAAAATTTGTTCGGTTTCTGAAATTATAGAACTCAACTTCTTTTCCGATTTTTTAAATATGACAGTAGGTAACTACTAAAAAAGTAAATAAACTTTTAAAAAAATTGTGTAGTGACCTTATGAAGAGAGAACAGTGCTCATAGAAATAAACTTTACCTTCTGATAAACCTTAATTTGCAGGGGCGGATCCAGAAACTTTATTTTTGGGGAAAATATCACAATAAATATTTTACAAAACTATTTTGCATAGTGACCAGGAGGTGTATTCTATGTGTCAAAACTGAGTAAAGTTTCAGATTAGGGGGGGGGCACCCCCCCCCCGTAGATCCACGCCTGTAATTTGTGATGCAATTTAACATCACTAAAAATATTAAAATAACAAAAAAATGTGTAGTGACCTTAAGGATTACAGACCCAGATTTTTTATTCTTATTTTTAAAAGTATATAATACAGTGAAAAATTTACCCTACTTGATTACCACCACCCGATAGACAGGGTCATTTTTGATGCTGAAGTTGAGGGATTTCCCAGACATTCTTAACTTCTTCGTGGAACTCCAAGGTAACGTCTACTTTTTAAATATTTTTATACAAGATATAGTCCTCGAGTATAGCTTTCCAACACTGTATCAAAATTTTAAGAAAACATTACATTTATACCCTATTAATAAAAATATGAAAACTTCGAAAATTTCTGCGTTTTTTGGATATTCTCTAAATTGCTGTAATTAAGCCAGTTTAAAAGATTTTGCTAAACATCACTTTTTTTTTGAAAACTACTTTTATGCATGTTTTCAAAATTATAGGTTAATTTTTTTTGGGTGCTGTTTACTATGAGCTTAATTTTTTCTTTACAGTCCCATTTTGCCCGTTTTTAGACTTTTCAAATGCGTGTACAATAGTCTAATTGGATTAAAAAATCTAAAATTGTACAAAAGTGGTTAAGCATAAGCTGTTTCATTTAGTAAGGATGATTTAAAAAAAAATTAAATGTCACGGCAACACTTTTTTTGTAATTTGGATGACTTGGCGTAGAATTGCTCATAATCAATTTGGCCTTACAGAATGGAGAGGGGTACCAGATACATGAAAAAAAAGAACAACGCCTATAGAAAAAAAGAGCAACAATATATTATGTGAAGAATCAATCAATATATTCCACCATACGAAAAAATCCTTGAAATGATAGTAAAAAAACAATTAATAAACTACTTAAATCAGAATAACATTTTAACAAAAATGCAAGCAGGATTTAGATAATCAAATTCAATCAAAAACATTTTTCTAGATTATAGGCGTGATTTTAAAACCATTAACAGAAAATTGATGTTAAAAAAGTTAATTTAAAAAATAAAATGAAATAAAAGGCAAAGTTCTAAAGTTGTTCTCGTTTTTAGGAAATCGTAAAGAAGAACTTAAGTTTAACAATGCAGTATCTGAACCAATAGATGTCCAACATGGAGTCCCGCAAGGTTCTGTACTTGGCCGAATATTGTTAATCCTTTATATAACCGATAACCGAAATTATTAAGAAACTTGGTAAATGTAGAATCCCAATATTTGCGGATGACACCTTATTGTATTTTATTGGAAACTTAGTTAAGGAAGTAAGTGATTTAATTAATAATGAGCTAAAAAACATCGGTGTTCATCAAATTATTTAAAGGATTAAAAAACTAGGATTTTTATGTAGAATTGGCAAACAAGTCAACGGTCAACAAAATTGGTACCTATATAATATAATAATTGCCCTTCATTTCAATAAATGTAATTTTTATACTTGTGTATGTTAAATAGAACAAATCTTTTATCTCCAAACTGCTCCGCAAATGCGCCGTATGTGCGCCGAGTGTGCGCTGCTCACACTCCGCGCGCAAACACGGATTCGTCCTGTTTTTGTGTTTTTAAGTTGCACGCGCGCCTCTTGCAAGCCGTTTGCCGAAAACCAGCTTTTTTCGGCTCCTCTTTTGGGACGGCATCGGCCAGTTTGTTGTCGAGTTTTCATTTCAATGCGTGTGTGCTTTTTTTCCGTGGATCACAGAAAGTTCGATGAAACGAATTCGGCGAACGACGCACATGGCGCATTTAACGCGCGCGAGCTGCTCACACGAGGCGCATTTGCGGAGCAGTTTGGTGTATACGCATTAAAATGCTAAATGTTTTTACCAAAACATTTACAAGAAAAATTTTATTTTATATCTGATATTCACAATTATTATACTCGAGTCAGTAATAACCCTTTAATAACAATTTTTTTTAATTGGTATTAACGAATACAACAAAATTTCCTAAAATATAATACACTGCATCACAGTACCAACATTTCTTCAAAATTATGCAAATTTGTTGTTACACAAAATTATTGAAAAAAGTTTAAAATGTTCTTATATTTGTTTAAAATTTGTTGCATAAAATTAATAATGTTTTTGAAATTGTTTTAACTTTGTATGTTTTTGAAAGTGTCTTTACTAACCAGAAGTAAAAAAAAAATATTTTTTTATTTATTTTTTTAAATAAATTTATATTTGTAAAATATAGTAAATAAGTAAGTTTTATTTTGTTAACATAGGTTTCTTGTTTTATCAAGATTAAGTCACCCTGCAATTTTAGATTCTCTAAGTATTTGTAGAAATGATGGTAGTATGGCCGACCGAATGACGTTGATACCATGAAAGCGGGGATAGCAGCTGAGACAAGAAAACATTCGAAACATAAAGAGCTGGAAGATCGCTTTATTTTCATCCCAATCGCTAGTGAAACATTAGGACATTGGGGTGCTAAGGCTAGGAGGTTGATCCGAGAGATTTCGATGGTTTAACTTTATTACACACAAAATCAGTTTAACTGTCTAAAGGGGTAATGCCATGCAGGGTCTTGATGATTTTTTTCTAAATATTTTAAACAGGGTTATTTTTGTTTATTTTTAAATAGGTGGTTCCCTTTTTCCAGTATTTTATTTTTTAAGTTTTATGCTATGTTAATAATTATATTTTTAATTAAAAAAAGTTTTATAAATTTGTAAAATTGTTTTTATATATTTTTTAGGTAAGCTTATAAAGTATTTCAATTTAACATTATATAATCTTTAAAAAATAGTACGTGTCCTTTGTTAGCAATATCTCTCTATTTTCCAACTTACTTGAAAATCAATTAGGCACTAATTTGTAGTTGTATATAAGAGTTATTTCGAAGTAACATAGTTAATTAAATTATTCCTTAATGGTTATGAATGAGTTTCGCAGAAATTGAAGTATTTCGGTTGTAACTTGTAAGTGGCAATTTTAAGTTTTGCTGGTACTTTTGCTTATTTAAAAAATTTATATATAACGATTTTGGGGCAAAAAATGTTTAAGTAAAGTGATGTTTTACTAATTTACTTTGTATTACGTTAGTCCAAAATTTAAAAGTAACCGTGACCTAAGGGAATGTCTGTCTTTATTAAAAGAAAACATCTATTAATTTTTGAGTTAAAGACAACTGATGTACGGGTAGATCACTTAAAACTTAGATTTTAATTTCAAACTGTATCTAAAAAATTATAGTTTATAAAAATTTCGCTAGCTGTACGTTAAATAAGGATGACCGTACGTCCAGATAAAGCCGGAAAACACCGGCTTTTTGGAAAAAAATTTAGATGACGGCCGACTTTTTGGCAACCCAAGAGAAAAGTGATTTTTTTTGTTCTGGTTTTGAAATTTTTTTAAGGCTGTCTTTCGAATAAACTTTTATGCAAAATAGGCGTTTTTGTCCCAAGCACCTTTTTTTGTCCCGTTCAATTTTCTTATTGAGCTTTTTCAAAATAACATCGCTTCTCCGGCTCTTTTGTTTAAAATCAGCTATTTTTGTCCCTAAGTCCTTACGCTTTACGCTAAACACGTATGGTCACCCTAGTTAGGTTAAATAATAAAAGAGCCGGAATACCCATCAAAAAAAATCGGATACATTGTTTACTACGCCGTTAAATATGGTTAAAAAGACACATTTGGTAAAATAAATGGCCGCCTGTCTCGTGCCAACAGAGTCCAATAGTGTGTCGAAAGGGCGATTTATGTTATATGTTATCGCAGCGATATCGACGAAACGCTTTCACATTTTCGAAAGCGCATTTATCTATTTAACGACTGGGTGCTGCCTACGCGTCCCGAAAGCTCATTCTTAAATTTAAAAAAGACGTTTAGAGAGTTGCAGCCAATTCGTCTATGGCCCTAAGTAACTAAGGCCGAGAATACGCAATTAAGGGAGAAACAGAGAGAGAGAGAGGGAGAGAGAGAGAGAGAGAGAGAGATACAGCGAGAGAGAGAGAGAGAGAGAGCGAGAGAGTGAATTGAAGGTTGGCCTCTGAATCTATACAAAAGTTATCCTTGGTTATGGAAGTTGAAGCTAAAAGAATATTCAACGATTTTTGAGAAACATTTACAGGGGGTGACGGACACACAATCACCGCCGATAACATAAATTATTTGTTGAAACGCCAATGAACTTAACAAGAAACAAACATGACCAAAAAATGTGAGTTTGAGTAACTTTGATGGGTTTGTGGCGTCGTACATACAGGGTCTCTACTCATGAGCTCTTAAATAAGTTAAATATTTCTCTGCATCAATAGGATGGGTTGGAAGGGGGGGAAACACGTCACGGCGCGGGTAGGTTTGAGATCTTCCGGGGTATAATAAAAACTTATAGAAAAAACTAACTTGCTAGCACATGCAGATTCAGAGACGTCTTCTAGTTCAGGAGCTGAATTCTAACTTCTCCATAAGATAACTGCTTTTACACATACAGATACAGATACATGATTCATAGTAGTCTTCCATTTTAGGACGGTAATTCGAACTACACAATCTAACAACATCCTATTAAAACATCGTCACATGATAACTTTTATACAGTTTCAGGCAACGTCTTTATTTAAAGACCGCTTTTATGCAGATTCAAAGATGTTTTCCTTAGTTTTCTATTTTATAAGTATGCTCAATACAACCACCCTTTTTCGCAAAGTCTTTTCAAAAACATTGCAGTAAGACAACTTTTATGCATATTCAGAGATGTCTTCTATTTTACGAGCTAAATTCCAACCAAAGTTTTTCGAAAAGTTTTTTCAAGCATCGCCCCAAGTTAACTTAAAAACTCTTTAAAGTGCAAAGGTGATCCTGGATTAAATTTTTTATTTTTAAAAGCACAAATTCAGACAGGTAAACAATTAAAGTTAAGTGTTTTTCCAGTCTGAGTAACTTAGTCGACTGTGATTTATGCAGTATAGTCTGAGAGTTTACATGCAGTTTTATACAAAATGTTTTATAGAAAAAGGTAATTACGTACTTAAGAAATACAAAGAATAAAAAAATATTTTAAAAAAATTGACTTTTATAAAGTTGTTTATGCACCTAGATGCTAAAACAGCGGTGTTTTAGAAAACAAGATATGATCCAGAAAGAAAAATATCAAAAATAAGGAGACTTCTACTCAGCAGTAGTAGTAGTAGTCGTAGGGAGACCATTTGTGGTCTAGCAACTAGGCACACGACGCGCCCTTTTCGCAAACCCTGATTTGTCCGTACACCATACCGTGTGAACAAGTCCACATCTAGGGGGTTTAAATTCCATAAAAATATAAAAAACAGATAGAGTATACCTTGTATTAATAAGAGACCGTGATATGCCGGATTGCCGTCGAAAGCGTTTCAGCGTTGCCAAAAATGGTCCGTTATCTACGAAGCTCGTAGATAGTGAGTCAAGGCCAACACAAAAATAGAGGCCACGACCCTGAAAAAATCAGCTGTTCTCCCGGGGCTGAATTTTACATTGGGTCTTATGGGAGGTCAGACGTTTTTTTATGATATTTTCAAAATGGCACTACAGATTTCCGCAAAATTTCAGTGAAATATTCTCAGACACCATCCCGATATTCCACCAAAGGTTTGTAAGGAAGCAACATGATTAAAAGGTTAAAATCTTCAAGATTTAGCATTCCTTATTTTGAATTCAAATTACCCGCCATGTACCACATGCCAACTGTTATATTTGACATGTATTTGACTTTGTCATATGTGATTGTCACATTCGCTTCTGCTTTAAACTTAATTTTTGTGTGAGCTAATGAAGCGGCTATGAAAAATTAGGGCTTACTATACATTTAAAAAAAATTGTTCTGCCAGAATAAAGTAAAAACAATCTCAAAAACGGCTTTATTTAAAAAAAATCAAATATCCATGAACCGTCATTCCAACTTCAATATTTTAAAGACAATCAGCTGTGTCGTAACGTGACCATCAAAAAAAAATCAGCCCCGGATGTGACGTCAACAAAGTGGAGGATCGTGGCCCGTCCATTTTGATAGCCCTGAGTGAGTGGTCGCAGTCGTCAAGGGACGGACAACCTGAAGGTTTAGGGCGAGAATTATTACATGACTTGTTTTTTAGTCCAATATACACAAGGTGGCCTATTAAACGTGAAAATTAAATTTTTTACTTTTAATAAATCTGAGTTTTAGGTCCTAAAACACTGAAATCGGTGAATAAAATAAATTGTTTAAATATACGATAAATCAACACCTACAACGATTTTGACCCAAGATGATACAGAAGCCTTTTGTTGGAATTAGATTTTGGTAAAAAAGAAAGTAGTATTATTTATTATTTAAACAATTTTACCTTAAGACTATCAGTTATGCATAACTTTCCTTGTTACATCGATTTTTATTTAAAAATGTTCTTTTTGTATTTAAAACAAAAAGTGCATTATTGTTCTAAAAAGATAAAAAAATTCCGAAAGTGTCTGCTACCTGCAAGCGTATTTTTCCGGTTTCAAACTTTATTTTCACTTGCTAGCATTTGAAGTATTATTCCTCCAAATTGGTAAGTTATCTTTCAAACAAAATTGGCTTTAGTAAATGAGAAATGAAAATCAATTATTTAAAATACTGCTTGTTTGTAAAAGTAACTAAATTATTTACTTTTAGGAACAAGCAGAATTTTATTATTCTTATTGTGTTTTACCCCGTTTAATGAAGGCACTTACATAAAACTGACTAAATTGACCTTTCGCGATTTTAGTAGCTGTTAGCTCCCGCTAAATTTCGCGGTTGTTTTTACTTTTTAAAACCACACAATTGGATGACGGACAGAGTACATTTTTCGCGCATTGGACATGCGCACCAAGAATCAGTGAGATCCCTTTCTACCGCCTCGAGAAAATGGCGTGTTAATTTACTTTCTCCAACATTTACAAATTTCTACACTTGAAAGTGCTCGATTTTGGTGTACTGAAGCATAGAACTAGAAACTTCAGCCCTTCAGCTACGTGGTGCCATCATAAGATCAAGACAGGGGCCCCTTGGAACGTGGAGAAATTGGCTGCAAACTGGTGAGTGCTTTGTTTTTGATTTCCGTTGTGTGGTACCAACAATTAACCTATGGACCTTAATTATTTCGTGATCTCATATCAATATATTTATGTTTGTTCGCGCTTTCATTAATTAAAATATATACAGTCCACTGCAGTTATCGTTTTTCTACCTGCGGGCAAACATAAAGTGTTCCTTCGACCCGAATTATTTAAATTTTACTCCATACGACGGTATTAATAAGTCGGCCATTTTTCACACACGGCGATCACACGGCCTTGAATTTTGCCAATCGTATTGAACCGAGAGAGATTTTCGTTCGACCTTCGGTGTCGGCGCAGTTCACCTGTTTTCGGTCCGCTGCTATGGTAACGCAGTGTCTACCGCGTGGTCATTCAGTAAACAAATATCGAGAAGCAATCAAAACAAACAAGCACGATTTCTATGATTAGATGTGTTCCATATCATTTCGATATTTAAAACAATTTTCATCAATTGCGATAAATTAGTGCATATTTTCGACAATTCGTCATTTTTCTATTTCAGAAGCATTAATTTAGCGTTAATTGTATATTTACCGACAATTTCGTCATTTCAAAGGTAAAAATCATGTCTATCAAAAAAGCCGTGCAAAAACGCAAGGATTTTTTATCTGCGATCACCGAGTGTTATGTGTTTTCACAGACCGCGGCAACGGACGCAAAAGCGAGAAACGAGTTTCAAGTGAGGTATTCCGATTTGGATGAAACCTTCGATAAATGCATGCTGGCACATAATGATGTCATTATGTTGATAGACGACTCGGACGACGAGGAGTTTAAAACGCAAGATGCGATCCTTTCAGAAGCTCGTAAATATTTTTATGCGTGTAAGGGGGTTTACTCTAAAATATTTCCGGTTGAGGCCCCATCCTTTTCGGGATCATATGTTCGACAAAACGAAACTCCAAAACTCAAAGAGTTAGGTATTCCCATATTTCGAGGTGATAAAAAATTATGGCCAAGCTTTTTCGATCTTTTTAATAACATTATAGATCAAAATCAAAGTCTAAGTAACGTTCGAAAACTTCAATATTTATTTTCATATCTCAAGGATGAGCCTTTAAAATTGATATCAGGGATTAGCTTATCTGATCAAAATTATAAAATTGCTTACGACAAATTAGTCAATAGATATCAAAACAAGCGAGACCTCGCAAATGATGCTTTAAGCACAATTATGAACTCTACCTTAAAAAACGAGTCAGCTAAAGAATTGCGTAATTTAATTGACACCTTCTCAGAATCCCTAGAAATTTTAAAATCACTTAGCTTTGACGTTGACAGTTGGGACTTTATTATTTTTTTTCATTCTGTTAGAAAAATTGGATATTCCGACGCGTTCAAATTTCGAAATGAGTCACGCCAATACTAATACCGAAATTCCCACTTTTTAGTCACTTTTTCAATTTCTAGAAAAAAGATGTAAAGTTTTGGAATCACTTCCTCAATCAACAGCACCCAAAAAGGTGCCTACCTATCAAAAATCTTACTTATGGCTTACTCTGATATTTTCGCTAAACCGGCAACGTTCGTTTTACGCTTTTCTGCTTTCCCATGAAATCCTTATGACTCATACAAAAACCCCTAGATAGAAGGCTGGCCATGCGGTATACCCATTTATGCACGTGCCCCTTAGAATGCAAGTTTTTTTTCTCTAAGAGGACTTATATATTATTAATTTTGCCTGGGATCTTTATACTGCGTAGCAAGTATACACAGTGGACCCACGCTTTTAAACCCCTTCTGAAAGGTGGTCCTGCTACATGTTAGCTTTGCATCTATCTAATATTGCTATCGTCCCAGCAGAACTTGATTATAGACAATAGACTTCTTTCCTTTTCAGCGCAACAGTCGTGGTCGTCGTAAGTTGACTGTAGGAGATTTATGCTGTCGCCATCCTGGTAGCGACTATATAACACTTATAGCAGGCTCCTGGGTTATTATTCCTGGTTCCTCGGCTGGCTGCGTGTCGGCTCCTGGACTACACCTGCGTATATTCTCGATGTTCATGGTCAACTTATATTGTGCGTGCATCGCATCGATTTGGAATTGCAGCGCCAGATTTTAAATAATTCAAAACCAAAAATTCATTTTATTTTAATTTCAATAAAATTATAGATTTATCTGTGAGTACTCGCCAATAAAATTTATTTAAAACAGAAACCTCAAAGCAAAGTAGATGGTTTTCAAAAAATTTGAATTGCATATTGTATAAATTTTGAACTTTATTTTAGTAATCTGATATTGGTTCAGTTGATATGACTAGCTAGATGCAAGGCCATTTCCAAATTAAATTTAAATCATTAAATAAACGAAGTGCCTGTCACCCTATCTTATACTTAAGAGTAAGAATGAAAATTATTTTATGCACTTCAAGAAGAAAAAGCGCGGTACTTACGATTAATTTCTGCTGGTGCTAAATTATTACTTTTATCCCTGTTTTCTTTAAATTGTAATGGTAAATTGTTACATTATCCAACTTACTCTCCTAGCCCGGTGTGACTATTTCTGACTGTTATCAAGGATATTATGAAATTTCATGTATCTTTACCGTTATAAAAGAAAAAGCATCGATATCAAAATATATTTTAACTATTTCCAAGGAGTGCTGGCCAAAAGTTTTTCGTAAAAAAAATTATTTAAAAAAAAATTCTGGTTTAGCATTAAAAATTCTTTGAAGCGAAAACCGCATTAAACTATGAGTTTAATGGCAAATTATTTTAGGAAAACTAGTGTGCAGTTTTTGTATTCTGTTGAGAAACTGACTGACTTTAGTATTCTTTTGAAACTGCACTGGGGCAATTTTGTAACAAATTTTAATTATGTGATGCTGCTAAACTAAAAAACAAGTTATATGTGTTGGAGGGGGTGGTCGGGCCCCTTCCCCCCCCCTTGGATCCGCCACTGACATTAAAAAATATTCACTTAAACCATAATTAGTAGAAATAAATTATTGGCTATTTTATTTTATGCAATTTTTATGACTCTCCTATAACATTTTATTTTGGGCACATCTCAGTTTTCATCAAATCAACAACGATATGCAGATGAAAGGGAAATGGATACCCAACAAACATCAACTTCACAGAACTGTACTAATTTTGTACGTTAACTGCTGGCAACTGCTGGCAAATGGCAACAAAGTTAATACTAAATAGAGATAGATACTAAATCGCCTACATTTATATTTATTGGAGACTGTTAGAAAAGCAACATTTTTGTACAGCATTTGTAGCATTATCTAAGCCATTAAAAAAAAAGTACTATAATTTCAATGTTTATATAGTACGTTTAGACGTTATTGTCAAAAAAATAGTTAAAAGATATGCAGACACATTAAAAGCATTTCCATTTCAATATTAAGAAAACAATTATTTTACTGTGAAAATAAAATATTCACAAAAAAACTTTTTAATAACATTTCGAAGAAGGCACTCTTAAAAAGTACATTTCGCACACTTAAAACTAAAAAGTCATACATAAAAATTTTAAAATGTATCCCTGCAATAAAAATATTTAAAACGTGTCTTCTTAGCTCATATTTGAACTTTGTGCTTATGAACAAAAGTTTTCCATAATTTCCCAAAAAATTGTGAACAAAGTAAATTTTTGTGATCTTTAGTTAAAAAGCACATTTGAATGCATTTTTGTTGCATAAACTACAGTGAAGTCCGCTTATAACGAACCCGTTTATAGCGAACTTCTGGTTAATACGAACCTTTTTTCTTTATACGAAAAGTCATCCATAAATACTCATGTATTGTCTTACTGGTTATAACGATCCCGCTTATAGCGAACTTCCGGATATAGCGAACCTAATTTTAATAATCTAGAATATGTATTTTCCTTTTAAAACGAACTTTATATAAGCAGGCAACGACACGAATGGTTGCAAAGACATGCACAAGACCCAGAATATGATCACGAGTATAAATTCGATAATGATATACTTAATTTAGTAGAAGAACAAGCTAAGAGAAAAATGTGTGACTTCGATTTTAACGATTATGTGACTATTGATAAAGACACTGTAGCAAAAGAAACGTTGACTGATTAGCAAATTATAATCTCTCCGTAACCTCAAACATGGTTTCAAGTGATAATGACGAAGATAATGATGATCCTGTTCAAGATAATTCTGTTGAAGTCACTAAGGTTTATGTTCCAACCATTCGTGAAATGGAAAACAACATTTCGGAAACTCGTAATTTTTTGGAATCACGCCAACTTCCTTGAAAGCTATATAACAGGGAATATTTTTCAAGTAGAAATGTACAAACAAAAATTATGGATTTCACAATAATAAAAAAAAAAAGATTTAGGCTTCTTTAATGTATGTATTACATACCACCATATTATGTACTTTACATATTTATATGTATAACAATAATAATAAACGTCTTTATTCGTATGTATTCTGCCTTTTTCTAAAAATATAAAAATGTATAGTATTTTTTGTAATATTTTTAGTTTTCTTAATCTTGGATACTATTAAAAAACGAAACACAAAAAATTCAACAAAATTTATTTTATACTGTTTATAACGAACCTCGGATATAACGAACCTTTTTAGTTCATTTTTGAGGTTCGTTATATCCGGACTTCACTGTAATTTAGAGGCCTTCAAACCAAAATATTACTCGTTCCACTATTCATAAACTTGTTACCTATTAGTTAAAACACCATGTACAATACTCTATGTGTTATTTTCCCAAAACCACAATTACATCTCATAAATATATGTCCTATGCCTAAATATCCATCCATCCATGTCCATTAATCAATGCAGTTTAAAGCTTATAGCGGTTGAAGCTTTATGTATACTCAAAAATAAATTGGATGCCTCTATTAATTAATTTTTTTCTGAAGTGTGCTAAATAGGTTGTCACATCAAGGACTAACTCAAAAGATAAAAGAAACAAATGCTTATAAAGGTAAAAACTAAGTACCTAGGATCTTCCTTTTTTTATTCAAAAAGTTTATTTATAGACCTTCAAAAGAAGTCATTTTTTTTTAAGGGTGATAATTTTTATCGTGAATTCATGATGTAGGGTGGCAAGGTAGCTCCTTTTCAGAATATTAAATGGAATGCTCTTAGCCGATTTAAAAAAATACGGGGTTCGAAGGTATAAGTTTATTTTTTCTTTACATTCCCAGAACGACTTTTTCTTTTGGTTGAAAGAAGCATCACCAGCCACATGAGTAAATCTACACTAAAAAAAATGCGGAAGTAAAGCTTTTGCTGCGGCACAAAATCATAATTTCCCTTTCCTCTCCCACTTCAGGAATTCAGCATTTGTGGCAAAAATTGACATATCCTGTTCATTGGAAATGGGCCACTATTTTTGGACCGTGGTAGGGCTTGGAATATCCCTTCCCTCAAACGTGACAACAAATAAATTTGCCACATCTTGACAGCGTTTCCCCCGAAATACCATTGAACCATCTGTACTTTTTCCTCAACGCTCAATGTAATATGCGGCTTGACTTGAGCTAGAATTTGCGTGAAAAACAAATACTCACTTCTGATCTGATTCACTGCACACGACGGAATGACGAAAAACTTCGTGAAGACGAGAGGTCACGATGTATTCCCCTACTTTTCCACTACCAGCCCGAATACGGGTCTAAAGCAGCAAAAAATATTTGAAGACACCGCCAAAAATATATTTTTCTCTTTTTCACACATTAAGAACAGCAAGCACTCCATGAATCCTAGAGCTTTTAGCCATACTATATACATATTATTGTGGCTAATTGTACACAGTTTCTTTTTCGGTTATCTTTTAATAACACCTTGTATATTCCTCCCCAACGAACCAGTTCTTCTGCCTCATTAAAGAATTTAATTGATAGATTGACTATGTCTAAAACACGTTCAATACAGGATACAGACATTTCAATAATAATTGTCCCATTAATTTAATTCGCTTAGTGCCTTGTATATATTATTATAGGAGAATAGATCTCGATATAATTGTTTGTTTGTAGATATAATGTTTGATTGGTCTGGCCGGTGTTTAATTGAAATTACTTTGCAACTAATTGGAACTATTATCTCTCTCTCTCTCTCCCCTCCCTAAGGGTCGCACGGAGGTCTAAATGTAGAAATTACGAAGACATTTAACTTTTTTTTGAAATAAACGAAATTATTCTTGTTTATAATGATTTTAGAAAAATAAGAGTGATCGTAAAGACTATTTAGATTTTCACCTTTATACTTAATATATAAGTAGCACAGTTATTAAGGATGGGGCACCATTAACATGAGACAAAAGGTCTCGGTTAAATTAGCTGGAATTTAAATATGCTGTAGATCTGGGTTCTGTTAAGAAAATATAAAAAAATTAAACACTTCTATCTAGCCATTTTCGAGATACAGGCTGTCCAGAAATAGACGATATTTCCATTTATTTAAAGTTTTGTACACTTAAATGGGTAAATGAGATTTTTTTCAGCAAATATGATACAGCTCACTAAACAAACTTTTTTTACATGTTTTTGGTCAGCTTATATATACACAATGTTCAAAAAGTGATTGTTTTTTATTTTAATGCGTTTAATGAAAAATTAAAAATCTTACAAGAATGCACCTTCCTGCAGCTTACTATATTGTTTTAAGACAGGCTTTTTAGTTTAGTTTAAGGAAAAGGGGCGTTCCAATCTTGACATTTTAATAAAAATGTAACTACTTCTTTAAAAATTAAAAAAATTGAAATTAGTGCAACTAAATAATTAACTTAACTCACCTAACAACTGAGCAGACATGCCTCAATATTTAAAAAAAAAACCAAAGCAATTTTATCTTTACACTACTATCGAACCGAACTTCAATTTCAATCAAGAAGAAATTCGATATAAATGAACATTTTTATTTTCATTTTATTGACCACAATTGTTTGCACTTCAATCCATCAAAAAAAAAATTATTGGCATAAGTTGATAAGTCTTATAAATACATATAACATTAATATTCCCTGAGGACAAGTTTTTCCTTACTGTCTGCGTAATTTTTACATTTACACCTCTGTGCGCCTACAAGACAGAGTGGTAAAAACCAAGGTCTTTATACTTTTACACAGGTTGCCTACAGAATTTGACCAGTCATGTGAACCCAACTGGACGACGGTAGATGCGTCATCGGGTTTTTTAGTCTTAGTTGTATGGTTATGCCCAACGATTATAAACACACAGGATTGCTGATTAGCTCGAATCTATCAGCGGTAGGCGGCGCCTTGCTTACGTCACTAGTGGACCTCTGCTCAGCGCGCTTCATTTAATACATATTGCAATCGTGAGTTTTACCCGCTTTTTTCTTGCTTATTTGCAAACAAATTTTTTATTCACTCATTCAAAACAAATGATTTGATAAATTAAGAGTTTGCTCTGTGAGCTGAATTTTTCCACCAGACGATATGTTGGAGTTTCTTTTTTAAATAGTTGAAAGTTTTAGAATAGAAGTAGGATTTTTTCTAAAAGTTTAATCAATTTAAATCATTAGATGTATAATTTATTGTTTTTGTTGCGGATATAATAAAATACACTTATATTATGTAGTAACAAAAAGGTATTTATTTGATATTTCAGATCTAAAATTAAATTGCAATATTTA
This sequence comes from Aspidapion aeneum, assembly GCA_963576565.1. Lineage (NCBI taxonomy): Eukaryota > Metazoa > Arthropoda > Insecta > Coleoptera > Brentidae > Aspidapion > Aspidapion aeneum. The sequence goes on from OY755042.1 coordinate 77,021,449, forward strand.
TTATATTATTATAGCAAAAACCAGTCAGTTTTTGGAGAAAACAGCCAAATAAGATGTGTTTTTCAACTTCTTATGCTTTAAATCAATAGATTTTCATAAGTTTTTTTTCAAATGATTTACATTGTTTGTGTTATGAGTTGTTTTTATCCCACCCAGCGCCCGTTTTCGCTCCTTCTCCTGTAACATGTTTCTGAAAACTTCTATAAAGAGACTAAAAAAACTTGAAGGGATTGTTAACTCCATGGAGATCTAAGACTGTGCAAAGTTTGAGATTCGTAGCTCATTCCGAAATAGAGTTTTAGATAGGTCAAATATCGGCTGAAATGTTTCAAGAAAAGATGGTACGGCGCGTGAACTTGGCGAGGCACTGCCGTGCCCTCAGATTTACCTCCTAAATAGTCAACCACACCGTCAAAAAAATGAAAAAACGCAAAAAAACGGAGGTAAAAACGTCAAAAACACCTTAAAATCACACGAACTCTCAACACAAACAAAGCAAATGGTCCGCTGGTGACGTAAGCAGACACTGTTCGTCTCGCTGAGCGACGCTAACATAGAGTTAAATGGAAATAAGCAATCCTGTGTGTTTATAATCGTTGGGTTATGCCCCTAAAAAACTTTTTTCATATTGTCATATTGATCTTGTACTATGTATGTATGTAGTTCCACTATACGAGGATGGGATGAAAAGTTTCCGGCCTAACATAGAACGCAACACCAAAGTGACTAAATAATAATTTATTTTTCTATATAGTCCCCTTGTAATGTTCAACTGATTTGATGCCACTGAAGTGTGATTTATCCAACTCGTCAAAATAGGCGTTTGTTGCTGCAATAACATCTGAATCTGAAGAAATTTTTTTTCCAGCAAGAAATTTTTTTAGGTATGGAAACAAATAAAAGTTTGACGGGGCTAGGTCTGGCGAATAAGGTGGATGGTTTAACAGTTCAAAGCCTAGCTGATGGATTTTAGATTACAAGAGCGGACTTGTGGCAAGGTGTATTGTCCTTATAAAACAATATTTTCTTTTTTGCCAAACCAGGGCGTTTTTCGCTTATATTGTACTTGAGCTGGTCCAGTAAGTCGCTGTAGTACTCTGAATTTATGGTTCTTCCTTTTTCGAGATAATCTATGAGGACTATCCCTTTAGCGTCCCAAAAGACCGTTGCCATGACCTTTCCAGTAGACGGTACTGCCTTTGCCTTCTTTGGAACTGGTTCGTCCTTTGCCGTCCATTGTTTGGACTGATGCTTCGTTTCAGGGGTATAATGATGAACCCATGTTTCATTAACCGTAATAAATCTACGCAAAAAGTCCCCTGAATCACGTCTAAACAGTGCCAAATCCTCCTCTGAAATGGTTAGGCGCACGAGCTTTTGATCTGGCGTGAGCAAACGCGGCACCCATCGGGAAGATAGCTTTCTCATACCTAAAACTTCACATAAAATATGGTGAACTCGCTCTTTTGATATGCCCACAGCCTCAGCTACCTCTTCCAGTCTTAATCTGCGATCTTTTAGAATTAGTTTGTGAATGGTTTGCACCATTTCTTCAGAAGTTGGCGTTTTTGGCCTGCCAGAACGCGGAGCATCATCAGTGCTAGTACGACCACGTTTAAAGTCCAATACCCAGGTTTTAACTGTGGTATCGGAAGGAGCTGATTCCCCTAGTGTAGCATCTAGTTCAGCTTTTATTTCCGTCGGCGATAACCCTTTGATATGAAAATATTTTATCACGGCTCTTATCTGATTTTTTTTATCTATTGAATGAAATTGAATTGAAACACTGTATAAACTTTCAAAATAAGCAGGACACAAACGACGTAACGCACTCACTTTAAACTTCGAGCATATACTGATCACAAGCAAGGCTCACAAACACGTTGGAACAAGAAAGCAAATCGGGCCTGATATAGGCAAGACCGGAAACTTTTCATCCCATCCTCGTAAGTGTGCACCACCAATTTGTTGTCCCTACGTTTATTAACAGTTTTCGCTAAAATTACGGTTCAGAATATTTTACAACAACTATAGAAACTCTATTTATCTTTTTGTTTGAAACTCGTAGACAAGAAACGATATTTCGGTTAGAGATACTTACTAACCGAAAGGTTGTGTTTAAAATAAATGAAGAGAATGGAAGGCCGAAATTTTGTTTCCACTTTATTTATCTTTATTCGTGCACTCAATCTGGAAAAAGACCTTTCCACGAGGAAATTTAATTTGGTTCTCAGATCAATCAAAGGCTACCAAAAACAGGCTCACAGTAAAAATTAACAAGAGACTTTGCAGACTTTGGGAAAATACTTTAAAGTTTTCCTAGAGGAAAAATTCGTTACCTTGGGCTGCGCAAAAGAAAATAATGGATTAATTTGGCAAAAACTTAATAGCCCTTGAAGTACTCACTTTCTCAAAGTTCACAAAGCAAAAAATATAAGTCAAATAATTTTGGGTTTTAAGAAACCAAGTTATTCAAGGCCATTGCCTTTTAGCAAAAAGGATCCTTAGAAACAAGAAGCAGTATTCAAACTAGGTTAAGTTTTAAACAAAAAGTTACTAGTAAGAAATTGAGAAATACAGGAAACGAGATGGCCATTTTTTTTTCACAAGACCTGGTTCCAAACTCTCTAAAAATCTGCTTGATTGCAATACAATACAAGTGAGTGCTGTAACAGGTAAATTTTACCTGGTGATAAGTCGGTAAAAGTTCAGAACAAGAACTATTATCGCCAAAACCATCAAAAATATTGCTATTGTGAAGCTTGTTTTTTAGGGAATTTAAATGTATATAGCAATATACAAAGTATTCTCTTCAAAAAAATCAACTTTTTGCCAACAAATTGTAAGGAAAAGAGAGTTTCAGCTATAGAAGAACACTCTATAATCTAAAAATTGAATTGAAAACAGCTGAAATAAAATAATTCGCAAAAAAAGGTGAATATTTATTTACGTGGCCCACGCCAGATATCGCATTTCTCACGCTTAGACCTTTTTTTATTGACATATATCTCCAGTAAAGGGTTCAAAAAAACGCTTGGAAACTGTCCAAAAAATACATAAACAAAACAGGGCCTAAAATAAATAAGAAATATTAAAGAAATAGAAAGTATACCTAAATCATGCCTCCAAAACAGGCTCCGGCACGAAATAGCGGGTACTAAAATAGCGATTGTAACAAAATAGCCATGTAACCAAATAGAATTCGGTTCGGTTCAGTTCAAACCAAATTCGGTTTGGTTCGGATTCACACCTTTTAGGAATCTCGGGAAAAAAGTCAGGGAAGTTTTCTTTCTGAAAAAATTTGCTGGTTCGGTTTGGTTCGGTTCGGATTTACACCCTCTAGGATGCCGGAAAAGAAGTTAGGGAAATTTTCTTTTTCAAAAAATATGCTGGTTCGGTTCGGATTTACACCCTCTAGATTGCCGGGAAAGAAGTCATGCGTTGTTTTGGTTATCCCTATTTTAATAGTCGCTCTTTCATTACATTGCTATTTTGATGGTCGCTATTTCATTACTCGCCATTTTGTACGTCGCTATTTTGTACATCGCCATCTCATAAAACCCTTAAAATTCACTTAAAGGCGCGTTGACAATTGAGGAGAAATCCGGATGTCTGCAAAGCCGAACGAGCATGCTTTCGAGGCGCGGCAAACCACATTCGGTTTTGCGATGCATGAACCCGCGGCATGCGGACGTCATTCAATCAAAGTCAGTATTTCAAAGGAAAATTTTATCGTATATGGATGGCATTTCTTTATCTTAATGTGTGTATTCAGTTGGGCATTAACGCGAACGAGGCATTCATTCGGTCTCGACGCGAGGCATTTAATTTTTATCACAAAAATATCGTTTTTAAATTACTTAAGGACCTCAACCCCGTTTTACCACATATAGGTATCCCATTTTACTCCTTATGCAAGGCAAAATGGGGCCAGGTAACTTTTTGCAAAAATCCAAAAAAAATATGATTTAATTGATGAGTTTTAAATCCTTTAAACTAAAACTGGAAACAATTTAATTCTAGACGGCTTCTTTCACTGTCAAGCTTGTATAAACTCATACAAAGAACAGAAATAAATTTTGGAAAGATTTTGCCAGTTTCCCATTTAGTCTAATGATATAATTTTTTAGTCGTTCAAAACCATCCAAAACGAATTTTCAACCATTTAGACACCCCTGTCTCAGAACCTTTTAAAATGATGAAAACGACTTAAAAGTTTTCCCGGTCGAATACAAACTTTTTTATTTCTCCCCCATTTGTTTTTTGGTGGATAAGTTTTAAAAAGGAAAAAATGCTGTGACAGTTAAATGTTGTAAGGGGTTAAAAAAAATTGCACTGTGGGTATCAAACGTTTACTTTTTATCCCGCATTATGGGAATAAAAGTGTCACTTTTTATTTTCGGGCTGAAAAGTGATGGATGTCGGATAAAAAGTAGAAAATTGGGATAAAAAGTGACATATAACCAGATAAAAAGTAAAAATTCAAAAAAAAATCATAAAAATCTAAAAACTCCAAAAAAAATATTATGTATGCGAAAAATTGCGTAAAAACTTCATTATAAAAGTGTGTCTTTTATTCCCTCAATAAATTTCAGCCTTTCGCCTGGGGATAAACACTGGTACTTTTATCCCATGGTATATAATATACTATTATTACGAGGTTTAGACAGGGTGTTTCAGAGTTGTATTGCCAAAAGCCCAAGGTAGATTCCTCGCATAAAAATACATGGTGTTAAAGTTTTATAAGATATAAAAAATATATATTTTTTTATATCTGCTAAGCCACTGTAGATATTTGTCTAAAATTTGTTAAAGGCATTCCACGTATCAATGGGTATTTTTCCATGAGCAGCACTTTTTTTTATTTATACCAGTGCTGTCCGCACGGGACGTAAACTCAATTTTTTGATGAAATAAAAATTATCACTTAAGTTTTAGCGATCTCGCCATGCTTGTAAGTGGTTTTTTAATTTTTTTAAGCAAAAATAGTGCGGTTTACAAAAAAAACTCAAGAAATAACATTTGTTCCAAAATAAATAGTAATTTTAAAAATATTGAGTTTTAGTCCCGTGCGGACGGCACTGGTATAAATTTTTAAAAATTGCTGTCCATAAGAAAATTCCTTTTAATAGGTAGAATGCCTCTACCGAATTTTAGACAAATACTATATATAATTTTTTTATAAAATTTTAACACCATGTATTTTTAAAACGAGGCATTTTAGGACACATGTTCATTTGAACTTTTTTTCATATTTTCATGAGAGGAATCTACCCTGGATTTTTGACGATACAACTCTAAAACACCCTGTATAGTTGTGTCCACTAGTTTTTCGCAGATATTTTCGTCGCTATGCTATGCAATGCGATATTCAGTACATGACTCGTATGATTCGCAAGACTTTATTTGTGGTAAATTATCAAAGCCTCAAAAATCGACTTACCTCTTTCCGTGCACTTTTCAACGCAATCTTTTACAACGGTGCCTTCACTTGTGTATTTCTGCAAAAAAAAAATCCTGTAATTCAGTTTTTTCAATATAAACGCATTCTTTTGGGTAACAATTTTTTTTTCAAAAAGATATGCTAAATTTTTGTAAATTGATCGCAAACATATCCTAACTGGTCCATTGAGGAGATTTTTTCAGAGAAGAAAGGCAAGAAGTGTGTTTGGACAGGTAAAGATACGTTTAAGATCAATTAACGAAGTTTAGGATAAAGCTTAAACTCTCAAAAGGGGGACAGAAAATTGAGTTTAAGTAAATAATCTTTCAAAAAAATGCTATTTAAAAATATGTTTTTCAAAAAAGTTGAAACCAAATTTTTCAAAAACACTTTTTTTGAAAACATTTTTAATAAATGTAGTATATTTTGGCAACACACTATTTATCAAATTGGTCTAGGGGACAGACTGATTATTAATTTTAATATTATTTATTTCAGGCACTGATGATGACCACAAAGTGGTCGAAATCCCTCTGCCAAATAAATAAATGAAAATAAACACAAAATACAAAACTCTATTTTTGCATTTGAAAAAACTTGCACGCATCCAAAACCCCTTCTTTATAATTACAATTGATAATTTGACAATATATTTGAAAAAGATTGAAATTTAACAAATCTGGAAATTTGTTAACCTGTAATTATAAAAACTTAAAAAACTCGTGGCTTTATAGTATGTACAATTTTTTTAAGCGAAAATTTTAATTAAAATAAATGAATCCATGATGAATCTGATACCTTCCTAGCTAGCCTATTAGCACTCTTCAAGTGAAGCCATGATATATTAGCCTTGAAAAAAGTTTTTTGTAAATATCTCAGAAACTAAGGCTCTTACGAAGTTTTTGGTTATAACACAAATTATTGAGGAAAATGTAGTCTACTATATTCCGAAAACCGCTTATTGATACGATGTTCCGTGAAAAAGTAAGCAATTTAAAAAAAAATTAATTGTCAAAAAACTCATTAGCATTAATAGATTTTGACCAAAATCTAATTAACTTGTTAGAGTGTTGAAGACTAAGAGGCTAAGATATGTTAAAAGAAAACACTGTTGTCAAATGTTGACTTGGAAATAAATTATTAAACTGCAGGAAATTATCCAGCACGGCATACTTCCTCAATACGTACTTATAACCATGGGCGTAGTCAGGGTCTTGCTCAGGGTGGGGCAAAAAAGCAAAAAAATGTACAATTGTGAATAAACCTTGATAAAACGTCTAACTAAATGAGCTAAAGCCAAGATGGGGCAGGAGACAAGCCACGATGGGGCAAGTGCCCCACCCTGCCCCACCCTGACTACGCCCATGCTTATAACTATTTGGTTTACCGGTTTTCAAAATAATAAATAAAACTTCTTAAGGGGGCCTTATTTGGGACAGGTAACTTATTGTAAAATTACTACATATTGTTCTTGCAGAACTTGACACTTGATAACAGCAATCCATTGCCAAAAAAACTATACAGGTTTTCTTAGGGTCACTCATCGTAAAGCTTGTCTTTAGGATTAGTGTCCTTAGTTTTTCTTAAGGTCACTTATCGTAAAGTAAGCTTTACAGGTAGCGAAGTCTGACTTGGATTTTCTACTTTTGGGTTATAATTCTTGACATGTTTTTCTCGGATTCGCATTGGCGGCTCGTTTTTATTTTGAAAACGTGGTTTTCACACAGTCTAAAGATCTATTTAATAATAATACAGTTTCAAGATACTTTGAAGCAGCATAACTTTATATCTAAATATATAAATTTATATGGTTTAGATACCTTCAGAGTGTGTAAAACAACATCTTTAAGGTCCATGCAAAACTAAGGAAAATATGTCAATAATAATAACAGAAAAATAGAAAATCAATATCAGGCTTCGCTCCCTATAAAGCTTGTCTTTACGATGAGTGTCCTAAGGTTTTCTGCATTATTTTCTCTATACATCAAAACTTCATTATGAGACACTGTGTACAATATATCCTGAATTGACCCTATAAACCCTATCTAAAGACCCAGTATGTATGACAACATTTAAAAACATCTCAAACATACAGCGTCTGTAACCCTAACAAACTAATCCGTTGTCCTGTTTCTGGTTAGACATATCAAAAATAAAAATCCCGAAAAATCTCGAAACATATCTCGCGTCCCTAGCTTGCATGGGCGCATCCAAGCCTTAGATTTTTTGACATTTTTTCCACATATTTCATGAAAAACACACAAAAAATAGCTTAAAATTCGTCATGAGGCTTCGGGCCCCCCAAGAGGCCTTGGTCCTCCCCAAAACATATTCCTGGGTGCGCCGCTGCTAGCTTGTGTCTAGCATTTATTATATAGGGAATAAAAACTTTGGGGCTAACAGAGCCTTAAAAGATTTACGAAAAGTTTAGGTTTCTATCAGCTACGATTGGATGCTCAGCTTTGTTTTGAGTTTTTGTAAAATTTTTAACAATACAATTTTACCCGCCGTGATGTGCCAAAAGTTTTTTGTACGAGTGTTCGAAAAAAGAACTTTTTACACCAATTTTATTTTAAAGTAACAAAACCCAGCATCAAGTAACTATAAAGTTGATTTTAGTTAAAATATATACCCAGCGAGCTATTTAAATCAGTGGCGGCTCGTGACTTGTAAAACTGATGAAGCACCAATGCCAAAAATGAAGAAAAAAATCATTCATGAAATGGGAATAAATGATCAAATGCAATGTGTATTTTCTTCCAATTTTCCCTTTCCATGATTGTCGAAAAATTTTATTTTCTACAAATATAATAAATATACTTAGGTACTCACTTTAAATCTAAAAACATAAATTACAGTTTGTAAACAAGCGGTATCCTTCTTTCTTTTAACAATACAAACTTTTATCAATTACAGTCGAATCTCTATAACTCGAACTTAAAGGGACAACCAAAACAGAGCGAGTTGTGGAGAGTTCAAGTTATAGAAATTCGAGTTAAAGAGGTTAAAATACATATAAAAAGTTCAGGGACCACTTAAAATGTTCGAGTTATAGAGAGGTTCGAGTTTTGCCATTTTTATACAAAGTCTGTAAAAGTTCTTTTTTTATGGAAAAAATTGCCAGCCCGGAAAGTTTATTTTGGGTCATTTTTGATCGTAACTGGAATAGTTAAAACAAGATTACAAAGTTTTTTAGTTTCACTAAAAATTTCACATAAATTTAACTTTTAGGCACTTAAAATGTTAGTCTTTATAAATTACTGATAATTCATTTTTTAATATCATATATATATATATATATATATATATATATATATATATATATATATATATATATACATATATCAAACTTTTTTATATCCATTTTCTAAACAATCAATACATTTTTTGGGAAAATTTTTCGAATATTCATCGAACTTGGAGGTGTGTAGTACTGCAACAAATTCTAATTTTTTAAAATCTTTAATCCTTGTTTGTAACTGAAAAGTTATATTATCCAAAATTTCGTACTATAATAAATTATATTCCTTAAAAATAGTTTCCTCAGAATTTTTAAGGACAATTGGAGCTCCTGTTACATTTTTAGTTTTCTCGAATATATCTTCAAAAACTTCATATTTATCTTGTAATCTTGAACAACATATTTTAATTTGACTGATGCACATATTTACATCTACGTTAACTTGTTGCAAAAATTGATACAGGATATTTTAATAGTGGTAAATATCTTAAAAATTAAAATCAAAAAAAAGAATTTAAAACTTTCAGTTTTTGAAAAAAACCTTTTGCCATAAGTGTAGACTCTGATTTTGAAGCTTCGAGAAAACTCCTTGCCACTTTTTTTTTGTCTTGACTTAAAATATTTAAGTCTGGCGTTGGTCCATTTTTCAAGATTTCCGTCTTTTCAAAATTACTGCGGCGTTGAAATGGTACATTTTTTAAATAAAAATACAGCATGCTCAAAACAATGACTAATTAGGTAATTGGTTGGCGAATGACTCAAAACAGGTGGCTAAGGTCACTATATAACGAAGTTCCTTCTAAGAAGGAACTTCGTTATATAGTGACCTTACAGGTGGCGGGTGTTACATAATTTGCATGGATGCGACAAAATCTTTCCAGCGATTTATTTAATTGATAGATTCGCATTATAGAGTTTTTAGTCTTCGAACGACCTCAATAATTTTCCGCCACGTGATGTGGACCAGACGCGATATGACCACCCGCAGCGTAAGTGAGCGCCTCATGGAAACCCAAAATTTAGCGAATTCTAAAGCCAAGTTTATGCAGGGAAAAATATTTTTTTGAAATATTTTATTATTTCATATTATATTGTTAAAAGCATTCCAGTAAAACAAAAAACTAAGGGTTTTGTGCTTTAAATTATGTAAGGCCAGCGTGGCATGCTGATGCACACAAATTCATCACTTTTTTAATCGCCTCACCTAGCCATGCAGTCAAGCGCGCGAGTCACAGAAGAGTTCAGTTCAGTCCGCTAGGGCCAATATATTATGGCGCGAGTTGCAAATGACGATTCAGTTTATCTATTCGTTTCATGTTGCAGGTTCCTTTTTATCTGTGGATTTAATGAAAAAACACAAAGTTTAAGTAGCAGAGGGTGGAAAAGCTTTTCATGTTGTAGGTTCCTTTTTATCTGTGGATTTAATGAAAAAACACAAAGTTTAAGTAGCAGAGGGTGGAAAAGCTTGGTAAATAATTTAAAATTTATTCTAATTTTTTTTTAAGTTGGTGAGGCGCCGCCTCACTTGCCTCATCTGACGAGCCGCCACTGATTTAAATGCTCTTTAGTTATTCTTAATAACTTTGAATATGTACACCAAACGAAATAATTAATATGGTAATATAATTTAAGGTGCTTATACTTTTCTGAGAACACTTATTTTAAAACTTCTCTAACCCTAATCAAAATCTGGGATCGTTTATCAAAATTTCACCAAAAATAAATTATATTTAAACAAAAAACCAATTAACAAAGTTCTCCCCGAAAAATTTTACGATTGATCTTGATTTCTTATCTTTTTATGTAAGAGTAAAAGACAGTTTAATTACAAAAACCGAAATGGAATTTTCCAAAATCGCTATTTGGAGAAGTCGAAGGATTAACGCTATGCTATGGTCCGAAGCCGCTTCCGCATTACATGGCAAACTAGGCAAGCATTTGACATTTTTACCTTGCTAGCCCGCGCAGTAATGGCGCTCCTCCTAGCCCGCGCAGCAATAGCTGTTTTCGACAAACCAAAAATTTGTGAGGTAACGTCGAAAATGTGTTATTTGGGTGTATTTTGACCTTTCTACCGGGTGGGCCAAAAATAACCGGATAATTTTTTTTTCATTATAACTTTTGAACTATCGATTTTAATGGGACAAACTGCACTTGACAGATAATTAATCAGAGTTTTGAATAAATAATTTTTTTTGTCCGCCATTTCCAAATCCAAGATGGAGGACAAAATAAAATTGTACCCTTCAAAAATGCTCGTTTATTCTTGTGTTGCGAACATGTTTTAATAGTTTTTTTAAATCACTAAATAAGTAGCATTCTTGCCACGCATATCAAGGTATGAATTAGCAACATCGGTTCGGTGGTTCTAAACAAAATAATTTTTGTTTTAACCATTGTTTTGAATATTATACTGTTGCCTTGCCAATCATGTCTGCATTTATTTCGTTATAAATTCATTACTACTGAACCGATGAAATCAAAAATATTCTGGTGAGAATTGATTGCTTTTCAAAGATCATGATCAAAATTTATAAACATCTTAAAATTTAAGATGGTGGACAGAATCATAATTGATTCTTCAAAATGGCATGTTAAGTTTTATTTTCTGAAAATGTTTTAGCTTCTTTTTTAATTTATAGAAAAGCACTACTTTTCCTTCGCACAACAAGGTATAAATTATTAAAATCTGTTTTGTGGTTCTTCAAAAATCTATTTTTGTTTCAGTCATTGTTTTACAGATTATACGATTGCATTGTCCAAACCGATATTAGTGAAATAAAAAAAATCATAGTGAGAATTGATTGTTCTTTAAAGTTTATAATCGAAATTTGCCGCCATCGTAGAAGTTAGGATGCCCCTTTGTGAGTGTGGCCGGGTTGAGGATCTGAACCACATTTTCTTTGAGTGCCCTATAAATGTTATACCAAACTTTGACGTATACTCTGCCCTGGCGGAAACCGGTGTGGCCCGACCTTTCAACATTCAAACAGCCATAAAAAAATTTTCAACAGAAAAAATTAAATTAATTTTGACCTTTCTGGCTATAAATAAAATAAATCTCTAAATAACAAAAAATAATAAATAAATAAAACAAAACCTTACCTTTAAGGTTGCATTTCAAATTTAAATTTGAATTAAAAAAAAATTATTTGATTTTTGATAGATTTAGAAAGGGAAAAAAAAAGAATTTTGTTTTTGGAAAAACGGTCACTTACCTTTTGATCCTGTAAATCTTTAATTGTTATTAATGATAGTATGAATGATTAACAAACCAACCCAGTATACCCAAGCCAAGACTCTTGCAAGAAAGCACGAAAGAAAAAAAACAGAAAACACTACGCGACCAACCCAACCAGAAGAACAAGAACATAACCAGAGAAGAACCACTACCAAGAATACCAAAGCTACAGAGCTCCAGTAGGGTCCAGAACCCGACACAACTGAAGCTCATCGATTTGAGCTGGCCAATTGTCCATGAAGGACAGCGCCATTTGAGAAAACCAGCAGCAGCAGCAGCAGAAGTTAGGATGCCGGAAATAATGATACTTGACCCTTTAAAGAGGCACGTTTATTCTTATTTTTAAAAAATGTTTTAGTTTTTTTTTAATTTATAGAAAAGCACTTAATTAATTTTTCTCTTTTTTTGCGGGAGAAAAGTAATGTTTTCTATAAATTTAAGAAAAAAAACAAAAACATTTTCGGAAAATAAGAATAAGCACGCCATTTTGAAGCACACCGATTTTACAAATTTTCACCTTCTTGTGTGAGGGAAAAGTAGTGCTTTTCTACAAATTAAAAAAAAAACTAAAACATTTGCGGAAATTAAGAATAAACACGTCATTTTCAAGAATTAAGTATGATTCTGTCCGCCATCCTAAAATTTAAGTTGACGAAAAATTTTGATCATGATCTTTAAAAAGCAATCAATTCTCACTAGGATGTTTCCTATTTCATTAAAATCGGTTCAGTAGTAATAAATTTATAAGGAAATAAATGTAGACATGATTGGCAAGGCAATCGTATAATATGCAAAATAATGGTTGAAACAAAAATATTTTTTTAGAACCACTGAACCGATTTTGCTAATTCGTACCTTGTTGTGCGTGGCAAGAATGCAGCTATTTTACTAATTAAAAAAAATAATTTAGACATGTTCGCAACACGAGAATAAACGAGCATCTTTAAAGGGTACATTTTAATTTCGTCCGCCATCATGGATTTTGAGATGGTGGACAAAAAAATACATTCAGTCAAAACTCTGATTAATTCTCTGCCAATTGCAGTTTGTCCCATTAAAATCGATTGTATAGTTTAAACGTTATAATGAAAATAAAATTGTCCGGTTTATTTTGGCCCACCCGGTATATCGACGTGAAGTCGTTCCTGTGTTGTGCGTGTCTTTCTGTAACACGAGAGCTGCTAACGCGCTAAACCGATTTTCACAAAATTTTCAGGCAAAATATTGTACAAAACTCTAAAGAGCTGATTAGATTTTGGTCAAAATCCATTAATGCTCATGACAGTTTTTTGACAGTTTAAAAATTGAAAATATGCTAACTTTTTAACAGAGCTTTGTATTAATAAGTTGTTTTCGGAACATAGTAGAGCACGTTTTCTCAATAATTTATGTTATTACTAAACACTCGTAGGAGATATTTACAAAACCGTTTTTAAGGCTGATATAGCGTGGTATGCTAATGGGCTAGGAAGGTGTCATTTATTTATGTTTGAAGCTTGTCCCATTCGGTAAACTTTAAACACAACAAATGCTTGCCTACTTTGCAATGTAATTTAATAAGATGGTGACCCATTAATTAATTAAAATTAAAAGGAAAAAATCTTCCATAAACTTTAATTTATAGAGCATTTCACATAATTTTTGGAAAGTATGGGGGTACTCTTATTGAAAGAAAGGTAAAACTGAAAGTTAGAAAGCAATAAGAAGGTCTATACCTAGCCTAAAATTTTCCGAGAAAATAAAAAAATCCGGTGTTTTCGTTTCTTATATTCATCTCCTACATTTTTTTGGTTTTTCACGGGTTACCTTTTTTGTTTTAAATACGATGTAATTTCTTTAGAATAAAATATTTAATTCTCCATTTTTTTTAATCAGTAGCGTTTTTTTTTATTAAAAAGTTTATTTTGATATGGCGTAAAATTACTATAAAACAAAATTCAAAGAAATATGAAAGAGTGAAAAATACTTTTTTAAAACTCCAATATAAATTTTTGAGCAACGACAATATCAACAATAGCGGCGGAAAGTCCAAAAGGTCAAAATGCAAAACCAGGTCACATAACAATAAAAGATACTAAATACAATGGAATCGAAAAAGTCAAAAATCGAAAGCCTGACCTAATTAGTTTAAAACACATGCTAACTATTTTAAAATTTCGACCTTTTGTATTTTCGATTTTTTAATTTTCGACCTTTCAAACTTTCAACCTTTTCTTTTTTGACTTTCTGTCTGTCCAATAATATAAATACAATGGAATCGAAAAAGTCAGAAATCGAAAGCCTGACCTAATTAGTTTAAAACACATGCTAACTATTTTAAAATTTCGACATTTTGTATTTTCGATTTTTTAATTTTCGACCTTTCAAACTTTCAACCTTTTCTTTTTTGACTTTCTGTCTGTCCAATAATACCACAAAGAAGATGAAATTTGATTTTATATGTTGCGCTAATTTCATTTTGCTTTTTTAAACTGCTTAATCTGAGGGCACGGCATCGGCAGTGCCTTGCCAAGTTCGCGCGCCGTTCCATCTTTTCTTGAAACATTTCAGCCGATATTTGACCTATCTAAAACTCTACTTCGGAATGAGCTACGAATCTTAAACTTTGCACAGTAGTAGATCTTCATGGAGTTAACAACCCCTGCATGTTTCATGGAATTCCATGTAGTAGTAAAGTAGTTACGAAATTTCAAAAAACGTCGAAAGTGGCACTCACTCACTCACTCATGTATAGATCATCAAAATTCTATTGTACTTCCAGACATGCTACAAAGCTGAAATTTGGCAGACTGATAGAAATTATGACCAAACCCCTGGAAAAAATCAAAAAACCCAAAAATTCTAATTTAGTCCCCTCCCCTATACATGTAAAGTTATGTAAAAATAACATTGCCCATTTCCAGAAATGGCAGACTGATAGGAACTATGATAAAACTATAGAAAAAAATTTAAAAACCCCAAAATTATAATTTATTTTCCTCCCCTATAAATGTAAAGTAATGTAAAAGTAACATTGCCCACTTCCGGACACGCTAGAGAGCTGAGCTTTGGAAGGCCAATAGTAACTATGATAAAACTATAGAGAAAAATTAAAACACCCCAAAATTCTAATTTATTTTCCTCCCCTATAAATGTAAAATTGTGTAAAAGTAACATTGCCCACTTCCAGAAACGCTCGAGAGCTGAGCTTTGGAAGGCCGATAGGAACTATGATAAAACTATAAAAGAAAATTAAAAAACCCCAAAAGATGCAAATGACTCTTAGGCACACACATTTTTCCAAAGTAAAAGTAAAAGTTTTTTACTCCATTTAAACATAGACGTCCCAACCGAAAAAAAACATTGTTAAAAAAATGGTTTCCAGAACATAGTTTTTTTCAGAGGAATATAATTAACGAGGTCCCTTTTTAGGTTTCAAATTAAAATAAAATTTAAAAATAAATTTTTTGATTTAAAAAAATTAACTTGATTAAAGGTAAGTTTTAAAAACGAAAACACCGCTTTTTTTTGGAAAACTTTGAGGTATGTAAAAAAATGGTTTAACGCAAAAGCTCTAGACGTTTTCATTTAACAACTTTTATAATTAACTTTTTTACGCAGAAAGTCTAGTTTCGCTGGAAATCATAAAAAACCCTTATGCACCCTAATAGTTCACTCAATTTCACCCTAATAACTCGGATCGAGTCTAATTTATTGTTCCCGTTTGCTGTCCTACTAGTCCTTCCCTTTTTAATAGTTTTCATGCTGTTCTTAAAGATGATCTTTATCACATTAAAAATATTGACCATAAAAGCTTATGGTTTTTAAACATGCTAAACATGATGCTGATGGTAAACGCTAACCATTTTTAAAAGCTTGTAAAATGAAAGCTATAACATTTATATGTTATAGCTTTGATTTTACAAACTTTTAAAAATGGATAGCGTTTACCATCAGCATCATGTTTAGCATGTTTAGCTATAACATTTATATGTTATAGCTTTGATTTTACAAGCTTGTAAAAATGGATAGCGTTTACCATCAGCATCATGTTTAGCATGTTTAAAAAGGGAATTTCGGTATCTTCTATATATAACATACTTCTCTTTAGAAAAGTCATAGTTTTTACTTAAGATTGTACCCATATATACATTGCGACTTTTAAAGGCATCGTAAGTAGCCTAGACTTGTATGTATTAAAGCATCTCTACCTACTACATTTTGCTATCCACACTCTAGAGGATTTTTCCGGACTTTGAATTTTTCCCCTCAGGAAAACTTTGAAAACTTTTACAAACTACGCTACCTATGCTACTTAAGATAACATACAGCTTTATTTTTCGTTTCTTTTTATCAGTTAGGAATAATGGAGTTGCAATTTCAAGTATAGCATTTCTAAAGTTTAAACTTTTGTTCACAGCAGAAAGTAATTTAAAAATACGACGATTGTGTTTGCCTAAGTTTTCAAAACGGGCAACAAGGTAAACCGATTTATTATTTATTACAATCAGTTATCTTAAGCAATTACCAAAAAGCCTAAACAAAGCCTCGGAGCAATGGATGGAAACTCTCGAAGACGAAAAAAGCAAAGACAAAGGACTATGAATATAGCTACATGGAACGTACAGGGAGTGAATCAAAAGTTGGACATTATTGCAACTGAAGTGCAGAATTGTAAGATCGATATTATTGCACTCACAGAGACAAAAAAGAAAGGAACAGGTACGAATAGTGTCGGCAATTTTGTCCATATATTTACTGGAGTCCCAAAAGAAAGCAGAGCAGCCAGAGGGGTATCCTTGTTAATAAAGAAAAATCTAAAGAATAAAACTACAGACTACGATTGCATTAGTGAAAACATACTTCGAGTGAACATGAAGATGCTTGGACATAATATAAGCATAATAGCAGTCTACGCACCATCAGATGACGAAAGAGTAGCTACAAAACAAATGTTCTTTGACCAACTGGATGAGACTATCACCAAAATCGGTAATACCAGAGAAATAATTATGCTTGGCGATTTTAATAGCCGAACTGGTAGACAAACCTAGAGCAAAGTGATAGGACCATTTGGAGAGGAAGTAACAAATGATAATGGCTTAAGACTGATGCAATTGTGTGAAACCCACAACCTAAAAATAAATAATGGTTTTTTTAAACAAAAGGATAGTCATCGATATACCTGGATTCAGCCAACAAGAAATCCTAAATCAATCATTGATTATGCTATAGGTAGACAACACTCGCAATTAAAGTGGTATGATATGCGAGCACTTCGTGGTGTTACCTGTGGATCTGACCACCATCTGGTAAAAGCAAAAATATTATTCCCTTTAAGAAAAACAAATAAGGACGAAAGTATTAGAGAAAATGAAAACCTAGAGTGCATCGAAGACAATCAAAAATACAACTTTAGAAGTCTAGAAATCGAAAGTACTCAAAGATTGTATCAGAACCGATTAGATCAAAAATTAATTAACACAAATCACTCATTTGAAGAGATATATACAAACATAATAAAAAGCTTGAAGGAAGCAAGCAATGAAGCTGTTGGATACCAAGATAATAGAAATAACAGGAAGATGTGGTGGACGTAGAAAATACAGGAAATGGTCAAAGAGAAAAAACGCACATACTTGAAATGGCTCAGTACTAAAGAGCAAAGAGACCTAGTAATATACAGGGAAACCAGAAGACAGCTAAGAAGTTGGATACGCACAGAAAAAATGAAATGTTTAAGCGAAAATGCCACGATATAAATACACACGTAGGAGGTAGGCAGAGCTCTGTAGTATGGAAATTCATTTCTACAGTAAAAAACCCAACAAAAGAAAAAGTAAACATCCAGATCATCAAACCAGAACAATGGACAGAACACTACAAGGGACTGCTGCAGGAGACGAGACCCGAATATCTAACAGCCTCTCCGAGGAGAGACATAGAAGTACATGGAGAGGAAGTAATCATCGAAAAAGAAATGATAAAGAATAGTATAAAAAAGCTTAAATCCGGAAAAGCTAGCGGACCTGGGGGAATATATGCTGAAATGCTCAAATATGGATCAGAGAAACTACTCGAAAATCTCACATATATTATCAATCAATGCATAAACGGACATCCAGTACCTAATGATTGGAAAATTGCATTCATATCCTCAATACATAAAAAAGGAAACAGCACTCTAAGTAGATTGTACGGTAGGATTCTTAGAGATCTAATAGAGAATGATTTTCATGAACAAGAAGAACAGCAAAGTGGGTTTCGTGCAGGCAGATCTTGTAGTGATAATGTTTTTTGTCTTAAACAAGTAATTGAGAAAAGAAGCGCCAGAAATATAGAGACTCATGTTACCTTTGTGGACCTACAAAAACCATATGATACCGTTCCAGTAGAAAAATTATGGACGGTGTTGGAACAAACTAATTTCAATCATACATACATAAAAGCGATAAAAGAACTATACAAAGGGTCAAAATCTAAAATTAAAATTGGAAATCGACTTTCAAAAGAATTCCTGGTAACAAAAGGCTTAAGACAGGTATGTTGTATCTCTCCAACTCTTTTTAAAATATATATCGCAGTGGCTCTAAAAAACTGGAAACGTAAAGTGCACGGCATGGGAATACAACTTAACGACCGATTTACTATATACACACTACAGTTTGCTGACGACCAAGTAATTGTAGCTAATGATAAAGAAGACATGGAGTATATGATGAGAACTTTAACGGAAGAATACCAAAAGTGGGGACTAACAGTGAACGTGGACAAGACACAGTACTTATGTATTGGAAACGAATCCAGTGAGTTAGAACTAGACAATGGACAAACAATATCTCCATGCAATGAGTATATATACTTGGGTGTCACATTTGATAAAACAGGAACAGACTGTAAAGAATTGGAAAAAAAAATAGTAAAAGCAAAAAAGGTTATTGGATGTCTTAACAGTATTTTATGGAGCAGAGAGATAAGAAAGAATGTAAAATTTAACATATATGAAACAATGGTAAAAAGCACGCTGTTGTATGGAATACAGACTTGTCGCGTAACAGAAAAATACAAAACAAAAATGGAAAGTGTCGAAATGGATGCAATAAGAAGATCAATGAGAATATCTAGATTAGATCACATAAGAAATGGGATCATAAAAGAAAGAATGGGAATCGAGGGAAGCATAACGGATGACATCACTAAAAGGCAATTGATATGGTACGGCCATGTACAACGGATGAACGACGAAAGATTACCAAAACAGGTCCTAGAGTGGCAACCAGTAGGGCGCAGAAAAAGAGGACGTCCTAAACTAGAATGGCAACAGTCAATCCAAAGATCAATGAGTCAAAAGAATCTGACAGAAGATGATTGTCAGGATCGAAGGAGGTGGAGAATAGGCGTCGGACAACGTAGAAAAACGTTCTAAATCGACATAGTAGTAGTAGTATCTTAAGAAAAGTTTTTGCAAAAAAAAATACTTCAGGTTATAGGGTACAAAACACAACTGATAGATATAAATATTAACAAATAAAATAATGCCAGGTAAGGCAGTATTCAAACAGTTTTAAATTGTAGAATTTTTCAAAATTGACACATCAATGTCGAATTCAAAAAAGTGGGTTATTTATCTTGATTAATTCAAAAAACTTTTGGGCTTTTTTTTAATCCATAAAATAGTCTGCTCTTTGTACGATTGTCTCTATTAAGCCTTTTAATTATTGTAGTTTTAAGTAACTTTAATTTAATAAAAACTCAAGAGCGTTTTAAACTAAATGTGTATTTTATAAGACCCAAAGAACCATAGATAAAGGATTTGCGGCGCGGTTCAATGAGTTTTTATTAGATAGGCAACTCCGGCTGTTTGACAGGTCGTTAGCTCTGTGGCGCCCATTGCAGAGCTTAGTGACGAACTAAAAGGCGGGGCGGGAAATTTGAATCGCCTTTTATAATAAATTTTCTTTAATTTTAAAGTTTTTTTTGAAATTTTTAATCAGTCAATATTTTATAAAGACATACAATGTCTTTATAAGATATAAACAGATTGAAAATGATATATAAAATGCAATAAATAAAACAAAGCTACAAATTAACGACGAACTATTGATGGAATAATACATAGTCTAATTGATTGGTAAAATAAAATATAATGCAAAACCAAACACTGTCTAGTATATTTAAATTTGCTATTAACATTTCTGGTGAGTGATGAGTGAATAAATAATGAAACAGTTGTTCGTGAAGAGAATCATAAGTGTCTACTTTTTAACAGCTCGACGAAAATCTGACATGATTTAAAAGTACCTCCTCGCCTTGGTTGTAAGTTGTGTAGGGTATGTTTCAAAGCAGTATATATACAGGGTGTCCCAGAACTAATGGTACATCGTTAAACTGTAGATTCCTTGAGTCAAAATATTACGATTTAGCCATACTTACCTTAGTCCAATACTTCGTATTAATCGAGATACAGAGTGTTAAACTTTATTTTTTCAATTTGATTTTCTTTAAAAACTTTTTTACTAATTAATATTTTTGCAAAAGCTAACCAGCCTGTGAGTTTTTTTAAAATTGGCAAGACGATTTCGTTGAAAAATTTTATGTACAGTGTACAGGGTGTTTTTTGGACCACTGCCATTGCATAAAAATCAGTGTATTTTTCTTGTGCCTCGGTGTATACCAGTTTTTATGTAAAATAATGGTTTTCGCATCCTTTTTGTGTAAAAAAGTTATACTGTTTTAAAGTCGCTCAGAGCAACGGTTTTTGAGATTTTTACATTTAAAGTTTTTATTGCATGTGAGTGATATGCCTAATTTATATATGATACTTTCTTCAATTCTTTCCACTAATAAATAATTTTGCAAAAAAATTGGGTTTGGTGGTTTTTGGGCATCGAAAATTTAATTTTGGTAAAAAAAATAAAAATATTATACAGGGTGTTCTCTAGGTCGGTACCGTTACATTAAAATAAGTCTAACGTTTTTGTTCCGCGGTGTATACAAGATTCTATTAAAAAGATTTTACGTTTTCTTAAAAAATATTAAGTGAAAAAATATACAGCGTGGTTTTTGAATTATCATAAGTGTGTTATTTCCGTTATTGCAACTTTGTAGGGCTATGTTTTTAATGAGGAACAAAAACCTCTCCGTATTAGTTTTTTTTTAAATGGTAAGTACGTATACTTTATTAATGCAAGTATTTTTTTATTGCTTTAAAGAAAAGTTTAATTATTAAAAAAATTAATATTTTATTATTTATTAAAAAAAATATAAAATTTCTAAGCATGGCGTTCTCAGCAACTAAGTTAAAATTTTAAAATTCACAAATAGTAAATTAAACTTAAAATTATTTATTATAGTAGGCTTGTTATTAATAATTATTTAATAATTAAAATAATATTATGTTTAAAAACCTGCTTAAGTATACACCGAGGCACAAAAAAATACACTAATGATTTTAATACAATGGTAGTGGCCCAAAGAACACCCTGTATATTGTACATCAAATTTTTCAACGGAATCGTCTTGTAAATTTCAGAAAGACCTACATGCTGGTTAGTTTGTGCAAAAAAATTAATTAGTAGAAAGAATTGAAGAAAGTATCATACATAAATTAGGCATATCACCTTAGAGTAATAATAATATAAAGAGAAGAAGTAAACCGCGGCCCCGTGTAAATTTTCCCTATTCGTGGCGGTCATTCCTGAAAACTTAGAATTTGCAGAATCCCCGGCGATGGCCACATAGCTGCGTCACTGGAATCATCTCGAAAAAACCACACTGGGCTGAATTTTCACAGTATTTTCAGAAACATAGCACTTTTTGTTTATTTTTACGTCCAACTAAGTTCTTTTTTACAAAAATTAAACTCAGCACACAGAAAAAAAAACACCAAAAATTCAATATACCGAGTCCGACGGCCAAGACAACACAGCATTTAATACAAACACATGTTACTGTCAGTGTCGACCTTAGAGCTTAGGAATGTCTGGGCTAACCGTTCACGACTTGAGGACCCACCTAATTAAACTTGTTGCCATTATATAAGTGAAAAAATAATCTTTTGTTTAAAACTCGTAGACAATGATTGAGTAGAATTAAAACTTTGGACTTCCATTGTCTTTATCTGAGGGCACGGCAGTGCCTCGCAAAGTTCGCGCTGCCGTACCATCTTTTCTTGAAACATTTCAGCCCATATTTGACCTATCTACAGCTCTACTTCGGAAAGAGCTACGAATCTCATACTTTGCACAGTCGTAGAACTTCATAGAGTTAACAACCCCTCCAAGTTTCATGGACTTCTATAGAGTAGTAAAGTAGTTACGAAATTTCAAAAAACGTCGAAATTGCCACTCACTCACTGACTCACTCACTCATGTATAGATCACCAAAATTCTACTGTACTTCCAGACCTACTATAAAGCTGAAATTTGGCGGACTGATAGAAATTATGACCAAACCCCTGGAAAAAATCAAAAAGCCCCAAAATTCTAATTTACTCCCCTCCCCTATATATGTAAAATTATTTAAAAGTAACATTACCCACTTCTAGCAATGCTAGAGAGCTGAGCTTTGGCAGCCTGATAGGAACTATAATAAAACTATAGGAAAAAATTATAACACCCCAAATATCTAATTTACTTCCCTCCCATATAAATGTAAAGTTATGTAAAAGTAACACTGCCCACTTCCAGAAACGCTAGAGAGCTGAGCTTTTTAAAACTGAAAGACACTATGATAAAACTATAGGAAAAAATTTTAAAACACCAATATTTTAATTTACTTCCCTCTCCTATAAATGTAAATTTATATAAAAGTAACATTGCCCACTTCCAGAAACGCTAGAGAGCTGAGCTTTGGAAGGCTGATAGAAACTATGATAAAACCATGGGAAAAATTTAAAAACCCCAAACATTTTCATTTACTCTCCTCCCCTATAAATGTCAAGTTATGTAAAAGTAACATTACCCACTTCCAAAAATGCTAGAGAGCTGAGCATTGGAAGACTGAAAACTATAGGAAAAAATTTAAAAACACGAAAATTTTAATTTACTTCTATCCCCTATACATGTAAAGTTATGCAAAAGTAACATTGTCCACTTTCAGAAACGCTAGAGAGCTGAGCTTTGGAAGGCTGATGGCAGCTATGATAAAACCATGGGAAAAAATTAAAAGACCTCAAAATTTTAAGTAAGGCATTGCAAAAGTTTTGAACAATATTCCGCATATTTTACTATTTTAAAAATTAAATATTATCCAATTCCTTTAAAAAAGAAGTGAAATCATAACAAAAACATTTCATGTAAAAATAACCAAGTACGCGGCATTCCGTAAAAAGAATTGAGATAAAAGTAAAGTCAAGTTCTCCAATACAAATTTCAAAATGAAAGTAAGAAACTAGTTTAGAAATGTTTTTCTAAACTTGGCTATTACGGCTGTAAATGACTCAGGCACAGTGCTTAATTGAACATAAAGAAGATTGGCTGTAATAGCAAAGTTTAAAAAAACATTTCCAACTAGTAAAAATCTTTCATTATGAAATTTGTATTGGAGAATTTGGCCTTACTTTTATCTCAATTCTTTTTACGGAATGCCATTTTCGCGTACTTGGCTCTTTTTTACATGAAATGTTCTTGTGTTGGTTTATTTTAAACAGGACGTTTCAGTAAGTAAGTATATCTAACCGTTTTCAAGTGTAAACTAAACAATCCAGTCTAAAGGCTACTACTTATACTACTTGTTGTGCAGTCGGCCCGCCCCTTTTTTACCTTCCTAGCCCGCACAGCAACGGCTAGAGAATGAAGTTTTGGACAAAAATTTTTTTTGAGATAACACCGAAAATGTGTTATTTGGATGTATTTTGACCTACCCTAGCAATATCGTCGTGATGTCTGTGTGGTGTGGGTATGTATATCTGTCCGTAACGCGATAGCTCCTAAACCGCTTAACCGATTTACATGAAATTTTTAGGTAAAATAGTACTCGATACTGCAACGAGCTGATTGGATTTTAGTCAAAATTCGTGAATGCTAATGACAGTTCTTTGACAGTTAAAAAGTTTAAAAAATGCTAACTTTTTAATGGAACGTCGCATCAATATGCGGTTCTCGGAAAATAGTAGCGCGGGGATATAGTCCAAGTAGCTCTAAACGAAACCCGGCCCTGCTAACAGGAAATCCGTAATATGATGTCATACACCTGTTGCCACGTCCTGAAAAAATTGTGGGAAAAGGGGCCGTTCATAAATTATGTTGTCTAAATGAGTTTTTATCGCAGATTGTAATAAGAAATACACAGCATAAAACGACGCGACGCGGGCTAATAAGCGCATGACAAATTATCGCACGGTTTAAATAGCCTAACCAACTCAAAGCATTAAAAATTTGGTAAGGTAAGAAGTTGAACCTTACTTATTATTTATAAAATTTTACAGAGGCAGAGGAGCCGGCAACAGAGGAAAAGCTACATTGTTTACCAACAAATGAATGAATGACCGCCGAAACCGGGGTTACTACTTCTCTTTATATGTTATTACTCTGAGCATATCACTCACATGCAATAAAATCTTTAAATGCAAAAAACGCAAAAACCGTTACCCTGAGCGACTTTAAAGCAGTATAACTTTTTTACATAAAAATTATGGAAAAACCATCATTTTACATAAAAACTGCTATACACCGAGGCACAAAAAAAATACACTGATTTTAATGCAATGGTAGTGGTCCAAGGAACACTCTATACATTGTAAATCAAAATTTTCAACGGAATCGTATTGCCAATTTCAAAAAAACTTACACGCTGGTTATTTCTTGCAAAAATATCAATTAGTAAAAAAGTTATTAAAGAGAATCGAATTGAAAAAATAAAGTTTAACACCCTGTATCTCGGTTAGTACGAACTTTTGGACTAAGGTAAGTATGGCTAAATCATAATATTTTGACCCATGGAATCTACAGTTTAACTATGTACCATTAGTTCTGAGACACCCTGTATAGCTTATCAGTGGTCACACATATCATCGAAAAGCTGAAAACAATAAAAATATTCTGCCAATATATGGGCCCCTAAGCTCACACTAGGTACTATAGTTATAGTGTACGTGTGAGCTAATATAACTAAAAACTGAAATATATTTTATTCAACTCCAGACTAAATTACCTTTTGTTTGATACCACACAAGCCATGTTTTGACTTAAACTCAAATTTTTGAAATCTACCCCCACCCTTACAAAAAAAACAAAAACTAAAATGTATTTTGTTAAAGTCCGGACACAATTACCTTTCGTTTGATATTACACACGCCATATTTTCACTTAAACTCTAATTTTTAAAATATACCCCCACCCTTTTTTTTTAAATAAATTAAAATGTATTTTGTTTAACTGCAGACTCAATTACCTTTCGTTTAATATCACACACGCCATATTTTCACATAAACTCTAATTTTTGAAATCTATCCCCACCCTTTTATTTAGTTTGTGTTCGGTGGATTTTGTTCATTTTTAAATGGGACCATCTCGACCCAAGACCCAGCCTAGGTACCAAATTTCATTAAAATCGGCCATTCGGTTTTTGAGTTATGCGCGTTGGTCGTTACAGACAGACATACAGACAGACACACAGACAGACAGACATACAGACAGACAGACAGACAGACAGACGGCGCAACAAAAAGGTTTCAAAATCATCTGAAGCACAAAGATATATAAAAAAATTTGAAATCGGAGCAACTTTTTTTTTCTCGAAAAAATTAGGATCACCATAGCTCACACTACTATAGTATAGTATATGTGTGAGCTAAAAATCAACTTATAACCACATTAATCATATGTACTAGATTATGGTAAGATTTTAAATTAAGGAATAAATTTATTCAAAGTACATTACGCTGCTGGGTAATCCCTCGTTTACCCATCAATTAAGCCCCCCTCTTTTTCTTAATATCAAACGAAAGGGATAGACATAAAATTAACACTAAATTTGTGCTTAGTTCATGGGCAAATAAGGCACCTACCAGGCATTGGAAACCTGTATTCAGAGTTCCGTAAAGTAAGCGATAAGAAGTTAAAAAGACGCTACCAATACAAATTTTATCAAATGCCAATCTAACCTCAAATGAGAAAATAAGAAAACTTACCTTAACATTTCTCGAAAAACTATGCATTTTATACTCGTCTGAATTTTAGACACTTCACCCAGAAAAGCAACTAGAAATTCTTATTATTTTATATTTAAATTGCAAAAGTTACAAATTTAACAAAATTTAATTTTAATGCGTCACAGCAGCAAAAATTACCTACATAAGCCAAAAAGATAGATTTTAAATGAACCCGAAATAAAATGCGGTGGAAGAGGTTTTTCTACCTGAAAAAAAGGGGGACGGAAAATCCAAACCACAGATAATTCTCAAAAAAAATAGAATAAGGAACAAACGCGCGACCGCAGTGCCTCTTGTGAGCTTAGTGAGAACTTTAACCTAACGACCTGTCAAATTGCATTGAGTTTCCTAGGCATGCCAAAGAACAATCCCTTTTCCTAAACAGAACAGCTGATCATTTGACAACAATCTTGGAATCATAAATAAAAGTGGTTTATGAAACACCTACTGTACACTCTTCGCAAAGCGCAACGATGGAAATATCGTTAAAATAGGTTTTAGTTGCCAAAATATTAGTTTTTGTTTCAATCATTGATTTATAATTATTGTTTTAATCAATGTTTTACAGATTATCAGATTGCCTTGCCAATTATGTCTGAATTCATTTCCTCATAATTTCTTCATTACTAAACGGATTTAAAGAAAATAAAAGGCATCAAGGTACAAGAATCCATTTCTCTTTATATATAACTATTGAAATTTGCCGCAATCTTGAAATTAACTATGGCAGACTAAACCGAATTCGGTTACTCATAACGGGGTACTAATCATTAAAGCTTGTTTGTTTAAATTTTAAGATGGCCACAGTTTTCCATAGTTATTTATAAAGAGCAATCAACTTTTACCAGATGCTTTTTAACTAATCAAATTGGCTCATTAATAAGGAATTTCATAGCAAACAAGCGCGGATATCAATTATGGTGGTAATTCATTAATTTGAATTAATGAATATCGATTAAGTTCATCTTCCTCCATTTTTTGGTTATGCTCGGGCTGAATCAAGCTTTAAAAAGCAGAAACACTGAGTCTTCCAATTACCTTTATCTTTGGGGATTTGCAAACGAAGTACCGCAAAATGATACTTTTTGGAATAATGTCAGTTTCAATAGGTTCTGTACTGAAGGCTGTATTGATCGTTTAGGAGAGCTTCAAACATATTTACAGCATATTGAATGAAGCCTATTGAATACAATACAGATACAAGACGTATTGAATCTCATCAACGTATCATTTTGCGGTACTTCGTTCCGCAGCGCGCTCGCTAATGTATTTATGTTTTTAAGAGTTTTATGCCAATAATGCAAATAAATTCTTAAATAGTTGTTTTTTTGAATAATAAATCTAAATTTGGGTAAAAAAATACTTTTTTTTCTAAAAAATATTTTTATAGATGTGCAAATCCTCAAAGATAAAGGTTGCGCTTTTTAAAGCTTTATTCAGCCCGAGCATAACCAAAAAATGGAAGAAGATGAACTTTGTTATTATTTCGTTAAGTTCAGTGAGCGTTTGGCCATATTGCATTAAGTATTTTTAGAAAATGTCGATTTTGGCACCTTTACCAGAAAAAATTGCGATTTTCTGACATATGTGCAAAATTTCAGGTAATTATATAAGTTTGCTTGTCAACCATAATAGCTCTTTTGTTAATTGTACCAAATTTTATAAACGTAACCCGATCGGGAACTTGATTGTTATTTTTGAAACGTTGAAAACGGTAAAAAGTACTATTTTTTAAAAAACATGACCTTTTAAAATAAATAATTGCATATAGAGCGCCATCGTGCAGATAGACAAATCTAACATTTTCTTATTTAGAAATTTATAAGAAACAATAAAAATCTTACCAGATAAAATCCCCAGTAGAAATGGCAATGTTATGAGGTAAACACTGACAAAATTTAAATAAAATCAAGACACCAAATAGGCATTTTTAAAATTTCTGATTATTTGTGTGGCTTATCCTTGTATCTAGAATTTTTTAAATTTTTTCTTGTGAAAGCGCCGTAAACCTGCTATAAATTTTTGCTTAATTCATTTAAATAATGAAAACCGTTTTTAAAAAAATTTGATTAATCCGAGTCAATACAATATCTTCAAGAAAATGCGATTTTGCTCTGTTTTTGTCACCATAAAAACTTATAGTATTTCCCCTGTAGCATATTTAATTTTATTTTTATGATTTTTTAGTAGTAGGGAAATCTCAAAAACTTTTTCTGGTAAACCGTATTATTTGTTTTGTGTTTTCTGCTTTTGAGAATTAAAAAACAAAAAAAATATATTTTAATAAAATCGCAAATTTTTTAGAAAAACTAAATATTTGCTCAATTTTTCCTTAATTTCAAAAAAAATTGTCATGCTGTAATACACCATTTTATTAGAAATTTTAACAGCTTTTAAAAAATATATTCAGTATATACAGGGTGGTCCCGGTTGTGAAGAACTTTAATAAATAAGAAACTTATGTTTGTACGAATCTCGTACACCAGTAAATGGCCTCTGCACCAAAGAAAAGTTAACAAAAAACTTAACGAAGTATGTTCTTGGAACCGTGAAACGTTACTGTATATGTGTACAAAATTTAGTAAAGAAGGACATTTTTGCCTGGTCTATATCAGTTTCCCACAAAGTGCAGTTTGTTCCATTAAAATCGATCGTATTTTTTCGACAGTAATAACCCAAGATATTTGCTTTTCTTTGGCCCACCCGATATATAAAAAATTTTCAATCTACTAGCTTGAATTTTGAATTATTGTTCCTTTACCCTAATTAAGTTAGAAAATCATATTACCCTAATTCTGAAACGTCGCAACCCACAAAAAATGAAAATTCATATTTCTTCTTCAAAGGTTAGTAATAATGCATAGCTATATGCTGCTAAATCCTCGCAACCAAAAAAAAATATATAAAACGGTCATTCCCGCGATTTCTTATAAGTCGCATAATGCTTACGCTATGTAATTTGCTTCTAACTTTTCTTATTCCTGTAAAATTTTGTTGAGTTGGGTTACGACGTTTCAGAATTAGGGTGACGATATCTAAATACTTACAATACAGTAGTTGGTCACTCTCTTGGGACAAGCCTTGAGCTTGCTATGACTCTCGTTGATACACGGCGTGATGGACCCCACCCCATCGTTGTATTGCCCGCAATGGAAACACTCCAAAGCTACACTTCCAGCGACAAAAAACACAGCTACAGCCAACACACTAAGTAGAATCGGGTTGGGCAGGTTTGGCATGATGATTTGAAGTTTTCAAAAGTTTTTTGTATTTTTTTGCGGTTCTTTAAGCTCGAATCTGTTCTTCTGAACGGTTTTTGTTTTTTGGAGATCTAGTAAATTAAATATGTAGGTAACGGGTGACTTGATTAGAAATACTTTTTCCACCAGTTATTGTTTGGCTGGTCAAAATTTCAAACTGTTAACCTATTTTGGTTTCTTATTGTTTGACATTTAATTATGGAAAGATTTATTCCCCTATCTTACTCTTTTACTTAGGGTAGGAAAAGAAAGAAATTTTCTGATGGCTCGGTTCGGTTCGGAGAACAAAGCGTTCGGTAGGGCGATTATTTAGACTTGTAGGCCATAAGGTGTTTCACAGCAGCACATATAAGTCGGTTTATTAGTTGCCGAGATATAAGCGTTTCTTTTTACCAAACGAAACTTTTAATCTCAGTAGCCAACGAACCAAATATGAAGAAAGTCACATTTTTTAAGAAAAATATAATCTATAAGTTTCCGTAAATAAGTTTTTGACTAATTTGTCTGGGTGACAAGTGGTAAATAAGTAAAATCTGGAACTAGATTCCAATTGCAACCAAAGAATATATGTGTCGAAAATTCCCACGTGGGGGTGAGGATCGACCTATGCTGGCTCTCGGTCTATTAAAATATCTAATTTATAGGACAAACCGCACCCCCAAAACAACAAAGACCCAACTCAAAAATTTAGGAAATCCAGTTTTTGTCAAAATCTGACTTAAATAAGAGCAACCTATAGACTAGTAATAGGGAAATTATGGGTCAGTTCAAATAACAGAAAACTTGAGAGCTCTTACCGTTATTGTTACTAAGAATAACGGCAACGTTTCAGGGCAAAAAAGATAGATTTTGAAACACTAAAGATAACATAATATAGTTAGTAGTTTCACACTCCTTTATCTTTTTGTTTATTTATGTTTGTTTATTTATTTTTATTACTTACATTTATGTCTTTTTGCAAACCAAACTACCGAATTTTAGTAACAAATTCGACTGCATTAAAAAAAAACAATACAAATCTAACCAAAAGTACCGGGCGCCGTTATCATACATAACAAAAAAGGAGTGAGAAGCTGCTAACGCACAGACTCAGTAATTACGATAACGGTAACAAAGAGTAAAATACGCGACCCAAATTGTCCCTAATGAAATTAAAGCAAAAGTTCGATAATTTGACCGGAAAGTGCCTTACTAATTCACTCTAGTCACTAAGGCCTAACCTATTTTCAATGTAGACAAAAAATAGTTAACAATTTTCTTAAAACAAAGTTTTCTTAACAAGCATCACAAAAAAAATTGTTGAATCATCTTTGGAACTAGATTTATATATAAAAACAAACAAAAGGTACAAAAAACCTATCATCAGTTATTTGCGTTTCCTGAAAAGTCGCTTAATGTAAGTTAAGTCTTTGTTCTTTTGGGGGTGCGAAACGTTTTTTCATGTTTTATGTCACAAAGTTTTTAGATTTTTACCTAAGAATTAATTGTTACTGCTTAGTGAATTTTTTACAGCCACGAATTTTCGATTTGGCGCCTGTGCACTCTGTCAGGATTCATTTTTAAAAATTTTCGCAGTTATATGGTTGATTTATCAGCATATTAAAGCTATTTACCAAAACCAAGCCTGCTATTCATTAATTAAAGACCGGTATACTGTAGATAGAGGTAGAGTCATGATTAAAGCTAACAAAAAAAATATATTAAAAAAAGTCATTAAGTATCACTTGTACCAAACCTATTCTGATTTCACCCTACACTGTACAGAGCGAACAAGTCTTTCCATGAAAAAGTGTCTGAAAATTTGATCAGGCAAAAATTTTTAATAAAAAAGTATCTTAAAATCAACTCATTTAACGGGGAAAATTATTGTTTTTTTTATAATTGGCTAATTATAACATTAAAAAGGGTTGCTACATGTAAAAAATTAAAAATTATAACAGGGTTGATAATGTTTTTAGAAAAATACCTTTGGATAGGGGTCGATGCATAAAAAAAATATTGTGACAGTATGGTTTGAAAAGCTATTCCATATCATTAATGAAAATCCTAGGCGAGTTTAAAAATATTATAATATATAGGATGATTCAAAAGTAAGCGGCATCCTTTTGAAGGCTTGATCCTTGGATAAAAATAGGGCGAAAATTTCCATTAATATGGGTCCGAAAATGTTTTCCCTTTGAATAGGACAAAGACGATTTTTTCTCTACAACTTTAAAACCCTTTACAATTAAATTTTGAAAAGTGGTGTACTGTATAAAGATTTAAAGGTAAACAAGATTCTAAATTCAAAATTTTATTCAGTGGCGTCACATGCGGGGAGAGTAGTGGTAAAAACTACTAAAAACATCCCTATTTCTTTTAATCTTTAGGTTTTTACGATTCTGTTTGGAAATTATTAAATTCTAGAGTTTTCTAAGTAAAAAAGGTTTTTTTACTTCAATTCGATAGAGTGTACCGCTTACAAGAAAATCGACTTTGAACATTTTATGATTTGCGTAAGTTTATTGATGGAAATTAATATGCATTATCACAGAAAAAAAACACACATTTTAACATTTTATTGAACAATTTCGAGAAAATGTTTAAAATTATTACCATTAGCGTCACGACAAGCTGCTAATCTTTTTTATTTTATTAGATTACGATGCACACATGGTAGAATTCGTCTTTAAGGTGTCCCATTAAGGTGTTCCATTTAAAGGGGCATAGCTCCCTGAGGAAGCATTTTCAGACCCATTTTTATAGGAACTTTTTGCCTTATTTTCATGACAGGGAGGAAAGTTGCACTTTTTATCCCGACTAAAAATATTAAATTATTTGCAAAAAATCTAACTTAATTACAGTTTATTTCTTAGTTTTTAAGATAAAAAAAACCTTTTGTCGCTGGCCATTTTTCAGCACCTATTTTATGCCACAAATTTTATTTTAGACCCCGGATTTTATTTTAATCCTGGAAACCACGGAATAAAATGTAACATTTTAGTCCATTTAGAAATGAGGGATTAAATAGGTGTTAAGTCCCTGAAGTGCAAAAATATTGTTTTTCCTGTCCGAAATTTTAGCACACGTCCTTGCCGACCATGCAATTAAAAAACCCTAAGTATATCTCTTTATGCAAATAATTTATACAGGAATTCCCAAAATTTATCTAGTTAAAATATTATAAAATGTCCTAATCTGGACAAAACATAATTTTCAGTAGATCTCCAAAAAATTTAAAAAAAAATCTTTAAAAAAAACTAAATAACCACCAAAATGTTATCGTACTTATCAAACTTCAAAGGGGCGTTAATGAGACTGTACCAGCGATAGGAGGCTGCGTTGCTGGTTGCAAGACGTCGCGGCGAAGTTACGAAGGCAACTGCTAAAGTTTGCAGAGCGCGCCAAAATCGACGGCACTCACGCGGCGTGCAAAAAGGGGCGGAAACTTTGGTTAGCGTGTGTTAAAAAGTTTATTGCACATTATTATGGTTTGCAGATCTGTGTTTTAGCATTGACCCCTAATAAGGCTAAAATTTATGAAATTCCTTAAAAAACAATAATAATGTTATATTTGGATACAATTCGTTTTAGAAATGATAAAATGTTGTGAATACAGGATGTTCCAAATGTCCACCATTGCTAACTCTGTTATTATTAAAGATAGAAAAAAGTTTAAATTGGCAAACCAGTAGTATGTTTTGACGCCTAAATTTCAAGAAAAATGCGATTTTAGCTTTCGAGTCTTTCCAAAAAACATAAAACAAATTTTAATTGAACAGGGTGTATTTTATAATTGAATTCCCAATAAAAACTATTTTTGTTTTTTTTTTTCCTAAAGGTAAACAAGAGATTCCACATTCAAAACTACGCTTAGACTTCTTTGTTCCAAATAAAATTTCAATACGTAATTTTGAATTTAAAATATCTTTGGTATTTTTAGCATTAGGAAAAAATCCAAAGAAAATTCTTGTTTAGAATTGGAAACTTGAATACTCCAAAAAGCGATGCTCTATTTTTTTATTTAAGCATCTTAAAAAGCATCAAAAATTCTGCTAGTTTGCCAATTTAAACTTTTTTCTAACTTTAATAACAAAAAAGTTAGTAATGGTGGACACTATCTAACTAAAGCAAATTTGATTTTAAATTATTGATGAATTAGGTAGGTGTAAGTATGAAAATGTGTGATAAAGATCAGATGTAACGAATAATAGATAGTTTTTGGTCATGTCAAAAACGGCCGACGACTAACGCAACTTGACACTGTTGACATTTGAACGTCACAGGTCGTTAGCGGCTTCCGTGGAAAAACCCCAAAGTATTAAAACTGCAAATAAACTTTTTTTTTTGACAAAAACTCCCCCATCTTCCCCTAATGAATATCACGATTTTAATAGTCTTGCACCCCAAACAACAGATAACCGCACCGTCGGAGTCGACTAAAACCGGTACCAAAAATGCTATTTCGAACTATCAAATATTGTTAAACTTATCGTTGTCCGTGAAGTTATCGGGCCTAAATTTGACACGACAAAAACTATCTAATGTGTAATTTTTTTATTTGGTGGTTTTCTTTATTTTTCAGCGGCGTAGTTAAATCTAAATAACCTTACTTAGCAGTTTAGATTTTTTAAACATATATGGTCAAAGCAAAGAAAATTGCTTAGGTGGGTAGGTAATACATCAGAGTGTACCTCTTATTATATTTAGAGTTCTCTAGAAAAACAAGGTAAAATAACCTAATAATCTAATTTTTATGTATGCACTAGTTAGTTAACAATAGGGTTTCTTACGAAAGATTCTTTGCAGTGTTTTTTGTAAATGTGATTATTGTTTTATACAGAAGGACGTAAAATAATTAATAACTGACCGCGGTTGCCATAGAAGAATGACATACTGCTTTTCTAGAATTTAATAAATATCCAAGAAAGGTATTTCAAAAATTCACTAGACAAACTATTTTTTTTGTTTTAATAAAATGTTGTTTAATACAAACAAAAACTTTGTTATATTAATTGCTTTTTGTATGTTTATTTGTTTTATTTATTTTATTTTATTTATTTTATTTTTATAAATTTTATGATAATATCTAGTACGCCACTGTAACCTCTTTAAAAATTTACACTTAACTAATTAACTGTTGATCACCCCTTTTAAGTTTTAATGGTTTCGTTTAATAATTTAAAATCTAATTTGCATTAGCTAACCAGATACCCTCTGTAAGAAAATTGGATTCGTAAATTTGTAACTCAGCTATTTATTAAATCAGCTTATTCAGATTAGGCTAGACGTTAAGAAAGCCAATAAGCTTACCATAGTTTCAACAGTTTTTACGTAATGCTAAGCAGGATCAATTTTATTTTTCTAATTTTGGTAATGGTTTTACCAATGCATATCGCTCAGGATGAAGAAAGGTACCTACAGACTAACGCAAATTGACACTGTTGACATTTGAACGTCACATATTGTTAACGCCTTCTGTGGAACGCCGCAAACTCACGGATGGTTAACATCAGAATGTTGACGTACGTAGAACGTGTGCAATTGTGTTTTAGCGAGCTTCTATTACATTCCGCGGCATTTGGCTGGCACTGGCTGCACAGGTCACAGCGGTGTTGAGCGAAACCCATTTATTTGGCATAGGGGAAGATGGGCGAATAAGAAACAGGGGTAATAGGAAATATTGTTTTTACTACTCTTGCATTTTGTCTATATAGAGATATCTGAAAAAAACCTTTGAAATTCTTCTACTACAATATTAATAAAATTTTAGAACTTTTGTGCTCTTTTTTAAACATATTTTTCACAAGCAAACCATTTCAAGTAATATTTTTTTTGTTTGCAGGGAACACTTTATTTTCAGTTTTAATACTTAAGTTTATTGTCGAATGTAAGACCTTCTATGTATTATTATAAATTGTGCTTGTCATAAACAAGTAGTTCAGAATGAAAATGTTTCTTATTACCCTTTCGTTTTGACTATCGTGGGGTAATAAAAAACATCGTAATGAGGCAATAAGAAAAATATTTTATTTTTTGTTGCAGGTTGATTTGAGTACTTAGTGAAGTTGCCTTCAAATTTGACAAAAGTAACTTATGTAAAGCTTTAGAAATATCAGGTTGCAAAAATATTAAATCTCATCTAACTCAAATAGTCCACAGTACACCGGGCTATTTTTTAAATGATTACTAACTGGCTAAATTTTCGTACATAGCTTCTTCCCATATGCCTCTCTCTAACCCTGTCCCGATTTTATTAGTCATGCAAACCAGCCACGGCCCGTCGGCATCGACTAAAACCAGTACCAAAAAGGCTATTTCGAACAGTGAAATATCCTTAAAGTTATTGTTGTCGGTGAAGTTATTATCAAAAACTATCTAATATGTTAAGAACAGTTTTTAACGCTAAATACAGAGACTATTTTATGCAGTATTCCTAAGACGAAGCATTCATAAAAATTGCCAACTACACTATACCGTTTTTTTACATTTGATGAAACATTGCAAAAAAAAAAAGAAATAGTGCAAGCAAAATTATTATAAATTATTTTCATTTTAGTGTCAGAAACTCAATAACGGCTTCCCTGCAAAACGAGAACAGTTTTGAGCTGCTGTTACAAGAAATCGTTATAAAAACCGTTGAACCGTTTAAATGCGTCGTTGTCATTACAGACCCAATTTACATTGATTTTTTCGAAAAAAAATGGTTTAGAAGATTTGCACCGTTCCTTTCATTTTTTGTGGTGAGATTTCTTGAAACTTGTAGTTAACCAGTTGACATAAAAGGGACATTTTTTGTCCTTTGTCCAAAAACGCTCGGCACTGGTAAAAAATATATTTTGTACCTACATAGCAGAACCATTTTATAAACTACCATTCGAACAAATCTCTTTGGGCAAACTCTTTTGTCTTTGGTTTTTTAGACACACATTTTAATAGGGCAGTATTTAGCATAATATTTTTTTTAGTTCGTAATAAAGCTTCAGATTCGTAACAATTTATATTTAGTGTCATTTTTTAGATAAATCTGGAAGACAACTATGATTCTGCGAACGTAAGCGAATCTCATTTGGTAATGGCCAAAAATGACGGCTGTCAAATGTACATCATTCTGGTTTCAGTTGGGGACCAAGTAGTGGATTTGTTAATATATGGTGATAGGTAGATACTATCGAACGACTTGAATATATCAGTACTAAGAAAAACTCTCTAGCACCAGTATTTACTAAGACCATAAGACTTAGCATTGTAGACCGAGTTTAAGTATCAAGTCTATAGACTTGATACCGACTGGTTTAAGTGGTTTTTTTTTTATACTCACAGGTCAAGTAACTGCAAAGATTTGGTTCACCCTAATGTGCAATATGATAGTATTTCTCAGTGTGTTTCATCTCATATAAATTCAAATTAACTTTAGAAATAAAGAAAAACCACATAAAAATTTTGTAACGAAATGACATTTTTTGGAAATTTAGTCCGTGCAGTCATAGGATTCCCGTTAAAAATAGTCTCTAATTGTAGTACCACCCCTGAGGGGTGGTTTAGAGTTCGAAAAACAATAAAAATAATCCATGATTGACAAAAAACTTATATACAAAAATATTCAAAGCTAAATAATACATAAATAACCTAAAACTATATCTGTAGATGCATTACCGTAATAAATACGTATCAATATTTAAATACTGTAAAAAGCACAAGATATATTAGAATCAGTTTTCAATTACACATCCACCAATACAATCGAACATCAGTTTAATCGTCGCTAACTTGTCTAAAAAATTAACATGTAAAATATAGCGGACAGCTGACACTGACTTACACCATTTTTATTCGACATTTCCTAGTGACGTTTGGAGGTTTAAATATGGCTACCATTTTTAAACCAAAATATGTTATTCTTTTTATTTATTTATAACCTTTGTGTGGAAATAATTTCTTTTTTACAACGAAAAAAGATTACCCATATCGCAAAGTATTTATGAACAATTTATATAAATATTAAAAACTATTGCATTCACGGGAAAAATAAGTTAAACCTTCAACCAAAATGTAGACTTTTAAACCTAGGATTGTAGCACTTAGCCTTGTAGACCCTTTAGTAAATACTGGTGCTAAAGTCTAGTTCTACTCTACCGGACTTCTTATAAACACGTTAGCTCTATGTGACTTCACTTTTAAATTCAAAACCTACAAGTCCTTAATGTCATTCGAAAGCGTCGCCCTTATAACTCTATTAAAAGCATCTAATGTTACTAAGAAATGAAATGACCAAAATTGAAGTGGCAAATTAAAACTGGGCGCCGCCCTTCATCTTTTTTAGTTTGACCATTTGTTCTCTCGTTTTAAAGTGCTTGTCATCAGCTGTTTTTGTTTATTTGTGTTTTTACCATTTTTTTTCATTACATTTTGAATAAAATGTAACTGTTCATAAGTGTTCATTGTCTTAAAATTAGGAAAAGTCCGAGAATTTATTTATTTAAATAAAAAACACAATAAAAATAACAACAACTCACGTTTTGTGAAAAACCAACAGAAACAACTACTCCGAGGGAAAATACCCCTACCGGCATTGAATTATACTGATGGCTTGATGCTTTCGTTGGGAACTTGTTAAAACTGTTTGGTTTTCACTATCTCCAACGTCGATCACAGGGATACGAGTGATCCTCGTCTGGAACACGTCCTGATAATCAGGAACAAGTGATCCATGCCAATCCACGACCGGACCGGTTTCGACCTTTTGGGCCATCCTCAGTTCAATGTAGGCGATAGCTCCGTGTAGAGCATAAGTTTTGTGAAATCAACGTTTCCGCCATTTTGGCAAGGCCGCGATAAAATAAAAGTATATTAAGCTTGGCACTCGACGACAGCCCGATAAGCAGGCTGCCTAACGGGTTGTCTTCGAGTGCCTCTATATTACATCCAAATTTTCAACTAAATTTTTTACTTTTTCAACAGTAATGTCAAACGTACGATATACCAACTTTTTTATTTTCTTTGGTTGTGAAATCCAATCTTTAGCTGTTCTAAACTCCATATCATAATTTTTGAGATAACTTTTTGACAGTTATCAGCTGCTTACCATAACAAATAGCATAGACCAACGAAAAAAAGTTGTTTAAAAAATAATTATATGAACTGTATAATCTCTAACTTCGGCAAAATTTAAAAGCGCCATCTTCTTAAATTTATTAAAAGCGTCTACTATAATAAAACAAAGACATACTTTGGTGTATTATTAAATCTATTATGGCTGTCCGCGTACAGCAGTCTTTTTGAGTAATACACTTACTAGACATCTGAGCCCTGAAGGGGAGAAAAACTAGAGATATCCCAAAAAATTAACCCCAAAGTTAAATTCGCCCCGCCTGGGAAAACAGAGTCTATTAAACTAAAAAACAAAGGAAAAAATCGGCAACACGCTAGAAGCTTACCTTCTGTAATTCTGTAGCAGGCCCAAAATTTCACTGCCGACCGCGGCCCTTTCTTGCGACTTGAATTTCGGTCTTCAACCCAAAAAAACCACGTTGACTTCTTTTAGTTTTTTGTCGGAAGTGATTTCTTCATTCCCCTGTCACACACAGGGTGGCGATTCAAACTCCCAGCGTGAGCAAAAAACGCGCATGATTTTACCAAAATGATATATATATTTATCGGTTTCACAACGTTCTACGTCTTCCGATACCCAATCTCCACTCGTTTCTGTTTGCCCATAATTCATCATCTAGGCCTCTTATTCTTATTTCACTGTCTATTCCTTCTCTCCAGCTTCTCCTTGGCCGTCCTCGTTTTCTTCGGCCAGTTGGTTTCCATTGTAGTATTTGTTTAGGTAGTCTTTCATCATTCATTCTTTGTACATGTCCGTACCACACCAGTTGTTTTGTTCTTATATCATCCACTAAAGTACGTTCACCCACTGTCATAATTTCTCTTATTCTTTGATTTGTAACTCTTTCTCTTTTTGATTTCCCTGCTGCTCTTCTCCAATAGTCCATCTCCGTAGCGGAAAGCATTTTTTCTGTTCTATCCTTGATTGGCCATACTTCTGAGCCGTATGTAATAATACTTTTTACAATGGTGTTATATATAAGCTTTTTGTTATGTTTTGATATACTTTGGTCCCAAATTGTTCCATTTAATAAAGTTATTGCTTTTCTTCCTTGTACGTTTCGATCTTTTATAGCTTTGTCTAGTGTTCCGTCAGCTGTAATTTTTAGACCTAAGTATTTATACTCATCACAGGAGTGAATTCGCTGCCCGGTATTTAAGATTAGATCCTGTTTCATTCCACCAATACACATATACTCTGTCTTATTGAGATTAACCTCTAGTCCCCACTTATTGTACTCTTCTATTAGTTTTCGTGTCATATATTCGAGGTCGTCATAATCCTGAGCCACTACTATCTGATCATCGGCGAAACATAAAGTATACAAGGTGGTTTCGTCCAACGGAATTCCCATGTTTTGGCATTTTCTCTTCCATACTTTAAGGACTTGTTCCAAGTATATCTTGAAGAGCGTAGGCGAGATACAGCAACCTTGTTTAAGACCTTTATTTACTTGAAAGCCATTCGTTAGTTTTGCTTTTATTTTAACTTTTGCCTTACTATTGCGGTATAACTCTTTGATGGCCTTAATTAGTTGTACGCTTATGTTTGTGTTTTCCAACGCTTTCCAAAGTAGATTTAGTGGTATACTATCATATGCCTTCTGCAAATCCACGTAAAGCAGATGCAGCTCTTGTCCGTATGCCATTTTCTTTTCAATAACTTGGGTTATACAAAAGAGATGATCTGAAGTCGATCTACCCGCCCTGAAACCAGCTTGTTCTTCTGCCTCCATGTCTTTATATTCGCTCTCTACTTTATTTCTTATTATTTTACCGTATATTCTGCTTAGCGTACTAGTCACAGATATACCTCTATAATTGTCACATATATCTTTCCTTCCTTTTTTGTGTATTGTGGATATATATGACGTTTTCCACTCAGTTGGGACTACAGTTCCATTTAAATATTTTTGGAAAAGATTCCGTAATCTACAAAACAGTTCTTCGGTGCCATATTTAATAAGTTCGGCTGGGATATTTCCGGGTCCGGCAGATTTACCGCTTTTTAAGGTTGTGCACACGTTTTTGACCTCAGAGATTGTGAGGGGTACTGGAGATCCCATCGTTCTAATTATATCGTCTCTTGCGTCTTCCTTGAATTCTGCTCTATCTTCAGTTAATAGTTTTTTAAAATGCTCATCCCATTCTTTGTCTGGTATTGGTGAAATGATATCTCTGCATGTTTCTTTTTTAATCGATCTTATAGTTTTCCAGCTGTCGGTACTTCTCCTACCTCCTAAGTAAGAATCTATTTTCTGGCACTTTTGCGTCCACGAATGATTTTTCTTATCACTGATCATTCTTCTCACCTTTGATTGCGCGATTTTGTATTCTTGTCTGCTTCTATCTGTCTTTTGGGATAAGTAGGTGTGATATAATTTCCTTTTTTCCTCTATTTCTCTCTCAATCTCAGCATCCCACCAGTATGGTTTTCTTCTTTTAGAAGTTTCTTCCACTAATCCTAGTGCTTCTTTTGCATTTTGGTGGATGCTTAATGTAATACATTCGTATTCCTCATCTGGGGTTTCACCTGAACTTGTATTAAGTTTTTCGTTCAGTCTCTTTTTGTATAAGTTTTTTACGCTGTCATGTTCTAGGCTTAGTAGATTATATTTACAGTGATCAATTTCTTCAATCACTGTATCATCAAGATGTTGTTGATGCAGGCTTCGGCCTTGATAAGGAAAGAGAATTTTGGACTCCAGAAAATAGTGATCACTTCCGCATGTTGATCCACGCTTTGTTCTGACATCTTGAATTTTTAGTTTTGTCTTTTGTTTAGTGATAAAATAATCAATGACGGATTTCAGGTTTTGTGAGGGTTTGGTCCAGGTATATTTGTGTATTTCCTTATGTTGAAAAAAACCGTTTTGGATTTTTAGGTCTAATTGCTCACATACTGTAATTAGCCGGTTTCCATTGTCATTAACAACATTTTCTCCATATTGGCCAACTGTCAGATCATTAACTCTGTTACCGGTTCTACTATTTAAATCTCCCAATATGACAATTTCTCTAGATGCACTTACTGCTGATATTTCATTGTGTATTTCTTCAAAAAAATTGTCTTTCACGGCTACATTTGCATCGTCGTTATACGCATAGATTCCAAAAATCGTAAGTCTCATTCCTTTTATTGTTATATTCATTTTAATTAGCCTTTCATTGACTGCTTCCCAGTTGGTGATAAATTTTCTAAATCTTTTGTTGACCAAAATAGATACTCCTTGTTGGGCATGTTTTTCTTTTGCCACTCCGCTATAGAAATGGTCATATTGTCCTAGGTTTTCAGATCCTTTTCCTTTCTTTTTCGTTTCTGTTAGTACAGCAAGGTCTACCTTCATTCTGCTGCACTCATGTACTATTTCATTCACTTTTCGATTCATTCCTTGTACGTTCCATGTACCAAAATGATCAGGTGATCAAAAAGAAAATAACTTTCAACAAAGAGAGAAATTATCACCTGATCGGAATTTTTCCCAAACAGGACTTTCTTTTTTGAAGGTTTTTGAAGAAAGCCCAAAAATATCAAAACAAACTTTAAGGTTAGGTTTTCCAAAAATTCAAAATAAAACAATAAAGAAAAATAACTGGCAGCATTAAACACTTACGTTGTACAGATATATTTATGGCGTATACGAGAAGTTTTGTCATAAAACCACGGGCAAGTATGTTTTATACTGTGCTGTTGCATTAAGTTTATTCTAGAAATGCATATTTGATGTGGAGTAGCAGATTATTTATGATTACGAGATATTAAGATCAATGACAACACTGTTAGTCAAACACGAATCAGAAGTCAAAATAAAAAACAATCTATTTACTAAACATAATTACAGCAACACCGATATGGTTTGAATAAGAACATATCAGAAACAAAAATATTGATTATTGGCAGTTGGTTGAGTAGCTTATAGACAAAAATCGTGTCCTGCAGGATAGCTGTGGAAGATTTTTTAAAACCAGCCTAAATTGATTGATAATAGATCACACAATTTTAGGTCACTGAGACCTGTGACGTTAATTAATTAAATTCAAGGCGGCTTTTTTAATGTATTTTAACAAACTTTGTCGTATACTTTTTATAAAAACTGTTAATACGTGATTTGTTTGCAAGAGAACACGAACTAAGATAGTGGAGAAATTAGCTTTATATCTCAAAAACTAACAACGATGTACATTTTTTATACACTAAAAAATGGTTTTACCCAATTCCACAAAAAAAATTAAAGCGGGAAGTTTTGGACTACCCCAAATCGATTGGCTATGGGTCACTTTATTTCAAGTCGCGTCGTGTTTGCCTCAAATTTGAGTAAGAGTGTATGTGTAACGTCAAAAATTCAAGAATGCCCTTTTTTCTATGTTTTTCACAAACAACAATTTAAATATTTGGGTTTTTTAGTTTTAGAGATACAAAGCTTATTAAAACCTCCGTTAAATCGTTGTTCTATTGCAAACAAATCATAATCTATACAATTTTTCTGTAAAATTCTTGTGGCAAAAATTAAAACCTAAAGTTTGTGAAAAAAACATAAAAAAAATATTCAATTTTTTGGTTTATGACGTCACGCAGGCGTTCTTACTCAAATTTGAGGCAAACACCCGGCGACTTTAATTTAAATGATCAATAAGAACTCCATTTGGGGTAGTTTAAAACTTTTTTAAAAAAAAATTTTTTTAACATCGGAATCTTTAAAAGTTAAAAAAAATTGTCTATTTTAGTATTTTAAAAAAATTATATCTTTGTTAGTTTTGCAGATATAAAGCTAATCTCTCAACTACCTTAATTTTTGTTCTATTGCAAACAAAAGACATATTTACAGTTTTTCTGCAAAATTATTTTTGCAAAAGTTATAGCCAAAGTTTGTGAAAAAAACATGAAAAAAGCCGTCATCTTGGGGTTATGACGTCACACCGAACCGAACCCTCCTACTCAAATTGAATTCAAACACCCGGTGACTAAGTCTATAGAAGCCAACATCCAAGGTATTTATACACAAAGGATGTAGGACCATTTTCAATAAAATCAAATGTGTAATCTACAAAGAAAAACTGTATGTACCCCCCTAAAATGTAACATACCTTTCAAAAACCTTCAAAGGACTCTCGTACCCCCAGCAAGCTAATGCGAGGGTTCAAATAGATGCTATTACTAGTTGAAAATCCAGCGAAAAAGAGGTATCCTGAACAACAGAGGTAACCCGAAACAATAAAGACTTTAGTGGAGAAGACATACAGTTTTTCTTTGTAATTTGCAAACTCCACTTTGAGAAATGGACTATTTTTTCAAATGTGTAATCGTTGATTTCACGTTTCTACTCGAAAACAGACTTTTGTTAATTTAGGTACCGACTTCTCGATAGCAGATCCCAATACATAATCCTATACGACAATCAACTTTTCGAGAAAAAGCTACTCTACATTTGGAAACGTTTGATTAACGTAGTGTTTATAAGAAGAAATCGCGGTAAAAAAACGAAAAACGGTCAACGCAAAGAACCTTGGTACGAACTAAGTACAGTGCCATTCCCATCGTACTTTACGCAGATTTTGGTACCTAGGCGATTGGATATTTGGGCAAAATCAAAGTTTAGAAAAGGTAAGTTTTAGGTAAAAGCAGTCATTACATTTTAATTGTTGTTTACCCCAGAGGTGAGCAACTCACTTTGACAGTTATTAAGAAAAAAATTTATAAATAAAAAACGATTGGCATCTGACGTGTGACGGTTAAAGGGGCCTTAGCCCGAAAATAGGTGGCTCTTCTCGCCTTAGCCCTCTATGTAGTTACGTCTATATGTTTTAGGTGCTAGCCTGTTCAAAGATAAAACAGCTGATCTTAAAAAGCAAACGTTAAGATTAGCCGCATTTGCACATACTCCAGGAACTGTAAAAACCGAACTGTCAGTCAACAAAACTAAAACAACCTTTGAAAATAATGAAACCTTGACTTACTATGAGAATGAAATTAAATATTTTTTTCGAGGAGCGGAGGTAGAGGTAAAATTAATGTTATGAATAGCGAAGGAAAAATGTATGTTTTTTAAATGGGTAGTATGTTTCATAATTTAGTAAGCTTACCACTTTTCTCGATAACAGCACAAAGCCCGTATTCTTGATTCTCAGTGAGTCGAGGGCAGATGAGTGCATTATCTTCCCTTTCTCATTTCATTTGGGTTAAATCAAGTGACAAGTGACTTACTCGCGGGAACAGAATTTAAGAATAAGTTCAAAGATAATGCAATTTCAGTAGCTTATGTATACCATTTATCTTAGACAATCTGCCTTCTGGCAGTTTTTAAAAATGTTGACTTGAAAGTTGCTTTCTTCTGAATCTGAACGATCAAAATTAAGAGTCAGTTTTATAAATATTAAGGTAAAACCTATCAATTGTTCATGCCGATTTTAAATACTTTCTTTTTAATGCGGGCTTTAACATTTAATTCTCTTAAAATATGATTTTGGTTTTATAACGTAAATACTAGTACAACTTTTTTTTTTTTATTTGTCAAACACACTGTGTTT
Source organism: Aspidapion aeneum (assembly GCA_963576565.1). Lineage (NCBI taxonomy): Eukaryota > Metazoa > Arthropoda > Insecta > Coleoptera > Brentidae > Aspidapion > Aspidapion aeneum. The sequence goes on from OY755042.1 coordinate 77,066,380, forward strand.
TTTTTATTACAATCTAGTCAGTAAGACTAATTAGCAATTTTGTTTTAACTTAATTTACTAGAAAAGTCAGATTTAAACTTAGGGTTCACTCAACAGTTCTCCCCGCTTTGTTTAGTCTGTAACTCACAATTGTGTTGTGTTTATAGCATTATTTTGTTTTATGTGTAATTCACTTAGTTTACTAGCTCAAACGGCTTCACTCTTTTTAGTCTTCGAACTAGCATAGTATTGTCTAGAAGCTGAATTGCTTCCAAATTCACATGCCGATGGAGTCTATCTTCATGGCTTTTTGCGTACTTTTTTATAGTCTCTGCTACAGTTTCGATTTTTAGATCTCGATGAAGGTCACTAGTACAACTGATTTCAAAAACTTGCGTCTCTTCTATCCCATGCCCCCTAAATAACTTTAGGAACTGTAAAAACCGAAGTGTCTGTCAACAAAACTAAAACGAACTTTCAAAATAATAACACCTTAACTTCCTAGAAGTAAACGGAGGCAGAAGAAGGACTACAGTTAGCAGTCCCTTTATGATTAAAATTTTCATAGATTTATCTTTGCTTTGTTGCGTGTAATATTGCTGTTTAACGAAAACCTAATACACATACAGGTAGCGGAGAAGAAATGTAGATTTTTTTAATGGGTAGTATGTTTTATAAAGAGAGGCGATGAACAGCTCAGTGCAATTTAGGAAGCCCATTTAAACTGCTTATCTTAGACAATCAAGAAAGCCCATTTTTTAGAAAAGGGGAGCAGAAACTTTACTTTTATTTCCATCGATAACAAACGTTAAGCGACAAAAATTAAATGGTAAATATCGGTTTTATAAATATCAAAGTAAAACCTTGCAATTTTGCTTAATCCATGTCGATTCTAAAGACTTTTTTTTAATAAATCTGCCTTTAAAAAGTATCCTTTATTAATTTCATAAATTCTGATTTTAGTTTACAACGTAATTACTAGTATACTACTGCTAAAAATTACAATGATATATGTTTATTTTTTTAAACAATTGCAAATAAACGAAGGAATCACAGAAGTAGAACTCTTTATCCAGTTGTACGGGACTAAGTAAAAAATATGCGTCTCTTCTATCTCATGCCAACCTAAATAACTCCAGGAACTGTATAAACTGAAGTGTCTGTCAACAAACCTTTGAAAATAATGAAACCTTGACTTACTATGAAAATGAAATTAAATATTTTTTTCCAGGAACAAAGGTAGAGCTAGGATTAATATAAGTAGTCCCTTTACGATTATAATTTAGGTAGATTTTTTTTCTTGGTGGGTACTACGTTTCATAATGATGAGGTGACGAGCTCGACACTATGCTCACGAACAGCTCAGAGCCTGTATTCTTGACGATCCGTGAGTCGAGGGCAGATGAGTGCATTATCTCCTGGCTAAATCAAGTGGCAAATGACTTAATTACGGGCACAAGATTTACGAATAAGGCCTCAGGTAATGCTAATTCAGTCGCCAATGTAAACCGTTTATCTTAGACAATCTGCCTTCAAACAGTTTTTTAGAAAGGAAGACATGAAAGTTACTTACTATTCCATCGAAAATTAATCGTTAAACGCAAAAAATTAAATTATTGTCAGTTTTATAAATATCAAAGTAAAACCAGGCAATTTTACATCATTCATATGGATTCTAAAGACCTTTTTTAATAAAGCGGCCTTCAAAATGTATCCTCCCTAATTTTTGAGAATGAAAAAAAATATGTTTTTTCGAGGAACGGAGGTACGCAGGTTTACTGTCAGCAATCTCTTTACGATTAAAATTTACTTTGGTGCAGATGGTTTAATAGAAACAAAATAATTAACGGGAAACGGACAGGAATCATACATTTTTTGAATGAGTAGTAAGTTTCATAAAGATTGGAGACGAGCTCGCCACTCTGCTCACGAACAGCTCAAAGCCGGCATTCTTGACAGTCCGCGAGTCAAGGGCAGCTGCGTGCATTATCTCCCCCTCTCCTTTCTCTTGGATTAAATCAAGTGCCAGCATTCAAGAAGAAGGCCACTGGTGATGCAATTTAAGTAGCCAATGTAAACCGTTTATAAGATCTGCGCCCCAGTAGTTTTTTAGAAATGGTGACTTGAAAGTTTTTTTTTTATTTTCAATCGAAAATTAAACGTAGAACGATAATGTTTAAAAGGGGGTATGTCAGTTTTATAAACACCAAAGTAAACCCGACAATTTTGCTTAATACATGCCGCCGATTCCAAATATATTTTTTTTTAAATTGGCCTTCAAAATTTACCCTTTATTAATTTCTTAAAATATAATTTTGGTTTATAACAAGTACTAGTATTACTGATTCAAAAAACATGCCTCTCTTCTATCCCATGCCCTTCTAATAACTTTAGAAACTATCAAAACTTAACTGGATGTTAACAAAACTATAACGACCCTTGAAAATAATGAAACCTTGACTTACTATGGGAATGAAATTAAATATATTTTTTTTGAGAACGGAGGTAATAAAAACCCAATACATATATGGGTATATAGCCGAGAAGAAACGTACCTTTTTGAATGGGTATAAAGAGAGTCGGCGAGCTCATTATTCCGCTCTTTCTCTTTTTGGGTAGACCGATGTCTTAAGCCTTTCAGGCAGCTCTTCTTTCAAAATTCCGATACAATTTTGGCTACTCGGCAGTAGAATAAGTAGGAGAGAGGACCACTCGAAGTGATAGCGAGTGGGGGTGAGGTTGGCAAGCGGATGGGAATTTTCATCCAAACTATTGGAAGGGGATCCTTTTGCGTAGGCGCTCTCTTGCAAGATTGTTTATGTTGTTAATCTATTCCGCTCACAAACAGCTCAGGTAATGCAAGTTCAGTAGGTAGTCAATGAAAATCGTTTATCCTAAATCTGCCTTAAATCAGTTTTTTGGAAATGTAGATTTGAAAGCTACTTTCTTTTCCATTGAAAATTCAGCTGAAAATTTACATAATTAATTTAATTTTTTTGCGAGGAACAGAGGTAGAGGTAATTATTGTTAGCACTCTCTTGATGATTTAATTTTACTCAGATTTTGTTTGCCTTCTTGCTGCTAGTATCCGGGAAGGAAATTTCACTTGGCAACCATTTATTTAAGACAATTGGCCTTCAAACAGTTTTTACAAATGGTGACTTGATAGTTACTTTATTTTCTATCGAAAATTAAATCGGTAAACAACGAAAATTAAATAATGGTCAGTTTTATAATATCAAAGTAAAACCTGGTAATTTTTTCTATTCTATATATTCTAAAGATTTTGTTTTTAAATCAAGCGGTCTTTAAAATTTACACTTCCTTTATTACTTAAAGTATGAATTTGTTTTATAACATAGATACTAATACTACTGATTATAAAACATGCCTCTTTCTAGGAATTACGAAAACCGAAGTGTTTGTCAATAAAACTAAAACGAACTTTGACAAAATAAAACCTTGACTTACTATTAGAATGAAATGAAATATTTTTATTGAAGAACGGAAGTAATTGTAGGATTAGAGTTAGCAGTATCTTTACGATTAGAATTTGCTTAGATTTTTTTTTGTTTTGGTCCTTGTAATATTATTGTTTAATAAAAATCTAATACCTACGCGTAGCGGAAAGGAAAATTACGTTTCTTGAATGGGTAGTATATTATTGAGAGGCAACTAAATCGCCACTCCGCTCACGAACAGCAATGCAATTTCAGTAGCCAATGTAAACCGTTTCTCTTAGAAAATCTGCCTTCATAAGCAGTTTTTTAGAAATTGTGACCAAAAAGTTACTTTCTCTTCCACTGAAAATTAAGCGTTGAATGACAAAAATTACATTATTGTTAGTTTTATAAATATCAAAGTAAAACCTGGCAATTTTGCTTGATACATGTCGATTCTACAGATTTAAAATTAAGCGGCCCTGAATATTTACCCTACCTAATTATTTAAAATATTCTATTTTATAAAGTTAACAATATTACTACTAATTCAAAAAACACCCGTCTCTTTTGTCTTATGTCACCCTAAATAACTTCAAGAATGCACAAACCGAAGTGCCTACCAACATAAGGGTCATTTTAGACCCTTGAAAATAATAAAACCTTGACTTACTAATCCCATAGTAAGAAAAAGTATTTTTTTCGAGAACGGAGGTTCGGTTCATTCAGTTCAGTTCAGATAGTATGATTAGAGTTAGCATGCTCTCTAAAAGATTGAAATTTTTCTTGGTTTTTTGTTGCTCTGGTGCTAATAATATTATTGTTTATTAAATGGCTATAAATGAATGTTATTTTCCAACGGAAATTTAACTGAAAATGTCTCGATATTAAAGTGGAACTTGGCAATTTCGATTAATTTATGTCGATTATAAAGATCTTTTTTTAACTCAAGCGGCTTTCAGATTTTACCCTCCGTTAATTTCTTAGAATTTGATTTTGGTTCACAACGTAAACATTATTTATTCAAAAAACATGATGCGTCTCTTCTGTCCCACCCTAAATAAATCAACAGGTGCACCTAGGTTTACCCAATTTCTTTATTTCTAGATAATGCAAGCTGTATCCAAAGCGATGAACTTTCATTTAGAAATCTATGAACCCGAAAACGCGACAACCGAACTGTGGGGTCGAAGTATAAATGGCAATTTCACAGGTCTCTTAAACTAAAAATTACAGACTTTCATCAAAAATTGTATTATTTATCTATTACGTCCAAAGAATCTATGTTGTGAGAGAGATGACATCATAAAACCACTTAGCACAAAAGACACAGCCATAGGATCTTTTCATCAAAACCATAGAGATTAGACAAAAACTTATATTTTTAATACAAATACATCTTTTCAGGAATTCTCGGAGAAATGACAACAGCCCGGGCCGATCTAGCCTTGGGCGATTTGTACTACATTCCCTATATTTTGGACGTTATGGACCTAAGTATTCCTTACAACGTTGAGTGTTTAACATTTTTAACTCCGGAATCCCTAACCAATATTTCTTGGAAAACGCTTATTTTACCATTCTCGTAAGTTTGAAGTAAACAAAATCAGATAAACAAAATAACGCAAGATAAAAACAGTGCATAAATAAAATAGCGGAAGGTCATATACTGGGTACTATTTTGGACAAGGGCTATTTGGCTTGCATACGCTCTGCTTTTTTGAATGCGCCATTTTCGAAAGAGAACAATAAAATTAATTTATTTTATTCTTTTAGTCCCATTATGTGGACGTGTGTCCTAGTCTGTCTTCTAGTATCAGGCGCAGTATTTCACTACATTTCAATTTTTCACATTCACATTAACGAAATTAAAGAAAACCATAGGAAAGACAATAAGAATAAACATTTGGAACAAGAATTTTTAAAAAAACGGAAGGTGGTTAATTTGGGACTGGAAAATCAGCTCAAAAACCTTGCGGATGATATAAAGTACAGTCTAATGAAGGTATCTATACTGCGTGGTTAAAAAACCGGACAAAATCATTTTTTGTTCGTTTTCGTTATAGCTTTCGAACTAACTAACAGGGAATTTAACAAAAATATTTTTTTGTCCGCTGTGTTATAATCCAAGATGGAGCACAGAATCAAATTTAACCGATCAAAGTTGCTCGGTTATTTTTGTTCGGGAAATTTTTTTGATTTTTTTTTAAATTTGTCGAAAACCCTTTTTCCATCACGCATAACGAGGTACGAATTACTAAAATTTATTTAGTAGTTTCTAAAAAAGTAATTTTTGTTTTACCCATTCTCAATTCTTAGTGGCGTCTCGCCCAATAACGCAGGGCAGGTGACTGCTTCACCTCTTTTTTCCAGACTAAGTGTAATAATCTAAGAATCTAAGACAGGACAAAAAAAATGAAAATCGGAGCCGTACCGTGTCAGCAAATCCGAACGAGCGGTTGGTCACCTTATTACCTCAACCAATAAAAAACCTTGAGCGTTCCTCGCCGCGGATTCTGTACTCTCTTTCTATATTTCGCAATTAGCAGGCAACAAAACATATCGAGAGAATACCGGCCCAGCGCAACGATTATAAACACACGGCCCAGCGTACAGGCAAGAATGTTGAACCGATTTTTGTTTTTCGTTCGCCTGTGTCTTATACCGTGGGATGAAAGCGTCCGTTGGTTGTCATGACAACGTCGCATGCTTTCGCAGGACAAAGACTCGGTTAGGTCGTCTGGGTTTCTTGATGTATGGGCGTATTGTTTCCATTCGGTTTTTATTTTAATTATTTTGCATACGATGCAGTGTGTTATAAAAAACCCGTTTTCGAGGTGAAACAGCAATGACAAAAAATACTTTTTGAACTCTGAAAAGCCGTCCCCTATATTAAACGTAAATAAACAGGCTAAGGTTAAAGACAAAGTATACATTCGACATTTTAAAGAAAAATAGGCCAATTGCCTCACATACCAGCTGTAAAATTTAAACTAACTTGCAATTCCATCATCGTGAACCTACTACCTAGCTGACTTCGCTGAGTTTACTGAATTTAGGAAAGTTCTTTATAGAACAGGTATTTACATTATTAGCATATTAATATACTTTTATTTTTTACATGCGTGTATAAAAAATGGGGGTATGAAAATCCTGTGTCACCTATTGTGAAAGTCACGAGCCGGCACTGTTCGTCTACGTTAATTTTAACAAAATTTGCCACCATCTTGAAATCCAATGGGCGGAGGCAGAGGTTTTTACTAATTCAAAAAAAAAGTCGTTCGAGTTCCACGAAGCATAAGAATAAGCGAGGATCTTTGAAAAATCAAGTTTTATTCTGTCCGCCATCTTGGATTTCAAGACGGCGGTAAGTTTTGATAATGACCTTTCAAGAACAATTGATAGATTTAAAATTAATTTCATGAAATTAAAAGCTGACTATGATGCTTTTAATTTCGTGGAATTCATTTTAAATTAATACAATCAGAATTAAGAAGGCAATCGTATAATACTGGTTAAAACAAAAATTGATTTTTTGGGAAACACAAAACCGATTTAAATGCTTTGCAGCTCAAACAAATTTAACAAAATTATAAAAACCTTCTGGAACATCAGAATAAACGAGCCTCTTTGAAGGGCCAAATTTGATTCTGTCCGGCAAATCAAACCAAACCAAAACATTTTGTCCAGATTTTTTGGCCCACACGGTATGTATAGTTAAAGGTTGACCCTATACTTTAAAATTCTAGTAAAAAATAAATGAATCCATGACGGATCTGATACCTTCTTAGCTGGCTTATTAACACACTTCAAGTGAAGCCATGATATATCAGCCTTAAAACAGTTTTTTGTAAATATCTCCGAAACTAAAGTTTTAACGAATTACAAATTATTGAGCAAAATATAGTCTACTATATTCGGAAAGCCTCATATTAATGCGATGCACCGTTAAAAAGTTAGCATATTTTAAATTTTTTAATTGTCAAAAAACTGTCATTAGCATTAATGGATTTTGACCAAAATCTAATCAGCTCATTGGAGTGTCGAACACTATTTTATCTGAAAATTTTGTGAAAAGCGATTCAGCGGTTTAGGAGCTATCGTGTTACGGACAGAAATAATATACACACACAAACAAACAGACATCACGACGATATTGCTAAAATAGATCAAAATACACCCAAATAACATATTTTCGGCGATGTCTCAAAAATTTTTTTCGTCGAAAATAATACCTTCTCTAGCCATTGCTACGCGGGCTAAGAAGGTAAAATTATTTAACGACAACATGGCCAGTGCAACAAATTTACTCAATATACTCTTTACAATAATTACATCTGTCATAGCACAGACGAGCATATCCGCCATCGTGTAGCAGACCTAAACAAGCGCAATAGGGTCCTTTCAAAAGCTATTATTTTTTAGGAGCAACTTCAACCACTAAAGCAGGAAGATCAGCCAGAAGGGCTCTACCAGTTTTCTGAACCTATAAACAGCCTTTTGTATACTTACTCAATGCTTTTGATGGTAGGTAAATAAACAAGTAGAATGATGGACCTAGAAAACGCATTAATTATAAATGGCAAGCGTGGATATAAGTCAAAATTTGGGGGAAGCAATGGTCGACTACAAAATGTTTTGTCAATTTTTTTTTTAGGGAATGTTAAACGAGATTAATTAACTGTGTATATATGTTTTTTTCTAGTGCGGTAATTACCCCGTTACCCCCGCTCCCCAAATCCGTGGTTTTTTGGGAGGGGTCTAAAGGGAAATACATAATTAATCGCCAGTGGCGGCTCGTGTGTTTTAATACAGTAGGGTCATTCTCGGTGATCTTAAGTTTAGGTCAAAACTATACGCAAAAAACGGCTTAAAATTATTTACATACCTTTTAGAATATAACATTCTATTTATTTATTTTTGTCCTTCACTCGGTACTGATTAAATATTTGACTAACAAATATTAATTTATATAAAGACACATTAACACAACAATTAATTAAACAGTCTGCACAAAAACGCTAGTTTAGTTATATTTTAAAGTTTAGATTTGCAATTTTTTCGAACTTAGTTCACTGTACAACCTAAACCTAGTGAAGTTCATTATTTTTTATATTTCATTTTCAAGTTGATGTGGGGGGCCCTAAGATGAGCAATGCCAATCATCGTACAAAGAAAACATCTATGGTTCCACGGACCATAACATAATTATGGCGGCCCTCGATTAATCGGTGCTTATTTTAAATTCCAGGCACTTAATACGTGGGACGAACCAAAAATGTTGTCAATGGAGGATAATAGAACATATTTGTTTATTTTGATTACCTATATAGAAAATAATAGTTTCATTATCTTTTATTTATTTATTTATTCTGGGAGGTGATTGACCCAATGACCTTGTGGACAAGCCGCCACTGTTAATCGCCCTTTAGTAGCGCTAGTATACAATCGATCTTATTTAAACCATCAACAACTGATATAAATTAAACACTTTTTTCAATATATAAATAAATGGATCCATGACGGATCTGATACCATCCTAGCTAGACTATGAGCACACTTCAAGTGAAGTGTTTTTTAAATATCTTAGAAACTAAAGCCCTTACGAAGCTTTTGGTTATAACACAAATTATTGGCCAAAAAAAACTACATATTGATACGATGCTCCATTAAAAAGTTAGCATATAGCATATAGTCATTAGCATTAATGGATTTTGATCAAAATCTAATTAGCTCGTTAATGTCGAACACTATTTTACCTGATAATTTTATGAAAATCGGTTTAGGAGCTATCGTGTTACGGACAGAAATAATATACACACACACACACACATACACACACGCACACACAGACACACACACACACACACACACACACACGCACACACAGACAGACATCACGACGATATTGCTAAGATAGGTCAAAATAGACCCAAATAACACATTTTCGAAGTTATCAAAAAAAAATTTGCGGGCTAGTAACCCTCACTGGGTTTAATTTAACATTGTAAATTTAAATAGGAATATAGTTTCTTGAGTAATACCACGTATTGCCCAATAACCTGTGGTAATACCACGGATCATCCAACAACCTGGTGGTAATAAATTTCTTGAAAACGAAACAATACATTAATTTATAACCTATTAAAAGTTTCCTTAGGCAGATATCCCAAGGTGGTGTGCCTTAAAACCAAATTGAAGTATCCCAGGGTTTTTCTAAATTTTCAGCAGTTGTCCACAAATCCTGGGCGGTCCGATTTAAATGAGGCACACTTAGTGACTGATCTACGGGGGGGGGGACTCTATCTGTGCCTAAGCCTTCCAGCGCTTTTGAGCTAATGGATTAGTCGTTAAGAGTAACAAGTTCTGTTTAACCTTGAAATCAGCAGAATGCTAAAAACAAACGAACCGCTTGAATAGAGTTGGTTCAATTTATGGTTTATAACCCACCTACTTTGACTTTGCTATGACAAAAATATCGGTTAGTCCACGGTTTTAAAAATATCTATAAGTATAATAAGTGGTTTTTAACTCACACTACTACTATACTATAGTAGTGTGAGCTATGGTGATCGTAATTTTTTCGAGAAAAAAAAAGTTGCTCCGATTTCAAAATTTTTTATATATCTTTGCGTTTTAGATGATTTTGAAACTTTTTTGTTGCGCCGTCTGTCTGTCTGTAGGTCTGTCCGTATGTCTGTCTGTATGTCTGTCTGTAAGTACCAACGCGCATAAACCGCTTGCCCGATTTGAATGAAATTTGGCACCTAGGCTGGGTCTTGGGTCGAGATGGTCCCATTTAAAAATGAACAAAATCCATCGAACGCAAGTCCAATAAAAGTGGGGGTATATTTCAAAAATTAGAGTTTATGTGAAAATATGGAGTGTGTGATATTAAATGAAAGGTAATTGAGTCTGGAGTTGAACAAAATATATTTTAGGTGATTTAAAAAAAAGGGTGGGGGTAGATTAAAAAAATTAGAGTTTAAGTGAAAATATGGCGTGTGTGATATCAACCGATAGGTAATTGAGTCTGGAGTTAAACAAAATACATTTTAGTTTTTTTTAAAGGGTGGGGGTGGATTTCGAAAATTAGAGTTTAAGTCAAAACATGGCTTGTGTGGTATCCACGAAAGGTAATTGAGTCTGGAGTTAAATAAAACATATTTCACATTTTAGTTATATTAGCTTACACGTACACTATAACTATACTACCTAGTGTGAGCTTAGGTGCCCATAAATTGGCAGAGTATTTAATTGATTTGGCTAATTTGTACAGTCGGGGACTATTTAAATTGCCGCCCTCGAAAATAAAAATCATTCCTATTTGAAATTCGGAAAAGTAGTTTGAACCAAAACAAAAACATTGTGAACGTTACCTCTGTCTGTCTTTAAAAATTATTTTTTTTTTGGTGTCTTTAAATGATTAATTTTGACAGAAAAAAAATAGAACGGCAATTTAAAAAGTCCCTGACTGTACAAAAATCTTATAAAGTAGCCTAATTTTAGTTTTTGTAAAATTTCTTTGCAATAAAGAGCCACTTATTTTTTGTAATATTAATATTTAGATTTCACTAAAATGGAATTAAAATTTAAAAAAGCTTTTTATTTGTCATGTCTATAAACCATTGTTCTGATTTAAAAATGTTTGGGCACGTTTTTTTCTTTTAAAAATGCCACCTGAAGCATAGAGTATAAGACATAGGCTATATCGGAATGGGACAACTGGGCGCCGCCAACTCGGCGCCGCCAACTGGGCGCCGGGCCAACTGGGCGCCGGGCCAACTCGGCGCCGCCAACTGGGCGCCGGCCAACTCGGCGCCGGACTAAAAATTTTTTTTTTACTAAATGTGTAGATGAAAAATAAAATATATTATTTATATAAAAACATCTTTAAAAAATCCTACGCAATTTTTTACAAGCTTTTATTTAGCTTCAGATGTTCTGTCTAACTAACTAACTATCTATCAAATCTTGTGAAGCGTTTTTGACACACTTCCCATTATCCGATTTGGATGAAATTTGGTACACACGTAGTGGTCCCATGACAATACAACATTAACAAAAAAATATCCAAACAACCCCTACCCCCACCCCTTCTATAGAAAAATGTGTTTTTGACACACTTCCCGTTATCCGATTTGGATAAAATTTGGTATACACATAGTGGTCCGATGATAATACAACAATAAGAAAAAAATATCCTCCCACCCCTACCCCCACCCCTTCTATAGAAAAATGTGTTTTTGACACACTTCCCGTTATCCGATTTGGATAAAATTTGGTATACACATAGTGGTCCGATAATAATACAACAATAAGAAAAAAATATCCTGAGAGGTGGGAGGATATTTTTTCTTAATATTGTATTGTCATCGTATCACTATATGTATACCAAACTTCATCCAAATCGGATAATGGGAAGTATATCAAAAACGCATTTTTCTATAGATGAGGGTGGGGGTAGGAGTGGTAGGATTTTTTTTTTAATGTTGTATTGTCATCGGACTACTATATGTATACCAAATTTCATCCAAATCGGATAATGGGAAGGGTGTCAAAAACGCATTTTCTATGGAAGGGGGTGGGGGTAGGGGTGGGAGGATATTTTTTTTAATGTTGTATTATCATCGGACCACTATGTGAATACCAAATTTCATCCAAATCGGATAATGGGAAGTGTGTTAAAAACTCAGTTTTCTATGAAAGGAGGTGGGGGTAGAGGTGGGAGGATATTTTTTTCATAATATTGTATTGTCATCGGATCACTATATGTATACCAAATTTCATCCAAATCGGATAACGGGATGTGTGTCAAAAACAAATTTTTCTATGGAAGGGGGTGGGGGTAGGGGTGGTAGGATATTTTTTTCTTAATGTTGTATTGTCATGGGACCACTACGTATGTACCAAATTTCATCCAAATCGGATAATGGGAAGTGTGTTAAAAACGCTTCACAAGATTTGATAGATAGTTAGTTAGTAAAGGATTTTTTAAAGATGTTTTTATATAAATAAATTATTTTATTTTTCATCTACACATTTTATCAAAAACAAATTTTTATTCCGGCGCCAAGTTGGCCGGCGCCCAGTTGGCGGCGCCGAGTTGGCCCGGCGCCCAGTTGGCGGCGCCCAGTTGGCGGCGCCGAGTTGGCGGCGCCCAGTTGTCCTAGAACGGGCTATATTACTCTATGCCTGAGGCCAATATGTTCGCTTACAACGACGACGAATTAACCAGTATGAAGTATAAAAAGTTCTTCGTCATAACAAAAAAACAAGTTTTAAACCATAGAAAGCATTTCCGCAGCCATAATTAATTCAAATTAAAAAAAAGTTTAAAAAAACTAACAAAGTAAACAAACTGGTGGGGATAACCGCAATTTGAAAACAGCTCGGGAACTGATGGGTATTTCCCGGTTAAAAGTGATGACCTCATCTATGACGTCACGCGCTTCAACCAAAACCGCTTGTATAGAGTTGGTAATTACCAAACGAGAACGGTAAATTCCGGTTGACGGCTTGGAGAGAACTATATATTTGCACCAAATAATTTTATATAATTTAGTTTTTGCCCCCCCCCCCCCAATTTTTAGGGCAATTTTTAGGTACCAGATCCGCTTCACACTGTGTAATAATACATTTGCCCATCGATTATTGATGTTTTTTATAGGTCTCGTTACCAAAACTACCCAGCGGTTGGTCGTTAAGAATGTTAACAGGATGGTACTGGTTATACTGTCTTTTAGTGGTCGTAGCCTACAGGGCTAGTATGACAGCCATTTTGTCGAGACCAACCCCAAGGTAATTTTAAGGACATTTGTTTGTAGGCAGTTCTTTAATTTTCGTTTTTTTAACTGTAGGGTAACTATCGACAACCTTCAACAACTTCTTGACAGCCAATTAACGTTTGGAGGTTGGGGTTCAATAAATGCACACTTTTTTAAGTCGTCCCCAGACTCATCTCTCAGAAAAATCGGAGAAAGTTTTGAAATCGTGGAAGACTCTAACCATGCTGTCGATAGGGTGTCGGAAGGAAAATTTGCTTTTTATGAGAACACGTATTTCTTAAGGGAAGCTAGTTTGAAGCGCCAACAAAGGTTTCAAGAAAGTATTATAGGTAATAGTTTTAATCTAACGACTACGAACTACGGACTCCGGACTACGGCCTACAGACTCCGGACTACGGACCACGTTCTACGGACTAAAGACTAACAACTAACAACTATCAACCAACAACTAAGAACTAACAAATAATAGCTAAAACTAATTTTAATTTTAGGAAATAATACCGACAATAAGACACAAACCGACGTATCCGACATTGTGAAATCCGACCGACCTTTGCACATCATGCAGAACTGTATTATAAATCTGCCAGTGTCTTTAGGACTTCAGAAAAACTCTCCAATCAAATCCAGGGTAGATAAACTAGTTCGCCGGGTTTTGGAAGCAGGATTGGTGGAGAAATGGATAAAAGATGTAATGCAAAAAATTCTCATTAACAAAATTCAAAGTGACGTTCAAGCTACAAAAGCGATCATGAGTCTCGAGAAATTTTCTGGGGCATTGGTTGCTTTAGTAATAGGTTATTTTATAGGAATAACTGCTTTGGTTACAGAATTGGCGTATTTTAATTTAACAGTAAAGAGGAATCCGAATTTTAATAAATACTCCATGATGATTCTTCAAGTAGAGCCTGCAACAACCACAATTAAAAAACTGAACGACAAAAATACGCCATTTAAAGAAGGTTTCAAACTATTAAAGAAAGTAAGATTTGTTAGAAACTATAAACGAAAATAATTTTAGAAAGATCCTAAAAGTTATTACCAACGTATTAACCAATAGTCAATAAATAAAGTTTTTGTTTCATTCTTTGCTTCGGGCTTCGGCAATACATGTGGTTAAGCGTTAAACGTGCTCACGGCCCAGAGAACCGTGGAACGTGCTCACCTAATTGCTTCTAGTATTTGAACTACTCTGACAAACCAGTCGCTTGTTCTATGCTTTGTTGTTGTGACGTTTGTTTCTATTTACATTTCTATTCTATCTTCTATATATTAAAATCAGTTTTTGTTTGAATTAAATCAAAGCAAAATGGGACGTAGGAAATCAAAAAGAAAGCCTCCACCCAAAAGAAAAAATATTGAACCACTGGATATACAGTTTAACTGCCCGTTTTGCAATCACGAAAAGAGTTGTGACGTCAAAATGTAAGGACTGTTTTATAGCTATTTATGGTAGTGCATATTGTTGCCAAGCCGTTTAATATTCAAATAAACATATCTGGATATTATGCAGCAAGGGGGAATTCACTTTGGCAATGCATGTACAAATTTGGCTCACATTATTATTCATTATTTGAAATTAGTCAATATTTGAGATTTTCTCATAGTGGATTGGGGAGTGTGTGTGTAAATTTACATTACTTTGCATTAATATTCTTTACTCAACTTATTACAATGCAAGTTCCATTTTTTTAAAATTTATATTACATGTACATGTTCCCCCTCATTATGAAGTATACAGTTTTTCTTTATTTGTGGTTTTAAATGCTGGGAAATTATGCTTATTGCTTGTACAGTGAGGGACTTTTTAATTTGGTACACTAAAAAATAACAAATTTTCCTATTTGAAAAAACCAGTTTGAACCAAACCAACAAAATTGTGAATCTAACCTTTTTCTGTATATGTACATATTTAACACACAATGTATAATCCTTATATGTTTTAAAATATTATACAAAGTGTTAAATCTTTTATAAGATATTTATTTAAAATGTATTTTGATTAAACACTTTTGCTAATATAAAACTATACAAACAACTATATACTAAATTGTAATATTTGACAAAAAAAAAATATGCCAGTAATTTAAAAAGTGCCTGACTTTACCACTGCCTTGCTTAAGGCATGAGTAGTTTCTGGTTAATTGAAATGCAGTAGCTGTCACAGAGAACAAGACAAAGGTGCCTAATACTACTAAATACTAATAAATTGTTATATTTTTAGGGATAAAGGTCGGAGTACAGCCAGAATAGTTTGTCGAATCTGTTTAGAAGACTTTCAGACAACTATAAACTTTTTGTCAGAACCAGTAGATGTTTACAATGATTGGATTGATGCTTGTGAATCAGCCAATAACTAGTTTATTAAGAATTAAGCCAAACACAAATCTTTTATTAATTTTAATTTAATATTTTTTATTGGATGTCTATAGTTAGGATTTTTTTTAGAATTGCAAACTTTGAAATTTGTGTTAATCAATTTTTTTGTGCAAGAGTTGTTAGTGTTAGTTTTGATTTTTTAAAATATTGCAATTTGTTAAGCTAGTTTAATTCAATATAAAAAACAATTTTTGTCCATCCTCTGTGTTTAATTTTGACAGTATATCTAGGTATTTTCTTTTAAGTTTTGTTTTAATAGGTTTAAACTAATAAAAAAGAATGTGCTGCAGTTAATTTCTATTTATATTTGCCAGCAAAATCAGTAGTCAGTTTTAAATAAAATTAACAAATTGAACAATTTATCATGATTTTATTTTTCTTATACCCTACAATTGTTATCAAAAAAGAACTCCCCTTCTACCTCAAATTACTACAAAAGATATATTGAAATTTTATGTAATCCTATTTAACCTATCTGTGATTTTATGCAGGAAAAAGTTTGGACCATCCTCAAAACTTTTTTGTAAATACGGCTGTGAATACGGCACTGTATAAAACTCACTTCAAATTGATTTTTATTTAAACAGCCATTTGCACCAACATATTTAGAGGTCACCTAGAACTAAGAGCCACCTAAATTTGAGTTATACCCTGTTTCCACCAATGCATGCCCACCCCGATTCAAAAAACGCATCACGTGATAGCACCGGTTTTAAATGCAGCGTCACCTGATGCGTTTTTTAAATCGGAGTGGGCACGCATAGGTGGGAACCAGAGACAAAATAATAAAAAGAGACTGCCGAAAAGATAGGGCCGCGCAGCCAACAAGTTCCAGTGCCGCACAGCGCTGCAATCGCGGACTATGTTTCTATTTGTATTTAAAACTAATTTTATTCTGTTCGATTGGGGTCGTTCATAAATTACGTAAAACTTTGAGAAAATTGTCTATCACATAACGCTTAGTATTTTCCTAATGCCATTTGTTGTTAGAAATGGTTTACTATGTTGAATTGAATTGAATAAATCTTTATTAGCAAATCATGCTATTTCGAATTGCAAACATAAATATAAAAAATACATTTAAATGTTAATACATACACCAGTATTTCTATAACAAAACAAATCCAAACTTATAATACTAATAACTATTTACTTCTTATTATTACATAATGGATAATATATCTCTGGAGAACAGCATCGCTGTGGAATAAGCTTCCTGCGACACTTTTCCCTGCAGGTTACAATCTGAACCTTTTCAAAACCAACATATACCAACATTTCCGCGCACTTGCCGCTTCTCGAGCGTGATAGCGATCTCCTTTCGACTGCGCCCCGTAAAATAAAATTATTGAAATAAAGCCAGGTTAAATAACAGCAATTTTTATTCATTGAATTAGGATATAAGTCATTGTTTTATAAAGGAATCAGATTGTATAACAAATTACCATTAGACATTAAAAATTGCAAATCAAATAATATGTTTAAGAGAAAACTTAAGAAGTACTTGTTGCCTAGTCAGCCTGATTGTTTATGTAAACCACCCTTGGTACTATATTATATTATATTTTATTATTTTAGTCTCCATATTATTTTTTTGGTGTGTTTTAGTATAGTGACCTTTTCTCGTAAAGAAAGATGGCATCAATGTTTTTTTTTAGGATAGGATTAAAAACATTTTACAGTACAGTATAAGTACTTGATAAAGCTGTGTGTTACTAGATTATTCTTTTAGTAGGTAGGTGATCCGTGGTATAGGTATAGTTAGTTCTGTTGGGAATGATACAGGAATGTGCTTGTAATGGTTTTTCGGTATTATTAGAGAATTATTGAAATATAGCCAGGCTATAATTGTGCCAGGCACAATTTTGACACCTTCACATTGTAATATCAGCTGTGATCTTTCAACACATGGCCTTTGTTTACTATATGAACCGGAATAAATAGTGCCTTCTTTTATTAATTGAAAATAAACGACGATAGTTTTAAATTCGACTTTGGTATGAATTTTGAACGATTAACTGTCAGTTTTCAATGTAAATGTGTTAAAATAGTGTCTGGCACAATTATAGCCTGGCTATATTTCTCTAATAATACCGAAAAATCATTACAAGCATTCCTGTATCATTCCCAACAGAACTAACTATACCTACCTACTAAAAGAATAATCTAGTAACCCACAGCTTTCTCAAGTACTTACACTATACTGTAAAATGTTTTTAATCCTATCCTTTAAAAAAACATTGCTACCATATTTCTTTATGAGAAAAGGTTACTATACTAAAATACACCAAAAAAATAATATAGAGACTAAAATAAAAAAATATAATATAATATAATATGATACCAAGGGTTTACTTAAACAATCAGGCTGACCAGTGGCTTATATATGCCCCCCCCCCCCCGAAGCTAAGATTTTTTTAGATATTTTCCACATATTTCATAAATACAAATATAAAATAGTATAAAATACGTCTTTATAAGGTCTGGCCCCCCCCCCCGAAACTTTTTTCTATATACGCCACTGAGGCTGACTAGGCAACAAGTACTTCTTTTTTTTTCTCTTAAACATATTATTTGATTTGCAATTTTTAATGTCTAATGGTAATTTGTTATACAATCTGATTCCTTTATAAAACAATGACTTATATCCTAATTCAGTATTTATACTATTTAAATAAAAATTGCTGTTATTCGTTGTTGCATAGGTATAAACATCTGTAACATTCATCAATCAATGTTAATAGAAGTTGCAACCAAAAAAATAAATAAATAATACAGGTATTCTACCCATATTACAAATTGCAAGTCATTTTTAAAAGCAAGTTACAAGTATATTGTAAACGCAGTCGAGTCAAACCTAACCTCAAATTCTTGGTTTGTTTTTCTGGAATTTTCGGATGCAAAAATTTTGCTACGAAATAACTTTTTCACTACAAATGAGATCTGTTTTGTGTTAAAGCGCGTGTTATCAGACAAAACTGGTCTTGTTTTGTGACTAAGACAAGGTAAGAAAGATAATTTATGTTATTGAAGTTAGGGTTGATTTATATACTTGTTATACAGATTGACACTGAACATATACATTGGTTTTAGATAAAATGTGTCAACTTAGTATTGGTGCATTGTGTGTTCGGGAGGGGTGATCATCTGTCCACAGCAGGTTTACAATTTTTTTTAACAAGACTGTGTAGGACTCCACAGGACACTAAAATACACTACAGGACCAAGAATTTATTTGAGTCCTGTAGGATGGTGTACAAATTTTGTTCAGCTGTTCACCCCTCAGTTATGGCAGGGGTGGATCTAGGAACTTTATTTAGAGGGGGTAGATATCATAATAAATATTGCATAAAACAGTTTTGCATTGTGACCAGGATGTGTATTCTGTATGTAAAAACTTAATATAGTTTGAGATTTGGGGGGGGGGAATTTCCCCTCCCGAAGATCCGCACCTTCTTATGGGTCATTGTCCATATAATTTTATTATTATTGATGTATTGCCTTTTTGGCATTTTCCATTTTTAGTTTTAGTAGATATTTTAGTCAGTAGTGCACCCAAGAATAGGTATTTGGGGAACCCAAGACACAGTTATTTCAAATTTCAATTTATTTTCAAAGTTTCGTTACAAAGTCCTAATACAATTGAAGTACTGTCCCTGAGCTGCATGGTAGCTCGTCGGGAGAATACTGGTCAAGTTTACATATACTATAATACTTTTTTTTCATTATATCTACCTACTTATATATCTTATATAATATATATTATGTTACACTTATATCAATGTTAAGTTCTTATAAAATGTGCATAGTTTCGACTTGAATGTTAAATGGTATCAAATCTATTTTACTTAAATTTAATTTAATCTAGTAGGCACTTATTTGTTTTTAGTTAAGGACATTCACATTCAGACAACACAAACACTCAAAAGGCAAATCCTCTCAAACATGAAATATATGAAAAATGTCTAAAAATCCTTAGGCTTCTGTCTTTTAGTTTAGTGTTTGAACATAATTCTAGCTAGTGCTTTTACTTTTTAGGTACACAGACATTATGGATTTGTATGGATCATTACAATCACATTGAGTACACACTGCTTGGTTGCAAATGTTTTTTCATTTAGGTAAGTAATAGAGAAATATTGGTTAATAAGTTCTGTCTCTTTCCACACCCATACTAGGGCCTATTCTTAAAATACATAATGCCATTTAACGTAATAATTATATGTTCAAAATTAATGCTCAAAGGGGTAGCAGTGTTTGGCCTTGTATTACACATAACTTGTTTTTAATGTATTTTGTTTCTTGAAAATTCTGTACAGAGGGTGGAGGTGGGTCAATTACATAATTTAAGAATAGACTCAAAGTGTACCCAGGGCAGAGCTTTAAGAGCTAAGCTCCCCCTTAAAAATTTGGTTAGCCCCTGAAATTATATTACATATAAACACATATTTCAGACAGAGTCGACACGAAGGCTTATTGGGGTGGGGGAGGCAACAGTCACCTTTCCTCAGAAACTTTTTGATTTTCTGCAATTTTTTGTAACTCTAACTGTTTCCAAGAAAAGACAAAAAAGGAAAATTTGTACTCTGCATTATTTTAATTTTATGTGAGTTTTATGTAATTTCTAAATAACAATTGAAGATACAAGTTATTTTAATTTGTTTTTTTTTTCTCAAAAGTGGTTAGAGATAAAAATATTGCAGATCAAAAAGTTTCTGAATAAAACAAGGAATTCATTTTACATTTTTAAATCTGCCAATAACTTACTGCAAAAAAGTTCTGGAGAAAAAAGGAGGCATGACCGCGGAAAAAATATCACCCTGTAGTTTTTCCTAATATTTGACATGCTTAATGATGTATGCCTTGTAACAAAACAACAACAACATGTTCCAGATTTGAGCTAAATATCTCAAAAACTGCACGAGTTATAAATAAAAAGCAAACAAAAAACTAATATTTTAATAACCCATATCTCAAAAACTAAGCATGGTTATACAAAGTTTTTTTTCTTAAAATCACTCAAGATAATCCTCTGAAGTTTGGCGACATACTTTATTAACACCTGTATAAAATACCTACTATTATGAGTCCCCTGGCAGCTTTTTTTTTGCTTTTTAGTTATCCAACGCAACAATTAACAATGGGATAACATCATTATGTGGCCACCTTTATTATTAAAAAATGGATTGGAGAATGGATATTGTGAAGAATATATGAAAATTACATTACAACATTTGAGCAATTCCACATAAACCTAGAAATTAGAAAATTGAAGACTGTAAAAGTGTGTTCTTATTTTTTAAAAATATTGGTTTTATTAAGGATTATTAGGTGGTACATGTTTAACTATTTTTAAGTTTTCTAAAAATCCACAGTTTTTTGTAATATAAATACCTAGTTTATACATTTAAGAAAAAACATTATATTTGTTAAATATTTATAGATTTTTCTAAAACAGTTCTCATTTTAAAAAAAATAAATATTACATTTTTTAAAAAACATTTTTTATTTAAGTATTACATTTTCGAGGTCATGCAAATTTTTATGTATGCGGAAAAAGTTTGGATATCTTACAGGTTTACATGACTAAAATTAATATATTTTTGATATCCAAATTCTTTTCGCATACATGAAATTAGCCTGACCTCAAAAATAGCACCTTTACTAAGAAAAAAATCATTTAAAAAGCCCGCCGAGCCCGCCCGCGCATTCTTAATTCTTCCAGTAGCCAAGGGTGGCGCTAGCGTAAACTTGTTGCCCCTTTTGAACCATAGAATTAAGCACTCTTTTATTATTTTCTCTATGGTGGAAACTGGGTGTAAGGAAGTGCTTCGTTTGACGTGGAAACTAGGCTTTATGGTTCTTAGGTCTCCCCTAAACTACCTTAAGTAAACCCTGAATCTAGGGGCCCGTTTTTGAATCCCTAGCGCTCCTAAACTAACCTAAAAAAGGATACAGTTGCGATGTTTTTTGTACTCCATTAAAAAAAATGGATTTTATAGAAGAGAACGAGGTCTTATACCCTGTTTCCACCAATGCATGCCCACCCCGATTTGGTGGAAACAGGTTATTAGAAGATGACTTGAATATTTTGAAGGTGGTTCAGGAGGGTTTTCCAAGGAGATTATGGAATAGAAGCGACCACTTCAAAGAAATGGACAAATAGGTGCGCCCCTTAACACTAGCTATACCTGGTCTAGGGGGAGGTTGGTGCAAGTGGCTGAAACATTTTTAAATTAGGATGGTGCAACTGTGCTTTAAATGTGGGAACCCTTTTCTTGTGTGCGTTTAAACTACTTATTTTTAATTTGACGTGGAATTGTTTTGGGTTTTCAAACAATTTGATTGTGGTGTTTTGAGTAAAGAAAAAGAACCACTTGTGGAAATGAATTAAATTAAATAATTTTTAAAAGAAATGACTGAGTTTGATTATAAAAATTTGTTGGCTACAACCGCTTCTGTTTGCACAATTTTGCAGTTTCTCTCTGGCATGTAAGTAGGTTTTGCTTAAAAAAGACCCTGACATAAATGAGTATCAAGTTTCTGATCCTGGTAACGATTGGTTTATACTATACTGTTCAATTTTTTGCTTTTAAATTATAATATTATAATGTCATTGTGATCCTTTAGTTCTCAGTCTGAAATTCTGCATTTATAAAATTTTAGTGCTTAAATTTACAATTATTAAAACTAGTTAATTAGTATTAAGCTTTATTCAGAGTTCCATAAAGTAAGCAGTAAGAAATCAAAATGGTTTATTACTTCTCGAGTTACTTCTGCTCACTGCCAACACTGAACAACAGCATGTGTGCAGGATAGTCCATTTTCCCTTGATCTTGCATTTTTATATGACTCTTACCTTTAGTGGTCATTCACTGGTCTGTTTACACAGAGGAGTAATCAGCTGTCCACAGTAGGTGTACAAAATTTGTATACAGGACACTATATAGGGGCTACAATAGTTTAGTTTAGTTTATTAATTGGTAAAGTATTACACAATATGTGCTTTTACATACTGTGACATTGAAAAGATTATAAGACTAATATACAGGGTTTAAAAATATGATATTTATATAAATATCATATCACATGATATATATAGGATATATATATCAGATATATATGCTTTGCTTTTGGCATATTAAATAAAAATCAGTACTTAGGTAGTAATAAATCAAAAGTATAGTTTTTGTGAAGTCAGTTGAACAAAGATAAAAGCCGACCATTGGCATATCCTTTATACAAAGTGACATGGGCGGCGGTAGATATACTTATGAAAATTATTATTATAATTTAATTATGGAGCTTGTTATGGAGTAAACTAAAGAAATAAAAATAGATAATAAAACTTTCTATTCTTACACCTACAGGAACGAGACTGATTTATTTTCTAACTCTGCATACTGCTGACTAAAGGGGTCCAAAAAGCACACCTGAAAGCAATTAAAAGCGCATCTTAAAAAAATCTGCAAATCAGGTGCCATCTATCCATGTGGGCTCAGTCGGTCAGAAAACAAATACTTTGTGGCCGGACCACAAAGAGCTGCAGCCGTTCTCTGTCAGTAGGGTTGAAATTATACCAGGAAGATTTTATATGAATTTGGATAACTTTTGAAGGGCAGATTGAAGCAAAATTTCATGAAATCAATAGAACCCTGTATTAGGAGTTATTCAGGTGACTTTGCAAAAACTATACACACAGATGGAAAACACAGTAACTACTCTAACCTGGGAAAACAGAAAACAAAAGAAATCGTCACGTCAGGGATTTACCAGATGTGAAACAGGGGATTCCCAGTCAGCTCCGCAATGCCTATGCCTATATGATATCATGATATCACTTGATATATATCCTTGGAACCCTGCTAATATATAATACATAAATAGAAATTAAAAAAAATAATAAAGGAAATATCACAAAAATATGCATCTCAATAAAAAAGAGCTTATTTAAAATTTAAAATATAAAATAACATAACCTGACAGTGAAAAGACTATTACATGATTAAAATTTGGTGACAGACATAAAGATTAAAACATACACCTTAAAGGTTAAAATCACCCCTCAAGTACTCGTCGAAGGAATAGAAGGCATTTTTAATTAGGAAATTTTTTACTTTAGATGTAAAGTGATTTGTAGTTAAATTTTTTACCTCAGTTCGTATGGCATTAATACCAAAGTGATCAGTACCTCTTCTTGTTCTTTGCAGTCTGTGGTAGCTAGGAACCAGGTTATCTCTATTCCTGGTGGAATAGGAATGAATGTCACTATGAGCTGCAAAACTTTCTTGATTTTGTTTCACATACATCAAGCAGTGGAAAATAAAGGTGCAAGGGAAAGTCATCAGTTTCAATTCTATAAAAGTATCTCTACAGCAATCTCGATATTTTAACCCAGCGATTATTCTGACGCAACATCGCTGTAACTTAAAAATGTGTGCAGATGTTAGCTCCCGCTAAATTTCGCGGTTGTTTTTAAATTTTTAAAACCACACAATTGGATGAAGGACAGAGTGCATTTGCGCATTTTGGACATGCGCACCAAGAATCGGGGAGATCCTTGTCGACCGCCTCGAGAAAATGGCGTGTTAATTTCGTTCTCCAACTATTTCAAATTTCTACACCAGAAAGTGCTCGATTTTGGTGTACTGAAGCATAGAAAAGAAACTTCAGCCCTTCAGCTACGTGGTGACATCATTAGATCCAGAAAGGGACCCCTTGGAAGTGGATAAATTGGCTGCAAACCGGTGAGTGCCTTTGTATCTGATTCCCGTCGTGTGGCGCCCACAATTGACCTATGGACCTTATTAATTATTTCGTAATTTCATATCATTATATTTATGTTTGTTCGCGCTTTCATTAATTAATATATTTACAGTCCATTGCAGTTATCGTTTTCTAACCGCGGGCTAACATAAGTGTTCCTTTCGAGTCGAATTATTTTAAATAAAAACTCCATACGACGGTATTAATAATCGGCCATTATTTTCACGCCGAAAACAAGGCGGCCTTGAATTTTGCCAATCGTATTGAAACGAGAGAAAGTCGTTCGATCAACGGTAGCGGCGCAGTGCACGTGTGTATCGCGTGGTCATTCAGTAAACAAAATCGAGAAGGAATCAAAACAAAACAAACAACATTTCTCATTTATGTGTTAGGTGTGTTCCATATCATTTCGATATTTAAAACAATTTTCATCAATTGCGATAAATTAGTGCATATTTTCGACAATTCGTCATTTTTCTATTTCAGAAGCATTGATTTAGCGTTAATTGTATATTTACCGACATTTCTGTGATTAGATGTGTTCCATAGCATTTCGATATTTAAAACAATTTTCATCAATTGCGATAAATTAGTGCATATTTTCGACAATTCGTCATTTTTCTATTCCAGAAGCATTAATTTAGCGTTAATTGTATATTTATCGACAATTTCGTCATTTCAAAGGTAAAATCATGTCTGTCAAAAAAGCCGTGCAAAAACGCAAGGGTTTTTTATCTGCGATAACCGAGTGTTATGTGTTTTCACAATCCGCGGCATCGGATGAAAGAGCGAGAAACGAGTTTCAAGTAAGGTATTCCGATTTGGATGAAACCTTCGATAAATGCATGCTGGCACATAATGACGTCATTATGTTGATAGACGACGCGGACGACGAGGAGTTTAAAACGCAGGATGCGATCCTTTCAGAAGCTCGTAAATATTTTTATGCGTGTAAGGGGGTTTACTCTAAAATATTTCCGGTTGAGGCTCCATCCTTTTCGGGATAATATGTTCGACAAAACGAAACTCCAAAACTCAAAGAGTTAGGTATTCCCATATTCCGAGGTGATAAAAAATTATGGCCAAGCTTTTTCGATCTTTTTAATAACATTATAGATCAAAATCAAAGTCTAAGTAACGTTCGAAAACTTCAATATTTATTTTCATATCTCGAGGATGAGCCTTTAAAATTGATATCAGGGATTAGCTTATCTGATCAAAATTATAAAATTGCTTACGACAAATTAGTCAATAGATATCAAAACAAGCGAGACCTCGCAAATGATGCTTTAAGCTCAATTATGAACTCCACCTTAAAAAACGAGTCAGCTAAAGAATTGCGTAATTTAATTGACACCTTTTCTGAATCCCTAGAAATTTTAAAATCACTTAGCTTTGACGTTGACAGTTGGGACTTTATTATTTTTGTCATTTTGTTAGAAAAATTGGATATTCCGACACGTTCCAATTTCGAAATGAGTCACGCCAATACTAATACCGAAATTCCCACTTTTCAGTCACTTTTTCAATTTCTAGAAAAAAGATGTAGAGTTTTGGAATCACTTCCTCAATCAACAGCACCCAAAAAGGTGCCTACCTATCAAAAATCAAATTCTATGCAAAATCAGTTTGGGCAAAAGCCTATCAAAATTCAAATTCTGTGAAAAATCAGTTTGGCCAAAAGCCTACCTATAAATCATCCAATTCGCCTTTTATAGGACTGGCTGTCACCTCAACTAATTCAAGTACGGGAATAAAATGTTTCCAGTGTAATCAAGGTCACGTGCTTTCGAAATGTCAAACATTTCTTGATCTCTCACCTATCGATCGCCTATCTTTCGTCAAGCAGAAAAAATTATAGAAATAAAATTTCGGACTTCCATTGTCTTTATTTATTTTAAAACACGACGTTTCGGTTAGTAAGTATCTCTAACCGTTATCAAGTGTAAACTAAACAATCTAGTCTCTAGGCTACTACTTATACTACTTGGTGTGCAGTCAGGTGTGACGGCCCGCCCCCTTTTTAATCCTAAGACGCCTGTTTTCCTTAAGGAGTGGTTTCCATATGTTTGGTATGTCCGCGCTTGGTTGACTGAAAACTTCTTTATTCTGCATTATAAACGCAGCTTCAATAAACTTTCGTTTTCGCCAATGCGACTCCTTATGTAAAACTTTAGCTTCTGACCACTGAATCCTGTGATCATTGAGGGATTGTCTGGTTTTGTTTTAGTTACAAAACTTCTTATCGTATTTCCCGAAGAAAATACTGTTTTTATATTATAGTGTTTAGCTATTCGTCTTATGTTTTCTGAAATCCCTTGAACATATGGAATGTTAATAACACCTAACGGATTATTATTTTGAGAATTTGGTACATTTAGTTTGTTTTTAATTTTAAATATCGTTGAGTTTATTAATATCTCGGAATAACCATTCTGTTGTAAGTCCTTTTTAATGTTGTTAATTTCTGTGGTTAATTCTTCATTATTACTACAAATATTTACGGCTCTTAAATACAAACTTCTTATAACTCCTTGTTTTGTTGCAACAAAATGATTAGACTTAAAATTTAGGTACTGTCCCGTGTGTGTAGGTTTCCTATATACAGCGGTTTGAATGTTTCTGTCTAATCGTTTGACAAGAACATCCAAAAAAGGTAAGGCCGAATCTTTTTCAATTTCCATGGTGCACTTGATTGTTGGTCGAATACCGTTTAAATGGTGTAGAAAATTTTGTAGTTCGTCATCATTTTCCGGCCATATAATAAATGCGTCATCCATGTATCGTAGCCATAGTTTTGGTTTGACTCTTGCTGTGTTGATCGCATGGCCCTCGAACCACTCCATGTAGATGTTTGCTACCACTGGCGAAAGAGATGAACCCATTGGGAGTCCATCATTTTGCGCGTAAAACTTATCTTTCACTTGAAAGTAAGAGTTACGGAGACAGAGCTCCAAAAGATCCATCACCCCCTCCACCGATAGCGTTGTTCTCTCGTGAAGTGTATCATCAGATTGTAATTTGTTTTTAATGATACTGAGTGACTCATTTATTGGCACGTTGGTGTAGAGACTTTCTACATCAAAACTTACAAATCTATCGCCGGGATCTAATTCGATACCTTTTAAAACCTCCACAAAATGTTCCGAGTTTTTGACAAAAGATTCGGACTTACCCTGTAGTGGTTGAATTATGTCCAACAAAAACCTCGACAAAGTGCTGGTCGGTGAGTTCCTGGAGGTGGTAATTGGTCGCAGTGGTATATCCTTCTTATGGATCTTTGGTAATCCATAAAAATGTGGTGCCTTACTGTGGTGTGGAGTCAGGCGGGATCTAACAGCGTCCGGGATATTTTCAGCATACTTCTTCAAAGTCCTGTAGATGGGTCCTTCTATGGTGGTGGTTGGATCTTTGGGTAGTTGCTTGTAGTCTCCTTTCTCCAGAACTTCTTGGATCTTTTTGTCGTAAGTCTCGACATCCATGATCACCGTTGCGTTTCCTTTGTCGGCCGGTAGAATCTTGATTGATTTGTCAGCCTGCAGGTTCTTGATTGCCCGTTGTTCTTGACTGGTGATGTTTGTCTTTTGTTGCTTCTTTCTGTCCAACGTTGTTCTTACTTTATGGCGGAACTCATCAGCTTCGGGTTGAGGTAGACTAACGGTTTCTATTGCCGCAATAATTTCCAGTGTCGGTGTCTGTGCCGGTGCAATGGCGAACTTAAGTCCCTTACTGAGTACCAATTCTTCGTTGGTGCTCAGAGTCCTTTTGGAGATGTTCACTATAGTGCTTGGTGTTGTTGAGTCTGTTCTATCTTGAGTACGTGTCTGTAGTTTCTTAAGTTTTTCTCGGTGAGTTGATCTTATCTTCTGTCGTTCTCTGTTGCACGTACTGTCAATTTTACTCAGTATCGGTTCGTAGTCTTCCTCCCATGTGTGTCGTCTAATTTCGTCAAAACGGTCCTCCATGTCGGCGTTGAAGTTGGCTTTTCTCCATCGATGGTAACTGATTTGGGATCGGATTAGTGCTTGGCTGGTCCTCTCTAAGATCTTCTTCGTTCTCACTCCCGGAAAGTTGGCTTTTAGGCGGAAACCAACCGGAATGACATCACTGTCACGCGCCTCACACAAGAATGAAATGTGTTCTTCTTCCTTTATCACTTTAAGTTTGGTCTTCTCGTAGCCTCTGAATAGATTGTTGATTCCGGGTCCGTACCGTTCTTCAACTCTTTGTTTGAAACTCGTAGACAATGATTGTGTAGAAATAAAATTTCGGACTTCCATTGTCTTTATTTATTTTAAAAAGTATATAGTATAAGTAGTAGCCTAGAGTTAAAATAAATAAAGACAATGGAAGTCCGAAATTTTATTTCTAACTTTCCGGGAGTGAGAACGAAGAAGATCTTAGAGAGGACCAGCCAAGCACTAATCCGATCCCAAATCAGTTACCATCGATGGAGAAAAGCCAACTTCAACGCCGACATGGAGGACCGTTTTGACGAAATTAGACGACACACATGGGAGGAAGACTACGAACCGATACTGAGTAAAATTGACAGTACGTGCAACAGAGAACGACAGAAGATAAGATCAACTCACCGAGAAAAACTTAAGAAACTACAGACACGTACTCAAGTAGAACAGACTCAACAACACCAAGCACTATAGTGAACATCTCCAAAAGGACTCTGAGCACCAACGAAGAATTGGTACTCAGTAAGGGACTTAAGTTCGCCATTGCACCGGCACAGACACCGACACTGGAAATTATTGCGGCAATAGAAACCGTTAGTCTACCTCAACCCGAAGCTGATGAGTTCCGCCATAAAGTAAGAACAACGTTGGGCAGAAAGAAGCAACAAAAGACAAACATCACCAGTCAAGAACAACGGGCAATCAAGAACCTGCAGGCTGACAAATCAATCAAGATTCTACCGGCCGACAAAGGAAACGCAACGGTGATCATGGATGTCGAGACTTACGACAAAAAGATACAAGAAGTTCTGGAGAAAGGAGACTACAAGCAACTACCCAAAGATCCAACCACCACCATAGAAGGACGCATCTACAGGACTTTGAAGAAGTATGCTGAAAATATCCCGGACGCTGTTAGATCCCGCCTGACTCCACACCACAGTAAGGCACCACATTTTTATGGATTACCAAAGATCCATAAGAAGGATATACCACTGCGACCAATTACCAGCTCCAGGAACTCACCGACCAGCACTTTGTCGAGGTTTTTGTTGGACATAATTCAACCACTACAGGGTAAGTCCGAATCTTTTGTCAAAAACTCGGAACATTTTTTGGAGGTTTTAAAAGGTATCGAATTAGATCCCGGCGATAGATTTGTAAGTTTTGATGTAGAAAGTCCCTACACCAACGTGCCAATAAATGAGTCACTCAGTATCATTAAAAACAAATTACAATCTGATGATACACTTCACGAGAGAACAACGCTATCGGTGGAGGGGGTGATGGATCTTTTGGAGCTCTGTCTCCGTAACTCTTACTTTCAAGTGAAAGATAAGTTTTACGCGCAAAATGATGGACTCCCAATGGGTTCATCTCTTTCGCCAGTGGTAGCAAACATCTACATGGAGTGGTTCGAGGGCCATGCGATCAACACAGCAAGAGTCAAACCAAAAGTATGGCTACGATACATGGATGACACATTTATTATATGGCCGGAAAATGATGACGAACTACAAAATTTTCTACACCATTTAAACGGTATTCGACCAACAATCAAGTGCACCATGGAAATTGAAAAAGATTCGGCCTTACCTTTTTTGGATGTTCTTGTCAAACGATTAGACAGAAACATTCAAACCGCTGTATATAGGAAACCTACACACAAGGAGTTATAAGAAGTTTGTATTTAAGAGCCGTAAATATTTGTAGTAATAATGAAGAATTAACCACAGAAATTAACAACATTAAAAAGGACTTACAACAGAATGGTTATTCCGAGATATTAATAAACTCAACGATATTTAAAATTAAAAACAAACTAAATGTACCAAATTCTCAAAATAATAATCCGTTAGGTGTTATTAACATTCCATATGTTCAAGGGATTTCAGAAAACATAAGACGAATAGCTAAACACTATAATATAAAAACAGTATTTTCTTCGGGAAATACGATAAGAAGTTTTGTAACTAAAACAAAACCAGACAATCCCTCAAATAATAAGGAATGTATTTACCAAATCCCGTGTGAGTGTGGTAAATCATATGTAGGTGAAACGAAACGCCCTCTTCAAGTTAGAGTAAATGAACATCTAAAAAGTACCCAATTAGGGGATATTGAAAAATCCGGTTTAGCAGATCATGCATGGTCAAATGATCACAGGATTCAGTGGTCAGAAGCTAAAGTTTTACATAAGGAGTCGCATTGGCGGAAACGAAAGTTTATTGAAGCTGCGTTTATAATGCAGAATAAAGAAGTTTTCAGTCAACCAAGCGCGGACATACCAAACATATGGCAACCACTCCTTAAGGAAAACAGGCGTCTTAGGATTAAAAAGGGGGCGGGTCGTCACACCTGACTGCACACCAAGTAGTATAAGTAGTAGCCTAGAGACTAGATTGTTTAGTTTACACTTGATAACGGTTAGAGATACTTACTAACCGAAACGTCGTGTTTTAAAATAAATAAAGACAATGGAAGTCCGAAATTTTATTTCTACACAATCATTGTCTACGAGTTTCAAACAAAGAAAAAATTATGTCTAGCGTGTTTTCATCCCTTGCATGGGGTAGATACGTGCAAATCCAAATATTCATGCAGGACTTGCAATAGTAAAAGGCACCACACTTTAACTCATATCTTAGAAACTAATCAAGAGTCTGGAAGCCAAGATACTAGTCCTGTCATTCACACACCCCCTGTCAATAATCTTCATGTGTCATTAAATACCTCAGGACCTTCAGGTACCTTTCTTTTATGCACCGCCATAATAGATGTTATGGACGGTTGCGGAAATTTTCAACCTGTAAGGGCACTGCTTGATTCTGGATCACAGACAGGATTCATCAGTGAAAAGTGTATTCAGCGTCTTAATCTTCCTAGGCGAAGTTACACCACTGAAATATTCGGATTAAATCAGATGTCTTCTTTTACTTCCAAAGGGCTCGTTCAATGTCACATTAAGCCACAAGGACAAGTCACTCCTTTACTTAATTTCGAAGCAATTGTTGTTCCACAACTATGTTCCAATATGCCTACATTCACTTTGAACGATAATCAGTGGAAACACTTGGAAAACCTTAAACTTGCCGACCCATCTTATTTGAAATCTAGACCTGTGGACCTGGTTATTGGTTGCGAGCTATTCGCACAGATATAAGGAGGGCAGGGTTCTTGGACAGGTAGGGCAGCCTTCAGCCCTTGAAACTATCTTTGGCTGGGTCGTCATGGGAAAGGTTGACGAAGTAGGTAGTCTTACGGAACGAACCAGTTGTTTTTTAACGAGTCATTCACCTCCTATAGAGGTCATTCTCCCTAGGTTTTGGGAAATCGAACATTTGCCTAAAAAACAAATCTTATCAAAGGAAGAAAAACAAGCAGAATCAATCTTTACTGCGAGTGTAGTACGGCAACCGAGCGGTAGATTCATGGTAGATCTTCCGTTTAAAGATAAAATAAACCCTGACCTAGGAAATACTTATCCGCAAGCTTATCGTAGATTTTTACTCCTAGAAAATAGATTACTCAAAAATCCTGATCTGTACGCTGCCTATTCAAGTTTCATGCAAGACTATATCGATTCTAATCATATGAGTCTAGTTTTACCTAGTCAACCAAAAGTCGACGTATCATGTTTTTTGGCACATCATTGCGTATTAAAGCCGGAAAGCTTAAGTACAAAATTAAGGGTAGTCTGGGATTGTTCGGCAGTCACCCCAAAAAATATTAGTCTCAATGACACATTGTTATCTGGACCGAAACTTCAAAAGGATATTGCTTCTTTACTCCTTACGTTTCGTCTTAATCCTATAGCCTACATTGCTGATATCAAACAGATGTTCCGTCAAGTCCTTATCAATCCTTATCACCGTCCTTATCAAAGGATATTGTGGAGGTTTTCTCCACATGACCCACTTTCAGTGTACCTCCACATGACCCACTTTCAGTGTGGGAACTTTCTACAGTCACTTTTGGCATGACATGCTCACCTTTTCTAGCCATGCGTACCTTAAATGAGCTGGGAGAGAGAGAAAAGGAACGTTTTCCTATGGCTAGTACTGTTCTAAAAACGTCAATCTATATCGACGATATCTTGGGAACTAGCCCTTCGCTTTCTGAAGCTCTTTCCCTTCAAACGGAACTCAATGATTTGTTGAAGTCGGGAGGATTTGAACTTAAAAAATGGGCAAGCAATTGTCCTGATTTATTGGCAACATTGCCAGAATCCGATCGTCAAATGCCTCTCTCTTTCGACAAGGAGGAACCCCACTTTATCAAAGTTTTAGGACTTCAATGGCATCCAAAAAACGACATTTTTTCTTATCAATGCCGAATGAAGGACAAACCCCCAACCAAACGTTCTATTTTATCTATCATAGGAACAATCTTCGATCCCTTAGGTTTTCTTTGTCCCTTGTTGCTACAAGCAAAATTTATTTTGCAACAGTTGTGGATATCGAAAATAGGCTGGGACGAATCATCGACTCTTGGAACAAACTTCGTTCTGAATTCCCGCTTCTTTCCAATTTTCAATTACCCCGACAAATCAAACTGTCAAAAACCAATACCTGTCAAATCATCGGCTTCTGTGACGCTTCAATTCGAGGCTACGCAGGCGTCGTATATTTTCGTGTAGAAGAGGAAAATAATATATCTGTTTCTCTCATATCTGCAAAATCTAGGGTCGCGCCTATAAAGTCACAAACTTTGGCTAGGCTAGAACTCCTAGGCGCATTTCTTTTAAGCGAATTAATTGACTTCGTTTTATCTAGCTATGAAGGAAAAATAACTTTTACAAATATCGTTACTTTCTGCGATTCGCAAGTCGTATTGCACTGGCTTTCATCCCCTCCTAATCGCTGGCAAACCTTTGTTGGAAATCGAGTCAGTAGAATCCAAGAAATCATTCCCTCAAACTCGTGGCGCTACATTCCTTCTGCTTTAAATGCAGCCGATATTGCGTCACGATGGGCCACCCCTTCACAGCTCATGTCACATGACATGTGGTGGAACGCACCGTCGTTATCAAAAATGCCGATTGACTTCGGAGATATTAATCTGGAGAAAAAGCCAAAGGTCTGTTGCAATGCGATAATTGATGTCAACTTCTTAGATCAGCTTCTTATCAAATATTCATCTATATCAAAAATTCAACGTATCATTTGTTATGTCCTTCGAATAGTTAACCTTTTTCA
The DNA here is from genome assembly GCA_963576565.1 of Aspidapion aeneum. Taxonomy (NCBI): domain Eukaryota; kingdom Metazoa; phylum Arthropoda; class Insecta; order Coleoptera; family Brentidae; genus Aspidapion; species Aspidapion aeneum. Next base: position 77,100,120 of record OY755042.1, read on the forward strand.
AAACCATTCCTATCAAAAACCCACTAAGCCGCCGGACCAAAAAGTTATTTTTGAGAATATTGTTTTTCCTACCACCGGTGAGATGCAAATTGCGTTATACCTTCTTATCAAACGCGTTCAAGGTTCTTGTTTTTCTGAGCTTTTTTCCGCGTTATCTAAGGATAAACCAATACCGAAACCTTTTCGAGGACTTTCACCTTTTCTTGATGAAAATAGTATCATTAGAGTCGGTGGCAGATTTCAAAAATCTGACCTTTTGTCTTATTCTGCAAAACACCCCGTCTTACTTTCGAGTAACCATCGTTTAACTACTCTTCTTATCGAGTCCGCTCATCGACAATACCTTCATCCTGGGTTTAAAACATTACATAATCTGCTTTTACAGCAATTTTGGATATTATCTGCCAGACGGGCAATTCAAAGAACGATATCCAAGTGCTTGCAATGTTTTAGAATCAACCCTAAACCCTATAGACCGCCCATAATGAGTTCACTTCCCGCTCATCGAATCAATCAACTTAAACCTTTTTCGAGTGTAGCTATCGACTTTTGTGGACCTTTCTTTGTGATTCCTCATCGTTACCGTGGTTGTAAAGCTTTCAAATCGTATGTCTGTGTGTTTGTCTGTACGGCCACACATTGCGTGCATTTGGAATTAACCATGGAACTGTCCACCGAAGGGTTCGTAGGTGCATTCCATCGATTCATTTCCCGACGTGGAAGCGTGACGCAATGCTGGTCAGATCAAGGCAGTAATTTTATAGGGTTTCGTAACCAATTACTTGATTACGCAAGAAGTGCTGCCACCAGACTTTCTATTCGTTGGCATCTGGGACCTCCTCTCAGTCCACATTTCAATGGCCTGGCAGAAGCTGGCGTCAAAAGTTTTAAAACTCACTTTGTTCGAGTTGTCGGCGACCAGAAGTTGTCTATCATGGAAATGTCCACCTTTACCTGTCGCATAGAAGCCGTACTTAATAGTCGCCCTTTATCTCCTGCCTCTTCAGACCCACACGATCTTCAACCTCTTACCCCTGGGCATTTTTTGACACTTGAACCCCTTAATTCAGAAATTCCGGAGTCAGATTTGTCCGAGGTTCCCCTAAATCGGCTCTCGAGATGGCAACTAATCCAAAAACTACATAATGATTTTTGGAAACGGTATTCTATAGAGTATTTGCATACGCTACAACAGCGACACAAGTGGGCTGATTCGTCCCCAAATATCAAATTAAATGGGCCCCTTGGAAGTGGATAAATTGGCTGCAAACTGGTGAGTGCCTTTGTATCTGATTCCCGTCGTGTGGCGCCCACAATTGACCTATGGACCTTATTAATTATTTCGTAATTTCATATCATTATATTTATGTTTGTTCGCGCTTTCATTAATTAAAATATTTACAGTCCATTGCAGTTATCGTTTCCTAACCGCGGGCTAACATGCAGAATTAGGAGAATGACCCCAGTTTAAGACTGCAAAGGAAAAATGTGAATAAAAATATCCATGATACGTCAATAACAGTGTGGCCGTAGATACATTCTTTGATAAACTTCTTATCTGGAAGGTTATTTGTGATAATTTAGAGCAAAGGTGGTTGATATACACTACAGGACCAAGAATTTATTTAAAAGTCTTGTAGGATCGTGTACCAATTTGGTTCAGCTGATCACCCCTTGGTTTACCATAATCATTTCTTTTTAAATTTTGTACTTGTTACTAGGGATCGACCGATACCGATATCGGTAATTTTGGCCGATATGAAACATGCGATATCGGCCATATCGGTATCGGCCAAGGCGATTTTCACCCTTGAAAAATACCTTAGGAATTATTTTTAAAACACTGAAAAAAAAATCACTGTATAAAAATTGTTTAGGTAAAACGACACAGTATCATATGATAATCTGTAGAAAACCTAAGGTTACTAATAATGAGTACTGCGCTCCTCATAGGTAACAAAACATGACAGAAGTGATGTCACTTTTTCCCCAAAAAAATCATTGTATGCAGTATGCTTAGTGCTAACAGCGACTAAACCACCTTTTGCAAGCTGGGGGTCCTTTTTTCACTCTAAAGAAGAACTTTATTATTATAACATTTTTACACTTTCTAGATTGACCTGCCAAAAATTTGTCCAAAACAGAAGTACAGGAGATGCATCAGCTTTCCCGTTTATAAGTGGAGTTTTATCAACTGCCTTATGGCTAAGATATGGATTTTTGATACAGGATAGATCTATAATTTTTGTGAACACTGTTGGAGTGTCTTTATTTTTCTCATATGTGGTGATATTTTTCCTGTACAGTATTAAAAAAGTAAGTCGAATAAACTTTACAAGGAACTTTATAAATTAAAAGAAGTGAAAGTAAATAATGGCTTAATATACTAGGTGGCCCAAAAAAACCAGACAAAATGTTTCTCATTTAAACTTTGCAGGAAATTGATAATTTTTTGAACAGAAAAATTTTCTTGTTTGCCATCTTGAAATTGAAGAATAATTAAAGTTGACCCTTTAGATAGGCTCCTTTATTCTTATAATCACAATAATCTTGTTATAATGAAAAATATTTTATCCAGTTTTTTGGGCCACATGATAACTATGGAATTTATTTGTTTTTAGACATTAGTAGCTCGCCAATTCCTAGCTTGCCTCCTAACCATATTTCTTGTTCTGTACTACCTCCATCGATTGGGCGTTTCAGATGCACAACCTTTTTTGGGCAAAGTGTGTTGTCTAGTTACCATATTATTTTTTGCTGCCCCACTAACATCTTTGCTGCATGTAATAAGGACAAAAAATGCTGAGAGCTTACCTTATCATTTGATTGTGTCGTCTTTTATTGTATCTTTGCAATGGTTTATTTATGGTATTATGTTAGATGACAAGTTTATTCAGGTAAGTGAGGGTAAAGGAATGTTAGGTGTGCATGTTAGCCTGCTTTTATTAAGGAAAACCCTTACTTGACATTAAGGCAAGCACATTTGGCTATTTATATTAAGAGAACTGTCAAAAATTTGTCTGCCATTTTTATTTACTACATAACTTTAGCACTCATAAAGCAAAATATGTTTTAACTGTTAATTGTCAAAAATTATTGCTGCCATCTTGGAACAAAGTCGCGTTTTTTCAAAATATTATTTTTCAAATCAAGTTACTGATTTTGCAACTTTTTGCCATTTGGTGTTTAATATTACCTTGTACCATTTTTTAAAAAGAGTGATTCTACACTTAACTTTGTTGGGGAAATTTTGGGTCGATAATGCATTTATTTCAATATTTACATTAAACATTTTATTTAAAAAGTGTGTTATACCTATTACTCTAGTCATATAAGGTGAGAACATCTAAAAAAAATAGGTACTGGCTGAATCTTTGTATACTTATTCCTTAGCACCTAGGACACATCCCTATATATATATATATATATATATATATATATATATATATATATATATATATATATATATATTTGCCCTAAAAATCCTCCTTGGGCTTCGCGAGATATAAAGCACAAAATGTGCTAAAATTTAGTTTTTAACGATTTTCTTGAAAACGAATGTCATATGTTAAGGAATAGCATCAATGAGTATATGACCCATATAGAGTGGCAACCGGCGAGCCTTGCAGAATTGAGGAGCAGATGGCGCTGAAATAAATTCGTCTGGTACGCAATATTCAGGGACTCCTAGTACGATTTAGTTGCATGTGTGAGTTCCGAGGTTCATGCCTATCATACAAGTGCTATTAGATCATAGTAGTTGTCTCTGAATATTGCGTACTAGCCGAATTTATTTCAGCGCCATCTGCCCCTCAATGTTGCAAGGCTCGCCGGTTGCCACTCTACCGGGTGGGCCAAAACAAAACGGGACAATTTTTTTTTTATTATAACTTTTGAACTATACCACGGATTTTAATGTGACAAACTGCACTTGGTAGAGAATTAATCAGAGTTTTAAATAAATAAATTTTTTGTTCGCCATTTCAAAATCCAAGACGGCGGACGAAATAAAATTGTACCCTTCAAAGATGCTTGTTTATTCTTGTGTTGCAAACATGTTTTAGTAATTTTTTTCAATCGCTAAAAAAGCAGCATTCTTGCCACGCACAACAAGGTATGAGTCAGCAAAATCGGTTCGGTGGTTCTAAAAAAAATATTTTTGTTTTAACCATTGTTTTGAATATTATACGATTGCCTTGCCAATCATGTCTGCATTCATTTCCTTATAAATTCATTACTACTGAACTGATTTTGACGAAATAAAAAATATCCTGGTGAGAATTGATTGCTTTTTTAAGAACATGAATAAAATTTATTAACATCCTAAAATTTAAGATGGTGGACAGAATCATATTTGATTCTTAAAAATGGCGTGTTAAGTATTATTTTCTGAAAATATTTTAGTTTTTTTTAAATTTATAGAGAAGCACTACTTTTTCCCCATACAACAAGGTATAAATTAGTAAAATCGGTTTGGTGGTTCTCAAAAAATCTATTTTTGTTTCAGCCATTGTTTTACAGATTATACGATTGCATTGTCAATCCTGTCTGCATTAATTTCTTTATAAACTCATTATTACTGAACCGATCTTAGTGAAATAAAAAAAAATATGGTGAGAATTAATTGTTTTTTAAAGTTTAGAATCGAAATTTGCCGCCATCTTAGAAGTTAGGATGTCGGATATAATCATACTTGACCCTTCAAAGAGGCACGTTTATTCTTATTTTCAAAAAATATTTGAGTTTTTTTTTTAATTTATAGAAAAGCACTCAATTAATGTTTATCTCTTCATGCGGGAAAAAAGTAATGTTTTTCTATAAATTAAAAAAAAAAACTAAAACATTTTCGGAAAATAAGAATAAGCACGCCATTTTGAAGAATCAATCAAGGCAATCATACGATATGCAAAACAATGGTTGAAACAAAAATATTTTTTTTAGAACCACTAAACCGATTTTGCTAATTTGTACCTTGTTGTGCGTGGCAAGAATGCAGCTTTTTTACTAATTGAAAAAAATAATTAAGACATGTTCACAACACGAGAATAAATGAGCATCTTTGAAGAGTACATTTTAATTTCGTCCGCCATCTTGGATTTTAAGATGGTGGACAAAAAAATACATTCAGTCAGAACTCTTATTAATGCTCTGCCAAGTGCAGTTTGTCCCATTAAAATCGATTGTATAGTTCAAAAGTTATAATGAAAAAAAAATTGTCCGGTTTTTTTTTGGCCCACCCGGTATATGGATCACATACTCATTGATAGCATACAAAAGCAAAGCCGAAACCCATTTATTTAAGGTGTTTTGACTGAGCTATATACTTTTTTTTAGATACCAAACTTTTTGGGATGTGTTTTGACAGGAAGCCAACTGTCTTTGTTTATAATTTACCCAAACAAACCAAAGACTGTTTATAACTTTGCCAGTGGAAATGTGATCTAATTTTTTTAATTTTATATTGTTTTTATGGTATTTTTAATGTAAGTACCTACTGATTATTTTAACATTCACAAATATATGTACAGCAGTTTAATTTAATGCATTTTGAAAACTACTTAGTTCATATACAGGGTTTTCTCATATATTAAATCAAGGCCGACAAAAAAATACAGGCCACGGCCCTAAAAAATCAGCTGTTCTCTGGGGGCTTTTACATTGGGTCTTATGGGAGGTCAGATGTTTTTTTATGATATTTTCAAAATGGCACTACCGATTTCCCCGAAATTTCAGTGAAATATTCTCAGACACCATCCTCATATTCCACCAAACTTTTGTAAGGATGCAAGATGATTAAAAAGTTAAAATCTTCAAGATTTAGCATTCCTTATTTTGAATTCAAATTACCCGCCATGTACCGCATGCCAACTGTTATATTTGACATGTATTTGACTTTGTCATCTGTGTTTGTCACATTTGTGCTTCTGTTTTAAATTTTTTAGTGTGAGCTAATGAAGCGGCTCTGAAATATTAAGGATTACCATACATTTAAAAGAAATTGTTCTGCAAGAATATAGTAAAAACAATCTCAAAACCGGCTTTATTTTTTAAAAGATCAAATATTCATGAACCGTCATTCCAACTTTAATATTTTAAAGACAATCAGCTGTGTCGTGACGTGAACATCAAAAAAAAATTCAGCCCCGGATGTGACGTCAACAAAGTGGAGGATCGTGGCCCGTCCGTTTTGAGAGCCCTGATTAAATCTATTTTTTTCATAAATAGTTGCAAACGATCGAAGGACGTATTTTTTCGGTAAAATAACACTGGCTTGTCTAAGCTGTTATAATACACTCAATTTCCTTGGGCAAGGGGAACTAAATTAATGTAACTGTCCCGAAAGACCTCTCTTGGTTACCAAAACAGTGGCGGCTCGTGCCCGTTCAACATGATAGTGCCGGAATTTTGATAGCCACTAAAAAAAAAATCGGGGTGCTTTTTTGCCCAAAATTTGTTAAAAAACATGCCTGGATCAATTTTTTTAGTGGCTTAAGACCCAGGGCTTCTAATCCTAGTTTTTTAAAGAAACTAACCCAGACCTACCCAAATTACACGATGAAATGACTCAAAATTTATCAAAAATTCTGCTTACCCTTTTAATACTACTTACAAAAATAAACATAATTTTTATCACAAATATAGTATTATTAAATTTACGACAACCCGATTTTTGGCCACGGTTGTTTTTCAATTTTTAAATCAGTTAGGGACCGGCCTAATTCTTTAATTTTTCCTCTAGCGAAAAACCACTAAGAGTTTTTTAAGGCGCTAATTTTATTCAGTTTCACTTAAAAAATACAACAATATGCGGAGTATACGGGTATATTTTTTGTCGCGTAATTTAGAGGGCGTAAATTAAAGCAAACATGCTCCACTTCCAAAAACAACACGACTAACTGGCTGGCGTGCCGGGCACAATTTTCGTTGATTCTTTTCATCTATACAATGTAAAAATTGTCCAACTCTGTCGCTCATATAGGCCATTAGGAAAGCAGCAGCAAAGCGGCACACACCCCACTTCACACACGCGGCGGCCAGCCGGCCCGACAGTGACGGGGTCTCTCATTATCAATTTGGAGTCATATCCACTGCATTGCAGAGGGTTTACCATATTTTATATAAATTAAAAAGAAATGCATAAAATCACAAACATATTAAGATGTTTTAAAAATAAAAAAATGTGTTTTTGTAGAAAAATAAGCCATGGCTCCGTGGCACTACCCCACGAGCCGTCACTGCTACTAAAGGACCCTGCATACCACTTATGGAAAAATGAAAATGTCTCAAATTTAATCAAATTCGAGTATGTTGTAGATCCTAATTTTCAGATCAAAAGGTCTTATTGGTTTAATAGCAAGCTTGTTTAAAAAGTGTATAGGCTTAAAAGTTTAAGAACCAGCGGCGGCTCGTGTCAATACAATATGAAAGAACAAGAATTTTGAGTCGGAGATTTAAATAGTAGAACAGGTAACAGAGTAAATGATCTGACAGTTGGCCAATATGGAGAAGATGTTGTTAATGACAATGGAAACCGGCTTATCACAGTATGTGAGCAATTAGACCTAAAAATCCAAAACGGTTTTTTCCAACATAAGAAAATACACAAATATACCTGGACCAAACTCTCACAAAACCTGAAATCCGTCATTGATTATCTTATCACTAAACAAAAGACAAAACTAAAAATTGAAGATGTCAGAACAAAGCGTGGATCAACATGCGGAAGTGATCACTATTTTCTGGAGACCAAAATTCTCTTTCCTTATCAAGGCCGAAGCCTCCATCAACAAAATCTTGATGATACAGTGAATGAGGAAATTGATCACTGTCAATATAATTTACTAAGCCTAGAACATGACAGCGTAAAAAACTTATACAAAAAGAGACTGAACGAAAAACTTAATTCAAGTTCAGGTGAAACCCCAGATGAGGAATACGAATGTATCACATTAAGCATCCATCAAGCTGCAAAAGAAGCATTAGGATTAGTGGAAGAAACTCCTAAAAGAACAAAACCATACTGGTGGGATGCTGAGATTGAAAGTGAAATAGAGGAAAAAAGGAAATTATATCACACATACTTATCCCAAAAGACAGATAGAAGCAGAGAAGAATACAAAATCGCGCAATCAAAGGTGAGAAGAATGATCAGTGATAAGAAAAATCAATCATGAATGCAAAAGTGCCAGAAAATAGATTCTTACTTAGGAGGTAGGAGAAGTACCGAAAGCTGGAAAACTATAAGATCGATCAAAAAAGAAACATGCAGAGATATTATTTCACCAATACCAGACAAAGAAGGGGATGAGCATTTTAAAAAACTTTTAACTGAAGATAGAGCAAATTCAAGAAAGAGACAATATCATTGGAACGATGGGATCTCCAGTGCCCCTCACAATATCTGAGGTCAAAAACGTGTGCAAAACCTTAAAAAGCGGTAAATCTGCCGGACCCGGAAATATCCCAGCTGAACTTATTAAATATGGCACTGAAGAATTGTTTTGGAGATTACGGGATCTTTTCCAAATATATTTAAATGGAGCTGTAGTCCGAACTGAGTGGAAAACGTCATATATATCCACAATACACAAAAAATAGTAAGGCAAAAGTTAAAATAAAAGCAAAACTAACCAAAGGCTTTCAAGTAAATAAAGGTCTTAAACAAGGTTGCTGTATCTCGCCAGATATATTTGGAACAGGTCCTTAAAGTCTGAAAGAGAAAATGCCAAAACATGGGATTCCGTTGAATGAAACCACCTTGTATACTTTATGTTTCGCCGATGATCAGATAGTGGTGGCTCAGGATTATGACGACCTCGAATATATGACACGAAAACTAATAGAAGAGTACAATAAGTCGGGACTAGAGGTTAATATCAATAAGACAGAGTATATGTGTATTGGTGGAACGAAACAGGATCTAATCTTAAATACTGGGCAGCGAATTCAGTCCTGTGATGAGTATAAATACTTGGGTCTAAAAATTACAGCTGACGGAACACTAGACAAAGCTATAAAAGATAGAAACGTACAAGGAAGAAAAGCAATAACTTTATTAAATGGAATAATTTGGGACCAAAGTATATCAAAACATAACAAAAAGCTTATATATAACACCATTGTAAAAAGTATTATTACATACGGCTCAGAAGTATGGCCAATCAAAGATAGAACAGAAAAAATGCTTTCCGCTACGGAGATGGACTATTGGAGAAGAGCAGCAGGGAAATCAAAAAGAGGAAGTTACCAATCAAAGAATAAGAGAAATTATGACAGTGGGTGAACGTACTCTAGTGGATGATATAAGAACCAAACAACTGGTGTGGTACGGACATTTACAAAGAATGGATGATGGAAGACTACCTAAACAAATATTACAATGGAAACCAACTGGCCGAAGAAAACGAGGAAGGCCGAGGAGAAGCTGGAGAGAAGGAATAGATAGTGAAATAAGAATAAGAGGCCTAGATGATGAATTATGGGCAAACAGAAACGAGTGGAGATTGGGTATCGGAAGACGTAGAACGTTGTGAAACCGATAAATATATATATAAAAAAAATCGGGGTGTTGCGCCCAAATGTTTCAAGTCATTAAAAAACATACCTACTACTACTATATTTGGGGGTTCTAATTTTTTTTGTTTTTTAAGAAACTTACCCATGCCCACCCAAATTCCGCCATGAAATGACTCAAGATTATCAAAAAATTCTGCTGAAATAATTGAAATGTCTTGGTAAAGGGCGTAAATTAAAGCATCCATGCTCCACGCACAATAACAATGCGAGTAATACGTCTAACTGATGGCCTGTGCCAAGCAGAAAGTTTCTTTGATTTTTCCTATTTAAACAACGCTAAAAGGCCCAACATTGGCCCTATCACTCTCGCTCATATAGGCTGCAGATAAAGACTATCTCTATTTGAAGGGACAAGTGGCAGCGTGTTCGACGCTGCTTTGGGTTTCATTTATCGCGTCGTCGTCGCAGCGAGTCGGTGTGTGATCCACTGCATTGCACAGGGCTACTGTATTTAATAAAGATGTTTTAAAAATAAAAAACGTGTCTGCAGAAAAATACTGTAGTGCCATGGCTCCGTGGCACTACCTCACGAACCGCCACTGAGAACAACTATATTGTAATTCAGTTAATGGCAGAAGGACTTCGGTCAATACTAATTTGTATTTTAAATTCAATAAATACACATAATTTTCATAGCAGAATCCTTTGGTTCAGGTTTTTGTTAAGGCTAAAAAGTTTTCTTTCAAATTAGATTGCAATATCACTACTAGTATGCTTCATTAGAAGTTTGCGTTGAATCGTTTTAAATTTCACCTCTCACGTTTTTCCAGAAATCTTATAGTAGTAAATGATGAATTTTTATTGCAAATAAAAAAATATTTTATATTCATAACAAAAAAAAGTAATTTATTTGTTCCTACTTGTATATTGCCTACCTAATTACAGCCAAAGTATAAGATCCTTAAATACTACCAAAACTATAATAATAAAACAAAAAAAGGAAGTTCTCTCTTAATAAAGTTTGAGCCACCTATTTACATCAATTTACAGACAAATTCTATGCTCATAACATAAACTAATAATATTATTGGCTTCATTACTTTTTGTTGTGTTTAAACAAATAGAGCAACCATTGATATGGGAGGAATATACGAGGTGTGACAATTACATTTTAAGACTGGCCCCCCGTACTAACAGGTTTTAAATTAAATCTCTACGCCTCGGGCGGTTGGAGTTATTCACCTTGATGGGCGTTCTACTACCGCGCGCAATCTTGTCGTCTTTCCTCTGCTAGTTTGGCTTATCCAGTGGTTTGAAGCGGATCGTGCATAGCTCATTTGGCGGAATTACGACCGAAAAAATTGAGTAACGTATTAAATTAAAGTAAAACTCAAAAAAACGGCTACTGAATGTTAAAGGATGTCTACGGGGGAGCAGTGTATGTCTCGTGCAATGATTTTTATGTGGCATAAAAGCTTTTTCGAGGGTCGTGAAGAAGTTAGAGATGATGAACGAGAAGGGCGATCCAACACATCCAAAACAACGATGCTCATTGTTTTTCTTTTCGATATTAGGGGTGTTATTCTTATTGAATGGGCGCGTGAGGGTCAAACAGTTAACCAACATTTATATTTGGAAGTATTGATGTAGCTAAGGAAACGTCCAAGGAAAAAACTTCAAGATTTGTGGAAGAACAACGCGTGGCTTCTCTACCAGGACAATGCACCGGCCCACAATGACTTCTTGCGACTTCTACCTGTCTCCGAAAGTGAAGAAATCGTTAAAAGGAACCCGTTTTAAAATATTAGAACATTTCAAGGGAAAAACGGCAAGACTTCTTAACAGCCTCTATCTGATGATTTCCAAGATTGCTTCCAACATTGGAAAAAAAACGCATGCAACGCTGCGTCGATAGAGAAGGACTATATTGATGGGGAACATCATTAATTTGTATTGAATAAAGTAGATCACCAGTCTTATAATTTTATTGTCACACCTCGTATGTATTTTAATATTATAATTTAAGGGATAAAAGTGAAAAAATTATTTTCAGCCACTTTCCAACTTATTATTTAAAAAAAGATGTTCAAAAGCCCTTATAAATAAGTTTATGTCTACAGCCACTTTAAACAAGAAAATACTGATTTGACTTTAATGTTAAAATTGACTTTTACAGCAATCATAACAAAAATATTTTCTTGCCCAAAATAATTTATATTACAACTGTATAAGTAAATGCAACTAGTCAAATAAATCACAAGCGCCTTCAGATTCCAGTAGACTAAAAGAATAGTCTTGATTACAAAATATGGGACTTAAGCGCAGTAAATTCTCATGATCTGAAAAAAAGGGGAAATTTAAGTATTGTTCATACTCGTCTTAGTCTTTTGTTTTTGATTAGTCTTTGTCCTTTGATTAGTCTTAGCTGTCTTAAACAAAATCGGGTGTTCATACTCGTCTTTTGTTTTTGATTAGTCTTAGTCATAACCCACTAAAAAAAAAAAATAATTTCAATAAAAAGGGCCCTTTTCAAAAGTCATTTTCTACACAAAACAATCTTATTTAACCTAATCTGTACACGAAACACAGACACGAAAGAACAAAAGCGAAAAAGAAAATAAAACAAATAAAATTTTGAGGTTAGGTTGAGATTTTCTGTTAAAAACATGATTAATGGCGGTAAATTCAAAATTTCGGCCGCGCGCTTGCGCTCTTCGGACGCCCTGTAAAAAAAAACAACAAATATCAGGTGATGTCTGTCACTCGTCTTAGTCGTTGTCCTAAGGATTGAAAGTTGGCAACTCTTAAGACAAAGACTAATCAAAAACAAAAGCAAAAACATTGTATGAACACTCCCATAAGAAACAGTGGTTTTAACTTTCTTATGACAAGACATATGACTAAACCAAGACAAAAGACTAGACAAAAGACGAGTATGAACGATCCATTACTTTTGTTACTAAAATTGGGAAAAAAAGCAGAGATTATAATGTGTTTAATTGAGTCGAAAAAAAAAGAGCGGGATTCCGGTGGTTAGGGTATCCGTGTCCATTTTAAAAACTTACACAATAGAAATTACCAATCATGCAGAATGGATCTTGAAAGAAATTCAGTCAATAGTAGAAGAAAAAGTTACAAAAAAACTTTTTAATAAATCAAGACCGTCTTTTCATAAAATGCTTTGACCGAACATACAGTGCCTGCCCCGAGTATAAGTACTACTATGTCGGGTTAGAACGTTTTTCTACGTTGTCCGACGACTATTCTCCACCTCCTTCGATCCTGACAATCATCTTCCGTCAGGTTTTTTTGACTCATTGATCAGTTTAGGACGCCCTCTTTTTCTGCGCCCTATTGGTTGCCATTCTAGGACCTGCTTTGGTAATCTTTCGTCGTATATCCGTTGTACATGGCCGTACCATATCAGTTGTCTTTTAGTGATGTCATCCGTTATGCTTCCCTCGATTACCATTCTTTCTTTTATGATCTCAATTCTCATTGATCTTCTTATTGCATCCATTTCGACACTTTCCATTTTTGCTTTGTATTTTTCTGTTACATGACAAGTCTCTATTCCATACAACAGCGTGCTTTTCACCATTGTTTCATATATGTTAAATTTTCCATTCTTTTTTATCTCTCTGCTCCAGAAAATACTGTTAAGACAACCAATTACCTTTTTTGCTTTTACTATTATTTTTTCCAGTTCTTTACAGTCTGTTCCTGTCTTATCAAATGTGACACCCAAGTATACATACTCATTGCATGGAGATATTGTTTGTCCATTGTCTAGTTGTAACTCACTTGATTCGTTTGCAATACATAGCTACTGTGTCTTGTCCATGTTCACTGTTAACCCACACTTTTGGTATTCTTCCGTTAACTTTCTCATCATATACTCCATGTCTTCTTTATCATTAGCTACAATTACTTGGTCGTCAGCAAACTGTAGTGTGTATATGGTAAATCGGTCGTTAAGTTGTACCCATGCCCTGTACTTTATGTTTCCAGTTTTTTAAAGCTACTGCGATATATATTTTAAAAAGAATTGGAGATATACAACATCTCTGTCTTAAGCCTTTCGTTACCTGGAATTCTTTTGAAAGTCGATTTCCATTTTTAATTTTAGATTTTGACCCTTTGTAAAGTTCTTTTATCGCTTTTATATATGTATGATTGATATTAGTTTGTTCTAACACTGTCCATACTTTTTCTGCTGAAACGGTATCATATGCTTTTTGTAGGTCCACAAAGGTGTCTTTCTTTCTGGCACTCCTTTTCTCAATTACTTGTTTAAGACAAAAAACATTATCACTACAAGATCTGCCTGCACGAAACCCACTTTGCTCTTCTTCTTCTTCTTGGTAATGAAAATCATTCTCTACTGGTTACTGAAATTCCTCTGTACTTGTTGCAATCCAGCTTGTTTCCTTTTTTATCTAATGAGGATATGAATGCTATTTTCCAATCATGTCCGTTTATGCATTGATTGATAATATATGTGAGATTTTCTAGTAGTTTCTCTGATCCATATTTGAGCATTTCAGCGTATATTCCGTATAAACGCATTTAAAACCGAGTCGATAAAAAAATTACACATTACAGTATACAGCAAAATTGATTCATTGCAGTGCATAAAATGGAATAAACACTCTTTACATGGAAACACTTTATCGGTTCAACCGCCTGCTATTGAAAATTACAGGATTGCAGATTCCCCATTTCTTATAGCAGTAAATAGTAAAGGAAATGTGTTTTACATGCAAAATGCATTTTTAATTTATTGGTACTATTAAAATTTCACCCAAACTGACCATGATATTTTTTAAGGACCATTTCCTCATTACGAAATGGAGAAAAAGGAAATCATAGAATCTGTTTCACAAAAAAAAAGATTTTTTGTTTATTTCTTGTTTTGTTTATTTCTTTTAAAAATGTTTTTTTCTAATTGGCCTTTTATTAAAAAATCATTAATTTTTCAAAAAAATGTGTAGAATGGAAAACCGAAAATCGTTAAAAAACGTGATATCTAAAGGACCGCCGATATGGGCAATTCTCTTCTTTTTAAATATGGCAGAATTCATTCTGAAATTTTTTGTTTGCTTATAGCAGCTTCAAACAGCACAAACTTGGTTATTCTATATTTTGAGAAAACTAGACTCTTAACCGAATTTTATTGAAAAACTGGCAAGTAAAGCAGAATATTTTGTCCTCTAAATATCACATAATTTTTTCTTTAAATTTCTCAAAAACTCATTAGTACCGGTTGATATAATACCAATAATTTTATTAATAAACAGTTCTGTTTTAGATAATTTGACTTGACTTGGCTAAGGATTTGGCCAGTTGCTGAAAAATAGTTTTAAAGAAAATTCTCATATTTTTTAACTTGATAATATTTGCTTGACAATATAATTTATATAATTTTCTATTGGTCCATTTTCATTTTAAGAGCAATACGAATTTGGGAAAGAAGTGATTACAAACATTTAAAAAATTATATATTTATAACTTTTAAACACAAAAGATATCGAATTTGTGATATTTTAAAAAGTTGTTAAGAACCTTGGTGTTTGGGATACTGAAAAAAGACGCAAAGTTCAATTTTAAAGCAATATTGGGAAGGTTGGGTTCGCATGTCTGTCTTAACATTAAATTTAAAATTACTTCAATGAAGAGACACAAGTGACAGGGTACAAAAGTGACAAAATTTTCATGTTCTCAACTTCTAGAGTTATACACAACAATGGTATTTACTTTGTTTTCATCAAGCGCCTCTGCTTAAGATAATAAATTATTAACATTATGAAATATAACCTGAGAACATATAATTAAACTGAGTTATTTTTTCGATGATATAATCCATCTTGATAGTTTTTTAAACGGGCACTGAAAATCTATTTTAATATAACAGTGATTTAATAATTCTAGTGTGGCGTCTGAATCGCAGTATAAATTGGCCGAGACACTACTGTGTTTCAGATTGTTATATAGTCGTACTCTAATTCAGACTACAACTGCTCTGAATAATAGTACATTATGTCTTTACGCCAGCGGCGCGGCGTAGGAAGGTAAAAATTTAATGAAGAGGATGGCCAGATTTAGGAGTAATTTTTATAATACTTTTTTGATGATCTGAAATAGTAATAAAGTATCTCAAATAATAATTATTTCTACTTTTTACTTCCTAGAAGTTTTTTAAACACAGATATTTTTAATTTTGACCTTGTAGTATATGTAGGATATAAAAACTCTTACCTTGTAAGGAATAGTCCATATCACAATGGGAAAATCTTGGCTCCTTTTTAAATAAGACTTCAGCTTCTGCTAACTCTGGTTCATTATACAATACTGTTTTCTTGGAGTTTGGTTCATCTAGATCAGGTTTTTCCTAAAATCAGTGATGATTTTTATTACAGGCTTTTATTTAACTTGCTTTTTAAAATGTACTATTGTGAGAGGTGTGCAGTTATTGGTTATATTTGTGTGGTCCTTATTAGGGGTTAAAGTCAAAATTTGAATAATTTTTTCAATAATAGAGAATTATTGAAATAAAGCCAGGCTATAGTAGTGCCAGGCACAATTTTGACACCTTCACATTGTAATATCAGCTGTGATCTTTCAACACACGGCCTTTGTTTACTATATGAACTGGAATAAATAGTGCCTTCTTTTATTAATTGAAAATAAACGACAAAAATTTTAAATTCGACTTTGGTATGTCAATTTTAAAGGATCAACTGTCAGTCTTCAATGTGAATGTGTCAAAATAGTGCCTGGCACAATTATAGCCTGGCTGTATTTCAATAATTCTCTATTATCTTTTGGACTATATCAGAAGTGTCAGATGTCACCTTATGTCAAATTTTGACAGAAACTTTCTTAAGTTAAAGGGACCTGCATATTTATCAGAACGAAAGACGTATTTCCCCCCGATTTTAAAAACATATATCTTGTTAGAAACAAAATTTCGGACTTTCATTGTCTTTATTTATTTTAAACATGACGTTTCGGTTAGAGATACTTACTAACCGAAACGTCGTGTTTAAAATAAATAGAGAAAATGAAAGTCCGAAATTTTGTTGCAACTCAATCATTATCTACAAGTTGGTTCATATTTTTTTAAGCTGTTTTTGAGTTATTTAAGTTAGAAATTTATGTTGAAGTATACAGAACCCTTGGTCAAGTCGATTATCATTAGTGAACTTTAGCAGTAAATTAAAACTAATATAACTCAAAAACAGCCCATACATTTTTTAAATTAAGGCAAACATATATTTAGTTTTGATGAATAATATACAGGGTGATCCCTATAACTTAAAAAAGTTTTTGTCAAAATTTGATATACGGAATGACATCTGATACTTCTGACATAGTTCAAAAGATAATATAAAAATAATTATGCAACTTTTGTATAACTTTTTTTTACCTACATTAACTGCTGATAAAGGCCACGAAAATATAACAACTCTAAGTCTTCCTCCATTTCGAGCTATGGATTACTTGTAACCAATGGGACGGATCATTTCATATAAAATCACCCAAAAAAATTAAGGTTTGGCAAACCATCTAACCGATTTTGAGAATTTTTGGTACATTTTACCTATA
Organism: Aspidapion aeneum; assembly: GCA_963576565.1. Classification (NCBI taxonomy): domain Eukaryota; kingdom Metazoa; phylum Arthropoda; class Insecta; order Coleoptera; family Brentidae; genus Aspidapion; species Aspidapion aeneum. The sequence continues at coordinate 77,117,244 of OY755042.1, forward strand.
AAAGTGATAAAAAATTCCAAATGAATTTTTTTTAAAATTTCCCATAAAAAGTATTTATTAATTTAAAAAAATATATTTTTTTTCCTGAAGGTTTTAGCAAGATGCTAAATTTCAGGATGAAGAAATGTTGGGTTCATGATAACAAAAAATACATAGTTGGTAAAATACGCAAAAGACATTTTGGAGAAAAATAACTAAATTATTTTAATCATTGTGACCTATTAGCGTAAATAAAAGCATAAATAAAACTAAATTAAAAAGAATGTAAATAATTTTTTTTTAAGTTAATTCTTTTTTATAATTTTTCATTAAATAGATTAACTTATCAATGCCAAATTGAGTTATTTCTTCGCTTTTTATTTCATTCGAAAAATTGGAAATTTGGCTTTTTTATTCCCCTTATAGGGGAGAATCAGCTCTTCAAGAAGACTGTAGTGATTACCATTCTAAGAATGTCCAATATTTTTAAATTTAAGCTTACCCTGTGCCTCTTCCTGTTTGTTTCAGCTTTTCTTAAACTTACTTCAGGTAACAAATGGGCCACAATTGCTTCTTTCTTGGAGTTAATCCTTAAATTTTCATATCTTTTTTTCTCTGAACTATCATAACTTTTCTACAAGAAATATAAACATAAAAACATAGGCACTAAAATTAATAAAATTTTATAAAACTAAAAAATATACAATAAAAACTTTTAGCAATATTTGTTAGGCAAATTATATCTACAGACTTATGAAAACCAATTGCTAATTAGGCCGAGATTAACACGTCGGCGTCGTAGCATAAAAAAAGTTTCCTTACGAGAATAGCTAATAGAACATATCACAAAATAAGATAAATACTTATAGGAAAACCAAAATAGTATATTAAAAAAATAGATAACATAAAAAAATTATTTTGAATGGTCATGTTTATTGGGTCATTATACTTACATAGTATTTAATATTACTATTCTCCACAGGAGTGTTTAGGACAAATACAGTTTCATTTTCACCAAATCTCTTGTGAAAATCTTCAATGGTTAAATACAAAAACTTTTGTGAATCTAAAACCTCAGTTGTATTTTTAATACTTTGTTCAATCCACATTTTATGCAAATCTAAAAAAAAGAACTGTCACAAAAAAAATACATTGCTAAGATAAATAATAAAAATTTAGCTAATAAATAAACGATTCAAGAAATCAAAAATCTTAAATTTGTGTTCCAACTTACCTAATTCATGTTCGTATTCATCTAGTTTTTCGAGATCATTTTTCAGTTTGTTGCACTTTGTCATACATTCTGACCCATTGTGCCCTTCTCCACATGGGTCATATGTTTCTCTATAAACATAGGGCCTAAAATTATATTTAATTAACACAGATAACACAGTGTTTCATCTCTGGTTTTAAAGCCACTTCCTGTGCAGAAAATGTTGAAACACTAATCTCATCTTGAAATACTAATCTGTTTTAAAAAATCAATAAAACTGATGGTGTGGGGTTCGGTTACCTAATATCTAATTCTAAACTTTCAGTCTTAGGTACCTACTTCCACTGAATACTGTTTTTGCTTTTCTTCTCAATCAGTCCTATGCCTTCAAGAACATTTGTAATGTCATAGATTCGTCTTTTCTGTCGTACATTTAAGTGATCAGCAGCCTAAATTTACAAAAAAATCAAATTATTGTGTTGATCCTGGATCTTTGTAAATACTGGTGTTGTTATGTTTAAATTTGGCATCCCTGTCCTTTTTCTTAGTTCAGTGGGGTTGAAAGTACAGAAAATATTTTTAACCCCCATTTATAAACTTGATGTTACTGTTTTAGTTTGAAATTACCACATCTGTGTCCCTTTTTCTTATCTGAATATCAAGGAAATTCAATCCCTTGTGTAGTAAACAAAAGTTTTAATTTTTTTAAGGAAAAAGTTATTTTTAGATAATGGCTTTTGAGTTGATGTCTCCACAAAAAAATTACCATGTCTTAGTAATTTGTGACTTTTTTATAAATGGTTCAATATAGTATGTGCTAAAACAATTTTTCTTCCTAGCCCATGCAGAAAAGGTATTGTTTTTGTGTTTCTGTGTATGTCCGTCACACGATAGCTCCTAAACCGCTGAACCGACTTTCATAAAATGTTCAGGTAAAATAGTGTGCAACACTGTAAAGAGCTGATTAGATCCATTATTGCTATCGACAAAAATGGAATAAATGCTAACTTTTTACCGGAGAAACAAATTAATATGCGGTTCGGTTCATATAGTAGAACACATTTTTCTCAATAATTTATATTACGAAAAACTTCGTAGGAGCTTCCGTTTCTGAGATATTTACAAAAAGCTGTTTTCAAGGCTGGTATAGCATGGAATTCACTTAAAGTGTGCTAATAGACAAGGAAGCTGACTTACATGAATTTTGTAGGTAAAATAGTGTTTAATACTGTAACGAGCTGCTTAGATTTTGGTCAAAATCCATTAATGCTATCGACAGTTTTCTGAAACTTTAAATATTGAAAAAATGCTAACTCTTTAACGGAGGAATGCATCAATATGCGGTTTTCGGAATCTAGTACAACACATTTTCCTCAATAATTAATGTTATTACGAAAAACTTCGTAAGGGCTTCTGTTTCTGAGATATTTTCAAGAAACCGTTTTCAAGGCTAATTTGGCATGGAGTTCCCGTAGAGTATGCTAATGGACTAGGAAGGTATTAGATCTGTCATGGATCCATTTATTTTTTAGCAAAAACTAGAGTTTTGTTTACTGGGATATTTATTGCCAAGCATTTTCTAATATTTTGAGCAAACTTATGCTTCTGAGAAAATAGAAATTAAAATGTTAAAAGTGTAATCAAAATTTTAGTTCATTAAATTAACTAATTCTGGCAACACTGTAAAATGTGTGAAGTACAGTATGAGGGGTGGCTCAGTATTTCCTTTTGGTGTACAGGTTAGGCGAAATACCAGGAAATACTTGGGAAGTACTGGGAAATATACCAGGAAATACCGGGAAGTTCTTGGGAAATACTGGGAAATACCACTGAAATTTGAGAAAATACCAGGAAATACCGTAGGTATTTCCGTTTGGTGTACAGGGTGATTTTTTATAATTGCAAGATCGCTATAACTCGGTTATTATTGGGAGTAGAAAATTCAAGCAAAACCTATTCGGTTTGGTAAATTATGGCCACTTTAGGCCCACCATTAGTATTTTTTATAGGTTATAATATACAGGGGGTGACAATCAGATCAATTTTTTTAAAGGGAACACCCTATATATTTTTGTATTTTTAAGTTCCGCAAAAAATTAGCTTTACAGATATATGTAACACTATGGCTCTATCTTTGTTAGTTTTCGAGATATTGACGATTGAAATTCCGAAAATTAGCAAATTTTAAATACGGTGCGAAGTATTTCCTGTGACAAGTCACAAACAATATTAAGATGTGTGGATACCTAATGACATTGTCAGTGCCAAATTTTAAATATTTGTCAACAATGTTGCTTTATTCCAATGTTTCAGTTTGTTATTTACAGTCTATACGTTAGATACTCCACACAGTATACCTATTTAAAATTTGCTAATTTTCGGAATTTCAATCGTCAATATCTCGAAAACTAACAAAGATAGAGCCATAGTGTTACATATATCTGTAAAGCTAATTTTTTGCGGAACTTAAAAATACAAAAATATATAGGGTGTTCCCTTTAAAAAAATTGATCTGATTGTCGCCCCCTGTATATTATAACCTATAAAAAAATACTAATGGTGGGTCTAAAGTGGCCATAATTTACCAAACCGAACAGTTTTTGTTTGAACTTTCTACTCCCAATAATAACCGAGTTATAGCGATCTTGCAATTATAAAAAATCACCCTGTACAAAAATCGGCGTTCGAGCCATTCCTCAGTATAGTAGTTATGGGAAGTTCGCCTTAATGAACTATTGCATGAAACTGACAGAGATTTGAATTCAGTGTGTATGTAGATGTTCTGTGAAATAAATTTGCAAAAAAAAATATTGAATTTTTTTTAACATTAGTGTGTGCTAATAAATTGTTGTTTTGATATCCCAAGGTAAGCAAATAATGTTTATTTTTATTTAACAAAGCCTCAAAATATTTAGTTATATGCTCATTACTTAAATTTATAATCTATTTGGATATCATTGTCTGATTTGAAAAAAAAATCTGGTGAGATAGGGGGGCAGCTGCCTCCCTGGAAACTCCCTTGGGGCATGATAATGTTAAATTATTTAATGGATATTTTTTTTCTGTATGCTTAATACATGAAAAAATAATAAAGCATGTCATTAACATGTAATTTTTTTACTTAAAATAAAATGAAGTGGTACATATGAAACATTTTATGAGCCAGTAGACCATTTAATCATTCATATTTATTTTTTAAATTTTAAATATTTTTTGTGTCACAAAGACATTTAATTTCCCTGTTATTCAGATAATGACTCAGAGAGGTCTCAATGTTGAACTGAAATAGTAATGCAGAATTTATGGTAATTATGCAGTCTACGATTTTTTTTGTAATTAATACCGTTTTCGATCAACGATCAGAAACCGCTTCCAAGGTTAATCTAAAAAAGATTTGTCTGTTCGATTTAAAGTGGAACGTTGCTTCTGCTTAGATTTCTTTGTTCGATTATGCAAAATGCTTGCTCCCAAATCTCGCGAGGATCGATCTCTGTTGCTCTCGGTCCTGACGCATCAATAAACATAAATTCATTGTTTCACAATTTTTGTTTAAAATGCAAAAGAAAAAAGTTAAAGATCTGTGATAAAAAGCGCGTTTGATTAGAGATCCCGCTGTAAGCGCCCCAATTAGGATTGGGATCAGTCACAGATCAATTTGCAGTTGCTTTCATACAGATCTGCTCCAGCAAGGTTGGGAGCAGTATTAATCGAAAACGATGTTTTACGATTTTTTTATACTTAGGCAGTTGGTACAATCTGAAACCCAAAACTACCAGTTTAAAAAATAAAAAATTGTTGTCTTTCCCAAGATAAATATAAAGTATAGATATATACCAGAGCGTATATCGATACCCTAATTCTGATACGTCGTAACCCACAAAAAAATGAAAATTCATATTTTTGCGTCAAAGGTTAGTATATACGCATAGCTACATGCTGCTTAACCCTCGCAACCAAAAAAATAAAAATAAAACGGTCATTCCCGCGATTTATAATAAGTCGCATAATGCTTATGTAATTTGCTTCTAACTTTTCTTATTCCTGTAAAATTTTGTGGAGTTGGGTTACAACGTGTCAGAATTAGGGTGACGATATGAGGAATTCTCCGGTAAACTCCCTTTTTCACTCCTCGGCAATTAATATAAATATTTTTTTGGATATTTACATAAAAACTAGTTCTAATAATTAAAGACACATGTGCTGCGTTAGAAGCAAAAATAGAAAAATACATGTCCAAATACTTTTTTTCAAAATAGAGCAGAAGACCTTTTTTATCATTACCGTCCCGTTTCCCAGCTGTGAAACCAATGTTTCTAAAACACTTTGTCGTCTGTCTACTAAGACTTTTTCCATTGGTTGAGAACACCTTAAAGTTGAATTTCCTTTAGTTAATATGACTTAAGAAACAAACTGTCAAACGCTATTCTTCAATGAATGTCGTTCCCCTAGGTTATGCAGCATTACCGTCCCCTCTTCCTTAAAGGCATTTATCTTGTACTAGATGGCGCTGTACTGAAAAATCAGACCCTCTTTGCATATGAACAGAAGTAGAGTTTTTTTTGTGGTGAATAAGTTGTTAAAATTACAGGTAAGAAAAAATGTATTTTTTACAAAACATGATAATTACCGTCACCCCCTTGTTTTTATTTATTTTGAAAAAAAATTAAAAGTTTTGGTCTCATTTTCTTAAAGAAACAGTACAAAAGTATTTATAGCCCATCGCACTGACTTTTTTTTTCGTTACTTAGCCTAAAGTGTTCCTTATTACGTCATATTATGATTATATTAAGAAACGCTTAAGCTAAGAAACCGAAAAAAAGTCGGTGAGATAGAACCTTAGTCACATTTCTGCTCCATAATCGTAACCTCAATTGCACTGAAAGGAAAACATGTTAAAACGTCATTACCATCCCCATCATTACGGTCCCCAGGAAGATAGTTCAAAGAGGGACAGTAATGACTGGCTGGGGACGTTAATTACGTATATAATATGTGTGGCAGATTCGCCTTTGTTTTCTGGTTATGTAATTTACTTTTCTTGAAGTCTAAAGATAAGTTCTTGTTAAAAAAATATTTTTCTTTTTTAAAAATGGATAAGGAGAATGTCTTGTTCTTATTTATTTGTTCCTATTTAGACTTACTTTAAGTATTTGGTTTGTTTAAAACAATTTATTTAAGTTTTTTTTTTGGTTTACTTAAAACAAGTTTTCTAAAATAAATATTTTTTTATAATTCCCTCTAATATTTTACCCCTAACCCTATATTGTCATTACCTTCTCCATCTTGTCACTACCATCCCCTTAATATATTCCTCTGCTTTTGAAAATTGAGGCACCACTACATCTGGCAAAATAATTTGGAATCATAGGTTGGACCAATATCTTTTTTCAGTATACAATTTCACTTGGCACACTTATCTTTACATTTGGTAAAGAAGTTTAGATATATATTTTAAAGAGATTATATTTTTTCCTGCTTATTTCAAGGCTAATATGTAAAATAATTTATAGAAAAATGGCAATGCCTTTTAGGCTTGATTATTACTACTTGTATTGTTTAAATTTATCATAAATGGATTTATATATTGTGTCTAGGCATTCTACTAATGAGAAGAATAAGGAGGACGGTAATGATATATCTGATTTATCATTCTTCTTCCTGCAAATACTTGGCCCTCTGAAAATATTAATAAGTTTTGGCTGAGAATTAGTCAAAATCACTTAATTTTTCATGCTAAAAAGGTAAATTACCAGAGAATTCCTCATATCTGATGATCTTTTTATGTTTGACAGATTGTATTTGCAGTGTTGCCATCCTTTAAAAAAATAGTTTAAAAGATTTTTGTGATGTTATCAGCTCAGGTTATTTTAGTGCTGATTTTAGTTCAGGTTAGGTGAGATATGGTGATCCGAGGGGTGATCTAAGAAACCTGAACTGAAATAACCTTACCTCAGCCCTTTTAACATCCCTTATGAAAAACCAAACTATAAATGTGGCAACAAGGTGCTTTAAAAAATGGTAAATTAACACACCAAGGAATCTCCACCGGTATATATATGTCCTTTATATTTTTAGTAGGAAAGATATATTTTGTTTGATGCTGCCAGTTATTTTTTGTTTATGTTTTTATTTGAATTTTTGGGAAAACCTAAACTTAAATTTGTTTTGATATTTTTGGGCTCTTTAGCCAAACCTTTAAAAAAGAAACTCCTTGTTTGGGAAAATTCCGATCAGGTGCATTTTTACTCTTTATTGAAAGTTATTTTCTCTTTGAACACCTGATCATTTTGGCAAAAATCATGCGCGCTTTGCACACGCTGGGAGTTTGAAGCGCCCCCCTGTATTTTTCAGGGGAATGAAAAATCACTTCCGAAAAAACACTGAAAGAAGTCACACGTGTTTTAAGATTAAGACAAAAAATCCATCCACAAGAAAGTCCGCGGCGCCGTGAATGAAACTGTGGAACTGCTGTTAAATGAAAGAAGGTAAGCTTCCAGCGTGTTGCCGATTTTTTTCCTTTGTTTTAGTTCAATAAACGTCTGTTTTCCCGGACAGGGTAAATTTAACTTTGGGGTAATTTTTTTGTGAATTCTCTAGTCTTCTCCCCTTCAGGCATTCAGCTGTCTATATTTTTTGTATCAATCATGATAAGGAGTAAAAGGAAGAGACAGATATACAAAATTAACACTAAATTTGTGCTTAAAACTTAGGTAAACTAGGCCTTAATAACAAAAGAAAACCATACACTGCAGAATTACCAAGTTTATAGGTAAATGAGGGTTTACCAAGGGGTGATCAGCTGCCTACAGTAGGTGTACAAAATTTGTCTACATGAATCGGAAGGCCACTAAGTATACAGTACTCCACAATACACTACAGGCTCATGAATTTAGTGCTGTGGTACCATCCCTAAGAATAAAACTGAATGTCAATTTGATTTATTAACATTTCAGATTCTTTGGACAAAAATTTATAAAAAAAAATCAATTTTAAAAATTAGTAGTTTTTGCCAGCTTTAAATTTTTACTTAATTTTCCTTGACATAAAAGCTGTATGTGTGTTTGTGGCAAGCAAAAAAGCTGCATATTACTGATTTTTATGGGGCTTATCCTTATAAAAAACTTGCATGTGATGACATGCAGCTTTAATGCTATGTAATGAACTGTGATTTGATAATGGTTTTACTTTACCAGAGCTGCAAGTTCTCACATGCAGCATTTCTGTGTAGTAAAACCATGTTTTTTTCCAAGTTTGGTCAGACATAAAAGCCTTTAGGTATTTTTTTATTTATTGTATCTTTCCAGTTATGCTCTTTCATCAAGTTATTTAATTATTAATTTTTGCAACAAACTATTATTTAAAGATAAAACAGTTTTCTTAAACAATTTTTTAAATAAAATGAATGCTCTCAGAACATTGAAAATAATTAAGTTAAATTAGGCACTTTTGAGGACTATAACACACTTCCAGAGCAGATTAAGAGATTTGCAACACTCAAATTTCAAATATCTTGATTAAATGCATTTTTAACCTATTAAGAATCCATTGTCAAACTGTCACTTTTGGTTTTCGAGATAAATACTACATTACAACAAACACAATTACACAAAGTTGGTATTTTTGATATGGAATCACCATTTTTTATTCTATTTATAAATTTAACATATATTACACTCAATATTTTATTATTACTTACCTTTTTAATTTTGCTTAATTTCTTGATTAACTGCTTTAAAAATATTTTTAACAAACTAAAAAAACACAAAATCAAATATAGGCAAAAAATATAAAAAAATACAAAAAATATAAAGAACCAATACAAAAAAATAGAAACTAAAATATTAAGTGTGATATGTTATTTTCAAGGAAATTTTATGCTGATTACAAAAATTGAAGAAGAGGATAATTCCATAAAAAAATAGCAATGTTATGTAATATCTTAAAAACTAAAAGTGACAGATGAAATTCAGTTTGGCAGTTGGATTCTGTATGAAAAACTTTATAAAAATCAATTTAAAACAAAACAAAATTTTAAGTTATAGGCCTCCAATCAAGATACCCAAAATGCAAACTTTTGAAAAACTCTCGAAAATGGCTTGATGTATCAAGGTACAATTTTCACTTTTAAGTTTCTCTTTGAAATATGGTGTAACATCTGTCATATTTTCTCCCCTGGAATGCTGACATAAAATGCATTAAAATATAATTCATTGATCTAAATAGTCAATCAATAATATGTTGTTTTAGATCATTATATCTTCTTCTTAAATGGGAAAAAGAATATCTAAAAAACTGTCCTGATAATAAAAAAAAAAATAAAAAATTTAAAAATAGGTAAAAACACTTACATGCAGCAATTCTTTTAGTATTGAATGGGCATACAACAACCTAATCCTAACAGAAACCCTGCATGTGATGCTTTTTTCAGTAAAAATACTCATTTGGAATAAAATAACTTTATTTAATTAAATTTCCTTACCACTTTAAAAGAAAATTTTTAAAAAAATGAAGCCACATCAATTTTTGTTTTAAAATTAACAGAATAAGAAATTTAAAACTTTAAACCTGTTTTTTCTCAAAATGTTAAATTTATACATGCAGCTGTCTTCTTAAGGAGGGCAGTGTAGGATGGTGTACAAATTTGGTTTAGCTGGTCACCCCTGCAACTTTACTTTTATTGATAAAGATCAATTATTTTTTTAATAAAAACCCACAGCAATATATGAAATCCTCCACCATTATTCTTTGGCACTAATATAAAATTATCATCTACAAAGAACTTTTTGCAAAATTATTATCAAAAATGATTTTTATATTCTTACCAATTTTAAATCCAACACCCCCCCTGCCTGGTTTTGTAACAAAGACACGAACCGGGATGTGAGCAACCCCAAAGATTTCTCAAACCGACCCGGCAGACATACCGCCGATATTTCGGCCATTTTTGTATTGTTTATTTCGTTTCTTTTATTTGCAAAATTATCACTCCATTATATTTTCAAAACAACATGCAAAAAAATGTTTTGAAGTCTGTCACCTTCACCTTTGTCCTCTAGATTAGTAGTTGAATCGCACGATCGATGTCTTCCTTTCGCTCAGCCATTTGCACAAACCTATGTGTCCTTAAAATGAAATGGTTTACACCGGCCATTTGTCAGGCCAAGGCCAACACAAAAATAGAGGCCACGACCCTGAAAAAATCAGCTGTTCTCCCGGGGCTGAATTTTACATTGGGTCTTATGGGAGGTCAGACGTTTTTTTATGATATTTTCAAAATGGCACTACAGATTTCCGCAAAATTTCAGTGAAATATTCTCAGACACCATCCCGATATTCCACCAAAGGTTTGTAAGGAAGCAACATGATTAAAAGGTTAAAATCTTCAAGATTTAGCATTTCTTATTTTTAATTCAAATTACCCGCCATGTACCACATGCCAATTGTTATATTTGGCATGTATTTGACTTTGTCTCCTTTAAACTTAATTTTTGTGTGAGCTAATGAAGCGGCTATGAAAAATTAGGGCTTACTATACATTTAAAAAAAATTGTTCTGCCAGAATAAGGTAAAAACAATCTCAAAAACGGCTTTATTTTAAAAAAAAATCAAATATCAATGAACCGTCATTCCAACTTCAATATTTTAAAGACAATCAGCTGTGTCGTAACGTGACCATCAAAAAAAAAAATCAGCCCCGGATGTGACGTCAACAGAGTGAAGGATCGTGGCCCGTCCATTTTGATAGCCCTGGTCAGGCCTCACAACTTGCCCCAAACATATTACAAGTTTATTCAAGGTTTCAAGAAAAAAAATATAAATTTTTTAAATTTGGTGTTTTTATTATCTACACAATGTTGTTGACTATTTAAACACGATTTTAAAATTTCCTATGTGGAATTGATTGTACAGTCGCCCGACATATACTTACCTTATCGTCATAAGGTATTTTTTATTAGTAAAAATAAAGAATTTTTAGAACCAATAATTTTTAAAAAACATTTCTGGCATTTGCAAAAATGCCAGGGGGAGGCAAAACGCCCCTTGAAGGACCTAGCTGCCCTCTAGCAACAACACTTAAACTCATCATCATTATCGTGAATATCATCAGAAAATTAAGAAAATACCATTAATTACAATTTGTTATACCTGGGATTTAAATCAACATCCTTGGAAGTGGAAGTAAAATAAAAACATTAAAAATTAAATTTTTAATTTTCTGTAATATATAAGAGTTGATACAAACAAATACCGCTGTATATCGTGTATCAGTTGCATTATATCTTATATTCACCGATTTCTTGCTTGTTAAATACTTGTTAAAACATCTAACTAAACAAAGTTATTGAAGTAAACAGAGTTTGTCATGATTTGACAAGTAATAAAACAAATATTAGTGATTTTGCATTTATCAATGAAAGTTGAAGGCGATCAAGAATAGGCTACTCGGTGATACCTATATTATGTTCTTCTTTATTTGTTTCGCACGGTTTAATATTCAGTGGTCAGTCTGAGACAATTTACGTAATTTCGAACGTTACGCTTTGCGCTCAAGAATCACCCTTCTTTGTGAGTGGGGTTTTTTCTTTATTTGTTTCACGCAGGTAAATCTTCGGTGCAGTCTGCGGGGTGCATTTTGACGTAATTTCGAACGTTACCCGCTTATTTTTTCATTAGTTTGATCATGGCTGTATATTGCTGTGTATACAGGGCGGGGCAACCGGCCTGCAGGACGCATCTAAACGTGTTTGGTCTGCAGGCTGCCTGCACGTAAATTGAGACCATATTGAAAGGAACGTTAAATTAAATTTTTATTTATTGCTATTATTAAGAACACCTTCGTATACCAAGGGAGGTAATAGAGTACTTAATCTTCCCAAGTTTGGTAAATTGCAAAGAAACCAAGTAATAGTTTATCGGACAAGTGCATCTTTTCAACTAAAAAAGCAAAAATTTTGCCTGCGGTCTTATTACCAAAATTGTATCAGTATTTAGTAATGATATCTTCTGAAAAATATACACGATTTACTCTCAGATGCACTTAAGCGCAATTTTGGTTTTAATCGCGATTAAGTCCTTGTTCTTCACATACAACACAACAAAGAGGGAGAATGGATTAGCTAAGCCTTGTTACGGTGGATCTGAAGTAAAAAGCAAATTTGTGCGAGAAGATCGTGTTTAATATTTGTCTTGTTTCAAGTACGTGTAATAGCGCACCCAGGAATACGTTTTAGGGGGAGGCTCAAAACCCGATAATGCCGTATCTTATGCTATTTTTATTAAACATGTAAAAAATATCCAAAAAATTCGAAGGTTTTGGAGGGGGCCCGGGCCCCGAGCGTCCCACCTTGGGTGCGCCCATGACCGAGAAAGATGGTTTGGATAAAGCATATAAAAGTTTGAGTTTTTTATGTTGGTGTTAAAGGTGTTAGTGGTAGCTGTTTCCTTTTAAATAAATATTAAACACTTAAAAAGACAGGAAAAATATATTATTTTTTATATTGTTCTAGTGCGTTTTGGGGTGACGAACAAAACATTTAAACACAAAATGACGAAAGTATAAAATTACGAAGTTATTAAAAAAACCTGTTCTGGTTAGGTTATTATAATTAAAAAAAACTAACCTGACCAGATCAGGTTAGTTTTTTTGTATAATATTAATAGGTTTTAAACCTGACTTGGTTACGTTAGTAAACAAAAAGTACTAACATGTTCTGGTTAGGTTATTACACAAAATCTAACCTGACCAGATCGTGTTAGGTTGGGTTTTATTTTGTATTTTGCATTTCGACATTTTGTAATTCGACATTTTGTCTTTTCGGTGTTTTGTAATTTTGATTTTTTGTGTTTTCGACACTTTGAACTGTCGATATTTTGTGTTTCGATGCTTGTTCGCAACGCTTAAAATTTTTAAACTATAAAACAAATAAATAATTTTTCCTCGAATTTACCTTTGCCCGACTCCAGTTTTATCTGCAAAAAAGTCATAATTTAGTTTTATTTTAGGGCTCCACCAACTTTAAGGGGCCACTGCTTGGGAACAAATGTGTTAAAGAGGTTACTCAGTAGCGCACCGACGAATATGTCTGAGGGGGGGCGAGACCCCATGATGTCGGATTTTATGGAATTTAAGTTTTTTGTTCATGTAATATGTGGCACAAAAATCTTAGCATTAGGGAAGGGGCCGGGCCGCCCCCTCCATGGTTCGTCCATGGCTCCCTATTTTTTGTTAAAAATGGTCACTAAAGAAACATAATTACCTTGGAACTATATCACCGATTTTAAAATCTTTATTAATTAAATTAATTGCCGCTTATCCTACTAAAATCGGTAGTATAGTTCGAACATTATAACAAAAATCAATTTGTCCTGTTTTTTGTTTATACTTTCATGAATTAACTAATAGTACATAACAAATTTGCAAAAAGTAATAATTAAATATTATTTTTGGGCAACCCCAATTTTCGGGGTCTAGATCCGTCACTGATTATATCTGAGGGCACGGCAAGGTCGCGCTGCCTTACCATCTTTTCTTTTTTTTTTATTTGTCAAACACACTGTGTTTATTGTATTACAACCTAGTCAGTAAGACTAATTAGCAATTTTGTTTTAACTTAATTTACTAGAAAAGTCAGATTTAAACTTAGGGTTCACTCAACAGTTCTCCCCGCTTTGTTTAGTCTGTAACTCACAATTGTGTTGTGTTTATAGCATTATTTTGTTTTATGTGTAATTCACTTAGTTTACTAGCTCAAACGGCTTCACTCTTTTTACTCTTTGAACTAGCATAGTATTGTCTAGAAGCTGAATTGCTTCCACATTCACATGCCGATGGAGTCTTCTTGGTCTTCATGGCTTTTTGCGTACTTTTTTATAGTCTCTGCTACAGTTTCGATTTTTAGATCTCGATGAAGGTCACTATTTCGAACGTACCAAGGTGCATTCACAATGTTTCTTAATACTTTATTTTGAAATCTCTGTACAACTAGAATGTTACTCTCTTTAGCACAACCCCATAGTTGAATACCATATATCCATACTGGTTTCAGTATTTGTCTATAAAGCAGTAACTTATTATGAATTGTTAAATTGGACTTCCTTCCAATTAGCCAGTTCATTTTTCTATACCTTATCTCAAGTTCTTCTTTTTTTTCCTAACATGTGCTTTCCAGCGCAATTTGGCATCAAGTGTCATACCTAGATATTTTGCCTGATTCGAATATGGTACTGGAATGTTGTTAATTGTTATTTGTATGTGATTTATATTTTTGTTTGTAAAATCAACATGAATTGATTTGGTTTCATTTAATTTTATTCGCCACTTTGTGGTCCAACTGTGAACTTGGGTGACTACATCCTGAAGTTTTTCTATGCATTTTTCAATAGATTTTTCTACCGTCAATAAACCAGTATCATCGGCAAATGTTGCTAAGTGACAATTTTCTGGCTTTGGGATATCACAAGTGAATAATAAGCATATATAAGGGCCTAGTACGCTACCCTGGGGCACGCTTGCTTGAATTTCTCTTAAATTTGAGTATGAGTCTTCCTGTTTTACTCTAAAATGTCTATCAGATATGTATGATTCCAAAATATCCGAATATTGTTTTGGCAGAAACCGTTTTAGTTTAAAATTAAGGCCTTCATGCCACACTTTGTCAAATGCTTGTGCTACATCTAGAAAAACTGCAGAACAAACTTTTCCCTCTTCTAGTGCTTTTTCTATTATATTAGTAATTCTGTGTACTTGATCTATCGTGGAATGCTTGTCTCGAAAACCAAATTGATGAGATGGAATAATTTCTTGTCTTTCTATGATGGGTTTTATTCTTTTAAGCAATAATTTTTCATAGAGCTTGAATATAATTGGCAGCAAAGATATTGGCCTGTAAGATGACACGTCATGGAGTGGTTTTCCCGGTTTTGGAATCATGATAACTTCTGCAACTTTCCACAGTTTAGGTACATACCTAAGCCTAAAAGACGCATTAATTAGGTTGCATAGTTTTACGATAGCTTTTCTGGGGAGTTTTATGATTACCCCGTTAATAAGATCATACCCTGGGGCTTTTGATTTCTGTTAATATTTCTTTTGGTGATGTAAGCTTAATATGGTCCTCGATTTGATGGGGTTCATTTAAATGAAAGTGTTCATCTGGTGCTTCGTGGGGCTGAAATGTTTTTTCTAAATGACTTGCAAAAATATCTGCTTTTTCTTCGTTACTTCTTGCCCACTGGTTGTTAAATTTTCGTATGGGTGGAATTTGGATAATTGGTCTTTTAAAATCTTTGGTTGCTTTCCAAAGGGAATAGTCGGTATTTTTATCATCTGTAAGTTCATTAAGAAAATGGTTAATAGATTCATTTTTTATTACTAGAATTTCTCGCCTAATGCGCTGCGTCATGTTGTTGAGATTTGTTTTGTCCCGAGGATCACGGCTTTGCTGCCACTTTCTTCTTAGTTTCCTTTTTTCCAATATAAGCTCTCTAATTTCCTTTGGATAGTTTTTTCCCTTAGAAATTCTCTTTAGTTTTGGACTGTTTTCCCAAGCTGCTTGTTGAATATTTGTAACAAAATATTCAACTTCTTTATCGATTTGTTCTGGCGTTTGCAATGGTACTGATAGGTTTATTTTTTCTGACAGACTTTGTTTAAACTAATCCAGTCAGTCAGTTTATTAACTAGTGAGATATTTGCTTCTTTCTTTATTATGTTTTTACTAAGAGTTAGAATAATAGGTGAATGATCTGAGTGTAAATCAAAACTTTCTTCTATATCTACAAAACTTAAAGATATATTTTTTACTATAAAAAAATCAATTAGATCTGGAATTTTTCCTGGATCTGGTGGATAGTATGTGGGCTTACCAGTTGATATCGGCTCACATTGATATTCACTAATAGCTTGCAAAAGTTCTTTTCCTTTAGAATTCGTCAGTCTAGATCCCCAGTAGGTATTTTTTGCATTAAAGTCACCTCCAATTATAAAACGGTTTCCTAATTTTCTGAGAAAATTCAGATATTGATTTTTCTTTAGTAAGTGCCTTGGTGGTATACAGACAGCACTTATGACTAATGTATATGTTTTGGTTTTTACACTTACTAATGTAGCTTGAATTTCTATGGTTTTATATCCCATTTCCTCATAGTGTGATATATTTTCTTTAATTATTACAGCACTTCCCCCATGTGCAGTATTGCTAGGGTGAGTTGTATGATACACTTTATAACCTTTAAATTTAATGTGAGACTGGTTAGTGAAATGCGTTTCTGACACAAGACAGACGTCAATTTTTTCTATGTCTAGAATAACTTGCAAGTCTTGCTGATGTTGCAAGAGACCATTGGCATTCCAAGCTAGGATTCTAAGATTACTGACCATTTTGAGGCATATTGGTAGCTCCGTTATTGCTACTTTCTAGTTTAGTTAATCGCTCATCAAGTTTCTTCAATTTCTCCAAAATTAATTGTAGTGTTTGTTCCATAGTATTTTGACTACTGATATTAATATCAGGTATAGTAGCTGTTGCTGCAACTTGGCTGTATGTCCTTGTCACAGAGTTTTGTGTGACTGTGTTTCTTGTCTGTTGGTTTTGTCTATTTGTACTCACGTTTGGTATGAGATTCGGTTTCTTAGGTTTATGTTTCAATTTTTGTATTTCCTTAGCAACAAGGCATCCTCTGTAGATAGCAGGATGCTTGCCTCCACAGTGGATGCATTTTGGCTCAGAATCTTTTGGTTTGGGGCATTCTACAGTAAGATGTTTCCCCGTGCAGTTTACGCAACGTGGTTCTTTAGCGCAATATTTTTGCGTGTGTCCATAAGATTGACATCTTTTGCATTGAGGGACTAACTTTAAGGTTTTTAGTGTTTTTATTTGCACTTCAATCTCAAGGATAATGGAAATTTCAAAAATTTTGTTGATATCTTCATCGTGGCTAAATGTGAGCATAAACATGTTAAGAGGTTGTCTTATTCTTCATTTAAGTTTGTTGCTGGCCTCCAGTGCCTTAAAACCTTTTTTTTGTAGATCAGCTACAATTTTTTGTGGGTCACATGAGAAGTGTAACCTATTCGCTATTACTCTAATTGGCCTTATTTGTTTGTTTTCGTATGAGTGCCATTGATGCTTTATTTCAATAAGCATTTTAGTAACCAGCCGTTAGCTGTCTGCGTCTTGTACATGTATTTTAATATTTTCGTTATTTAAAACTTTTATTTTAACTCCTTGTATGATATTTAACTTTTCATAAATATCATTAAAATTATTTACGCCATTTACCATAATCGGTGGAGGTAATGGAGCTTTTTTAACCTTAGTAGGGGGTTCTTCATTTTGTGTTTTATTGGAGGGCTCTCCAGTGCCCGAGCTTTGTTGTGGTGGTGAGAGTGAAGTATCCATTCAACGTTTTTTCCAACCTTTTCCTTTTTGTCTGATCCACTCAGTTTCTCTTGCCAGATCGTCCTCATCAGTAATGTAGTCCATGTCAGACTCTTCTTTTTTAGTGACTTTTGTCTCTAAATCTGCAAATTTTCTTTGCATACTTTCCAGCATGGCTATCCTGAAATAATTCGGCATTATCCATTTTTTCTTGATTTTGTTTGGGCTTTTCGCTAATTTTTAAAACAAGTTTCACAGGTGATGGTACACTTTTTTTGCTTTTAAACATGATATATTATTTATAATAAACATTGTTTATAGATTTTTAACACAGATTTTTCGCGCGCAAGGTTTATTATAAACATCTCTTCTTGAAACCATAGAAGAGCTCGGATCGGTCCACTTTCAATATGTTATGCTTGAAACATTTCCGCAACATAGCCGCCAGTCAGAAAGACGATTTTTAAATTTTATGAATTAGGAAATATACTGCTACTTAATTTACTGAAGTCAGTTTATTCGGCGTTGGTGGAATCCCTTATTCGTTATGGGATAGTTTGTTGGGAACTACGTTGGATCCTTTGCTTATTGCACAGAAATATATAGGTATTAAAAGTGATGTATTGCAAACCAAGAATGTATCCGTCTGAACAACTATTTCAAGGTACTAAAAAGCTTAAAATTAGAGAGCTTTTTGTATATAGAGCTGCATTATTCTCCCTTAAAAATAAATTTTTCCCCCAATCTGTGACACATACTATAGTCACTAGGGCGGTTACCATTTCAGAACATTATGTTCCTTTCCAAAACTTCAGCGCAACACAAAGGCATATAATTATATTGGACCTATTATTATTAATTTTCTGACACCAAAACTCTATAAACAAAAACCGTCACATTCGGAAAAATTTGAGATCAAGTCATTCATAAAGGCCGCTTGACATGGTGCATGACGCGCTGCAAATATTTGCAAGCAAAAAATTTCGGTCAAATTGTTGCCTGCAAAAAATCTTCTTTTCGTTTGACATTGTGCATGGCCATGCATTGATTCCCCAGAATCTAGGTAAAAATTCCCCAGTTTGCATGCAAGTACAGTTTGCATGTAAAAAAATGGCACCGGACCGATAAAAAAGGATTGCCTGCAACAATCAGCTGGATTTGTACTGCGCATGCACCTGGGCAAAATTTCATGCATTTGCCTGCAAATTTTATTGTCATGCACCATGTTAAGCGGCCTTAAGAGAAAACTTTGTAGTACTTTGTGAAAAAATATCATGGTTATAAATACATAATACTTTATAATGATATATTGAAGTTACATTATCGTAGCTAAATAAGTGTATAATTTTAAATTTATTTTTGTTTTAAGTTTTACTGGCATTCTAAGGAGGCACACACATATGAAACTGATACATGCTGCCTCCATTTCTTCTTCTTTTTTTTAGTATTTCTTTTTAATACTAGAAATTTTTTAGGTATTCTATTGCTATTATATTTTTTTTGTACTATTTTTCTTTTTAAACTAAATAAATAATTAAATAATAAATAATTTCAGCCGATATTTGACCTATCTAAAACTCTACTTCGGAATGAGCTACGAATCTCAAACTTTGCACAGTCGTAGACCTTCATGGAATTAACAACCCCTCCAAGTTTTATGGAGTTCATAAAGTCGTCAAGTAGTTACGAAATTTCAAAAAACGTCGAAATTGCCACTGACTCACTCACTCATGTATAGATCATCAAAATTCTACTGTACTTCCAGACATGCTACAAAGCTGAAATTTGGCAGACTGAGAAATTATGACTAAACCCCTTGAAAAAACCCCAAAATTCTAATTTACTCCCCTCCCCTATACATGTAAAGTTATGTAAAAGTAACATTGCCCACTTCCAGAAATGCCAGAAAGTTGAGCTTTGGCAGACTGATAGGAACTATGATAAATCTATAGAAAAAAATTAAAACACCTCAAAATTCTAATTTATTTCCCTCCCCTATAAATGTAAAGTTATGTAAAAGTAACACTGCCCACTTCCAGAAACGCTAGAGAGCTGAGCTTTTTAAGACTGAAGGACACTATGTTAAAACACAAGGAAAACATTTAAAAACACAAACATTTTAATATACTTCCCTCTCCTATAAATGTAAATTTATATTAAAGTAACATTGCCCACTTCCAGAAACGCTACAGAGCTGAGCTTTGGAAGGCTGATAGAAATTATGATGAAACCATGGTAAAAAATTTGAAAACCCCAAAATTTTCATTTACTCTCCTCCTCTATAAACGTAAAGTTATGTTAAAGTAACATTACCCACTTCCAGAAACGCTAGAGCTGAGCATTGGAAGACTCATAGGAACTATGATAAAACTATAGGAAAATATTTAAAAACACGACAATTTTAATTTACTTCCCTCCCCTATACATGTAAAGTCACTGGCGTATATAAAGGGGGGACTGGGGGGCCCGGCCCCCCCCCCCCCCCCCCCCCCCGAAGCTAAGATTTTTTAGATATTTTCCACATATTTCATGAATACAAACATAAAATAGCATAAAATACGGCCTCATGGGGTCTCGACCCCCCCCCCAAAACTGTCTCGGGCCCACCCGGAAACTTTTTTCTATATACGCCACTGTGTAAATTAATGTAAAAGTAATATTGTGCACTTTTAGAAGCGCTAGAGAGCTGAGCTTTGGAAGGCTGATAGGAACTATGATAAAACCATGGAAAAAAATTTCAAAAGCTCAAAATTTTAAGTAAAGCATTGCAAAAGTTTTGAACAATATTCCGCATATTTTACTAATTTAAAAATGAAATATTATCCAATTCCTTTAAAAAAGAAGTAAAATCATAACAAAAACATTTCATGTAAAAAAAAGCCAAGTACGCCAAAATGGCATTCCGTAAAAAGAATTAAGAGAAAAGTAAAGCCAAGTTCCCCAATACAAATTTCAAAATGAAAGGTTCTTACTAGTTTGGAAATGTTTTTCTAAACTTGGCTATTATATTTTTATAACCTAACCTAAAAAAGATATATATTTTAATGATCTTCATTTTCCTAAATAGGTAAATTACCTTGTATCTTGTAGTCAGTTTGATTACTGTAGTCAGGCAAGCCACGCTGACGATGGAAATTCCTTTTTCCGAAACCGTGGTTGACTTTACCCCTTTGAAATTGCCTTTTATACTTTTTTGCAAACATATTGCCTAATTACTAAAAATATTTGGTTTTATTTTTTTTTAAATATGAATTCTTCTGAAACTATTTGTTATTAACTATACTATTAAGTTAAAAATTCCTTTTTGCGAAACACCCGTTTCCGTGGTTGAATTTACCCCTTTGAAATTGCCTTTTATACTTTGTTGCAAACATTGCATAATTACTAAAAATATTTAATTTTATTTTTTAAAAAACTATGAATTCCTCTGGAACTATTTGTTGTTAACTATACTATTAAGCGTTGTAAAAATGGGAACGTTGACAGTTAAGCGACTAAAATATATTTCTTAATTTTTGAGTTATCGTGCCCCAGACAATCGACGCGACGCGTCGCTATCAAAAATTTTGGTGATTAGGTTACATTATTAAATAAAAAAAGTTTTTTTGGCGATCCCAATAGCCTTCCTACCTATGGATGGCTAAAAAATAAGTCAACGCAGCATACTTTTTTAGTCAAATTTTTATTTGTCAGGCAAAAACTATCCTTGACTAACTATTTTTCAACAGCTGCTCTAATCCTGGATTAATTTCGCAGTCAAGTCAATTAATATTATTTAAAACACAACTGTTTATTTATTAATAAAGTTATTTGGTGCTATTAAGAAGTACGGGCTTTTTTAGAAATTGAACAAAAATAATTTGTTACGCATTTTGCATGCATTTATCTATAAAATACGCTTAAGATTTTAGTTTTTTTAGAAAATAGAATGCTTAACCAAACTGTAGTTTGAGCATGTTTTCAGCTGCTATAAGCAAACATTTTCAGAGTCAATTCTGCCATAAATATTTTATTATTTGTTAGTCCTTAAAATGTCGGGGATCTTTGATTGATCCCCCTTGATCCCCCCTAGGTAAGGCACTGCGGTGGACTGAGTCAAAGTCAAGATCTACAAGTTCAGCTAGTTTTCAAATATTTTTTGTATGTGTATTTTTCCATAAACCTAATTCTTCTCATTTCAGGACAAATAAAAATAATAATTAATAAAGGCTGCAAAGTGACTTATTCGTGATTAAATTTTCACTAACTCTGCTGCATGTTTTCAAACCGCCCACCCTCGTTTCAGACATAAAACTTATACAGTGAAACCTTCTATAGGCGGACACTCACGGTTTTGTGAATTTGGTCCGCTTATTGGAGGTGTCCGCTTATGAGAGAGAACTGCGAAATTTTTATATATATTTATTAACAATTTCCACTACTTGAGTTTTTCCGATATTAAATTTTTCAGCGATCTTTCGTGCTGATAGATGTTCCTTCTCCGAAACGTTAACAACTTCCATTTTTTCACGTAAACTAAGAAATTTTTCACTAGGCGCCATTTCAAAGACATCTATTTCTACCCAACTGAAAAGTAAAAATAAAAAACAGCAGTCCCGCCAAATAAAATATGTTGTAAATACGACAGAAGTATTTATTCTCAATATAAAACCGAAAGAGGTAATTCCCCGGCTGCAAAGTGCGTTCTACCCCATATCGTGCAGCGGTCCGTCCCGCTGTTAGAGGTTCGCGTCCGGTTAAGGGAGGTTTCAAAATTTTTTAACCAAAAAAAATGTCCGCGTCCGGTTATTAGAGTGTCCGGTTATAGGAGTGAATTTTACATGCAAAGAAATAGGGAATAGCTTGGTTCCAACAAATTTGTCCGCCTAAAGGAAGTGTCCGCTTAATAGAGGTGTCCGCAAGGAGGGGTTTCACTGTACTTTTTAGTTCTGATAAAAAAATACCATATGCATTAACCCGAAAAAACACACACAAAAGTTACTTTTATTTCCAATTTATTTCTGACAAACAATAAGCTTTGGATTAACTTTCGAGGCCATTTTAAATATTTTGGCGGGCAAGCAAATAGAATTATAATTGTTTCGGCATAAATGTAATTAGACAAAAGTTGGGTTTTTTGTAACTACTTTTTAATTTTTTTTTAAATTCCAACTTTTGATTCTAATATGGCGGCCCTAGTAGCTCCTTTGTGGAACGGTATCAAACATGCAAATTTTAGCGCACTTTATCTGTGTACTGTTGCACTGAACTTGAGAGCTCAAACTTCTTAAAAACGTACAAAAATGGTTTTTGCTGCCTCCTTGACCCCTGAAACCAAACCGCCTTCCTCCCTCCCCCGGACATCACGGATCCGCCAATAACTTGCTATCTTCATTCCAACTGAGACGGCAAACGAGAACAAGCTCCCTCAAAAAAAATTTATTATGCGTCCAGAAGTCAGGATAGATACCAAGGGCCTACCCAGGACTGGCAAGGGAGCTCTTTTTCAAAAGATAGAAATTGAAAAATTTGTATTTTAAACTCATTGTCCAACGTTCAATATTTTATTTACCGTTTTAAATTTAGCTAGTATGCAATATACCTAAACATGTATGTGAAAAAACTTTATTAAAATCACTGGCGTACGCAGAAACACTGAATATTAACCACTAAAACATGAATTTTCCCCAAAAATCAACATTAAAAACGGACTTTTCTAAAACTTTTCCCTTGCGGCGCCAACAACTTTTTATATTTTTTAAAATAACCTATTTTTATTTTTGCTTGTAGCGCCATTTTTATTAAGGGTGGGGCTGAACGGAAGGGCGTCTTTGAAATGAAAATAAATGTTTCTTAACTACAAAAAAAATAATTATGAAGAATTGTTGTTTAGATGTTAACATTAAACAATTAGAAAATAAAACTATGTTTTGAAAAAAATTTCAGACTGTCCACGGAGGGAAGTACCCAGAAAACAATTTCGGAGGGGATTTAAAAATTTGAATAAAAATTATCGTATTGTGTAATTTTTTTGTCCTAGTTGTGTTGCTACGAAATCTTTTTAAACACACTTTATACACTCTTCTTTGGGGGAAGATTGATCCCCCCTAGGTACGCCCTGGTGGTCACGTGATCTCCCGTCTCGGTAAAGTGTCGTGGCTTACTCGTTTCCATGATACCACAGCTAATAATTATTATTTATAAACCACCCTTAGGCTCTATCCACATCACACTCTCCACGCTCTCACCAATAGCAAACTCTGAGCAGTTGCGTGTTGTGCGAAATGCCTTGTCTCGACCAATGGCATAGTCGCCCGCTCTTCAGAGTTAGTGAATTTTACGCGTTTGATGTATAATATGTTATCCTGCCCCGTACCGACTCAACGTTTCTCGTTCGGCCCGTAGGAGAACCTTGCGCAGTAGAGGTCTTTCCGCATACCACGTGACGGCTCAGAGCTAATTTAACTTACCATTGGCTAGAGCATGTGATGGGAACTATCACATCGTTCAAGTACGAGAATAGATAGGCTGGAGGAGTAGAAAGAAGCTATCACGGTATCTATTCTAAGTCTTAAACGGTGTAATTATCCACAACACACCCTTTGACCAATAGCAAGCTTTAAATTAGCTCCGAGCCGTCACGTGTTATGCGAAAAGACCTCCATTGCGCAAGCTTTTCCTACGATATAACCGAGAAACGTTCAGTCGGTATAGGGCAGGAGAACAGATTTCACTTCAAACGCGTAAAATTCATTAACTTTAAAGAGCGGGCGACTATGATATTGGTCGAGACAATTCAATTCGCATAAAAAGCGACCGCTCAGAGTTTGCTATTGGTCAAAGCGTGTGATGTGGATGGTCACATCATTTAAGACCCAGAAATAACTACCCAGAGCACAAGTTAGGGCATTGGCATTAGACCAGTAGCATTATTTGGCGGGACTGCTGTTTTTTATTTTTATTGTTCAGTTGGGTAGAAATAGTCTTTGAAATGGCGCCTAGTAAAAAATATCTTACTTTACGTGAAAAAATGGAAGTAATTAACGTTTCGGAGAAGGAACATCTATCAGCACGAAAGATCGCTGAAAAATTTAATATCGGAAAAACTCAAGCAGTGGAAATTGTTAATAAATATATATAAAAATTTCGCAATTCTCTCTCAAAAGCGGACACCACCAATAAGCGGACAAAATTCACGAAACCATGAGTGTCCGCCTATAGGAGGTTTTACTGTATAAGTTTTATGTCTGAAACGAGGGTGGGCGGTTTGAAAACATGCAGCAGAGTTAGTGAAAATTTAATCACGAATAAGTCACTTTGCAGCCTTTATTAATTATTATTTTTATTTGTCCTGAAATGAGAAGAATTAGGTTTATGGAAAAATACACATACAAAAAATATTTGAAAACTAGCTGAACTTGTAGATCTTGACTTTGACTCAGTCCACCGCAGTGCCTTACCTAAGGGGGATCAATCCCCCCGACATTTTTAGGACTAACAATTAATAAAATATTTATGGCAGAATTGAATTGAAGATTTTTGCTTATAACAGCTGAAAACATGCTTAAACTACAGTTTGGTTAAACATTCTATTTTCTAAAAAAACTAAAATCTTAAGCGTATTTTATAGATAAATGCATGCAAAATACGTAACAAATTATTTTTGTTTAATTTCTAAAAAAGCCCGTACTTCTTAATAACACCAAATAACTTTATTAATAAATAAACAGTTGTGTTTTAAATAATATTAATTGACTTGACTGCGAAATTAATCCAGGATTAGAGCACTATTGGTCGAGACAATTCAGTTCGCATAAAAAGCGACCGCTCAGAGTTTGCTATTGGTCAAAGCGTGTGATGTGGATGGTCACATCATTTAAGACCCAGAATAACTACCCAGAGCACGAGTTAGGGCATTGGCATGGATGTAGTTAGGTGTTCTCATCTGGGAGGCTATAGTCATACTTTCTCTTCTGAATTGTGTTTGTGTGTCTATGGTAATGTTCGAATAATTTCAGGGGGGGCTAATTTTAATAAGCTTTGGACGGGAAGGCTTAAACTCCACCCAAGCCACCCTAACTACGCCCATGAGCAATTGAAATTGATTTGTGTGATGCGGAACTTTACGGAACGACTCCAACATTGTAGAAAACGGACGTCATCTACCTGACATTACTCTCAAAACGCAAATTTACTTTTTAACTGTTAAATGTTAACATCTCAACTTAATACTTGTAACCCTGTATTATATTTCATATTATTTATAAAATACGAAATATTTCTTTATCCAATTAAATATTCTGTAGTTATTGCAAATTAATTTAATATGTTGCCAGACTCGTCAATCATCACTCTACGGCTAAAAAGGCCTATCTGCAAAAAATTACTTTTAAAATTAATATGCAATTTATTCCCAAAATGTAAATGTCTAGAATTAATAACTTTTTGATTAAAATTTGATAGAATTGCGCTAGAGTTCTTCTAAGGGCGTTATTATTTATTTTAATTAATATTTCTTTAAATATACCATTAGATTTTTTAAATAAACTGGTTTTCTTAAAATTTGCACGTAGGCCCTTATTTAATTTAATTCAAGCATTAACTCAGGGCTATTCACTGTATTTCGTTTGGTTGCAGTCGAATATTGCTGGGTTGGGTAATATCAAAATTCTATTAAATTCGGATTCTCATCTTAGCTCTTCTGAAAACGGCAGCGGCCATTTTATTAGTCCCCAAATGTACAAAATTGTTAGTTATACCTATAATGTAAGACATATGCTTCAACTTTTAGTTTTGATGCCCAAAGCGCACTTACGAAATTATACCGTTTTGTATTTTCATGAATCAGGTTATTGGGTAATTTTGTATAAATTTATTTTTATTTTTATCTACTTCCAAGGGTGTTGATTTAAATCCCAGGTATGACAAATTGTAAATTGATTGTACTTTCTTTTTGCAAAGGCCAGAAATGTTTTTTAAAATCAGATTATTGATTTTAAAAATTGTTTTTATATTTATTATTAAAAAATACCTTAGGGAACGTCCTTAAATTACGTAACGCAATAATTCAGGATTTTTGACCCCCCCTCCCCCTCTCGTAACGCATTTTCACGAAAAAACGCATAACAAAAATATTGAGTGTAACGCAAGGACAAAACCCCCATCGCCCCCTAGAGCGTTACGTAATTTAAGGACAGGCCCTTATGACCATGAGGTAAATTATATGTCGGGCAACTGTACAATCAATTCTACATAGAAGATTTTAAAATCTGTGTTTTGTTAGTCAAGGACATTGTGTAGATTATCAAAAAAATCAAATTCAAAAATTGTTTTTTTTGAAACCGCGAATAAAACAAGAATTAGATAGTTTTTGGTCGTGCCAAAAACGGCCGACGACTACGCAATTTCACAGAGTGCAATTTGACACTGTTGACATTTAAACGTCACATGTCGTTAACGGCTTCCGTGGAAGGGAGAGTCTCTAAATTCACCGATGAGCTCCTCGATGAGAACTCGGATTTCTGAATGCATCGGTGAAACATCGATGAAATCCATCAGGTTTCCATCAATCCATCAATCGATGCCACCAAAACTCACCGACTCTGGCAGCCGGTGAGCCATTCTTGATGAATGTTATTTGTCTGTCATTTGTCATTCGAATCAGCTGTATATTTTTCCTCCGTTTCTTCCATTTCCATCTTTGTTGTGTTAAGCCTGCTGTCCCATTACCCGCGCGGATTTTTGTCTCAGGCTTTGATTGGCTTATATTTTTTAATCAACCAAAGCCTTAGAGTAATAATATGTTATTACTCTGAGACTAAAGCCCAAGAAAAGATAAATCCGTGCGGATAATACGCTCCATGGATAGCCGACAAAACTTTCGGAAAAATATAATATCTTTTGAGATAAAAAAGATAGGTTTTCATTTCGATAGGATTTCATCAGTTTTCTTTTTATTTTTCGATGGATGCATTGACTTCTATGGATGTCATTTGCCAACAATCTAGATTCTATCAATGAAAAAAACCGGATGAATTCAGAGACTCTCTCGAACGCCGCAAACTCACGGACGGTTAAAGCTGATCACACACAAACTTGCATAGGCCGCAGAACGCATAGCATAGGGCTTTCAACCAATCAGCGATCGAATAGCCGCAGTCATATTGGATTTGCATAAGAAAAGTCCGGTTGAACTTTTTACGCAGGTCTCTTATGCCTAGCCAATAGAATTACGGCTTCGTATTACGTGATCACATTTCATGTGGAAAACACGTAAAAAAATAATAAATAACGATTTTTTAAATATATAGAAGACACGCCAATAAAATCGTTGCGTCCATTTTAAAACAAAGTAAAAACTTGAAAAGATAAACAAAAACAATTAGGTAACGTTAATGTTTTTGTTATTACTTCCCTCTTTATTGATATATAAGGAGCGAAAGAGACCTATGCGCGATACGGAAGCCGTAATTCTGAAGCCTGGCGTCTCCCAGGGGTAGCGACACGAGTGTCAAAACTGTACTCAAAATTCCATAGACGTTCGTGAAAAATACTCATTTTTATACAGTCTGAGAAAAAAAATGTTTTAATAAAACTTAAAAAGAACTCGTTTTTATACAGCTTAAGAAATAAAAAATATATTCCTTGAGTTTTTGGGTTATGAATATATTTATTGTAGGTATATTTATTGTTAAAAATTATTTTCTTTTAAATATTATTTGTGTTTTTTGTATAAAAATAATACGTAATAAATAAACAAACAGGACAGAAATACATTTGTATGTTAAATGTTTATTAATACTATATAATATATCAAGGGACAAAATGAAACTTTAATCACAAGTTTTATACGCTATTTTTTGCACTATTTAGTTTATTTTTCAAGTTTTTTTTCTATGTTTTCGGTGTTTTTAGGTTTTGTGGTTCTGTTTTAGTCACTTTTTATCCCGATTTTTACATTTTATCAAAAGACAAAAAAAAGCCCAAAAACAGTTCGAGTTTTAGTAAGGTTCGGCTTTAATTACTTATAATTTTACAGTACATTTCATATAAATATCTTAATATTATTGTTCGAAAGCATAAACTTCGAAAATCATTTTCTTCAAACCGAAATTTGTTCGAAAACATTTTCTTCGAACAGACATTTTTCGAAATCATTTTCTTCGAACGGAAATTTCTTCAAAAACATTTTCTTTGAACGAAAATTTGTTCAAAAATATATTTTTTTTAATGGAAATTTGTTCAAAAACATTTCTTTGAAAACAAATTTTTCGAAAAAAATTTTTTAGAGCTGGCTTAACACAACTCATATAGTTCGACTAATGGGGTCTTTTTCTAACAATTTTCGGAAACAAAAACTTCCCTGACTTCTTTCCCGGGATCCTAGAGGGTGTGAAACCAAACCGAACCAACCGAAACCTATTTTCGAAAAATGATTTCCCTAAATTAGATTTCCGGTCATCATTTTGGAAGGTTGAAATCGGTGTTACTCTAACCTTTCTCAATTGAGCACATCAGGGGTATCTGGACCGGTTCCGATACGTTTGCGATCAATTGACAAAGTTCAGGAAAATACCAATTTTGACCTTCCAAAAGAAGGAAAGTAGACAAATTTTCAGATAGTTTACGATCCCGGGAAAGAAGTCAGGGTTTTTTTGAAAAAATATGTTAGAAAGGCTTGCCTTAGTCAAAACTATATGAATTGTGTTAGGTTTGGAAATCCAGGTCTAGATCGTCTTTTTTCGAAAAGCTTGCTTTCGAAGAAAATGTTTTCTGTTCGAAGAAAATGTTTTTGAACAACTATTGCTGTATGTGTGAACAAATTTCCGTTCAAAGAAATGGTGTTCGAACAAATTTCCGTTTGAAAAAAATGTTTTCGAACAAATTTCCGTTTGAAAAAAATGTTTACGAACAAATTTCCGATGGAAGAATTTTTCTAACAATTTCCCGTTCGAAAAAATGGTTTTCGAACAAATTTCCGTTCAACAAAAATGTTTTCGAAAAAATTTCCATTAGAAGAAATTGTTTTGATAAAAATTTCCGTTCGAAAAAAACCGAACCGAACAAAGTATTTTCGACTTTTTGTACTTTCGAGCTTTTCTTCGTCGCTTTTTTTTTCAACACTAATAAAAATAATAGTAGGTATATCATAAACCTGGGGCATACTGTTTACTTTTAATCCCACGGCGGGAATTTTCATGCACGACCGGAAGGAGGGCTATAATTTGCTAAGTGACTAAAAGGGACTTTAATGCCAGGTTTATTTTTATATACTAAAAATAATAATAATCATAAACTAAATAAATAGGTATTAAACCACTTACCGTACTGTAGTTTTGGCATGTCATCCCCCCGTATATAATAAAACAGTGGGAAGTGATAGTTGTCATGGCATTATATTAAACAAAAGTCAGTCAGATGCTAACAAACAATGTGGAAAAAATAATATTTATTTTATAACAAACTAAATAAGTTTAGTCAAGAAAAAGTTCGAATTACATGTCTCGAAGATGGAACAAACAACGGACCAAAGAATAAAGCATATTTTTACTTTGAGTTGGGCATGGAAAAGGCCACCGAAAAAAGAAAGCTTTCAGTACCGAAAATGATGCAATAAACAGAATTTCAAAAATTTCACCGAAAAGGTATTCCTGGTTTACATCCTGGAGAAGTCTAGAAAGTTAAATGCTTCGTTTATATGGAAGCAATATTCTATGCCGAAGGACACAATAACAATCGAAACGAACCAAGTCATCAGCAAAGTACAGTAAGCTTACGGCAAGCTGGAAGCAACAAAATAATCGTTATCGTGTATATATATCTTGATTCCTTTTTATTTTTCGTATTATGATAAAATAAAATAATCCAAAAATCTATATTTTGCCTTAATGGTTTTAAAGAAATTACTTTTAATCACTGGGGACAAGAAATACTACCTAAGCCCATAAAAAAGGGATCAAACGTACACTTTTATTCCCTAGAGAGCATAAAAAATTTATTAAATGATACAAAACCCAACATAATAGTTTGTTAGGTTTGTTTATTTGGTCAGTCAAATTTATATACCGGGTGTGACGGACAGTTCTTTACGTAACATTTGTAAACCATTTAATTTTTTTGAACATAAAAAAGCTACGCTCCTGACAGTGTCAGATTTGCGTTTTTTGTAAATGAGGTTATGTTTGGTGTCGCTACCCCTGGAGACGCCAGGCTTCCAGGATGCAGTGACCCTAAGGTCACAGCAGTGCTGAGCGGAACCCATTTATTTAACATAGGGGAAGATGGGGAAATAAGAAACAGGGGTAATACAAAATATTTTTTGGTTTTTTGCATTTTATCTTTTGTCATTAGATATCTGAAAAAAACCTTTGAAATTCTTCAACTACAACATGAATAAAGTTTTAGCACTTTTGTGCTCTTTTTTAAACATATTTTTCACAAGCAAACCATGTCAGATATTTTTTTCGTCTGAAAGAAACACTTTATTTTCAGTTTTGATACTTAAGTTTGTTGTAAATGTACTTACTACTACTTACTATGTATTGTTTTAAATTTTGCTTGCCATAAACAATAAGTAGTTCAGAATGGAAATGTTACTTATTACCCTTTTCATTTTGACCACAGAAGAGTTCTGTTCTGTCCAAATATGATATGATTTTGAATATCGTGAGGTAATAAAAAACTTTTAGTGAACATTTGGTCTAAAACTTTTTTTCCTAAAATGTACAGGGACAAGTAATTTAAAAAAAAATGTGCACACTAAGTCGAAGATGGCGGGGGGAGCTGCCCCCCCCCCCAGGTAGAAAACTCAAATTTTTTTTAGGACTCTAATGTGAACATCATATGTCAAAATCGCGACTACACCACCTTTTGCAAGCTGGGGGTCTGTTTTTCACTCTAATGACTGGCCTAATTTATTAATAAGTTGGCGGCTGCATGTTAAAAGAGGGATTTTATTAATCGATAATATATAGGGAGTTATTCCAATAATGCCCCGCTGTAATATCAAGAAATATTTTGACATTTTCACATTGTAAGATCAGCTGTGATCTTTCAATATTCATTTGTTTACTATGTGAATCAGCCTGCCTAAAATAAATGACTTAGTTTTAAATTTGACTAAGGTATGTCAGTTTTCAATGTAAAATTGTCAGAATACTGCCTGGCACTTATTGTAATAAGTCTCTAATAATTTTTGTGTTAGATTTACAGATGACATTGGACAATTTTAAGGATAAAAGAACAAGTATATTAATAAGAGCTAAAAATGAAACAGGTTATAAAATCTTGTTTATGAACAACCCTCTGACACCTTCAGCCTTAGAATTAAAAATAAGAAAATAAGTAGGTAACATCTTCCAATACAAAAAATTAAAAGAATTTTTTTAAAAATTATTTCCTTATATTTTATTACATAAAAAATATTTAGTTTTATACAGCTACCTTAAAGTTTTTTAGTCCCTAATTAATGAATGAATCCTATTTTATGAACTGAGCTATACACAAACTGGCATTAGTCCCTCCAAATCCAAAAGCATTTTTCAATGCTATTCTTCTTTTACTTTTCCATTCTTGACTATGTTTAGGCACAAAATTTAAATCTTTATCTTCACTGTCTTCCAAATTTATTGTCGGAGGTAAAATACCCTCTTCTATTGATTTTATAGTAAAAAGTGCTTCTAAATTTCCTGCAGCTCCTAAGAGATGCCCATGAGCCCCTTTTGTTGAAGATACAGCAAGATTCTTTGTACTATTGTTAAAAATTCTTTTTATTGCTTTAGTTTCAATTGCATCTCCAACTGGTGTGGATGTTGCATGGGCATTAACATAGGTTACATCATCTATATTAATTTTGGCATCATTTATTGCTCTATGCATAGCTAGATACGCTCCAGTTCCATCTGGTCTAGGAGATGTTAGGTGTGAGGCATCTCCTGATAAACCATATCCTAAAATTTCTGCATAAATGTGTGCCTCTCTTTGTATAGCATGCTCTAGTTCTTCTAGAACCAGGATTGCTGCTCCTTCACCCATTACAAAGCCATCTCTTCTCTTGTCAAAAGGCCTGGAAGCTTTTTCAGGTTCATCATTAAATGAGGTGCTTAAAGCTCTTAATCTACTGAAAGCTGCAATGGCTAAGGGAGATATACAACATTCAGACCCCCCACAGATCATAATATCTGCATCACCATTTTTAATAAATCTAAATGAATCCCCTATTGCATGAGCCCCAGTGGCACATGCAGTTGACACTGCATGATTAGGTCCTTGAAAACCATATTTGATACTAATCTGACCTGCAGCCATGTTGGGTAGTATTCTAGGGATAAAGAAGGGACTTATATGATGGTAGCCTTTCTTTAGGGCTTCATAAGTATTGCAAACATCATCCAGATCTATCATGCCCATTCCTACAAACATGGAAATGAACTATAAATTAAATCTTTATTTTTAAATCTATCAATTATACCTACTGCTACTCCAGTTTTCAGTTTATCTTCATCATTTAACGAGAGCAAATTTGAGTTGGTCAATGCTTGCTTAGCAGCTAATAGTGCAAACGCAGATGCAGGGGCCATCGCTCTTAACTCGCCTTTGGTAAAATGTTTGGACAAGTCGAATCTGGTTCCGTTCTCCTTAACGTAGCCTGCTATTTTACAGGGTAGAGAGGCAAATTCAGGTGCCTCGAGTTTCTGGATACCACAATGACCTGCAATAATGTTAGACCACGACTCTTTTACACTCGCGCCTACAGGACACAAAGTACCAATTCCCGTTACCACAACACGTCTCTGCATTTTTGCTTTTTAAAATTTTGTGTTTAGAAAAAAACAAAGATTAATAATATAACCCTACTTTTGCAGCTGCTTTTCTGGTTTATAACAGCCATTTGACCCGTTTCTTTTTTTAAATAGTTCTTTAGCGGCTTGCTGCACATACGCCCATCTGCACCAACACATTAGGTTTCACCTAGCCTTAGGTGTCACTTGGGAAGATCCGTTTATGTCGGGTGTCCATTATCCGCGCGGATTTTTCTTTTCTTGTGCGCTGGTTGATTTAAGAATTAAAGTCAATCAAAGCCTGGAAAAAAAAATCGCGCGAATAATACGCTCAAAGGACAGCCGGCTTTAAGCTTATTATCCCCACGGATTTTTCTTTTCTTGGGCTCTGATTGGTTCATTTAAAAATTTGAGCAAATCAAAGCCTGAGAAAAAAAATCCGCGCGGATAAACCGCTCAATGAACAGCCAAGAGCCGGGTTTACTGTGGTTCTATACCCTGTTTCCACCTATGCATGCCCACCCCGATTAAAAAAACGCAACAGGTGACGCTCTGCATTTAAAATCGTTGCAAATCCATGGTCCCGTGATTTTTTTGAATCGTGGTGGGCATGAATAGGTGGAAACCGGGTGTTAGGTCTTCCCTAAACTACCTAGACACTTCAGTTAAGGGGGGCTTAAAACTTTGGTGCAAGTTCATGTTACTGTTAGGTCAGTCGCACAAATGTCCACATAACCTCAATGTTTTGGCGGGGGATTTTGTTTAAAAAATCAAAACAAAGTGGTGTTCTGTGAAACAAAGGGTTTTTTTGAAAACTAAAGGTTTTTAAAGATGGTACCAGAGGAAAATTTTGACGAAGATACTCTCGCAACTTTGCTGCCTATTTATTACAGAAGGTTATTTCCAATTGATGGATTTTTTCAGTGGTTAAGTTATGGTAAGTTTATCCACTTTTTTTAATAAATAGATATTATACAAAAGATAAATTTACTGTATCATATTGTTTTGTTTTATAGGATTCAAAGATCTTTTTAGTCGCCGTGAAATCTCGTTTACATTAATAGGTGATATTTACCTTCGATACCAATCCTTTGACAGTTCAAAACTTTTTCTTGATGAACTTATTAAAAGATTTCCAATTAAAATTGACATTGGCGCAGTCTATGCTGGGAGACCCAGAGAAAGGACCCCTATGGCTATTATGAATCCTGTACAGAAAGAAATGGTTTTTGATATTGATATGACAGATTATGACCATATTAGAACTTGCTGTCAAGGGGCTGATGTTTGCCTGAAATGCTGGAAATTCATGGCCATAGCTTGCAAAATTTTGGATGCTGCTTTGAGAAATGATTTTGGTTATAATAATATTTTGTGGGTGTTTTCTGGAAGAAGAGGTATTCATTGTTGGGTGGCTGATGAAGAGGCTAGAAAGCTTGATGATACAGCTAGGTCTGCTGTGGCAGAATATTTGCAAGTGGCTTCAGATGGAGAAAATAATAAGAAACTCAAGTTGAGCCACATTCATCCTTCAATAGAGTAAGTATTAATGTTTAAAACATTTTTACTTTGGGTGGTTTCATATAAAATCAACCAGGTTTGGCGTTTAACAGACCATCTTGCAAATTTTGATAATTTTTTCACATTCATAAAGGGAATGATAAGTTTAAACTTTTCTGATTAGTAGTTTCAAATTGATGAGATGGTTTGCCAAACCTCCACTTTTTGGGTTTGATTTCATATTAAATTACCTCTTTCTCTTAGGAGATGGGGAAGGGGGTAGTATTTTTGGCAAAAACTATATATATATATATATATATTTATCAGTTTCACAACATTCTACATCTTCTGATACCCAATCTCCACTTGTTTCTGTTTGCCCATAATTCATCATCTAGGCCTCTTATTCTTATTTCACTGTCTATTCCTTCTCTCCAGCTTCTCCTTGGCTGTCCTCGTTTTCTTTGGCCAGTTGGTTTCCATTGTAGTATTTGTTTAGGTAGTCTTTCATCATTCATTTTTTGTACATGCCTGTACCACACCAGTTATTTTGTTCTTATATCATCCACTAAAGTACATTCACCCACTGTCATAATTTCTCTTATTCTTTGATTTGTAACTCTTTCTCTTTTTGATTTCCCTGCTGCTCTTCTCCAATAGTCCATCTCCGTAGCAGAAATCATTTTTTCTGTTCTATCCTTGATTGGCCATACTTCTGAGCCATATGTAATAATACTTTTTACAATGGTGTTATATATAAGCTTTTTGTTATGTTTTGATATACTTTGGTCCCAAATTATTCCATTTAATAAAGTTATTGCTTTTCTTCCTTGTACGTTTCGATCTTTTATTGCTTTGTCTAGTGTTCCGTCAGCTGTAATTTTTAGACCTAAGTATTTATACTCATCACAGGACTGGATTTGCTGCCCAGTATTTAAGATAAGATCCTGTTTCATTCCACCAATACACATATACTCTGTCTTATTGTAACCTCTAGTCCCCACTTAGTGTACTCTTCTGTTAGTTTTCGTGTCATATACTCAAGGCAAAAACTATTTTTACAAATTAGGTCACTAGATACATTCTTCTTGGTCACTGGTCTGTATGTCTTTCTGATTTTTGTTGGTGGCACACAACTTATAAAACAGTTGCTACCAAAAATTATAAACTTTCTTAAGCTCTCAAGAGTGTGTTTGGCTTTTGTGAAAGGGGCAATTTTTTTTTTGGTTATTTTTTAAGTTGTATGCTTTATAAACTCATAAGTAATTTATGTTTAATACTTATACACTAGTGTATTATTTGATAGTTCACTTGTTTAAAATTACATAAGGGTAAATATTTGATAAAGGCGTCAGAATAAGGTAAATTTTGGCATGTTGGCAATCAAATCCCTTAATGTTTAAAATGTATTTTTTAAATAAAAGCACTAAAATCAAGCTGCCCTAAAAAAGGGCCAGATAATTTTTGTAATTTTAAGAACATTTTTAACTTCCAGGGGAATTACAGCTATCAGGGGAATAACATCCCACCCAGGGGAATTACATCCCATCCAGGGGAATTACTAATGTAAAGCCCAAAAAGTTAATGATTTCTCACCAAATTTTTTTTTATAAAAAACAACATTTTTTTCAAAAATTTTATTATATTCCAATATTATAAAAACCTACAAAAGAAGATTTGAAAAAAAAATAAAATAAAAAAACAACCTATTCTTACAAACTAATGCAGATACACTTCAAAACTTATTTAAAAAAAAATTACTGACCATAGACATCTATTGATTTAAAAAATTTATAAAAACATCTGTCGCCTTTTAACATTAATGTCGGTATTGGTAATTTCTGCAAAATCTGACTAAAAGGAATAAATGATGTCTCTTCGGTAACTTTGAACTCTGTTTTGATAGTATTACACGGTTTCAAAAACGTAGCTTTAACTTCTCTCTCTTCTTCATCTATTTCACCAGAGCAAACTATCTGTACTCACTTTTTTTTGCTAGGTATTTAACTAGCACATAGTCACCAGGAGCGTAAGTGTCTTTGCAAGAGGTTTGTTTCAAGAGTGTGTCACCACCAGCTGGTTCGGTGACATTTGCAACCTGTTTATCAACAATTTACTCATGCTCTTCTTCAGAATCTGTAAAGATTTTATCAACTGATAATTTTGATTTTTTTTGTGAATATTTCAGCTCTCCCAATTTGTAATGGTCACAACCATCTTTGCAGCAGAAACAACTTAGTGACTTTAACATGATCTTGTTTGGGGAAAAATAATTTCCATAAACTTGATGAACTTGCAAAGTCCCAGTAAAAGATGTTGTCTTTTTCATTTTGTTTTATTGAAAATGACATTTCTTCTATTTCTGAATTGTTAATATTGTATGTTTCTGGCATAGAAGGGCAGTTTTCTTCTATTATTGTAGAAAGACACTCTAAAGATGAAACATCTTTACCTATGGACACAAATTTGTCTGCAGTTTTTTTGCATACTGCACCCACACCATCCGGTGCACCTTTGCCGTGCCCGGCTTCGTGAATGTTCCATGAAAAACGCTTAACTTGGGGACAAAATTGGGATAGTTGACAAGCCAGCATGTAAAACATGGTTTTATTACGGTACTGAGTAACAGGTCCATCACTTAAAAAGTGCAGATCCGTCACTCTGCATGGAATGAGTTCAAAGACAGGTTTTAGGTGTGCCCAAATACCTGCAGGCCCATGAGCTAAGTTTAGTGACAGTGTACAAATACAGAAAGTGTTTAAACTGGAATCATCAGAATTACGGGTGTAAATTACAACTGTGTGTAGACTGATCTGACTTCTTGAGCCACCAAAATGAAATGACTGTATTTCTTGACTGTACTTGGTATTGTAGTTTTCACTGAAGTCCATATGTATTATACATTCCTCTTCTGTGAGTTGCTCTTTAAGCAATTTAATTTCTTTGTATTGGTGTACAATGTTGATCTGATGTTTCAAAAATTTATCCAGGCTATCAATTAATTTTTCAACTATATCTTTGGGAGGCAATTTTGACATCTGTTTGGTATAATTTCTAACTTTTCTTGGATTTTTTGACTTTTGACAAGTTGTCAAATTCCTTGAACTTAATACATTGTTCTTGACAGGTTTCACATTTTTGAGAGAGACATACTTCGTTATAAGAGTCACAACAAATTCTTTGTAGCAGATCCTGGTGATTTCGGATTGAAATTATATTCACATTATTCAGTGACTCCAAGACGAGATCTAAATTGGAATGAATTATACAAAGACAGGTATCACGATCTGCGAGTTTTGGTTGCACTATCCAAAACGGACGTAACTTGCAAAAAACTGAGTAACTTATTTTAAAATTTTCTTGGGAAAGAATATATTTTCTGTGCAAACCTTTCATCGTATCTAATAAAAAGCGTTTTTGATTTTGTTCTTTATTTTTGGTTAAGTATTCTTTTTTCCCAGCACACAACCGAGAGTTATTATCTTCTTCCAAAAAATTAATTACATAATTTTTAATGGCATGAATCATTCTATCTCTTCTTAATTTTCTTTCGTGGGGAAGTAGGGAAGTAGCTTTTTTTGCTTTCAGAATTCTTTTTCTTGAAATATCTCCAATTTCTGAGTAAACTTTATATTTTCTTACCAGTTTTCCACTGATAGCACGAGCAAAAGTATCTTTATCTCTTGAACAATTTAATGTACAGTAATTTGTTTGAAGCTGCTGTTTAATGACTTCCCTGAACAATAACTTTTTTGTGACTTTTTCTTTTGCACTTTGACTTGGGTTTGCCAGCAAATTATCAACTTCACTTGTAACTTTGGTATTTGGACTTATAGTTTGTTTTTTAGCGCGCTGTAGTCTCTTTTTGTATTTATTAACTTTCTTTTTTAATTTATTTATCTGTTCATTTTGTCTTCTTATTAACTTATTTCGTGTCTTTCTATTTTTTTCTGATCTCCTCCTAGCAGCTAATTTTCTTCTATCTTGTGTCGGAGTATTTTTTCTTCCATTGTAGGGCTCTTCGCTAGTTGAACCTTCATCCTCTGAGATTGATGAAGTGGTATTTGTTAAGGTTACTGTAATATCCTTGAGGACAGCCTGTCTTTGACATAACGCAGCAACGTTTTCTCTCCATCTTTTTCTTGCCACACGATTTTCTCTGGGAGTCATATCCTTTGCAGCTTTAACTTGACCTTTTTCTTTTTTCTTGAGGTATTTTAGCCTCTGTTTTTCTCTTTGTTGTTCATACTTTTGTGGGTCATTCTTAATTCGTTGGTAACGAACTCTTTCTGCATGTCTCTTTTTCTCTAAGGTTTCTTCTCTTGTTTTTTTAGTTTTTGCCATTTTATCTTAACCAATTCTGAAAAAAAAATTGTATAAATAATAGGGCACATTACGTGATTCTACAGCTTGAAAAAATACCAATATACATACATACATACATACATACAACCTACCATCCCCACCAAAAAACTAGTCAATTTAACGCCAAATGCTAAAAAATTGGTATGCAAAATTTAGTAAAAATATCGCTTTGGCGGTTTTTGACATTTTGTATCACAGTAAGACTAACCACAGTAAAGTAGTAAAAATTTTAAAAAAATATCCTTTATCACAATCATTGTGAATTGGCTAAAAATAATTTGCCTGGTAAAATATACTTCGCGGTTTTATTGATTTATCATTTCATTTCCAGTTGTAAAACATGTAATTAACTTAAAACTTATGCCATTTCAAATGCAGGTAATTCCCCTGGTAAAGCTGTAATTCCCCTGGTATTAAAACAAGCAGGGGAATTACTCCAGGGGAATTACAAAATCACCTTTAAATAGCAATCATTCGAAAACAAGAAATGTTTTAATGTATTTATTAGTTTATCTCATTATTATTTTCAATAATTTATTAATAAAAAATAAAATCACTATTGTACTTACCTTCATAAGTGAGAAACAGCCTAACAGGGAAATTACCAAATCACTGGCATTTTGGCATCCGTTCCGGAAGATAACTGGTATCTAAACAATTGTAATTACTCAAGCTTTGATTGGCTTAGACCTGTTTCAAATGTCAGTACTGCCAACTGACAAATTCAAAAACGACGGTTTTGCAGTTTATGTTTTGGTACAGTCAAAACAAAATATTGGCAGGGGAATTACATTAAATCAGTTGACTCACATAAAAATACCTATATCAAAAAAAAGAATTACATTTTTGAAGCAAAAATGATTCTGGTGGTGGAAAAATAACCATATTTTTTGGTAACTAATGTACCAGCATAGTATTAGTTTTTGTTTTAATCTTATAATTAAATTTCTTAAAAAGGAAGGGACAGTGACAAGCCAGGGTAATTACATATTATGTATATTTACGCATTTTTTCTCAACTTTGAGTTTGCATAAAAAATTAAAATAGTTTGGTATTATTGGTTTACTTGGAATTTTGCAGATTTTAAGCAGTTTTCGACAATCGCTTTTATTTTTGATGTTTTATTATATAGGGACAGCCTAATACCCCAATAGCAAATATTCACCCATAAATAATGTTATTTACCTATTTTATACTTGTCCTAAGTTTGAAGGAACTCCCTGTCTATTGACTCTTAAAAACCATTTATGAGGTATTCTCAAAAACATTGTATGCTGTATTTTTTGTGAATGTTAAATGGTAGCCTTAAAATAACTCATTGAATTCCCCCCTGATCAGAAATACATTTTGTTTTGATTTTACTCTATTTTATCAGTGTTTTTGGGTCTAATATTTATTTATTGACTGTGGTGCCTCGATAACATATTTTTTGCAAATTTTTGTTTCACTAGCATTGTCATGGTCATGTATAAATAAATTTTATTTTAGTTAAAAACATTTTGTGGTGTAAATGGTAGTATACCGGGTGGGCCAAAAAAAACCGGACAATTTTTTTTTCATTATAACTTTTAAACTATACTATCGATATTAATGGGACAAACTGCAC
Organism: Aspidapion aeneum; assembly: GCA_963576565.1. NCBI lineage: Eukaryota > Metazoa > Arthropoda > Insecta > Coleoptera > Brentidae > Aspidapion > Aspidapion aeneum. The sequence continues at coordinate 77,158,044 of OY755042.1, forward strand.
TTGACAGAGAATTAATCAGAGTTTTAAATATATTTTGTTGTCCGCCATCTTAAAATCCAAGATGGCGGACGAATATATATTGTATCCTTTAAAGATGCTCGTTTATTCTTGTGTTGTGAACATGTTTTAGTTATTTTTTTAAATTGGTAAAAAAGCTGCATTCTTGCCACGCCCAACAAGGTACAAATCAGCAAAATCGGTTTAATTGTTTTAAATTTTATTTTTTTATTTTAACCATGGTTTTGTACATTATATGGTTGCCTCACCAAGCATGTCTGCCCTTTTTTTCTTATAAATTCATTACTACTGAACCAATTTTCATAGAATAAAAAACATCCTGGTGAGATCGATTGCTTTTTAAAGATGATCAAAATTTATCACCATCTTAAAATTTAGGATGGCGTGTTTATTCTTATTTTCTGAACATGTTTTACTTTTTTTTAATCTATAGACAAGCACTACTTTTTTCCCGCTTAACAAGGTACAAAGAAATAAAATCAGTTAAGTTCTCACAAAATTGGATTTTGTTTTAACCATTGTTTTACAAATTATACTATTGCATTGGCAATCCTGTCTGCATTCAGTTTCTTATAAATTCATTATTACGGAGCCAATTAATACAGACAGGAATGGCAATGCACTCATATAATTTGTAAAACAATGGTTAAAAAATTCTCACCACGATTTTTTATTTCACTAAAATCGGTTTAGTAATAACAAATTTATAAAGAAATGAATGTACCACACCGATTTTACTAATTTATACGTCATTGTGTGAGGGAAAAGTAGTGGTTTTCTAAAAATTAAAAACAAATTAAAACATTCTCGGAAAATAAGAATAAACACGCAATTTTGAATAATCAAGTGAGATTCTGTCCGCCATCCTAAATTTTAAGATGGCGATAAAGTTTGATCATGATCTTTAAAAAGCAATCAATTCTCACCAGGATGTTTTTTATTTGATCAAAATCGGTTCAGTAGTAATGAATTTATAAGGAAATGAATGCAGACATGATTGGCAAGGCAATCATATAATATCCAAAACAATGGTAGAAACAAACATATTTTTTTTTGAACCACAACCGATTTTGCTAATTTGTACCTTGTTGTGCGTCGCAGGAACGCAGCTTTTTTAACAATTTTAAAAAATAACTAAAAAATGTTCGCAACACAAGAATAAACGAGCATCTTTGAAGGGTAAAATTTAATTTCGTCCGCCATCTTGGATTTTGAGATGGCGGACAAAGAGATATATTTAGTCGAACCTCTGATTAATTCTAAAGTGCAGTTTGTCCCATTAAAATCGATTGTATAGTTCACAAGTTATAATAAAAAAAAAATTGTCCAGTTTTTTTTGGCCCACCCGGTATATAGGGTGTTTCAAAATTCAATGTTAAATTTTTATGTTAAATTCCTTGAGTGATTTCAAGACAAAAAGTTCATATAAACATACCGCAAACACTTAGTTTTCAAGATACAGAATGTTAAAATGTAGCTTTTTTATAGCTCCTGCAGTTTTTGAGATATTTAGCTCAAATTAGGCATGTATATTTACTTATCGGCACTACTATATTAGACAGGCCAAAGAAGTTTTAATTAATTTGTTTATTTTGATATACTCGCCACAATGGAGCATTTTTTCTTTTATGATAGCAGCCTTTGGTATAGCAGCGATTTCCTGTATCATGGTTAAAGTTGCAAAAAAATTGCAAAATACAAAAAAGTTTGCAAATAAAACAAGGTATTTATTTCTCGTTTTAAAATCTATCAGTGGCTTACAACAACAAAAAAGGAAAGGCGACATGATCCCTGAAAAAGTAGCCCTGTAGGTTTGTACTATTATTTCGCATGTCTAATAGCGTAGTGCCTATAGCTAAATATACGTGCCAAATTTGTGACCAACATCTCATAAACTGCATGGGCTATAAACAAAAAAACTAAGAAAAAAATTAAATTTAGCACTCTGTATCGCAGAAACAAGGCGTTTATGGACCTGTTTATATGAAAGTTTTGTCTTCAAATCACTTAAGGAATTTAACACTGAATTTATGTTATTGAATTTTGAAACACCCTATATAAAGAGTTCCATAAAGTAAAAAAATTTTTTTTAACAGTTTTAAGTAATTAGGAGGAATTATGTTTTATGAGAGTTTTAGCTGTAGTTTATTATTTGGAGGGCATTTCTTGAAAAGGAGCCAACAGCCATTTTTTATATTTTGGGAAAATCAGAGTTAAAGTTGAGATTAAATTGTAAATCGTTTAAAAGAGAATCAAATTATGTTTTGATATACTCTGAATAGAGTACTCCTAATTAATTATACCCTTTAAAAAATCTTTTACCAGCATCTAAATATATTTGATTGAAGGCGCTTGGCACTTATAATGCAAATTTAGGTTTTGGCGCTTGGCTCCTTTTCCAGTAATGCTCTCCATTTTAGTCATTACTTACAGTAGTGGCAAAAAGTAGAGCAACTTTTTATTTTTTTTATATTTGCTCAAAACTAACAGATACATTTTATTTTAGTATTAAGAATATTAGTGTTTGATGCAAGCAACACAGACGTAATTTTATTTTTAAAATATTTACTTATATTTTTAAGAAAGTAAGATACAATTTTAGGTGGCAAAAAGTAAAGCAACTTTTTATACCTACATTATTTTATTTAGAAGAATGGTTAACATTTACAGTTAAAAGGGTTAATACTTTGTAAAGTATCCATTATTTGTAATCACCTCCCCACATCGCCTTGCCATTGATTGGAGTAGTTTTAAAATTATTGCGGGATCCGTATTTATCCAAGCTTATTTTAAGGCGTTGAACAAATCTTCCTTTTTGCCTCTAATTTTTCTGTCTAATATTTCCCACAGATTTTCTGTATAGGGTTCAGATCAGGAGATTGGCTTGGCCATTCCATAACATTAATTCTTTCATGCCTAAACCATTGCTTAACAAATTTAGAAAACGCTTTGGGTCGTTGTCTTGCTGAAAAATGTGCCTTAATGGCATTACCTCGTCAGCATAAGGAATCATTTGGTTCTCTAGGATGTCCTTGTATGGAAATCTATCCATAATGCCATTTATTTGATGAAGGGGGCCCATGCCATAGCCAGAAAAGCAGCCCCACACCATAACAGACCCTCCTCCATGTTTAACTGTTGGACGAGTTTATTTTGGATTTAGTCACTGGTTAACAGGACGTCGCACAATGGTTTATTCCTATGAAAAAACTATGCATTTTCATATCAAGATTTCAAAAAAAAAAAATGATTTTTTTGTAAAGAAATGTCCCCTTAGTTTAAACCTATGATTGTTTTTTTCAGATTTAACTTGAATTTTCAAAAATTGGATGGTAAAGTAAAATTTTATCTCATTTTATTTTATTATATTGTTACGGGTTCACAACGACAAATTAAAACTCGCAATTGTTAAAAAAAAACGATACGTCAATTTATTCCCATAAATTATGTACAAAAACAAGCACTTAAATTTACTAATAACTTGCTAATAATTCACTACTTTAATACGCCTATTAACTTCGCGTTAACATCTATCGATCACTACCATTGGTTATCTCTGACTGCCCGATGCACGACGTCCGGCCCTATATATAACGGGCTGCCTACTATTCGAGAATTTTCCATCCTTGTTCGATTCGGAATTATTCCAACCTTTTCTAGAGCCGCATACCAGTCTGTCACAGATAATGCAACTAAAACCTAGATTAAGAATACAACCATAAAATACGTCAACCTAATACTACACTAAACCTAAATAAATTCTAACTATAAAATTTAAATAACTTAAATTTGTAACACTATCCTCCTCTTCAGGTTTGATCGCCTCGATCAACATTTCCCAGGTAAGGTTTTAGTCTGTCTAGATGAACAACTTTCATCTTGGACTTCGGGCTTTTCTGGATTCGGTAGACTACATCATTAATTCTCTTAACAACTTTATAAGGCCCTTCCCATGGTGGTGTCAACTTAGGTGATCTTCCTTTCTTGCGTTGAGGATTGTATAGCCAGACTTGATCATTCTCTTTGAACCCTGAAGAGTTTGCTTTCAGGTCATATCTCGCTTTCATGTGGTCACTGGCTATTTCTATTCGCTCTTTAACCACTTCATGGATATCGTGCAGCTTTTGCCTTAAACGTTCGACATAGTCATTAACCTCTAAGTGTTCTTCTTCAGGTGAACCAAACATGATATCACATGGTAAACGCAGTTCTCTACCAAACAGGATACTAGATGGAGTAGCTCCTGTCGTATTGTGAATGGCGGTTCTATAGGCCATCAAAAACAATGGAATATATTGGTCCCAATCTGTTTGGTGCTCATCAACAACTTTGCACAGATGTTCTTCTATTGTTTTATTAAATCTTTCAACCATGCCATCTGACTGCGGATGTAGAGCCGTAGTCCGTGTTTTATGTATTCTTAAAAGGTCACAGAGATTCTGGAAGAGCTTTGATTCAAAGTTTCTTCCTTGATCTGAATGTAGTTCCAGAACTTCTGCAACTGTAGCGGCCTCTTGGTAAGGCAAAGCAAAAACTTCTGGCAATTTGCTAAAGTAATCCATGACAACAAGAATGTATTTGTTGCCCTTTTTAGTTTCTGGAAATGGTCCGGCCACATCAATAGCAATGCGTTCGAATGGCAGACCTACGTTATATTGTTTCATTTGACCTCTGGACCTTGTTTTGGGACCTTGGCTGGCTGCACAAGTCGAACATCGGCGGCACCAGTTTTTCACATCTTGAAAGTAATTGCCCAATAAAATCGGTTTCGAATTTTGTCCATGGTTTTATTTATGCCTAGGTGCGCGCCTGATTTTCCACCATGGCATTCGGCCACTATATTGTCTACCATGCTCCTAGGAACCACTACTTGATTAACCACAGTAAGTCCATCGGCACTTTCCCAGTCACGTTTAAGGATGTTTTCCTCTACTATCAGTGAATCCCATTGTGCCCACAGTGATTTGAATATCACCCCTTGGTTTGCGATATCTTGCCATGATGGTCGTGGCTTGTTCTCTTCTTTCAATCGCAAGATAGGTCCTACATCTTTGTCGTTAAGTTGTGTGGTTCTAATCGAAGCCGACATCCATTCTTCATCTGGTTCTAACTTTATCTGGCGCACGTAGGTAATTCCTTCTTTCTGGTCAATTTTCCTGCAATGTTTACAATCCTCAGGGCAATATCTTCTGGATAATGCATCCGCATTATTATGCACCCTTCCCGCTCGGTGCTTAATTTGATAATGGTATTGTTGTAGCTTTTCTATCCATCTCGCGACTTGCCCCTCAGGTTGTTTCATTTTCATGAGCCACTGTAACGCAGCATGATCCGTTCTAATCAGAAACTCTTGTCCATAGAGATATTTGTGAAAGTGATCTACGGATTTAATGATCGCTAGGAGCTCCTTTCTGGTAACACAATAATTTCTCTCTGGTTTGGATAGCTTTTTGCTGAAAAATTCGATGACCCGTTCTTCTCCATCTTGTACTTGGTAGAGTACTGCTCCTATGCCATCGTTGCTCGCATCAGTATCTAATATGAATTTACCTTTGGGAATGGAATATGCAAGAATCGGACTAGAACATAATGCTGCTTTTAGTCTTCTAAATGCTTGGTCACATTCGGTATTCCATTTGTAAGAAGCTTTATCTTCTGTAAGTCTATGTAATGGAGACGCTATTTTCACAAATCGTCTGTAGTATGTACACAGACCCAAAAAGCTTCTTAATTCATGTTTGTCACGAGGTTGAGGCCATTCTTTTATTGCTTGTAACTTTTTTTCGTCGGTATGGATGCCTTCTCGGGAAACGACGTGACCCAAGAACTCAACTTTTTCTTGGAATAGAAAACACTTCTTTGAGTTTAGTTTAAGATTTGCGTTCCTCATTCTTGAAAATACTTCTCGTAAATTGTCTAGATGATCTTCAAATGATTTTCCCATTACTATGACATCATCCAAATAGACTAAGCAGGCTTTCCAAGTAAGGCCTCGTAGAACGACTTCCATTAGTCTTTCAAATGTAGCTGGGGCATTGCATAGGCCAAATGGCATCACATTAAACTGATAAAGTCCACTTCCAGCAGAGAATGCAGTCTTCTCTTTATCTCTTTCAAAGATTCCTACTTGCCAATACCCACTTTTTAGGTCAAGAGTAGAAAACCAACATGATCCTGCCAATGTTGTTACTGTGTCGTCTATTCTTGGCAGTGGGTAACTATCTTTCTTGGTCACATCGTTAAGTTTTCTGTAATCGACACAAAATCTAGTACTTCCATCCTTTTTAGTGACTAACACCACAGGAGATGACCAAGGACTTGATGACTCTTCAATTGATTGTGAACTTCTTCTTGTTTGGCCAATGGTAGTCTTCTTGGGGGCTGTCTTATCGGTTGGGCATCGCCAGTGTTGATGGAATGTTGAATAAGGTTTGTGCGTCCCGAACTACTCTTAGTTTCAAAGATATTACTTTGTTCTTCTATAAACTCTCTCGCTTTACGAAATTCTTCTGGAGTGAGATGTTGCCAAGTTGACTGAAATTGCTGAAGTACCTCCGTTGGTAACTTACTTTTATCCTCGGAAGTTGGCTCTTCACATCTTGTTACTTTCTGGACTGGCTCAAATAATGCTACCACCTCCCCCTTATTAATTTTGACACTATTTGGGAAAATATTGGCGACTCTAATCGGGATGTCTTTATCGGTTTTAACTAGTGACTGCAACGACGTAGGTGTTGGGTAATTTCTTTTGGATTATGAGTCCGACACAGCTTGATGTTTTACTTTCTAGCCTCCCAAAAATTATGGTCTCACTGTTACCGACCAGTCTTGTTGTACATACTGCCACGACCTTTATTGGTTCTTTATTGAAGTGACTATTTGATAAAATGAACTCTTCATTCCCAAATCTCAGGGTATTAAGTTTATTATCAAACGCAAATCCATGTTTACTTATCAAGTCCATTCCCAAAATAAATTCGTCTTCTATTTCAGCAACCAATACAGTGTGGCGAATCTTCAATCTTCCCAGCTGTAGGTCTATGTCTGTCTGCCCCAACACGTCGGCGAATTCTCCAGTCACAGTCTTAAGTCTTATTTTCTTTTCTGTTGGTCGAATTTTATATCTCGTTGCAATTTTGAACTTAAGCAATGATATGGCAGCACCAGTGTCTACTGTTATGTTAACTTCCATTTATAAGTCCGTCGATGTTAAGACTGTCAGCAGTATGTTTTAAGCTCTTAATTGAATAAATTTTGGGGGCTACCCTTCCATTAGTTAACACCCGCCTTTCCGTGTTGCAAAGTTTTAGTTTTTCCTGATCTCCTCTTCTGTACTTTGTCCCGCTAGATGGTAGGCGAGACCTCATTTGGACACGACAATTGCGTTGAATCTGCCCTGTAAGTCCGCATCTAAAACACTTTACATTTGGAGGGGATCGTCTGCTTTCTTTTAAAGAGTCAATCTTCTCTTTCAGTGATTGAAGAATTTGGCTTAGCGTCTTTGAGGGAACCTCTTGTTCCTTGCTCATTTCTTCACGCTCGTGAATTAAAACAGCCCTTACATTTGGCCTGGACATATTATTTGATGACTCAATTTCAAGGGCTCGAATCAACGCTTCACTGCTGCTATGGAAGCGTTCTCGGCGAAGTAACTTTGCTAAGTCTGTGTCTCGCAAGCCATTAATAAAGCGATCTACCGTGAAGGGATCTCTGTAATTTTCTGGCATCTCTGGGTAAGCCAAGTACATCAGCCTCCTAATATCTGCTTCATACTCTTGCAATGATTCTCCTGGTCTTTGCTGACGAATATTTAATTCTGACCAATGTAAATTTCGCAAGTGTTCGTCTCCATAACTTCTTTCGAACGCTGCCACTAATGCGTTATAATTCTGCAAAGAAGAAAGATGGAAAACGTGCTGTGTGTGGATCGATAAAAATCAAAACGAATTTTATACTTCACACAAAGGTATGTGTGCCTAACTTGCGAGTGTCAGAAGGAGAGGGAAGAGTTGATTTTGGTTGTTTTCCTACTTACACAAGGTTGCATCTCTAGACGTACGTTTCTGTGTGTTTCACGTCATCAGTAGAGAACAGCAAACCCAGGTAAGCCAATTTTAACCAAAACCAACTCCTATATATGAAATACTCGCGGCGGTGCAATGCGAGTAAATTACAAGTTGTTGCGCCATCTAGCGGACTGGCTCGAGCACTCGAAAGTTTAAACACACTGGCATCGTCTTGTCTGAGACGCCGAAGCGCCATCTATGACAAGTTTCGTCCATTAATGTGGTATTAAAACCACGTAATCACGTAGCAACTAAAAGGCCGTACTGCCCGAAGCATATGCAAAGAAGAAAGATGGAAAACGTGCTGTGTGTGGATCGATAAAAATCAAAACGAATTTTATACTTCACACAAAGGTATGTGTGCCTAACTTGCGAGTGTCAGAAGGAGAGGGAAGAGTTGATTTTGGTTGTTTTCCTACTTACACAAGGTTGCATCTCTAGACGTACGTTTCTGTGTGTTTCACGTCATCAGTAGAGAACAGCAAACCCAGGTAAGCCAATTTTAACCAAAACCAACTCCTATATATGAAATACTCGCGGCGGTGCAATGCGAGTAAATTACAAGTTGTTGCGCCATCTAGCGGACTGGCTCGAGCACTCGAAAGTTTAAACACACTGGCATCGTCTTGTCTGAGACGCCGAAGCGCCTTCTATGACAAGTTTCGTCCATTAATGTGGTATTAAAACCACGTAATCACGTAGCAACTAAAAGGCCGTACTGCCCGAAGCATATGCAAAGAAGAAAGATGGAAAACGTGCTGTGTGTGGATCGATAAAAATCAAAACGAGTTCTATACTTCACACAAAGGTATGTGTGCCTAACTTGCGAGTGTCAGAAGGAGAGGGAAGAGTTGATTTTGGTTGTTTTCCTACTTACACAAGGTTGCATCTCTAGACGTACGTTTCTGTGTGTTTCACGTCATCAGTAGAGAACAGCAAACCCAGGTAAGCCAATTTTAACCAAAACCAACTCCTATATATGAAATACTCGCGGCGGTGCAATGCGAGTAAATTACAAGTTGTTGCGCCATCTAGCGGACTGGCTCGAGCACTCGAAAGTTTAAACACACTGGCATCGTCTTGTCTGAGACGCCGAAGCGCCATCTATGACAAGTTTCGTCCATTAATGTGGTATTAAAACCACGTAATCACGTAGCAACTAAAAGGCCGTACTGCAGGAGTTGGTTTTGGTTAAAATTGGCTTACCTGGGTTTGCTGTTCTCTACTGATGACGTGAAACACACAGAAACGTACGTCTAGAGATGCAACCTTGTGTAAGTAGGAAAACAACCAAAATCAACTCTTCCCTCTCCTTCTGACACTCGCAAGTTAGGCACACATACCTTTGTGTGAAGTATAAAATTCGTTTTGATTTTTATCGATCCACACACAGCACGTTTTCCATCTTTCTTCTTTGCATATGCTTCGGGCAGTACGGCCTTTTAGTTGCTACGTGATTACGTGGTTTTAATACCACATAAATGGACGAAACTTGTCATAGATGGCGCTTCGGCGTCTCAGACAAGACGATGCCAGTGTGTTTAAACTTTCGAGTGCTCGAGCCAGTCCGCTAGATGGCGCAACAACTTGTAATTTACTCGCATTGCACCGCCGCGAGTATTTCATATATAGGAGTTGGTTTTGGTTAAAATTGGCTTACCTGGGTTTGCTGTTCTCTACTGATGACGTGAAACACACAGAAACGTACGTCTAGAGATGCAACCTTGTGTAAGTAGGAAAACAACCAAAATCAACTCTTCCCTCTCCTTCTGACACTCGCAAGTTAGGCACACATACCTTTGTGTGAAGTATAAAATTCGTTTTGATTTTTATCGATCCACACACAGCACGTTTTCCATCTTTCTTCTTTGCATATGCTTCGGGCAGTACGGCCTTTTAGTTGCTACGTGATTACGTGGTTTTAATACCACATTAATGGACGAAACTTGTCATAGATGGCGCTTCGGCGTCTCTGACAAGACGATGCCAGTGTGTTTAAACTTTCGAGTGCTCGAGCCAGTCCGCTAGATGGCGCAACAACTTCTAATTTACTCGCATTGCACCGCCGCGAGTATTTCATATATAGGAGTTGGTTTTGGTTAAAATTGGCTTACCTGGGTTTGCTGTTCTCTACTGATGACGTGAAACACACAGAAACGTACGTCTAGAGATGCAACCTTGTGTAAGTAGGAAAACAACCAAAATCAACTCTTCCCTCTCCTGACACTCGCAAGTTAGGCACACATACCTTTGTGTGAAGTATAAAATTCGTTTTGATTTTTATCGATCCACACACAGCACGTTTTCCATCTTTCTTCTTTGCATATGCTTCGGGCAGTACGGCCTTTTAGTTGCTACGTGATTACGTGGTTTTAATACCACATTAATGGACGAAACTTGTCATAGATGGCGCTTCGGCGTCTCAGACAAGACGATGCCAGTGTGTTTAAACTTTCGAGTGCTCGAGCCAGTCCGCTAGATGGCGCAACAACTTGTAATTTACTCGCATTGCACCGCCGCGAGTATTTCATATATAGGAGTTGGTTTTGGTTAAAATTGGCTTACCTGGGTTTGCTGTTCTCTACTGATGACGTGAAACACACAGAAACGTACGTCTAGAGATGCAACCTTGTGTAAGTAGGAAAACAACCAAAATCAACTCTTCCCTCTCCTTCTGACACTCGCAAGTTAGGCACACATACCTTTGTGTGAAGTATAAAATTCGTTTTGATCGTTATAATTCTGTTTTTGTTCGACTGGAATGGACCGTAAAAGTCCCAGAGCAGGTTCTCGCAGAGCTACTAACAAAGCTCTAGCTTTTTCGTCATCATCCCAACCATTTGCAGCAGCGGCAGCTTCAAACTGTTGTTTGTAAGTAGACCAGGAAGACGTACCATCAAAATTTGGAGGCTTAATGTTTTGGTTGGAATTTACAACACATCCTTGAGCTTTTATTTTGTTGTGTTCTTTCTGAAGCTGTATAAACTGTTTTGACATGTCCTGGAATTTTTCTTCCATGGTTTGAAAAACTTCTTCCCTAACATTCTGTAGTTTGGTCTCCACTTTTTCTTCAACATTCTGCAATTTGTTTTGTACCTTTTCTTCTACATTCTGCAATTTATTTTGTACCTTTTGTTCCACACTATGCATTCTTTGAGTTATTTCTTCCTTAAGATCTTCGGTTGCAGTCTTGAACTCTTCTCTCAGCTGTTCGGAGTTGCTCTTTATTTGATCGAAGTTTTCTTGAATGCCATCTAATCTTTGCTCAAATGTCTGTTTCATATCGTTCTGGTTTTGTTCAATGGTCTGTTTCATGTCGTTCTGGTTTTGTTCAATGGTCTGTCTCATATTGTTTTGGTTTTGTTCCATGGTCTGTTTCATATCGTCCTGGTTTTGAGCCATTTGAGCTGCTAGAGCCTGCATCATTTTAGTTAGATCTTCCATCTTTGCCGATCCTTGTCTGGTAAGCATCAACTTTTTGATGATGACCACTTAAAACGTTTATTTTAGGGCTATAAAACGAATGTCGAAATCGGGTTTTCAATATCTCTTCCAATTCTGAAATAGAACCTAATGTAATGTTCTGGAATATACTGGAGAATGCTACTCTTTCTGCTATTAGGCAAATGTAGAAGTCACTTTTTGATTATCTCTTTTGGTTCTCGAATAGACCGTCGTAGAATGTTATGGAATATTCTAGAAATAATTTCTGATTCTTACTTTTAAAATAACTAAGCTACTGTCGAAGTCGGTATTTGTATATCTCTTCTAGTTTTTGAATAGAACGTCGTAGAATGTTATGGAATCTTCTAGAAATTCTTTTTAGTTCTTACTTTTGAAATTACTAAGCTAATGTCGAAGTCGCTTTTTGGATATTTGTTCTGGTTTTCGAATAGAGCGTCGTAGAAAGTGATGGAATATTCTAGAAATTCTTTCTAATTCTTACTTTTTAACTAACTAAGCTAAATATCGAAGTCGATTCTTAAATATCTCTTTTGGTTTTTTAATAAATCAATATCGAACTTCTTCGAATATTCTGGAAAAATCACTTACTGTTTTTCTGTCCAATTGTCCTAGCCGGTGGTACTATGTAAGGGTAGTCTTTGCACTATTCAGTTCTGAATATTCTGGCAAAATCACTTACTGTTCTTCTTTTCAATTGTCCTAGCCGGTGGTACTATGTAAGGATAGTCTTTGCACTATTTATTTCTTTTAATCTCACTTCTGACACCAATTGTTACAAGTTCACAACGACAAATTAAAACTCGCAATTGTTTAAAAAAAACGATACGTCAATTTATTCCCATAAATTATGTACAAAAACACGCACTTAAATTTACTAATAACTTGCTAATAATTCACTACTTTAATACACCTATTAACTTCGCGTTAACATCTAGCGATCACTACCATTGGTTATCTCTGACTGCCCGATGCACGACGTCCGGCCCTATATATAACGGGCTGCCTACTATTCGGAATTATTCCAACCTTTTCTAGAGCCGCATACCAGTCTGTCACAGATAACGCAATTAAAACTTAGATTAAGAATACAACCATAAAATACGTCAACCTAATACTACACTAAACCTAAATAAATTCTAACTATAAAATTTAAATAACTTAAATTTGTAACAATATTATTTTTATTTATCTCTTAAACAAAAACCGCTTTGTCAATTTTCCTTTTTACGTTTAGTGCGTATATTTAGTAGTGTTTTGTAAGCCTAAAAATAAAAAAGTTTTATCCATAATTTCAAAAAAAATTAAAAAAACAGAAAAAACTATGTTATTTTGATGTATGCGAATTTCTGCAAACTAAAAGTTGTCTTCCCGCAGCCTCCCGCAATGAGATTTTTTTATGGTTATAATCCACAATGTCTTATCTTAATGACCATAGGTTCATTGAGAGATGAGATGGCCATTGGGTCTTTATTTTAATAGTACACCCTGTATATTTTTAAAATTTTTGATATATCTTTTCTTTCTTATTCACCTTTGTCTTGAGAAAGCAATGTGTTGCACAAAGAATTAGCTATACTATTTTTCCTTGGCTAACACATTGCCCTTATGGCAAATTATTTTTTATTTTACTCAAGAACCGCGTAAGAATTTAGATATGATCTATTTCAAAATTTAAAAAACATACACATGATGTTCTGTTGCAAAAAAGCATCTCCTAGCCTGTGGAGTGTGATTAAGGAAAAAACTGAAAATTTGGCAAAAATCTTATGTAGTTTCATGAGTAATTTAATTTTTGAATTATCTTTATGTTTATGTGACAAGTAATAAAAAGTTTTTCTATATGGAACTTTATAAACGGTGACCTTGTACATTGGTGGGATATTTTTAACATAAAGAGTTTTTTTATTCTTGTGAAAAATAAGAGTTTAAGATATAAATTTGTGGATTACTTCCTATTGTAAAAAATATATTGATTTGTTTACTTTTGATCACACTAAATAAATTTATTAAATATATAGGAATAAGTAGGGGACAAGAATATGCCAGATTCCTTAAGGGGGGAGGGGCTAAATAATAATTTAACAAAAAATTATAGTACTTTATGTTTGATTCCACAATTAAATTTAAGGGACTGCGAGGGTCTTGGGGCACAGGAGCATCCAGTTCCCTCCCTTAGTACGCCTATGTCATAACACAATGGAGGGCGAAAGTAGTTTTTTTGAAAAAACAATCATCAATCAAACTAGTAACAATGGTTTACTAAGTTAGTAACCATTGTTACTGTTAACTCCCGTTACTAAGTTAGTAACCATTGCTAGTAATATTGAGTAATTATTTACCTTTTTATTTATATTACACAATTTTTACCCTACACCCTGCAAGGAAGAGGAGAGGGGATTTAGCTAAAATAAATTGGTAAATATGCGTTGAATATATGTACAAACTTTCAAGTTTATGTGATAAATACTCTTAAAGATATTACCTTTTTTCCGAAATTTAACCGTTTTAAACCACTGTGCGTCGTACATATGCCATTCCATCAATTTGAAATAGGCTAAATTTAGATTCATCGCTAATTATTACCTTTTTCCAATTATCAATAGTCCAATGCAAATGACTTTTAGCAAAATTAAGACGGGGCCGTCTGTTTTTCGAAGATAACAAAGGTTTTTTGGCTGGTCTTCTGGCAGGAAGTCCGCCTTTACTAAGTCTATTCCTTACTGTCCTTGAACACACTTGAACTCCCGTCTCTTAATAAATACGGTGCTTAATTTTATTAGACCCCAAAAAAGATTCAGCTTGACAAATTTTTAACATTCGTTTATCTTGAAATGTTTGGGTTTTTCTCGGTCGCCTTGATTTCTTTTTTGTGTTAACATGTCCAAAGTTTAGATATTGCTTTACAATCCGAGAAACAATAGATTTATTTAAATTAAATCTTTTTGCCAAATTAATTTGCTTTTCACCACTTTTGAATAACTCGATGATTCCAGTTTTTAAATAATATTTTCCCCTAGGCATTTTAGATACTCTGTAGAACAAGAAACAATAAACAAATCTCATATGAAACTATAAAATTCAGCAAATTTATTTAAAAAAGCAAAAAAGTTGCTCTACTTTTTGCCACCAAGGAATTTATTATCAATATTACAATAAATACAAGTGTCTGATGGAACTTTTTTATTTTGTTCTTTGTGCACATACGATATATAGATACCAGTAATAAATAAAGGTATTGTATTAGTTTAGTTCCCGTTGAGAAATCTTCCTTTTTAAAAAGTTGCTCTACTTTTAGCCACTACTTCATTATCAAGTACAGTATTAAATAAAAATGTCCCCGAAAGATACTCCATAAACACATTTTGAATACATTTTTGATTTTATTATGCACACAAACTACCAGTAATGCTCTATTACAAATAATAAATGAAAGTTTTTTTAAAAGTAAAAATGTGAGTATATTACATTCTGGAAAAGGGCAAATCAGGGCAAACATGCTGGAAAATTTTCAAAACAGTTCTAAAAAATGTGGAAATGTGTGGAACACTTATAGAATTGGGTTTGTAATAGTTAGAAAATGTCTTTAAAAAAGTATGTACTAAAAAGCCATTTCCTGTTCTTAAAATTCTGATTTTTTTTTGAAAAGTATGGAGTGTACTGGAAAAGTCTGCTAAGGTTCTATAAAAGTCTAAAAATTAAATTAAGAATGCTGGAAGTGCCCTTGAAGACAAAAATCAGCAAATAACATGGAATTATCTGGAAATATAAAAAAATTCTGAATATATTCCAGGAAAATCTCAAATTGTCTAAAAATCAATAAATGTTCTGTTAAAAATTAGACTATCCTAAACAAATTTATATTGAAAATGTTTTCAGAAAGTTTTTAAAATGTTCTACAAAACCCTGGTAATGTCTGAAAATATTGAAAAAATGTTTAAAATTTCAAATGTTTTGAAAATTTTTAAGAATTTATTCATTAATCATTAAAAAAAAAATCTAAACAATCAGGCACACCTAGCACTTATCGGATTTCTGTAATCCGTCAAACTTCATGAAATTTTTGTATGTTGTAGACTAAACCTTTCTTATCAAAAGTTCGCATGGGTCCAACTCAAATTAATGACCAGTTTTTAAAATACAGGGTGTTGAAAATGATAATGTCCAAGAAGTATAATGGCTCTTTAGACGGCTTTTCCAAAGATATATGCAGTGTTACTATTACATATATTTACGATTTATTTATTATTTTTAATCTGTACTTTAAAACATTATCATAATAAACACCCTATAGATAGTTTTTTAAAGGAACAGATTAAAAATAATAAATAAATCGTAAATATATGTAATAGTAACATTGCGTATATGTTTGAAAAACCCGTCTAACAAGAACTTTTGATAAGAAAGGTTCAGTCTTCAACATGCCAAAATCTCGTTAAGTTGGACGGATTACAGAAATCCCATAAGAGGTGTGCCTGATCCTTTAAAAAAAAACAAAAATCTTAAAAATCTAACTTTCGTACTACAAATAGTTAAAGATTTATTAAAAATATTTTTGTTATTCTGTGTTTTTCATCTAGATAAATATTTTTGCGCCAAGTTGGACCTGCGCCTAGTTTTCCCTGCGCCAAGTTGGCCCTCCGTCTAGTTGGCTGAGCCAAGCTCTAAAGCGGGGTCTTCACATAACGTTTTACCTTACGTTTTGCCTGTCAGTCAAAAGGGTCAAGTACGGTTGAAAGACTAGCGTACACACTTCATAGTTTTAACGTACGTTTTTTGATCAGTTTTTAATACAAAATGATCGTTTTACTGGCAAACAATGCGTGATCGGTCAGTTCTCTAGGCGGTCTTCCGTCTTAAATCAGTTCAAGTAAAACGTCCGTTTTTCCGTCTACACACAAAGTTTTACTTGATGCGTTTTGACTGAACAGGCAACACGTTAAGGTAAAACGTTATGTGAAGACCCCGCTTAGAAGGAGTTTGTTATTTTTAGACGAGCCTTAAAGATAATAGACAAATATTTCGTTGATGCAGTAATTATGGACCAAGACATTTTGGGTACAGATGAAAGGCTTAAAAGTTTCTTAAGCTTTCTAGATGAAAGTGTAAAACCCACTTTTGAAAGTAAAATGTCAAAAGGGACAAGCTCTCTTGAAAGATGGACTATTTTCGAGGAGACTTTTGATGAACTGCAACAGAAAGTGAGTTTTTTATGAATAACACAGGATGAAAATTATTGTAAAAAATATACACTATACAAAATATGTTTATATATCGTCACCCTAATTCTGAAACGTCGTAACTCACAAAAAAATGAAAATTCATATGTTTGCGTCAAAGGTTAGTAATTATGCATAGCTATACGCTGCTAAATCCTCGCAACCAAAAAAAATATAAAACGGTCATTCACGCGATTTCTAATAAGTCGCATAATGCTCACCCTATGTAATTTGCTTCTAACTTTTCTTATTCCTGTAAAATTTGGTTGAGTTAGGTTACAACGTTTCAGAATTAGGGTGACGATATGGACTAAGAAGGTATATTGAAGTAAAGACTTATTTGTATTTTTATTGAAATGTTGTCTTTTTGGGAAAATTTCAGATGTAGAAAAAAATTTAAATTTGCTAGTGATAAAGCATGCTGATTTTTTTCTTTTCACATAAAAACACTATCTCTTTTGTTTCAGTTGTTATGAAATCTTAAAACATGGTTAAATGGTTTATTAAAACTGAAAACTAACAGAAATTTAATTTTTTTTTTCGAAAATTACTTGTTAAGATCTTGGAAAATTTTATTAGTTTTTTTTATGATACAAATTATTTTTAAATATAAAAATTAACCATAAGTTTAGCAAATTGGAAGGTCGATGTTACGGACCGGAATGTCAGACGTCTTTTTCTGTCATTTTAGTTACTCTTAGATTTAAATGAATGGTGATAAGTTCTGACTTTTTCCTTGTTTTCCAGAAAGTGGCCGCCTTGTGTGTTATCATATAACCTATCGTAGGTATTTGAATAATTGTGTAAATGTGGCACCCCGAGGGTGAGCCCATAACGCGGGCCCGATGCGTCCCTCCCCCACTTCCGTGGGACTACACTGGTTCTAAGACACCCTGTGTACAAATAGTACCCATATTTACCAAAATCTTAAAATCTGATGCTTAGAAGAAGTTGGGTTGCGGTGCCGTATATTAAAAACTTTTGCATTTAAAATAAAAAATTAATTAAACCTTTAAAAAAATGTATAGTCTTAAAATGTTTTCGTTTTTTTTAGAGTCAACTACCCAGGTTCCTGAAAAATCTCAAGGAAGAATTAAAACTACACTATTCCTATCCAAGATTGGACATAAATGTAACCAAGGGTTGCAGCCATCTTCTGAAGGCCCCCTTCTGTGTTCATCCAAAAACCGGCAAAATCTGCATTCCATTTAGCGTAAAAGCAGTGGATGGTTTCGATCCGCATAATGTGCCAAACATTACGTAAGTATCAATTTTTGTCTTTCAATTCACCGCAAGAGATGTATGGTTTTTGAGATATAATATTTTTTGTATGATTGCAAAACTCCAAAATTATCAGACCGATTTCGGATCGCTCGGCAGCGGTTTTTGATCGTTGATCGAAAACGGTATAAGATGTGACTCCTGACACTCCTGTCATTTTTAGACAACTGCTAGAAGAAATTAACAGTTACGATGCAAAAACGAAAGAACAAGCCGAAGCGGTTACAGAAAAAGACACAGATTCAGCAATCAGCAAACCGAAGGTAAAAGATTACAAAAAAACTAGTTTACTAAAACCTATGATGTTATTTCAAGACTTTTTACGTGGCCTGGAAAAAAATATTGTTTTGAACAAAAAGGAAGAAAAAAAAGAACGAGTTAATGATACATCATTTTTAGATTTTTAAAATAAGTTAAAAAAAAATTATTAAAAAACGATTACCTTTTTTTATATTTATCTCTTAGGTCATCAATCATTTTAAATATATTCCTACATTTAGTTTCTTAAATTGGGGTCTTGTTACTTTGTTGTTTGTTTTTCCTGCAGATTTTTTATTTTATACCCATATGAGACTTCTTATGATGATTGTATTGGTCTTAATGTAAGTTAAAACTTTTTTACTTTTATTTTTTTATCAATCGATTTATTTTTCTTTAAAAAAGTACATGAGCCGCAGATGTCAACTACTACAGCTATTGTTTCCTTAATTGCTGTCTCTCTCTCTTTCTCAAATTCTTGCTTTTAACGAAAGAGGGACCATAATAATTTAGCATTGTTCAAGATAAAGAAATAAAAGTCATGTCAAACTTGACGTTTTTTGACAAGTCACGTGTTTTCCGGTAAATTCCAGTTTTACCGTAAACGACCTCAAGTTTCGATTTTTAAATATTTTTCAGAGACCAAAATAAAAAGAGTGGTTAAACCATGCGTTTGACATTACCATTGAAAAAGGTTAAAATACAGATAAGAAAATATTGGCACCTCGTTAGGCAGCCCAACCAAACTTGGTATATGTTGATTTTATCGCGGCCTGGCAAAACACAATTAAACAAAAACAGTATTTGACAAGCAATTTACATTTCTAAACCAGATAATGCAATTTGTCCAGTCATTATAAAATTTTATCTTGCAAAAGGTGTTGTAGTCGCGATTTTGACATGGTACTCACATTGAAGTCCTAGAAAAAAATTGGGTTTTCAACCTTGGGGGAAGGGCGACACTTCCCGCCATCTGAAAGTTAGTGTGGACAAAAAGGGTTTTTCTAAACTTTTTGGTACCACTACATTAAAAAAAAAGTTTGAAACAAAAGTTGAAGACAGTAAAATTTCCTACAAAAGCGCTTTTATAAATTTTTTCATCAAACGAGTGGTTTTCAAGTTATAAGGCTATACATTTCGCCGCCATTTTGGATTTTGACCAATTTTTTTTTAGTGGCCTTTAACCTAGAATACAAATTTTTGAGAAAATATGTAATAACATAAATTAAATATTAATTAATAGCCTATAAAATGAGATATCACTGAGTGATGGCGCACCCAGGAATATGTCTTGGGGGGGGGAGCCCGAGGCCTCTTGGGGGGGGGGGGGTCCAAAGCCTCATGATGTTGAATTTCAAGCTATTTTTTGTGTTTTTTCATGAAATATGTGGAAAATATGTAAAAAAATCTAAGGCTTGGGGGGGGGGAGCCGGGCCCCGAGGCCCCCCTGGGTGCAAAGTATATGCAAAATAAACCAAAAGGTGAGTATTTAACAGAAAATATAAAATCAGCTTTATTGCAGAAAATCAAATTATCTTTTTCACGATGTATCATTTATGCGGTATTTTTTAAGACGACGATATAATATCATGTTTTTTTGTTAAGGTTTATTTAGTTTTCAAAAAAACTAACTATTTTAGGAAAAAATGTTGAAAGACCTTTTTTAAAGAAACCAAAATGTTCATTTAGGCAGTGTATCACAAAGTGGTGTTAAGGCTAGTATTGACACTCCACGGGCGTCCCCGTATTGAGGTTATTTTTTTTTATTACAATTTTAAAAGTTTTTATTTATTTTATTCAGTTTTCTTAAAAACTAAGCTTTCCAGAAAAGCTCGTCATTAGTCTATATTGTTGAAAATAAAATAAACTTTTTTCCTCGACGGTAAAGAAGTCAAGTAATTGTCAAAACTACTACTACTACTACCAAGCTGGGAAACTTTTTTTCGCTCTAATGAAAAATGCGATGGCGGCTATTTAGGATTTGCCACTTTAACTTTGATCAAATTTAATCCATTCTACAATCAGATATTCTATCGTTATATTTTTTACATTTAACCCCATTCCATATGTCAAGTTTTGACAAAAAACAACAAAAATCACCAAATGGACCTAGCGAATTGTCTCTCCATATGAGACAAAGCCAAGAAACAAAGAACTGATCCGGGCTGAAAACTTTCCTAGTTTAATTTCTCTTTCCTAAAAAAGGCCGAAAAAAATGGAATGAGCCACACTACTGTATCCCGGTATAGTTAAAATAGAAGCCCATTTTAAATATAGGCTTAACTTTTACATAATAACATAAAAACTTGAAGCTATGTCTGCATTTTATTTTGTTTGTTTCTGATTACTTTTTTAAATAAAAAAATCGCACTCGTATTGTATACACCTACTGCATGGATCATTGTAAATGGTAGGGATTAAAAGAACGATTTTTTTTATAAACAAAATTGCACCACAGGGCATTTTTTAATCCTAGAATACAGTTACAATAATAAATTACAATCTGTGCTTCCACAATACTAAATTAGTTTTTAAACAATTGGAGAAATCTTACAAAAAGTAAACACAATAATGCCTCGAAAATGCACGAAACTATTTCAGTACAATGGAGACTCATAACGTTTTTAAAAATTTAATTTTGAGTAATACATGATAATTGCTATCACAATAATTACATTTAGTTACATCTTCTTTTATTGAGTCAATTATTATTACAATTAAAGTATTACTTGTGTATGAAGGATAAATTTTGGTCCCTTACGAGAACTTAGCAACACTCTTAAGAATGAAACCTTTTTTGTTACTTTTAACCATTTATTCCGACTGTATCATTATTTTACACTTGTGGTTTTGTTCCACTGTTTGCAATTGTCTGCCAAAAGCAGTTAAAGATACTGATGGTTTGAAAAAAATTTAAGACCAAACTAGGGAAATATTTAGTGTTAAAAAGCCACTATTCTGAAAAATATTTTTTTAATTCAAGAGGTTCGGTTCGGTTCGGTTCGGTTGTTAATTCCATTAGGTTTTGGAATAAATTTATATTATCAATAACTAATATTAATATTTTTATTTTATAACTTTAGTTTTAGTGCGTTCAGTGCGATTTTCATACTTTCTAGCACTTTACATTCAAACTTTTTCGTATGTGACAATGTCAATATTTACTATGTAAATCAAATGGCAATAAAGAAAACTTGAAACTTTGGTAATAAACCAGTTTGAATATTTAAAATTCATATCATATATATTTCTAGTAAGCTGCGTTTAGACCTTTTATAACTATTAAAATTTGGTTTCTCGTTTTCTAAGAGTTGTCATCCAGTTTGTCTTTAAACATTGTTCACATGAATATAGGTCAAATATTAATCTCAAATGCATCGTACCAATGTGGCAGTGCAAAGTAGTAAAAAACATTCCGTTTTCCCTATTTGAGGGTTCATGCTTTTTAATCAATATTTCTTAGAGAAAAATTTGTTATAGCTTAAAGCCTGGTGTCTATGGAGCGTATTATCCGCGCGGATTTTTTTTGGCAGGCTTTGATTGGCTAAAATTTTTAACTCAACCAATCGGAGCCCAAGAAAAGATAAATCCGTGCGGATAATACGCTCCATGGACACCCAGCCTAATTCTACTTTTAATATGTTATGTAACAGAGCCATCTGCTAATTTTTCTTGAAAGCTTACGCGTAGGATCTTTCAATAAAAATGAATGGATGGCGCTATCTAAAAGTGCCGTGCCAGCGTTGGAATTAAGCAAATAAATGACATCCAAAAAAAATTGAAATTTTAGAAAATATTAAAAAAATAAAATATGTTTAAATCTGTTATCCACCTGTCTAAAGCCCAAAAATTTGTTCGTTCTCTTACTTTTAAAAAAAACGACTCCTGTATTGTTGAAAATTGCACTAATAAAAGAAACTGTCACTCACTTTACAGACAATTATCACGAGAACTCCATTTTTATGTACTTAACTGGAATGCTGACTGGGCGTCAGTCCTCCACTATGTTCGGGACTATGTTTCTGTTTCTTTCGCTTTTTCTCCTTTTTCCTCTTCTTGCGCTCTTTGTCTTCATCATGTCTTTTCTGTTTTTTATGTTTCTTTTCGTGTGTGTCACTCCCAGCATCTATTATTGTTGTTTCTTGGCTAGGAAGACCACCTTCTTTGTGTTTGTGTTTTTTGTGTTTGTTCTTGTGCTTTTTGATTGGGGTGGCGCTCGTGTAGCGGTACTGTTCGGGAAGCTAAAAGAAATGTGCAATCAGTATTTGTTGGTGTAACTAAAGCCTAATCTGCCCCCGTTAGTTAAAAGGTGTTTTTCCAAAAAGAGATAAAATTAATACACATAATATGATAAATATTATTTACACATATGAGTAAGTATACACCAATCTGCTCCGCGAACGCGCCGTATGTGCGCCGCTCGCGTGCCGAGTGTGCGCTGTTCACACTCCGCGCGCAAACAAATTCGTCCTTTTTTTGTGTTTTCAATTTGGGCGCGCGCGCCGCTTGCAAGCCGTTTGCCGTTTGGGATGGCATCGGCAATTTGTTGTCGAGTTTTCATTTCAATCCGTGTTTGCTGTTTTTCCGTGGATCGTAGAAAGTTCGTTGAATCACGCGGAGCAGTTTGGTGTATATGCACTTCAATATGTAAATTTGTTAATATATAATAAAGATGCAGTGTTATGGGATATGCTGGGTGTCTTACCGGCCCAGGATGCAATCTGAATCCGTCTAACTGGGCGCTGGTCAATGGTAACAGTTCTTTGCCACCAATTGGCGGTTTTTCTATGACAGATCTTAGTGAACTATTGTCTTGTTGTCCTGGAGAGTCGATTACGCCCGGCAATGTGGGTAGGAAGGAAGATAGGGGTTCTTTTAGTTTTTTGCCACTAAATTTGCTGTATGAATGCTCGAGGCCATAATAGGCCATCAAATTTGTAGCCCCGGTAAGTTCAGATTCCGCTAAAAGCAAATTAAAAGTCACATGAAATGTATTCTACTCAGGGTAATACATCGACGGATAAAAAAACTGACTTAAGTTATAGACTCTGTATGTATGACATATTTTAAAGAAATAGAGACACGACAAACTTATTGGACCAAAAGAGGGAAATATCGGTCCTCTATACTCCAGCCTTGTTTAGAGAGAGATGCACCTTCCGTCCTTGTTAATTCATAAGCGTCGAAAAATAAAAATAAATGATTTTTGACAAACATTTACAGGGGGTGACGGACAAACGTGTTTGTTTATATATTGCATGTTGATTGATGTCACTTACCACTGACAACAATTTTTTAATAAATCAAACAAGTTTCGTGGCTAATTGGGTAAAAAGGAGTTTTTGTTTCTCTAATATTTTCCGTGGGTAGCTTGAAAGCTTAACCTCACGGGGGTCCAAGATCTAATGGACACCTAATAAGTGTTGACAGTTAACTGTTTCGTCCTTATGGGACTCCTCAGAACACTGCTTGGTCAATATGACACTCTTGCGAAGTTAATTAGACGGTTTTGTCTTTAATCCTATGTAAAGAGCCATCTACAGAGATACGAGAGAAACAAGAACAAAAGCAGGCGAAATACACTGCTATACATATCGATCAATGAAAAGATCGAAAACAAATAAAAAGAAACAAACTAATCCGTGACCTACGACAGCTCTTTCTGCCTTTTAGGCCAGATCAATGCTTATTGCGTTTTTTACCCGCTATCAGACATGTAAGCGTCAGTCAACGGAATTTTTAAGCCAAATAATACGAACAAACGTGAAATTTTGTAGCCGTTAATTAAAAAAATCAAACGGTTCAATGGACCCCCGTGAGGTTAAGCTTTCAAGATACCCACGAAAAAATATGAAAGAAACAAAAACTCCTTTTTACCCGATTAGCCACGAAACTTGTTTGATTTTTTAAATTCACGGTTATTAAATTTCACGTTTGATAATTTTTTAAGTGGAACGCCAATGAACTTTGCAAGAAAATATCATAACCAAAAAATGTGAGTTTGAGTGACTTTGATAGGTTTGTCGCGTCTCTATTTCTTTAAAATATGTCATACATACAGGGTCTCTAACTTAAGTGTGCACAAAGTGTACAAAATTTATTATGTTTTAATAATAATAAAGAAACCAGTCATCCATGCGGCACTGTTAAAAGTGGTTGTGTCATATGTCAGTATATGTCTATGTATTGGTCTACATGCAAAACCGTTGTTCCAAACCAATAAAATGGTGAGAAAAACACCACGGTTTTCGGCATAGGTTGGGTTTTTTAATTAGTCTGGCCTTAAAACTGATTTGAAAGCATTTAGGTTAAAAAAGTGTCAAACAAGTGGAGACCCGAGCTTGTGTGGTGACTACATACGACTAACTGCGGGTGTTATCTTCATTCGCTATCCAATACCAGATATAAAAGATATTATTATACCTCTAACCATCAGAGGCCTAAATCATATTTTCGTCTAGGTGCCAAATATAAGTGATAATTTTTCATGCTTATATTTTTCAAAAATGTATGTAGTCAAAGCATGTTCTAAGGTCATTGGTAAAAATGCTAATCAGGGTTGATCTGACCTGAAAGACTATGTGCTGTCAAAGGTCACTGATGAATTCTTTTACTGTTCAATCAGTCACTTCATTGATCAATATATATCAGTTTATTACACGCCTGCTCTTGTTCTAGTTTCTCTTGTATTTTGGTAGATGGATAAGACTGTTTGGTTTTCTCAATTTAAACGTAGGAGAGACACAACAGTCCAGTAAACTTCACAAGGGAGTCACATTGACCAAGCAGTGTTCTGACGAGTCCCATAAGAACAAAACTGTTAACTATCATCAACGCTTATATATAGATACACTTTCGAGATACGCGAAAACTTGTTTGATGTTCGGGTACTAAAATTTACGTTTGTTGCCACTGAGAATACTACAACAAACCATTTTGCAGGGTAAGAACTTGTTCTTAAATTATGTAATGTATTTTCAAAAAAAAGCACATTAAAAAAAACATAACATAACCCCCCTTCCCCCCTTTGCGTTACATAATTTAAGAATGGTCTCTAATAGAAGAAATATTTTTGCATACATTGATGATTTTTAAATTCCTTCACAAGATAGAATCAATGTATATAGATAAAATCAGATGGTGTATTTACAAGTAGCAAGATTCCAATGTAGTAATTTAGCCAGGTAAATGTTAATTTAATAAATATTTGATTACATTTTTTGGTTGTGCCATATCCTAAATAGGCGCCATTCCAGCACTCGATAATGCAAAATTTATAAAAGCTTTCCTAAACCAAATTTAAGGGGGCGAAAGAGGGATAACAACAAACCAACCCAGTAATGCTACTTTTTATTTTTGAGTGAAATATAATTTGAGTGTATTCAATATTCACACATACCAACATTGGGCTTCCCTTTATTTTTTTAAGCTGCATATATTTTCTGATATTTTCTATAAATTCACATCCCTACCTACAGCTATATATTTTTGCCTAAAAAGGTACTGTTTTAAAAAATATAAAAACAATCACTGCAAAGCCAAGACTAAGGTAAAATGCCCAGTGATTGGTAACTTGCCAATAATTATTAATAAGCTTTAAATTGCATTTAATGGTAGCTATCAATAACTGGGCATTTTACCTTGCTCATACCTTTCCTTTAATAAAAATATTTTGTAGCTGTTAAGGTCTACCATTCTCTATTTGAGTCTCTCATCAGATAATGTAATCCTTTCTGGGGATACACCGCTACTTATAGAACCCAGATGGTATTTTTACTGCAAAAAAGGGCAATTTGCATAATATTAAAGATTGCGAAAAACAAATTCATGCCAGCCATATTTCAGAGAGTTAAAAATTTTTGTTCTATGATCTCATTTTATTTGAATCATTGACAATGATTCACTAATATAACAAAACTGGTTACTTTCAGAAAAGATCTGATGTGCACCAACACAATACTAGAAATAAAAATCAGCTAGTTACTGACAGGCGGTTAACTGCACTTTCGAGAAACTCTTTTTTTTACATGGGTAAAACTATTTATAACAAACTGCCTGAAAATATAAAAGAATTACCCCTAAAAAATTTAATCGGATACTAAAAACCTACCTGTTGGAATAAGCAAATTATTCACTTGAACATGTTATTGAAAATGAAAACATATTTTTAGACCTAAAAGTGCCTGTCAATACCAATGTTATTTAAATTTAACTAAAATAATTAAACCTGTCAGTAAACTACATGCTTAGTTTTAAGTTTTAGTTTTAGGAACATTAAATTGTACAGCTTTAGGCTTTTGCAATAAATAAAACATGAAAAACATTTTGTTTTTTTATATTTTACATGCTTAACAGCTTTTTCTACCATCACAAACTCATCAAAGGAATATTTAATAAGGTATATTACAAAAAAATACACTATTTTCTGCTTTTCTTATCTAAAGCCACAATAGACCCACTAGTGGTCACAGTGGAAAGGCTGCAAGGCCCACTCACATATGAATCATCAAATCTAAAGATTATAAAAAATCCCAAAATTATATTAACATAGCAATATAAAATTTTACATCCCAATGTTTTTTTTTTTAGTTTTATATGTAAATTTAGCCCACAAACTTAAATGATCTAAACTAAGGATTTTTTTAAGTCCAACTTTCTTTAAATTTTTATTCAAGCCTGTGTTTAAACCAGTCAACACATAAAAGCCTCTCAAAGAGACACCAACATAGTAAAAACTGACAGCAAACTAATATAAGACAAACTTAACCAATACATGAATTATTTTACAAACATTTTTTAAAAAATTTATTTAAAAAACAACATAAAATCTTAGCCTGTTAGTACACTCCAAATGAACTCCACCCTATATATGAGCCTTGAAACCAGTTTTTTCTAAATATCTCTTCTACAAAGTTTTTAGTTGAAATACAGTTTATTGAAAAAAATATGTTCTACCATATTCCAAAAAGCACATATTGATGTGATGCTCTGTTAAAAAGTTAGCACAATTTCAACTTTTAAACTGTCAAAAATCTGTCATTAGCATTATTTTGATTTTCACCAAAATCTAATCAGCTCATTGCAGTGTCAATCAAATGATTTTAGACACCTAAAAATTTCCATTAACATGAGTATAAAGACAACATTGAGCAATAAATACTCATGCTAATAAATGAGTAGGTAGTTTAAGTCTTACCAGGAGGTTCCTTTAAAAGATAGAAAGGTCCACTAGGGACTATGGAGGGATTCTTTCCCAGCAAAATTGTAGTTTTCAGTGTTCCTGTAGAATCTTGGCGTGCGACCACAGGCGATCTGGCGCCCCTTGGAGATGACTTTGGAGAATATTGCTCAACCTAATAAAAAACAAACTTTTGCACAAAAAAACATCATAGGCGCAATATTTATGGTTGCCTAGGCATCAGAGAGATCCTTCTGTTAAGAAAGGTGTAGTGAGAGTTAAAACTTAATAACAATACAGTATAAACAGTAATGGTAATATTTAAATATTATACATTTTTCTACCTCCATAAACCTAGCAAGCCCACCTCAATAAAAATTTAAAAAATGTATTCCAGAATTATGTGCTTTTTATGTGCTAATTTCGTCCACTTTTTAAAATTTTTGTGCTCCTTTGGTTTCCACGGAAATTTAAAAAAATGATTGGCGTGCTAGGTTTATATAAACCTAGCAAGCCCATACAGAAATAATCAATATTTTTATAATATTTATATGCGAAAATTAAGTGCTTTTTATGTGCTCCCGTTTGCTAAAAACAAAATTTCATTTATCAAGTTTTTAAGCTTTTTTTTAAAAAAAATGTGTGGGCTGGCTAGGTTTATATAAACCTAGCAAGCCCATACAGAAATAATCAATATTTTTATAATATTTATATGCGAAAATTAAGTGCTTTTTATGTGCTCCCGTTTGCTAAAAACAAAATTTCATTTATCAAGTTTTAAAGCCTTTTTTTTTTAAAAATGTGTGGGCTGGCTAGGTTTATATAAACCTAGCAAGCCCATACAGAAATAATCAATATTTTTATAATATTTATATGCGAAAATTAAGTGCTTTTTATGTGCTCCCGTTTGCTAAAAACAAAATTTCATTTATCAAGTTTTTAAGCTTTTTTTTAAAAAAAATGTGTGGGCTGGCTAGGTTTATATAAACCTAGCAAGCCCACCTCAATAAAAATAAATAAAATACATTCCAGAATTATGTGCTATTTATGTGCTAATTTCGTCCACTTTTTAAAATTTTTGTGCTCCTTTGGTTTCCACGGAAATTTAAAAAAATGATTGACGTGCTAGCTTTATATAAAGCTAGCAAGCCAATGCAAAAATTATAAATATTTTTATGCCCACCTCAATAAAAATTTAAAAAATTTATTCCAGAATTATGTGCTCTTTATGTGCTAATTTCGTCCACTTTTTAAAATTTTTGTGCTCCTTTGGTTTCCACGGAAATTTAAAAAAATGATTGGCGTGCTAGCTTTATATAAAGCTAGCAAGCCCATACAGAAATAATCAATATTTTTATAATATTTATATGCGAAAATTAAGTGCTTTTTATGTGCTCCCGTTTGCTAAAAACAAAATTTCATTTATCAAGTTTTTAAGCCTTTTTTTTTAAAAAATGTGTGGGCTGGCTAGGTTTATATAAACCTAGCAAGCCCACCTCAATAAAAATAAATAAAATACATTCCAGAATTATGTGCTCTTTATGTGCTAATTTCGTCCACTTTTTAAAATTTTTGTGCTCCTTTGGTTTCCACGGAAATTTAAAAAAATGATTGACGTGCTAGCTTTATATAAAGCTAGCAAGCCAATGCAAAAATTATAAATATTTTTATGCCCACCTCAATAAAAATTTAAAAAATTTATTTTACAATTATGTGCTCTTTATGTGCTAATTTCGTCCACTTTTAAAAAATTTTGTGCTCCTTTGGTTTCCACGGAAATTTAAAAAAATGATTGGCGTGCTAGCTTTATATAAAGCTAGCAAGCCCATACAGAAATAATCAATATTTTTATAATATTTATATGCGAAAATTAAGAGCTTTTTATGTGCTCCCGTTTGCTAAAAACAAAATTTCATTTATCAAGTTTTTAAGCTTTTTTTTAAAAAAAATGTGTGGGCTGGCTAGGTTTATATAAACCTAGCAAGCCCACCTCAATAAAAATAAATAAAATACATTCCAGAATTATGTGCTCTTTATGTGCTAATTTCGTCCACTTTTTAAAATTTTTGTGCTCCTTTGGTTTCCACGGAAATTTAAAAAAATGATTGACGTGCTAGCTTTATATAAAGCTAGCAAGCCAATGCAAAAATTATAAATATTTTTATGCCCACCTCAATAAAAATTTAAAAAATTTATTTTACAATTATGTGCTCTTTATGTGCTAATTTCGTCCACTTTTAAAAAATTTTGTGCTCCTTTGGTTTCCACGGAAATTTAAAAAAATGATTGGCGTGCTAGCTTTATATAAAGCTAGCAAGCCCATACAGAAATAATCAATATTTTTATAATATTTATATGCGAAAATTAAGAGCTTTTTATGTGCTCCCGTTTGCTAAAAACAAAATTTCATTTATCAAGTTTTTAAGCTTTTTTTTAAAAAAAATGTGTGGGCTGGCTAGGTTTATATAAACCTAGCAAGCCCACCTCAATAAAAATAAATAAAATACATTCCAGAATTATGTGCTATTTATGTGCTAATTTCGTCCACTTTTAAAAATTTTTGTGCTTCTTTGGTTTCCACGGAAATTTAAAAAAATGATTGACGTGCTAGCTTTATATAAACCTAGCCAGCCCACACATTTTTTAAAAACAAAAGCTTAAAAACTTGATAAATGAAATTTTGTTTTTAGCAAACGGAAGCACATAAAAAGCACTTAATTTTCGCATATAAATATTATAAAAATATTGATTATTTCTGTATGGGCTTGCTAGGTTTATATAAACCTAGCCAGCCCACACATTTAAAAAAAAAAAAGCTTAAAAACTTG
This sequence comes from Aspidapion aeneum, assembly GCA_963576565.1. Classification (NCBI taxonomy): domain Eukaryota; kingdom Metazoa; phylum Arthropoda; class Insecta; order Coleoptera; family Brentidae; genus Aspidapion; species Aspidapion aeneum. Next base: position 77,188,354 of record OY755042.1, read on the forward strand.
ATAAATGAAATTTTGTTTTTAGCAAACGGAAGCACATAAAAAGCACTTAATTTTCGCATATAAATATTATAAAAATATTGATTATTTCTGTATGGGCTTGCTAGCTTTATATAAAGCTAGCACGCCAATCATTTTTTTAAATTTCCGTGGAAACCAAAGGAGCACAAAAATTTTAAAAAGTGGACGAAATTAGCACATAAAGAGCACATAATTCTGGAATAAATTTTTTAAATTTTTATTGAGGTGGGCATAAAAATATTTATAATTTTTGCATTGGCTTGCTAGCTTTATATAAAGCTAGCACGTCAATCATTTTTTTAAATTTCCGTGGAAACCAAAGGAGCACAAAAATTTTAAAAAGCGGACGAAATTAGCACATAAAGAGCACATAATTCTGGAATGTATTTTATTTATTTTTATTGAGGTGGGCTTGCTAGGTTTATATAAACCTAGCCAGCCCACACATTTAAAAAAAAAAAAGCTTAAAAACTTGATAAATGAAATTAGCACATAAAGAGCACATAATTCTGGAATAAATTTTTTAAATTTTTATTGAGGTGGGCATAAAAATATTTATAATTTTTGCATTGGCTTGCTTCAATCATTTTTTTAAATTTCCGTGGAAACCAAAGAAGCACAAAAATTTTAAAAAGTGGACGAAATTAGCACATAAAGAGCACATAATTCTGGAATAAATTTTTTAAATTTTTATTGAGGTGGGCATAAAAATATTTATAATTTTTGCATTGGCTTGCTAGCTTTATATAAAGCTAGCACGTCAATCATTTTTTTAAATTTCCGTGGAAACCAAAGGAGCACAAAAATTTTAAAAAGTGGACGAAATTAGCACATAAAGAGCACATAATTCTGGAATGTATTTTATTTATTTTTATTGAGGTGGGCTTGCTAGGTTTATATAAACATAGCCAGCCCACACATTTTTTTTAAAAAAAGGCTTAAAAACTTGATAAAAGAAATTTTGTTTTTAGCAAACGGGAGCACATAAAAAGCACTTAATTTTCGCATATAAATATTATAAAAATATTGATTATTTCTGTATGGGCTTGCTAGCTTTATATAAAGCTAGCACGCCAATCATTTTTTTAAATTTCCGTGGAAACCAAAGGAGTACAAAAATTTTAAAAAGTGGACGAAATTAGCACATAAAGAGCACATAATTCTGGAATAAATTTTTGAAATTTTTATTGAGGTGGGCATAAAAATATTTATAATTTTTGCATTGGCTTGCTAGCTTTATATAAAGCTAGCACGTCAATCATTTTTTTAAATTTCCATGGAAACCAAAGGAGCACAAAAATTTTAAAAAGTGGACGAAATTAGCACATAAAGAGCACATAATTCTGGAATGTATTTTATTTATTTTTATTGAGGTGGGCTTGCTAGGTTTATATAAACCTAGCCAGCCCACACATTTTTTAAAAAAAAAAGCTTAAAAACTTGATAAATGAAATTTTGTTTTTAGCAAACGGGAGCACATAAAAAGCAGTTAATTTTCGCATATAAATATTATAAAAATATTGATTATTTCTGTATGGGCTTGCTAGCTTTATATAAAGCTAGCACGCCAATCATTTTTTTAAATTTCCGTGGAAACCAAAGGAGCACAAAAATTTTAAAAAGTGGACGAAATTAGCACATAAAGAGCACATAATTCTGGAATAAATTTTTTAAATTTTTATTGAGGTGGGCATAAAAATATTTATAATTTTTGCATTGGCTTGCTAGCTTTATATAAAGCTAGCACGTCAATCATTTTTTTAAATTTTCGTGGAAACCAAAGGAGCACAAAAATTTTAAAAAGTGGACGAAATTAGCACATAAAGAGCACATAATTCTGGAATGTATTTTATTTATTTTTATTGAGGTGGGCTTGCTAGGTTTATATAAACCTAGCCAGCCCACACATTTTTTTTTAAAAAAAGCTTAAAAACTTGATAAATGAAATTTTGTTTTTAGCAAACGGGAGCACATAAAAAGCACTTAATTTTCGCATATAAATATTATAAAAATATTGATTATTTCTGTATGGGATTGCTAGGTTTATATAAACCTAGCCAGCCCACACATTTTTTTTTAAAAAAAGCTTAAAAACTTGATAAATGAAATTTTGTTTTTAGCAAACGGGAGCACATAAAAAGCACTTAATTTTCGCATATAAATATTATAAAAATATTGATTATTTCTGTATGGGCTTGCTAGGTTTATATAAACCTAGCCAGCCCACACATTTTTTTTTTAAAAAGCTTAAAAACTTGATAAATGAAATTTTGTTTTTAGCAAACGGGAGCACATAAAAAGCACTTAATTTTCGCATATAAATATTATAAAAATATTGATTATTTCTGTATGGGCTTGCTAGCTTTATATAAAGCTAGCACGCCAATCATTTTTTTAAATTTCCGTGGAAACCAAAGGAGCACAAAAATTTTAAAAAGTGGACGAAATTAGCACATAAAAAGCACATAATTCTGGAATACATTTTTTAAATTTTTATTGAGGTGGGCTTGCTAGGTTTATGGAGGTCATTTTTCTGGAAATAAACAAATAAAATTTTGAATAAAACTAACGTACCTTACGAAACTGATCGCCCATCATCTTACCCGAGCATGGTTTTTACTAAACGAGGAAAAATTTTACCAGAAATCGAAGAAAAACAGGAAAAAACGAAAAAGAATTAAAACGACACAAAAACTACTGCCACCAACAACAGCTGATTTGATGACGTTTTGGCGTTGACAGAAATATATCGTAAATAATCGCGAAGTTAGCTAGTAGTTCAAATGAAGATTTGTAGGGTTCGCCGCACGTACGTTTTACGTATATCTGTACTGCTAAAGCGTATTCTTAAAGGCCGCTTGACATGGTGCTTGCCAATAAAATTTTCAGGCAAATGTATAAAATATTGCCCAGATGCATGCGCAGTACAAATCCAGCTGCTTGTTGCAGGCAATCCATTTTTATCGGTCCGGTGCCATTTTTTTGCATTCAAACTGTACTTGCATGCAAACTGGGGAATTTTTACCTAGATTCTGGGGAATCCAAGCATGGCCATGCACAATGTCAAACGAAAAGAAGATTTTTGCAGGCAACAATTTGACCGAAATTTTTTGCTTGCAAATATTTGCAGCGCGTCATGGACCATGTCAAGCGGCCTTAATTAATTAATGAAAATAGTTAATTGCATTAATTTTGACGGCACTATTTTAGTTCCGGCTCTTATAATACACAAAGGCCTAATTTTGAAAGAAAACAGTTGGTCTTATAATGCCAAACTGTCAGAATAGTGCCCGGCACAATTACTGCCTGACTTTATTGCAATAGGGACTTAGTTAAGTCCCTATTGCAATAGGGACTTAGTTAAGTCCCTATTGCAATAAACTCTACTAAAACTAACTAAACTAAAATAACTTTATGAGACTTATTGCAATAAAGCCAGGCAATAATAGTGCTGGGCACTATTCTGACAGTTTTCCATTAAAAACTCACAGTTAATCTTTCAAAATTGACATACCAAAGTCGAATTTATAAATCCAGTCGTTTATTTTCCAGCTATAAAGGCGGCACTATTAATTCAGGCTCTTATAAGACACAAAGGCCTAATTTTATATGAAGGCAACTGTTCTTATAAAACCAATCTGTCAGAATTATGCCCGGCACCATAACGGCCTGGCTTTATTGCAATACGTCCTCATTAGGGCCAAACTTTTTAAATCAACCCATGTGACGTGAGCGCTCACCCTGTAGGATTTATTTCTCCGTGTAAAAAGATCGTGAAAGTGTTCCAAGTTCAACCGTGAAAGTCAAAATTTCGCTCACCTCTCCTCACGTGCCGTCAAAATTAAACGTCCAGAGTTTAAGTTCCAAGCGGATAATACTGAGCAGGTCACTCATCATAAAGCAAGACCCGGTTTCCCCCTATGAATGCCCACCCTGATTCAAAAAACGCCTCAGGTGACGCTGCATTTAAAACCGGTGCAAATCCATGGTCTATCACGTGATGCGTTTTTTGAATCGGGGTGAGCATGCATTGGTGGAAACAGGGTATGAGAGGTAGCGAAGGCTGACATTGATTTTCAATCTTTTGGTTATAAATTTTGACGTGTTTTCCACGGTTTCGCATTATCAGTAGCCCTGATTTATGCAAGCCATACATTTGAGTTCATTTAAAATCCAAAATGCCGGCACGCTTGTATAAAGTTAATTTTAAGAGGCCTTTTCCCAGTACAGATATATTTAAGACGTACGTGGGTGGGCGTCATCCTTCGATTGGCAACACTGCTTGCAAGTGACGTTTGTGACGTTCATGTTTTTTACAAATGGCAGATCAAAGCCTGTAGTGTGTCATGTACTGAGTAAAGTGTTACGTATCGTGGCAAAATAAAACGTGAATCTTTGAAAACTTTGGCATAATTAAAGAAAAAAGGGTAAACGATCCAGCTATGACAAACAAGGAAAAGCTGCCCAAGTTGGTGGATGTGTATCGGCCATCTAATCCCCTCTCTAGGAGGCAACTGCCCCTTGTAGTGGATGAAAATTTAACGGTAAACAAAGCTAAAAATAGACCCAGAAACCCCTCACGCAGATCTTCTTCATCACAAAGAACTCTCAAATGTGAGCCTTATAATGTTAAATAGAATTCCAGTTTGATGACCTAGAAAGTCACTATCTTAAAGGTTGACCATTGAACTCCTTTTCCTGCTTGTTTGCAACAACATTTCTGCAACTGTAAACAAACCAGCATGGTTTTTAAACATAGCCCATATACATTGCAAAAACTTTGCAACAGTAAACAAGAAATACCACATTCTGTTCTTGTTTATGTTATAAGAAATCTGAAGGGGTAACAACTGACACAAAATTTGTATGTATTGCCAGCAATTCCATGTAAATATGTACATATAATACCCTAGTTGTTTCCCTGTTGAAGTAATCAATTTTAATTTTTTTTGTAGCTGGTAATGGACATAAAGGGCTCAGGAATAATCTATGAGGGCCAGGTGTCTCGTGTAAGAGAACTAGAAGATTTTGCTTTGAAATTTTTGGTGCTACCCCCTGATGAGTTTAGAAGATGTCTGCAAATCTCAAAGTCAGAACTGTTGCATGTCTTAAACCAGAATGTGCCATGTGTAGGCTGTCGCAGAAGGTAACAAAATATGTCCTCAAAGTTAAAATAGAGAGGGATTGATTTATCTCTATTAGTTTTTGAGATAATGTCAATATTAAGATGATAACTGCTAACTTTAGACCAAAGTGGTAACAGCTGACCTAAAATTTGTTCATGTACCTATTGCCTGTAATGCCATGTAAATAATGCCATATGTGTTAATTTATATGAGTAATGCCTAAAGCTGTTTCCCCCTCACTTTAGTCCTTTCTTGTATTAACATATTCTCACCTATATAACCAAAAACCATGGGTTGGGTTGATAACATAAAAAGAAGTAGCCCCAAGGAGGGGAGGAGGGCTGATCACCCCATCCCCTTATTTGGGATTTCTTTTGTAACTAGCTTTTTGTTTTGCTAAACAAAGAATTAATATAAAATAAAAGAGATTCTGGTGCATTTTTTTTTTACAGAAATCTTGGGTAATCCTAAAAATATTGTATGGATTGCTGTAATGCAATGCTGACAGACACTATCTTCTTCTCAGTTTTAGCCATATATGTAGGTATGGAACAAGTCCTACCTGTGTATGAATTCTTGAAATGGGTGAAAGTGAGAATGTTTTGCTGTTTAGGTTAATGTTATTAAACAGTTTTTTTTCATATTTTTTTTTAAACTTTGGATATAATTGGGATTTATTAAAAAAAAGGTAAGCAAGTTTTTATTTTGTACATTTTCAAGATTCTGTTAAACCCTGTGACTTTTTTGGTTGATATATTTTTATAAAATTGTTTATGTTGATTTGAAGCTATGGCTTAGAGGCTTAATTCTGGGAATTAACTGTCACATTATGTGTTTCCTAGTTTAAGAAACTGACAAAAATATCATAGTCCATAGTGGGAAATTTTGGTATGGTCCATAACAGGAGAATGGGAGAAAATGGTCCATACTGAACCACACATAAATAGTGCTTGTTTAACACATAAACTTACACATAAAGACCTATTAACTGTAAAACTGCACACTGGGGTCTTAGAAACCCAGATACAATAATATATTTTTGCTTCTAGTTTGCACATTAGACTATTTTTTATAGCAAAATAAAAAGTAAACAATAAAAAATTCTTGTTTTATACTTAGAATATATAGATATAGGTATTTCTAGCATTATAATTTTTTTAAAGTACCATAAAAACCAATATCTGTCAAAATTAAACAGGAAAATCTAATAGGGTCTCAGAAACCCCAGTGTGCAGTTTATGTAACAAAAAATAAGTAGGTGCCTATGGAAATGGTGAATATATTGTCTCATTTGTTTGCAAAGTTGTGGGTAACAGTTTTGCATACCCTACAGTAGAAGATACAATTGCACCTGAAAACATTGTAAAGAAATTTCCAAAACCTTCAGTTCCAATTTGACTTTTTTGAATATATGTATTAAAATATTCAGTTAATATTATGCTTTTTTTGTGTATTACCCTTAATAAAAATCTGTAGCTAATCCAACCTAGTGAAAATGTTTTATTAAAACTTTCCAGTATAAAACTTCATGTCCCAGTATAGACCTATACTGCCATCGTTAGTAAGACCCACCTATCTATGTTTTCACTTATTTGGAGAAAAGCGAGTTTAAAGTTTAAATGCTTGCTAAGAGTACATAGTAATATATTTTTTATGTTTTCAAAATAAAATACTTCCACCTATTTGAAGCCATTTTTTTACCTTAGGTAAAAAAAAGGCATACTTAGTTTTATATCAGACAGAAAAAATTACATTAAAAATTTAATTAACAATTTAGTCTAATTAATAGCTGGGCAATATGGTTCAATAATTTTATAATTCTGATTCACTTTAAGACAGGTTAAAACTGAGGTATAATTATAGATTTAACTAAATACTTAACCTTGGAAGTCTTTGGATTTAGGCACCTAAGTAATGCTGATAACTATAATAATACTTAAATAACATAGAGTAACAATATTGAATGTAAATAATAATAAAACATTCATTAAACTAGAATTGCCGAATTTAGATGTTTATCATTAATAATTTGTAGTATAGCATCCAAAATCTGTTGCCAAAATTCAGTGAAGGCCATTGAACTTAGGAAATTATAAATCATGAACTAAATTACTGCTTTACATTTTTAGATAGGATGTAAATACAGAAAATGATTTTTTACTTGTATTTTGTTTTAAAAATTATATAAATTTTGTCAAAAATGTTCTATAAATGGAAATGATACAGTTTATACTCTGGTTTATATATTAAACAAAAATGTGTTTTACTGAGATTTTCATTATATTTTTTAGGTACCTATATAAAAATAAGCATTGATGGGTGCAATTATAATTAAATATATTATTACTTGGGTCTTTCCAGTGAAAGGGTAACATTTCAAGTGTAAATTTAGAGAAAAATTTTTGAGTGTTCTGTGAATTTTGGTTAGTATTGCTGCTGTGGGCAATTAAACTAAAATGTGCCATATGGCTGAGATGATATTTTACCAAAATCAGGCATCTTTATAGCTATATTGCATACAAATATTGTCTTGATTTTAATTGAACCACTAGAAAGCATGGAAAAAATCAAATCAAGATTTGTGCAACTGACCATGGTATTCCTATGTACTTTTTGATACTGAAAAAAAAATAAAAAAACATATAAAAACCGCAACTTTAAAATTTCACTGTCTACAAAATGCCTACTTTTCTCATATCTTATGAGATAAAGATAAACATTCCTATTTTATTTTTAAAACTTACCTTATTTTTCTATGAAAACAGCAGTAAAGCTTAAATTGGCCAAAACACTAAACTGAAATTTATTACACAAAAACTGACAAATAAATAGGCAGAAATGGAGGTAGTAATATACTGCAATTTTACTATATTGACAAATGGTAAAAAAAATTAATTAACACCAGTGATAGAAAAATCAATTACAAAAAGTTTTTTGTTTAAATTTGTGTTGATAAAATGTTAACTTTAAATGTAGATTTGTTAACTTTGAAAATTACAGTTAACACCAGTGAGAAATAGAGTTAACAACTTTCCTGCACCATAATATATTTTTTATTTTCCAAAATTGTGAAATCTTAAGCAAGGTGTACACTATCTATCTATCTATTTAGCCTTCTTCAATCCATCTTTGGACCTCCCCCAATATCTTCCACCAGGTGTACACTAACAACTAAAAATTTGGTTTTGCATATTTCAGTGATTTTCACAATACAGTGCAATTATATTTGCTGGAATCACCTGGGTACACTAATAATTAAAGATATTACCTAATACCTATTGATGTTTTTGTACCTTTCAGTGTCGAAAGACTTTACATTCAATTACTGAATTTTGGCCACCCAACACTTGATCCTGTTATTGTCAAACCTGATGGAACTATCACTATACGAGAGGAGAAACAGGCATACCAAAGTCTGGCATCTATATTCCATGATCATGCGTAAGTATTTTTTTTATCACCTTGTTCTGTTATTTTTGGGCTGATTTACAGTTAAATTTTTGTTGTATTAATATTATTTTTATTGACAATTTTTATACTGTTTCAACAACCCTTTATTGTAGAGAATATTGTTAATCAAAAATATGTACAGTAGTGGTTAATAATTTAGTAACCACTAAACTCTTTCAAAAAATTCACTTTTGACACACACACAGATGACATAAAGAACATGACACCAACAAAATTTAACAGTGCTCTTAAACAATACATGATAAATTCCTCTCATTACTCCCTCAGAAAAACTATAGAAAAATCAGAATGTTTTCTTATATATGTTAATACCTATCAGTACCCTATCAGATCTAAGCTAGCCTCTATTGGCATAAATTAGTTTTCATTAAGCTCTTGTATTTAAGTTATAGTTTGAGGAAAAATATTGTACAGCTTTAGGCTTTTCGATAAAGAATTTCAAAGGTACAAAAATTTGATCCTACACTTACTAATAAAAAACTTGTGGTATATTTTAAAACTTTAATCTATTTCTTAGCTCATGGACAATAGTGATTTTTTAAATAAAATTTATTAGGGCCTTTTTTGTCACTTTAAACAAATGTAATATACTTTTTTCTGTGTAGTTTTAGGCAAAACTGGTTGTCACCACTTGAAAGAGGGATAATTTTATTTAATATTTATTTAACAAGATGGATGTCCAGAAAAGCACAAAAATTAAAAGAAAATCAATATATGTCTTATATATACATTTTAACTATTCTAGCCTTCGTCTAGCCAAACTGATTGAAAATCAACCCAAAAGAAACAAGAAAAGTGTTAGATGTCTTCTGCACTCCTTGGACTCTCAAAGAAGCAGACCGTTGACGCCCGTATGGCGAGACGTGTGGGATTGCATGAAACCCGAGTGCAAGAAAGATGTGTGCATTATAGAAGCTGAAAGTCTGCATGCGACTTTGGAGACCTATCTGCGGAAACATAGGTTTTGTGGGGAGTGTAGAACCAAAGTATTAAAAGGTATTTTAGATCATCAGTTTTCAAAAGCCTTTAAAAGACACTTATCCCTCAGCAAGCTAATGCGAGGGTTTAAAATTGCTGCTAATACTAGTTAAAAATCCGTCGAGGTGGACTATTCACATTTGTTGCAGATTTAAGAGCACTACTTTACCATTTTAAGTTAATTTTAATGTCTACTTAATTTAACTGATCTTAACAGATTACTTTTATTTTAACCCATAAGTGATATATCCATTTTTAAGGATAAACATTTTATTATTTTAAATTCTCTGAACCACAATTTTGACAAAGGAAAACAAAAAAAAAATGTAGTTCTGTTGGTCTAAAATAATAAAATTTTTATTCTTAAAAATGGGTTAAAATAAAAATAATGCACTATGATTGGTTAAGTAATTAGATACATTTTAGTTCGCGTATTTCACACTTCGCTACCGTTATTGTTACTACTGAGTCTGCACATTAGCAACTTGCTGTTTATTGTTATTTACGGTAACGGGGTCTGATACTTACAGAGGTCTTTCTTTGTTGTTAACGTTTTTATTGTAATATAGTCGTTTTTTTTTCTCTAAAATTCGGTAGTTTGTTTTGTAAGCCATAAGTCTAATAATAACTAGACAATATGTTAAGATTATGTGAAACTACTAACTTGACATTTGTGTTAAGTATGCTTATTTTTAGTGTTCCTAAATCTCTCCTTATTTGCCCTAGAAGTTACTATCTCTATTGAAAATAATAGCCGACATTAACATTAACTTTAAATGGTGAAATACTGACCTTAAGTTACAATAAATGTTAGTTGTCCACTTCCAAGTCCTGCTCATGTGACTGATTTTTTTTCTGGAGTAAGTGGTGGTAAGTTGAATCCTCGCAATACCTTGCGGTATAAGCGCCTTTAAGAATTTTTTGAGCAGGCGTTTTTTTTAAATTCATTTTCAGCAATTATTGCATCAAACTAAACATGTATGTAGAGAGTGTCTTAAATTTGATGTTTTTGGTGGAGGTAGAAAAAACTGACCTCCCACTTGCGATACTCGATTTTTCAAGAGAAGCTTAAAGGTAGAAACGGCATCTTGATATAGCAAGCCGTTTTTCAGCAACTGGGGGTTTTTGAAAAGTCTGCAAACTCCCCCAGACACATCTGGAACCCCCTAAAAACATCGTATTTGGGACACCCTGTACTTAAAAAATTATTATTAAGATTTATAGCATAGCAAAGATATAAAAAAACATAATTCAAAATATTTGAAAACAGTATTTTTTTCTTTCTTGGTTTATTTATCAAGTTTCACGATGGATATAGAATCTTTATCAAATTTCACGATGGATATAGAATGGATGTTGAAAAAACTGATAATGAAAACACATGAAAAGTAATGAAAAAGGATGATTTTCTTGATAAAATACACAAAATAGACATTTTAGAGAAAAAATATCAATTTTAGGTTTACCAGCGTATCTTTAATTATAAATACAAAACGGTAAAAATTGTATTTTTATTTTTTTTAAATAATAAGATTTTTTTTGCTAAAATGGTTTTAGGCCTTTATATAACATAATATATAACAATAAATAGAGGAATGTAGTTATTTTTAGTTTCTTTTTTTAAATATTTTATTAAGTAAGTAATCTTTGTGCTTGTATTTTTATTGTAACCACTTTTTTTAACATAAATCTATTTTTTCTTCATCTCCATCCATTCTCTTGAAGCAAAAAATATTGTTTTTAGAAAATTAAAGAATACAAAAGTTACAAAAAAATTCAAGAAAAAGTATGCTGTGTGTTTTGAGAGAAAGGAATAATTTTTAAAAGAAACCTTCACCTATATTGATTCTCTTTGTGTCTTTCGAGATCTTTACTTAATTGTTTTTTCTTTAGCCTATAGTCTCTTAGTGGAGGACCCAGAACCGGCAAAAGAGAAGGGCTATGTGTCCTCGTTGTATGCGGGCATCAAACGCTGTTTGCCAGACAAACACATCCACCTGAAAGCACAGACTGATTACATCACTAAGCTGATAAACAGGGCCGAGCCGGAGTTATTGGGAAGGTATAATTTTTGCTTCTTTTTTTTTAACTAAATTTTTGTTCAACTAAAGTTTTTAACTCATATAAACTTTGTTTTGAAAGTTGTTTTATAGCAGAGGTGAGCAACTCTCTTTGACAGTTTACATTTCATTAATTGTATTTAGAGATCTATTTCTGAGGTTAGTAATCTGTATTATTCACACACATTTTTTTAGTTTGTTGGGCCTTTAATATATACTAGAGTCCCTGTATGTTGACATATTTGGATATATTAATATATCTAAATATGTCAACATACAGGGACTCTAAAATATGACTCTAATATATACTAAGCGAAAAGCATGTGTTACCAAACTAACCCATCCTAGAGAAGATATTTTGACAGTTTTTTACATCAAAAGTCAGTCTGCTCTTTAAGGCAGCATGGCCGCGCGACCCTCTACTAAAATACAAAACAAAATAAATATTAATTAAAAAATATTTTTTAAATAATTATTTACTTATTCTATAATTTTGACTTTTGCCTCGACGCATCTTGAATAAAGTTCAGCTCCGACAGTGGCTGTGACCGCCCGCCGACACGATTAAGTACGAATTAATGAATCGGTAGCCGCTCGGCTTTCTCGAGCCGCAAGCCATCTCGCGGCCTGCGTTATGATGGTCACGGGGTGGGAGCTGTTTTAATGTAAAAACTCCGTGGTGCCGGGGAAAAAGGAGATAAGTCGATTATCAAGAATGTTCAGGAAAATAACTTAAACTTTGCTTACAAACTACAAACCAGGTTTAATACTGATACCGATGATACTCAAATATTCAGACTAAAATACAAATACGATCTGACTTATATTGTTTGGCCAATAGCAAGGTTTTGATATATATGTACATCCAAAGTCAAGACATAGGTATCTCGTTTTGAACAAAAACGGACTTATCTTCTTTTTCCCAGGCACCACGAAATTATTTTGCGGCCAGTCCACAGCATATCGCCGTTCGGTCCGCTTGTCAATATGTTATGGGTCAGTCTGATTAATATAACATGATAATACAGTATTTTTGTACCTTATTCATACGAGGATGGGATGAAAAGTTTCCGGCCTAGCCTATAGCAGGTCCGATTTGCTTTCGTGTTCCAAAGTGTTTGTATAGCCTTGCTTATGATCAGTATACGCTGGAAGTTTAAAGTGAGTGCGTCAAGTAGTTTGTGTCCTGCTTATTTTGAAAGTTTCTACCGTGTGTCAATTTTAAAAGATGGAAAAAAAGAGATAAGAGCCGTGATAAAACATTTTCATATCAAAGGGTTATCGCTGACGGATATAAAAGCTGAACTAGATGCTACACTAGGGGAATCTGCTCTTTCCTATACCACGGTTAAAACCTGGGTATTGGACTTTAAACGTGGTCGTACTAGCATTGATGATGCTTCGCGTTCTGGCAGGCCAAAAACGGCAACTTCTGAAGAAATCGTGCAAACCATTCACAAATTAATTCTAAAAGATCGCAGATTAAGACTGGACGAAAGCTAAGGCTGTGGGCATAACAAAAGAGCGAGTTTACCATATTGTTACAAATTTAAGTTATTTAAATTTTATAGTTAGAATTTATTTAGGTTTAGTGTAGTATTAGGTTGACGTATTTCATGGTTGTATTCTTAATCTAGGTTTTAGTTGCGTTATCTGTGACGAACTGGTATGTGAACAGTCCGGCTCCAGAAAAGGGCGGAATGATTCGGAATCGAACAAAGATGGAAAATTCTCGAATTGTAGGCAGACCCTCATATATAGGGCCGGACGTCGTGCATCGGGCAGTCTGAGATAACCAATGGTAGTGATCGCTAGATGTTAACGCGAAGTTAATAGGCGTATTAAAGTAGTGAATTATTAGCAAGTTATTAGTAAGTTTAAGTGTGTGTTTTTGTACATAATTTGTTGGAATAAATTGACGTATCGTTTTCAACAATTGCGAGTTTTAATTGTTGTGGAGAACCCGTAACAATTGGTGTCAGAAGTGAGATTAAAAGAAATAAATAGTGCAAAGACTATCCTTACATAGTACCACCGGCTAGGACAATTGGACAGAAAAACAGTAAGTGATTTTTCCAGAATATTCGAAGAAGTTCGATATTGATTTATTCAAAAACCAAAAGAGATATTTAAGAATCGACTTCGATATTAGCTTAGTTAGTTAAAAAGTAACAATTAGAAAGAATTTCTAGAATATTCCATCACTTTCTACGACGCTCTATTCGAAAACCAGAAGAAATATCCAAAAAGCGACTTCGACATTAGCTTAGTAATTTCAAAAGTAAGAACTAAAAAGAATTTCTAGAAGATTCCATAACATTCTACGACGTTCTATTCAAAAACTAGAAGAGATATACAAATACCGATTTCGACATTAGTTTAGTTATTTCAAAAGTAAGAATTAGAAAGAATTTCTAGAAGATTCCATAACATTCTACGACGTTCTATTCAAAAACTAGAAGAGATATGCAAATACCGACTTCGACAGTAGCTTAGTTATTTCAAAAGTAAGAATTACCAAGATTTTCTAGAATATTCCAAAACATTCTACGACGTTCTATTCGAGAACCAGAAGAGATATACAAAAACCGACTTCGTCATTAGCTAAGTTATTTAAATATTTAAATAGTGAGAATTAGAAAGAATTTCTAGAATATTCCATAACATTCTACGACGATCTATTCGAGAACCAAAAGAGATAATCAAAAAGTGACTTCTACATTTGCCTAGTAGCAGAAAGAGTGACATTTACTAGTATATTCTAGAACATTCCATTAGGTCCTATTTAAGAATCAGAGGAGATATTGAAAAAAAAAAAAAAACAAAACCGACTACGACATTAGCTTTATAGACCAAAAAATAAACATTTTAAGTGATTTATTAGGAAGTTAATGCCTACTAGACAAGGATCGGCAAAGATGGAAGATCTAACTAAAATGATGCAGGCTCTAGCAGCTCAAATGGCTCAAAACCAGAACGATATAAGACAGACCATTGAACAAAACCAAAACGATATGAAACAGACATTTGAGCAAAGATTAGATGGCATTCAAGAAAACTTCGATCAAATAAAGAGCAACTCCGAGCAGCTTAGAGGAGAGTTCAAGGCAGCAACCGAAGATCTTAAGGAAGAAATAACTCAGAGAATGCAGAATGTAGAAGAAAAGGTACAAAACAAATTGCAAAATGTAGAAGAAACGTTACAGAACAAATTGCAGAATGTTGAAGAAAAAGTGGAGACCAAGCTACAGAATGTAAGAGAAGAAGTTTTTCAAACAGTGGAAGAAAAGCTCCAGGATGTGTCAAAACAGCTTATACAGCTTCAGAAAGAACATAACAAAATAAAAGCTCAGGGATGTGTTGTGAATTCCAACCAAAACATTAAGCGTCCAAATTTTGACGGTACGTCCTCCTGGTCCACCTACAAACAACAATTTGAAGCTGCCGCCGCTGCAAATGGTTGGGACGAGCACGAAAAAGCTAGAGCGTTGTAGCTCTACGGGAACCTGCACTCGGACTTTTACGGTCCATTCCAGTCGAACAAAAACAGAATTATAACGCTTTAGTGGCAGCGCTAGAAAGAAGGTATGGAGACGAACACTTGCGAAATTTACATTGGTCAGAATTAAATGTTCGTCAACAAAGAGCAGGGGAGTCATTACAAGAGTATGAAGCGGATATCAGGAAGCTGATGTACTTGGCTTACCCAGAAATGCCAGAAAATTACAGAGATCCCTTCACGGTAGATCGCTTTATTAACGGCTTGCGAGACACGGACTTAGCAAAATTACTACGTCGAGAACGCTTCCATAACAGCAGTGAAGTGTTGATTCGAGCCCTTGAAATTGAATCATCAAATAATATGTCCAGGCCAAAAGTAAGAGGCGTTTCAATTCAGGAGGGAGAAGAAATGAGCACTGGAGATGAGGTCAACTTAAAAACGCTAAACCAACTGTTTCAATCACTGATAGAGAAGATTGATTCTTTGAAAGAAAGTAGACGATCCCCTCCAAATGTAAAGTGTTTCAGATGCGGACGTACAGGGCATATTCAACGCGATTGTCGTCTCCAAATGAGGTCTCGCTCACCATCTAGTGGGACAGAGTACCGAAGAAGAGATCAGGAAAACTAAAACTAGTCAACGCAGAGGGGCGGGTGTTGGCTAATGGGAATTTAGCCCCCAAAATTTACTCTATCAAGAGCTTAAAACATACTGCTGACAGTCTTAACATCGACGGACTTATTAATGGAAGAAAAGTTAATATAACAGTAGACACTGGTGCTGCCATATCATTGCTTAAGTTCAAAATTGCAACGAGATATAAAATTCGACCAACAGAAAAGAAAATAACACTTAAGAGTGTGACTGGAGAATCCGCCGACGTGTTGGGGCAGACAGACATAGACCTACAGCTGGCGAGGTTGAAGATTCGCCACTCGGTATTAGTTGCAGACATAGAAGACGAATTTATTTTGGGAATGGACCTGATAAGTAAACATGGATTTGCGTTTGATAATAAACTTAATACCCTAAGATTTGGGAACGAAGAGTTCATTTTGTCAAATAGTCACATCAATAAAGAACCAATAAAGGTGGTGGCAGTATGCACAACAAGACTAGTCGGTAACAGTGAGACCATAATTTTTGGGAGGCTAGAAAGTAAAACATCAAGCTGCGTCGGACTCATAAGCCAACAAAACACACCCAACACCTACCTCGTTGCAAAATCACTAGTTAAAACCGATAAAGACATCCCGATTAGAGTCGCCAATATTTTCCCAAATAGTGTCAAAATTAATAAGGGGGAGGTGGTAGCATTATTTGAACCAGTACAGAAAGTAACAAGATGTGAAGAGCCAACTTCCGAGGATACAAGCAAGTTACCAATGGAGGTACTTCAGCAATTTGAGTCAACTCTGCAACATCTCACTCTAGAAGAATTTAGTAAAGCGAGAGAGTTTATAGAAGAACAAAGTAATATCTTCGAAACTAGGAGTAGTTCGGGACGCACAAACCTCATTCAACATGCTATCAACACTGGCGATGCCCAACCGATAAGACAGCCCCCAAGAAGACTACCAATGGCCAAGCAAGAAGAAGTTCGCAATCTCATTAATAAAATGCTCAGCGACGGTGTTATTGAAGAGTCATCAAGTCCTTGGTCATCTCCTGTGGTGTTGGTCACTAAAAAGGATGGAAGTACTAGATTTTGTGTCGACTACAGGAAACTTAACGATGTGACCAAGAAAGATAGTTACCCACTGCCAAGAATAGGCGACACATTAACAACGTTGGCAGGATCATATTGGTTTTCTACTCTTAACCTGAAAAGTGGGTATTGGCAAGTAGGAATCTTTGAAAGAGATAAAGAGAAGACTGCATTCTCTGCTGGAAGTGGACTTTATCAGTTTAATGTGATGCCATTTGGCCTGTGCAATGCCCCAGCTACATTTGAAAGACTAATGGAAGTCGTTCTACGAGGCCTTACTTGGAAAACCTGCTTAGTCTATTTGGATGATGTCATAGTAATGGGAAAATCATTTGAAGATCATCTAGACAATTTACGAGAAGTATTTTCAAGAATCAGGAACGCAAATCTTAAACTAAACTCAAAAAAGTGTTTTCTATTCCAAGAAAAAGTTGAGTTCTTGGGTCACGTCGTTTCCCGAGAAGGCATCCATACCGACGAAAAAAAGTTACAAGCAATAAAAGAATGGCCTCAACCTCGTGACAAACATGAATTGAGAAGCTTTTTGGGTCTGTGTACATACTACAATACTCTCCCAAGTACAAGATGGAGAAGAACGGGTCATCGAATTTTTCAGCAAAAAGCTATCCAAACCAGAGAGAAATTATTGTGTTACCAGAAAGGAGCTCCTAGCCATCATTAAATCCGTAGATCACTTTCACAAATATCTCTATGGACAAGAGTTTCTGATTAGAACGGATCATGCTGCGTTACAGTGGCTCATGAAAATGAAACAACCTGAGGGGCAAGTCGCGAGATGGATAGAAAAGCAACAATACCATTATCAAATTAAGCACCGAGCGGGAAGGGTGCATAATAATGCGGATGCATTGTCCAGAAGACCTTGCCCTGAGGATTGTAAACATTGCAGGAAAATTGACCAGAAAGAGGGAATTAACTACGTGCGTCAGATAAAATTAGAACCAGATGAAGAATGGATGTCGGCTTCAATTAGAACCACACAACTTGACGACAAAGATGTAGGACCTATCTTGCGATTGAAAGAAGAGAACAAGCCACGACCATCATGGCAAGATATCGCAAATCACTGTGGGCACAATGGGATTCACTGATAGTAGAAGAAAACTTCCTTAAACGTGCCTGGGAAAGTGCCGATGGCCTTACTGTGATTAATCAAGTAGTGGTTCCTAGGAGCATGGTAGACAATATAATGGCCGAATGCCATAGTGGAAAATCAGGCGCGCACCTAGGCATAAATAAAACCATGGACAAAATTCGAAACCGATTTTATTGGGTCAATTACTTTCAAGATGTGAAAAACTGGTGCCGCCGATGTTCGACTTGTGCAGCCAGCCAAGGTCCCAAAACAAGGTCCAGAGGTCAAATGAAACAATATAACGTAGGTCTGCCATTCGAACGCATTGCTATTGATGTGGCCGGACCATTTCCAGAAACTAAAAGGGGCAACAAATACATTTTTGTTGTCATGGATTACTTTAGCAAATGGCCAGAAGTTTTTGCTTTGCCTAACCAAGAGGCCGCTACAGTTGCAGAAGTTCTGGTAAATGATGTTTTCAGCCGATTTGGCATTCCTTTGGAACTACATTCAGATCAAGGAAGAAACTTTGAATCAAAGCTCTTCCAAAATCTCTGTGACCTTTTAGGAATACATAAAACACGGACTACTGCTTTACATCCGCAGTCAGATGGCATGGTTGAAAGATTTAATAAAACAATAGAAGAACATCTTTGCAAAGTTGTTGATGAGCACCAAACTTATTGGGACCAATGTATTCCATTGTTTTTGATGGCCTATAGAACCGCCATTCACAATACGACAGGAGCTACTCCATCTAGTATCCTGTTTGGTAGAGAACTGCGTTTACCATGTGATATCATGTTTGGTTCACCTGAAGAAGAACACTTAGAGGTTAATGACTATGGCGAACGTTTAAGGCAAAAGCTGCACGATATCCATGAAGTGGTTAGAGAGCGAATAGAAATAGCCAGTGACCGCATAAAAGCGAGGTATGACCTGAAAGCAAACTCTTCAGGGTTCAAAGAGAATGATCAAGTCTGGCTATACAATCCTCAACGCAAGAAAGGAAGATCACCTAAGTTGACACCACCATGGGAAGGGCCTTATAAAGTTGTTAAGAGAATTAATGATGTAGTCTACCGAATCCAGAAAAGCCCGAAGTCCAAGATGAAAGTTGTTCATCTAGACAGACTAAAACCTTACCTGGGAAATGTTGATCGAGACGATCAAACCTGAAGAGGAGGATAGTGTTACAAATTTAAGTTATTTAAATTTTATAGTTAGAATTTATTTAGGTTTAGTGTAGTATTAGGTTGACGTATTTCATGGTTGTATTCTTAATCTAGGTTTTAGTTGCGTTATCTGTGACGAACTGGTATGTGAACGGTCCGGCTCCAGAAAAGGGCGGAATGATTCGGAATCGAACAAAGATGGAAAATTCTCGAATTGTAGGCAGACCCTCATATATAGGGCCGGACGTCGTGCATCGGGCAGTCTGAGATAACCAATGGTAGTGATCGCTAGATGTTAACGCGAAGTTAATAGGCGTATTAAAGTAGTGAATTATTAGCAAGTTATTAGTAAATTTAAGTGTGTGTTTTTGTACATAATTTGTTGGAATAAATTGACGTATCGTTTTCAACAATTGCGAGTTTTAATTGTTGTGGAGAACCCGTAACAATATTTTATGTGAAGTTTTAGATATGAAAACGCTATCCGCCCGATGGATGCCGCGTTTGCTCACGCCAAATCAAAAGCTCGTGCGTCTAACCATTTCAGAGGAGAATTTGGCACTGTTTAGAATTTGGCACTGTTTTTGCGTAGATTTATTACGGTTAATTAAACATGGGTTCATCATTATACCTCTGATACTAAGCAATAGTCCAAACAATGGACGACAAAGGAGGAACCAGTTCCAAAGAAGGCAAAGGCAGTACCGTCTGCTGGAAAGGTCATGGCAACGGTCTTTTGGGACGCTAAAGGGATACTCCTCATAGATTATCTCGAAAAAGGAAGAACAATAAATTCAGAATACTACAGCGACTTACTGGACCAGCTCAAGCAGAATATAAGCGAAAAACGCCCTGGTTTGGCAAAAAAGAAAATTTGTTTCATCAGGACAATGCACCTTGCCAGAAGTCCGCTCTTGTTATGACTAAAATCCATCAGCTAGGCTTTGAACTGTTAAACCAGGCACCTTATTCGCCAGACCTAGCCCCGTCAGACTTATATTTGTTCCCAAACCTAAAAAATTTCTTGGTGGAAAAAATTTTTCTTAGATTTAGAAGTCATTGCAGCTACAAACGCCTATTTTGATGAGTTGGATAAATCAAACTTCAGTGATAGCATCAAATCATTTGAACATCGTTGGGCCAATATATTACCTTACAAGGGGACTATGTAGAAAAATAAATTATTATTTAGTCACTATGGTGTTGCGTTCTATGTTAGGCCGGAAACTTTTTATCCCATCCTCGTGTTGTTTTGCTTTTTTAGTCGTGCTTTAAATTACGGCGAATTTATATTATCGATTTTGATAATGAATTATTTCAGTAATATTATTAAAAGCAAGTTTTCCAGCCTTTCTTTAGAAAATGGGTAGGCCCTTACAGGATGTAAACCTAACTTAAGTTAGTCAAAGAAGGACACAAAACAGAAGTTTCATGCGTCATTTTTCTAGAGACATCTATAAGAAAAATAACTGGAATTGCGGGGTGTTTTAACCAACCGTGTGTTTCCGTTTGTGTTGTTTTATAATGCGGCATCAAGAATTGACGCTAATTGGGCATGAACGGGTGTGAAAGATTTGCACCATCTTTCTGAGAAAATAAGAAAACATGAATCTTCCCCAGAGAACTTATGAGTTCTTGCAGAAAAAAAAGATCCTTACCCAAAAATTTTCAAACATCCTACCTAAAATTTACGTTAGAAAGCTTGATGACCAAACCAAACACCAACATTTCACATCCTACAAAAAACTTGATGACAAAAAAAAGTTCTAACTCTCAACCCTTCCTATCTAAAACTTAACTTTTACCTAGAGTCCCTGTATGTGACAGATATTCGCGGAATATTCCGCCAATATCTGTCACATACAGAGATTCTACTTTTACCTATTGTGAAATGCTTTTTAGAGAAGTAAAAAGCTGCTTTTTGTATATTTAACAGCAATTGAACGCTGTTTCGCTCCAATAAATTTTTTTTACAAAAATCAATGAAGAATCACTAATGAGTTGGTCACCTCTGGGAAAACACATCGGTCTTACGTATCGAGGGTCTCTAACTCTAATCTAGAGTCCCTGTTGTTGACATATTTGGATATATATCCAAATATGTCAACATACACAACTCTACTCTAACCCAGCCTATTACAGATAATGTGCGTGTTCAATCTTTGTCACACCCCCTAAACAATTAAAAAAATCGATTGTTTAACCCTGTTTAGCCGCAGGGAGAGGCACGCAAAGACACTGGAGATCGCCCAAGAGGAAGTTCTGACCTGCCTCGGTATCTGCATGTACGAGCGACTGCATCGCGTCTACATGCGCGTGCGCGAAGAGGAACGCACCTGCCAATTGTTCGCCGCCGTTGCCATTCACACGCTCAGTCGCAGCTTCGAGACGGCCGTGGAAAAAGTCAGGGGCGTGTCGCAGCTCGAGCTGTTGTATGAGGAATTCGCAAGGTAGGTTTATTCTTTTGTTTTTTCTTTTGGACTCCCGTAGGACCTTTTAGTGAAAACATTCAGATGGCGCTAAAACTCTGTATAACAACGCACTTTTGGTTAGGTACTGTAGTATTTTTAAGAATAAATATATATTCTCAGAGAGGAGCAAGCAAAGCAAATCCGCAAAGAAGCCAAAAAGATCAAGCGCAAGCGCAAGAAGGGCAAGAACTTGGACTGTGATGAAAAGGAGAATACTTGCTGTGGGGCAGACGATGATAAGGATGATAATGAGAAGGTAATTACAGCCTATTTCATAATTTTTGAGATAAAATTTTGACAGTTAACAATACACGGCCAACAAAAAAACATTAGGCGTTTGAATCCTCAAAAAATTAGCAGATTTTTTTAAATTGTTTATGTAAATTTTTTACAGTTTATTTAAAATAGTTTTACATGTTCCAATAAATAAACCTCGTAATATTTAACGTGAAAGAGCTCCTATAGAGGGAGTTTTATTAAAGCAGATGGCGGAACCGTGTATATTCTATTGAAATTTCATAAAAATCCATACTGTTAAACATATAAAAAATCCTCCCTTCCTAACAGCCCATGTAAATTACACATTAAAAAAAACAGCTGACTTGTTAAGATTCGATGCCTATAATTTATTTTTGGTCTTGATTGAAATTTTAACGCACCCGAATAAAAGCTAGCAATTCTGTTGGACCCTAAAAAATGACACGACGAAGGACATCCTGTTATCTCATAGGTAATAAAACATGACAAATATAACGACTCTTTTCTCCCAAAAGTTCAGTCTTCAAAGACACTGAACAGTTTTTAACAGTTAAATTTCATCCCAAATTTAATTAAAAAAACTGACTAACAAACAAAAACAGCGATTGACAAGCACTTCACATTTCTAAACCAGAGAACGAAATGTCAATGGTTAAAAAGGTTAAAAAGGACCAAGGTGGCTATTTTGGATTTGCCGCTTTTACTTTGATCAAATCCAATCCGTCAATGTTCTATAATCCGAGATTCGTATGGTTCTTCATTATTAACAAAAACCAAAAAAATTAGAGTAGAAAGTGGAAAACATAAACAAACTTATCCTAGTTTATCTTATTTTAAATTTTCAAACTTTTCGTGTACATGCGCTGACTTGTTGACTTGTCGCTGCAACGCAGAGTTACCATTTTTTGCGGAGCAAAACCTTCTTAATACCGCCTTGTCAAACCGTAAGTTGTATATGCATTTAACTAAATTTTCTATTCTATAGGATTGTCAGTGCTCCCAAGATTCGTCATCGGTCAACGGCAAGGACAGCAACAATGGCTGCTACCAGTGCGATCAGTTGACCGTTAACGGGAAGGGCGGCCAGAACGACGCGCACGACTGCAACAGTTGTCACGACTCGATGGACGAACTGGACAGCGGGACGTGCACCAAAGGGTCCAGCAAACGGAATGGCGACTATGGCGGGAAAGGAGATGAACTAAGGTTAGGGCAAAGATTAATAAAGATGTCTCGCCCTTTTCTTCTGGCTCGGTATGCCGCCGTGACCTCGGACATTTAAATTGGTTATCTGCACGTTGCCGGATTCTTGTTTTTTTCATCAAACCCAATGTTGCCTTTTGCTTTTAATTGAGAATAATATATGTTTAAGGCTTTGTTTACGCTTTACACTACTTCACCATTTATATTAAACAATCAATGTTAAACATAAACACCAAAAAGATTTTGCAAAGGGTCGTTCATAGCTACAAACAGGCTCAGATTACAGCACTCTTTCTGTCTTTTAGTAGATTTTTTTAAAAACTTTCAGTTTCTTTCAACATAACCAGGATCTTTTAGTACAATATGCACAAAGTTTTACCAAATGTAAAATAATGTTTAATTGAGTTTTTAAACTGCATATAACTAATGCATTAATATCGCTTTAATAATTAATATATGCTAATTTATTTCCGCAAAGTTTGGCAACAAGAATTCCCGTGTTCATTTATTGTAGAAAAAAAAACGAATAACCCCTTTGCAGATTTTAAGCTACCAGAAAATTTGACAATGCTTCCAATAGTTAATTCAATGCTCTAAGGTTAAGAATTATTTGTAGGTGTACGAACGAACTATGGCTAGACGACTGCAAGTGTGAAAACAACGCGAAGGAGGATTTCTTGGACACTGCGAATGGCAACCCTGGGCTCGATCAGTTGGACGGTACTGCAATCAGGAAACAGCCGGAATCATTTGACTGCAAGTGTGAATCTAGTGGACTTGATAACAGTCACTTTACCAGGTAACCTATCCTAAAAAGGACTTGACATTTTTTATACCTAGACCATTGACGTTTAGGGCTAGACTTGGAATAGTCCCATATTTCATTCATAAATCTGGATATCTTTTAAAACTATCTAAAATAAAATTAGTAAGTTGGGAAGGGATACAAAACACGTTATATTTTGTTTTTGGCAACATCGCGTTGTTGCTTTCCTACATGCGATTCTTCATCTAAAACACACAGTACACTCTCGAAACATTTTATCCGTTGAGAAAATAGTTTTTGTAGTCTTTTCTTCCAAAATAAATTATCCAATTTTAAAAAAAATTGAAAATACACAAAATATAGGGGTAAAGTTTATCCCTTGAAGGAGGCGAGTGCTACAAAATTTTCAAGATAGCCAAGAAGTTTCACAAAGAAACCCAACGTGTGTTTTCGTTGAAACACACTTTATTTCTGCGTTTATGTACAGACTTCAAC
The DNA here is from genome assembly GCA_963576565.1 of Aspidapion aeneum. Classification (NCBI taxonomy): domain Eukaryota; kingdom Metazoa; phylum Arthropoda; class Insecta; order Coleoptera; family Brentidae; genus Aspidapion; species Aspidapion aeneum. The sequence continues at coordinate 77,212,681 of OY755042.1, forward strand.
AGCATAAAGTAGAGTGGTAAAAACAGCAGGTTGACAGGATGACAATTGAAAATTATATTTTCTTGTTATTGTGCAATTCATATGTTCATAAACCTTGATTTCTTCACAGTGCAATAATTATTATTATCAGACTGTACTCTTAGTTGCATTAGACTAGTTCGTTTTTGATTTATTGTAGGATTTGAAGGTTTTTGTTAAAATCACGGCGTCATCAGCGAACGTTGGCCGCCATTTATTCACAGATTTAAAGTACATCGGTTAGCCCTAGAGGTTTTATGGTGAATAAGAATATATTCTCACTGATTCACGAAAACTGCGTCGCCAGGCTTCAGGACGGAGTGACCTTACAAGCGTATAAAATAAGCAGTGACGCTATATCAAATATCTTTAATTGATATCCGTGGCTCCATATGATATTTTACTACGAGTTTAGTTCAATTCCGCCGCCTTTCAAATCGTACCTGTCCAAGTTGGCCTTGCTCAATCTGCGAAAACATTGCGGATTTCAATTTCTTCCCATTTCTTCCATTCTGCGCAGGTTTGACAAGCGTTTTATTGGTTTTTCTATTTTTAGGCTCTCGACCCACGTACTTGTATACTTCTCTACTGAGAAACGGCTTCTTAAAATGACTAGAAGCGTGCCTGCATGTTTGATTTCAAATGAACGCCAACAAATGGCTTGGATGAATTAAGGCTACTGATAATGAGTGCCGCGTCCTCAACGCCATCTCTTTTCTTAGAAACACCGATTATTAGTTACCTTAGGATAAATACCTTTTAATTTGTTTAAAAAATTGCCAAATAAGTGACTACGTCAACTCAAAAAAATGGCTTTGTCTTCCGAAATTTCTAAAATCGAAACAATTTTCTTAAATTTAAATCATAAATAAAAATTAACCCCAACGTCAAATCAGCGCATTGACAAATTGTCAACGTCATTTAAAAACACTCTCTTTCAAGTTTTATTAAAAGCATCTACTTTTTTAATCCACTCCATACGTTGGCATTCATTTGAATCCAATATGCCGGAAAGCTTGTAACAGTAATTTTTTAGTAATCGTTTTAATACGCTTTCGTAGTACATCTATACAAGTATGTGTCTTGACCGCTCATAAATCAAACGCGTTCTTACAACAAATCCCTAAAATGTTTTTTTTCCATTTCAACAAAAATAATTAAACAATCAAAACAATTAATTTTAAGAATTCTAATAATGTTTATGTTTGCTGCAAATAACTTCATTTCTTGATACAACAACGGGACATTCTACTTTTCAGGTAATATTCTGTTGTTAATTGAACAGCTGAGGTCTCCAGACCAGTATTTTAGGTTCTCAATTAATTTTTTTGCACTACTCAGAAAAGAAAATGCACGACGGAATACAACGCAAAAAATAGGGTGTTTATTGTTTTGATCCAAAAACGTAGATCCCTCTCAGGGCAGAGAGCAACAGATCAAACTCGAAGTTCGCGTGGAAAGAAATACCTTAGAGCATAAATATTGTGCATACACGCATTCTTACATGCGATGCTTCAAGTCAGGACCGCCATTAATTCTTAATGTTTCTTTTTCGGTTCACAGGATTTCGGTAACTGCGCATGCGTCAGTTTTGGTGGTTTTGGAACATTCTCCGTTATGTCACTACATTACTTGACAATTGTCAAAAATTTAAGGTTATGTCTATTGTTTTTGTTTCTAAAAAGTAGTTGATCGGTGGCCCTGATTGGTTCAGTGGGCGAGGTGTCCGATTTCCAATCAAAGGGTATGTGGTTCGAATCCCGTGCCTGCCACTACGAACTCGAACCTACTCTCCGTTTGTGAATACAGATTTAGCGGAAGTAGGGGTAAAGCCTGTCTTAGGCGAAGTTTGGACATCAACGAAGTAGGCAAAGTTGATGATGAATACAAGACCGTGGTTCGGAAGTCACGTTAAGCCGGTGGTCCCGTGTTAAGAGCGTAGATGGTGCTAGCACGATAAAGACCCCTGTGTTCGACAAAGAGCATCAGACAAAATTAAAATCCTCCATGAGAAAAGAAAATTGCCTACCATGGGGGTCTATATGTGTATGAATGTGAGTGTATTGTGATCAGTGTTGCTACACGTCACAAAGAGAATTATCGCATGGGCCGTTTAAAATTATCGTACGTTATCGTACAAAATATCGATACTTAAAAACAAACATTCCTGCTTAATAAATTTCGAAAAAGGGGTTAAAAAATACTTTAAAATTGATTTTTATAAAATGATCAATCCGACATGTTTCAGTTTTAATATAGATTACTATTTAAATCTAAACTAAACTTGAGTTGCAAATAAATTTCCTTTAACACGAGAAAATTAATACAAAAACGTCCGATGCGCGAGCAAAATATATAAAATGCAAGGAGCAAAACAATAATAAACCAAATTCGGTGACCCCGCAAATTAGTGTGAATCACTTGACTCAATCGGTATGGGTAATTTCAAGTATTCCAGTGCTGTTCAAAATTTTTATAGCGGTATATATTTAGGTTTGTCAGGGACTATAAATATTCTAAGATTTCATTACTAAAACATCATTACTTATTTTGCAATAGGATTTTTAGTTGTAATTTATAAATTATCGTACAAAAGGCCATTATCGCATAGCTACTATCGTACATTCGTTATATTATCGTACAAAATCCATAATTATCGTACATCTAGCAGAAATTAGAGCATTAAGTTGCAGACTGTGGCTAGATGGCCTTTGATGCATAGGCCAACCTAACCGAAATATGAATGAATGAAGTAGTTGATCGGGTGAAAATTTATCAATTTGCGGATTAAAGATGTCGTTTTTCTAAAATTAATTGTGCAGATTTTTTTGTGGACACCATGACCACAGATTATAGATTGTGGACACCATGCAGATTGTTTTAATGGCATCTATAAACCACTCTTAACTGTATTAACAAATTACAAAGAAAAATACAAGTGCTTACCTATGGAATAACACTCCCTTACTTCTCCTGGACATTTTTCCACAAACTGCACATGTTATACTTGAATTATTTCCCATTTTTTACAGAAAAAAAAAACACAATTTTACACGACAAACGCTAAACACCGCAAAATCTAAATAAACAACAAATATGACGTGAAGCTGCAAAGCAGCAGTGTGTCTACGTGCCAAAACATACGCGTGCGCATTTGAAATTTGCCATTGTTTCCAAAGCAAGCAGATTGCTTCACTTTTCGATTTTTTGAACCAGAATGTATGCTCTAAAGTCTTTGGGTGGAATTGTTTTGCAAATCGAACAAAAAAATCTGAGCAGGAGCCATACTCCGCTTCAAATTGGTCAGACAAATCTTTTTGCCTTTTATCTCGGATCGCTCGGTTTTAATATCGTTTACCAAAACGGTATTACATATAGTAACAAATAAAATAACCCCTTTATTATCACCTCTTCTCTGCCAACAACAACATGGGTTTCAGAGAGGTAAATCGACAGTAAGCAATCTTCTTATTTACACAGAATATATATCGGAGGCTTTGGAGAGCCGTTGTCAGGTAGATGCAATCTACACGGATTTCTCTAAAGCCTTTAATAAAATTAACCATAGGATCCTCTTAAGTAGGTTAAAACATCATGGCTTCTCTGGAGGGTTCTTTAGATGGATTATGAGCTACCTAAGCAAAAGAAGTCAAATGGTTAATATAAATAATATTAATTCATTTAGAATTGAAGTTTGTTCAGGAGTTCCTCAAGGGGGACATTTGTCACCACTTTTATTTAATTTATTTATCAATGATCTCTATTTCTGTGTAAAAAACTGTAAATTCTTACTATTTGCAGATGATTTTAAATTATATTTAGTAATTAGATGTCATGAAGATTGCCTATTAATTCAAGAAGATTTAGACTGCTTTAATTTATGGTGCCAAAATAACAAGTTATCATTGAACTTAAACAAATGTAGTGTCATGAGATATTTCAGAATTCATAAACCAATAATATTTGACTACATTTTAATTTCTACTACTTTAAACAGTGTGGATCAAATTAAGGACTTAGGTGTTATTTTTGATAAAAAAATTGAATTTAATTTGCACATTGAAAATATTTGCAACAAAAGTCTACGAGTGTTAGGGTTTATATCGCATACTTTAGAGGAATTCAATAACGTATATTGCTTTAAATTGTTGTACTGTTCTCTGGTGCGATCATTGATTGAGTATGCTAGTCAAATTTGGAATCCACACTACTTTAAATATATACAGGGTGACCCGATCTTAAGGGACCAAACTTTACCAGCGTGTTGGGCGTTCAATAATAATTTAAAAAAGTCTATACAACATAGGTCGAAAAATGCTTTGTAAAGACAATACAGGGTGTCAAAGTTTTCTTTAAAAAAAACGAAAAAAATTATTATCTAGAAAACTACCTTGGACAACAACTTTAAATTTGGTACAGAATAAAGGTTAATAGAGCTGCATACTTTTCTTTATAAAGCAACAATGTAGGCCCGCCACGGGCGTGCGCACGGGTGGTGACTTTTAGAATTAAAAAAAAAAATGATACGCCAATGAATTTTTTTAAATTTTAAATTATTTTTGAGTTCACTGTCCAATTTAAGTAAAAAAATGTCACCTTACTTTTTTTCGTACAATGCTTCATTGTGGAGAAAAAAATTGAAAATGTTTAAATTTGTTGCAAAAAAAAATAAAATAATTAAGCCAATAAATTTTTTAAATTAAAGAAACTACACAAATAAATGGATTATTATTTATTAATTTAAAAACGCTTCAAAATGGTTGCCCCTCACTTCAATGCATTTAGTACATCTTCGTCGAACTGCTCTGGTAGCAGCAGCAATTTGTGCTGGAGTTATGGCTCTGCAACAAGCTTGGATTGATGCTATGAGGTCATCTCTGTTTCTTGGTGGGTTTCTGTACACCATTTCTTTCAAAGTACCCCAAAGAAAAAAATCTAGGGGGGTGAGGTCGGGTGACCTAGCAGGCCAAGCCGTTGGGCCCCCTCTACCTATCCATCGGTTAGGATAATTATTGTTTAGCCAATCACGCACTTCTATGCCAAAATGGGCTGGGCACCCATCCAATTGGAATTGCATTCTTCTTCGGGTAAGAATGGGTAGCTCATCCAAGTAATTAAACAAATGATTTTGAAGCAAATCCAAAAAAACTTGTGCATTTACTCTGTGTGGCAAAAAATGGGGTCCTATGAGAGAATTCCCAATTAACCCTCCCACACATTAACACTAAACCTATTTTGAAAATTATCTTCGACCATTGCGTGAGGATTTGCATGTGCCCAAAGGTGGGTATTATGAATGTTAAATATCCCACATCGTGTAAACATGGCTTCATCCGTCCACAAAATGAATTGTGAAAAGTTTGTCAACTTCAATGGCATGCGAAAACCATTCACAAAATTGAATACGCCTTTCTGCATCTCCAGGAAGTAATTCTTGGGTACGCGATAAATGAAAAGCACGTCTACCGTCAAACTTCAACGTTCTTCGGATGATTTCTCTTGGAATGCGCAACTCGTTAGAAGCTCTTCTCACGCTTGTTGATGGGTCGTTGTCAAAATGAGCCAAAATTGCATTCTGTCGTCCTGGAGCATGATTGTTCTATTGATCTCTTATTCCATGAAAAGTTCCTGTTTGTCTTAAATTCTGGTATACTCTTTGAAATACTCTCTGATGTGGAAGGCGTCTATTGGGAAATGCTTCGGTGTATAACATTCTGGCTGCACGAGAATTTCCAGCTGCACGTCATAATAAAAATGAATATCAGCATATTCTTCATTTGTAAAATTTAACGGCATTATGTATCAGGTTTTAATATTACAAATGCTTTAAAATGAAAAGACAAATTTTGACAAGTGTAATAACAACCAAACAAAGAAGCCTAACAACCGTCAAAATAAAGAACTTAAAAAGTGAACTGAACGTGAACAAAAATTTACCACCTACTACTAATTTACTTATTACCTTATTTAAAAAATTTTTACTAGCTTTGACTTTTTTATGGGATTTACGAAAAATGCTGTTTTTTGTTTTTTTTTATTGGTAAATTCTTTAGGTGCAGATAAAACGATTTTTATTTTTAACTTTAAGACGACGCATCCTACAAAAAATAGCAAAGAGACATTTTTTAACCTAAATTAGACTGTGAATTCAAAAATTAATTTAAAACAAAAAAAACCATTGGCGTAACATGTTTTCTTCAAATAATCTCACCACCCGTGCGCACGCCCCTGGCAAACCAAAATTTTTGCTTTATAAAGAAAAGTGTGCAGCTCTATTAAATTAAAGAATCCAGTTATGTAGTTTCTTCAATTCAATAACTTAATTATTTTATTTTTTTTGCAACAAATTTAAACATTTTCAATTTTTTTCTCCACAATGAAGCATTGTACGAAAAAAAGTAAGGTGACATTTTTTTACTTAAGTTGGACAGTGAACTCAAAAATAATTTAAAATTTAAAAAAATCCATTGGCGTATCATTTTTTTCTTCAAAAATTCTAAAAGTCACCACTCGTGCGCACGCCCGTGGCGGGCCTACATTGTTGCTTTATAAAGAAAAGTATGCAGCTCTATTAACCTTTATTCTGTACCAAATTTAAAGTTGTTGTCCAAGGTAGTTTTCTAGATAATAATTTTTTTCGTTTTTTTAAAGAAAACTTTGACACCCTGTATTTTCTTTACAAAGCATTTTTCGACCTATGTTGTATAGACTTTTTTAAATTATTTTTGAACGCCCAACACGCTGGTAAAGTTTGGTCCCTTAAGATCGGGTCATCCTGTAGATATGTTAGAAAAAATTCAGCGTAGGTTTTTAAGGTTAATAAACTACAAACTAAAAATACCAAAAGATCATATTGACTACATATCTCTACAGAATTTATTGAGTATTCAATCTTTGGAAAAGCGGAGGTTTATGATGGATACCAGGTTACTGTTTAAAATTATAAATAATAATGTTGATTGTCCTAACTTATTAGAAATGATCTCTTTTCAAGTTCCACAAAGACAGACTAGAAATTATTCTTTATTGTTTGTGCAATTTCATAGAACTGCACATGGGATAAACTCTCCTCTTACTAGAATGGCAAATTCTTTAAATAAAATCGATGTAGATTTATTTAATGTAACTTTACAACAATTCAACAAGTTTGTGAAAAAATTTGCTCAATAATTATTACTACATAATAATGTTACTTATAGTTCATACTATTGTAATTTAAATTTTTGTAAATGGCATGACCGTTGAAAATAAAAATAAAATAAATAAAGTATTAGAACAACTATCCATTGTCGACGTCATGGTTAATATTTCTTCGCGAAGAAAAATCCATACATTGTTCGAATTTACTATTTCTTTGTTTTTGTTTTAGCAAAAAAGAGTCAGGATCGTCCAGCGACCATTCTCATGATTGCGGGTACTCATCAGAGAACAATAACGGCTGCTGTGAGACTGGGTCACTGATATCGTCGCTAAGCAGCTCACCGGAGGGTAGCGAGTTGGCGTGTTCCGATAGCTGTTGTCAGGTAAGGAAACACTGTAAAGGGTGATCCAAATTTCAAGAGATATTTAAAAGTGAAAACCGTATCTTGAAGTTTTTAATTTTGGTGTAAATTGCTATTTTATATATTTTTTTATAATATTTAATTTTATTTTTATTTCTGATTCTATTAACTTCTCTTAAAATTTAGACATCACAAAGGGGATTTTTCTTTATTTTCTCTGTACTCGAAACCAGTGGCGGCTCGTGCCTATACAAAATGGTAGTGCCAGAATATTGATAGTCAGTGAAAAAAAAGTTCTGGGTGCTGCGTCAAATTTTTGCTCCAAATTCGTTAAAAACATGCCTTAATCAATTTTTTTTAGTGGCGCAAAACCAAGGGCGTATTTTTAGGGTTTCTAACCCTAGTTTTTTAAAGAAACTAACTCAGACCTACCCAAATTACACCATGAAATGGTGAAAATTTATCAAAAATTCTGCTGAATTCATTTAAATAATAACTTAACTTACCCTTAGTTTGCCATAGACCCATGGGGAGTCTTTAGGTATAGGTATTTACACAAAAGTCACAAAAATAAACATTATTTTTATCACAAATATTTTTATTAAATTTACGACAACGCGATTTTTCTCCACAGGTAGTGGCCGGCCTTATTCTTTAATTTTTAGTTTTTCCTCTAGCGAAAAACCACTAAGAGTTTTTTTAAGACGCTAATTTTATTCATTTTCACTTAAAAAATAGAACAATATGCAGAGTAAACAGGGTTTGTCGCGTAATTTAGTGAGCGTAAATTAAACCTTATATGCTCCACTCACAAGAACAAAATGACTAACTGGCTGGCTGGTTAGCGTGCCTGGCTCCAATTTCGTTGCTTCTTCTCTCTCTCTATGTGTACAATGTAACACTTGTCCAACTCTGTCGCTCATATAAGCCACTGGTAAAAATCTCTCCCTTCGGCGGCGCCAGCAGCAAAGTGGAACACACCCCTCCCCGCACACTGCGTTTCAAGGGCAGCAACTGGGCAGGCAGTGGTTGCGCATTATCGATTCGGAGTGTGATCCACTGCATTGCACAGAGTTAACCATATTTTGTATAAATTAAAAAGAAATGCATAAAACAGCAAACATATTAAGATGTTTTAAAAATATAAAAATGTGTTTTTGTAGAAAAATAAGGTAGTGTAAAAATTGCCCAATTCGGATCATCCTTTATTGACGGCAATTACGTTTTTAAGTCTGAATTGAAAACAAATAAAAATCGTCATTCTGGTGATTTACTCCGTATTTGAATTAATGACGATGTCTTTTCTTATCTTTGTGTGTTGCTTAAAATTACGTTTTGTTGTTTTTGAACAGGACAAATGCGACTTTGCCACCCACTGCAGACTGAACGGCGGACTGAGTTTACAAGATATGTTAGAGGTAAGAATTCATCATTTAGCAAACCTATAAATTAGAATTTCTTTAAAATTTAAATAAAAAATTCATCAATATATTTACTTGAAGTTAATTTAAGATCTCAGTTACTTTTCGAAACTTATTGAGGGTCCATTGTCCCTTGCTTTTATTAAGGGAAATCCTTACGTGACATATAAGCATGCCTGTTTTGGCTGTTTTTATTAAGAGAACCTAAATATTGTTCTTAAAGACCTTTTGCACGTACTCCATTTGGCTAACTTTAACCTTTATTAATACGACAATAAACGATGTCACGTGATATTTATCCTTTATTTTTCTGCCAAAAGTCTGTTTTGTGTTCTGTGGGCAAAGGTAATTAAAATGTTTCGAAAGCAACTACGAAAAATCAGAAAAAACACAGGAAAAACAGATATCAGTGAAAAACCGCTAGGAAAATATAGGATTTCGTCCACATTTGGTCTGTGCACTTTTTTTTACACACCTCACAGAACATTAATGACTTTTAGTTAGTTGCTGAACACTGTTGCCAAACAACACATATCTACCAGTTTTTATAAAAAATAAGTTTCTATAATTGACCAAAAATTAAATCTGCTGATTTTCCCGCATTGGTCAAAAATATTTTAAATTTGGATTACATTTTGTCATAAAGTTAAATGCGCGGCAACACTGTCTCTAGGCCACAAGTAAGGTCACACATTATCCTAAGGGATAAAGTTCAAACCAGGTAACTGCGCATGTCTCAAATAAAGGATAATGTGAAAAATGGGACATGTAAAAGTTCCCTACACGGTAAAAAAAAATTGACTTAGATTAAAGCAAATTGCTTTGAAGTAAAATAATTTGTGCTTTCCTATTCACCAAGAGAATATTTTCTTGATATTGCACAAAAAATGTCTTGCCTCTTTATTTTAATGTGAAATAGAACCTGTTTTCATATAAATTGGAACTGAATTAATCTAAGGCACCGTTTTCTCTGGAAGCAAAATATTACTTATATGAAGACAATTTGCTTTGTTAAAAATCGGGGTATACTGAAACAAAACAATTAGAGAAAAGAAATATTTTGATTCAAAACAAATTGTTTAAGATAAAACAATTTATTCAAAAAAAGAACGTGTTTTCATTGTAGACAAATTTTTTACCGTATATTAACCGGGCTACGATCCTTTACTTTCGTGACGTTAGAACTATCAAACAAACCAGCAACTGTATTATTTTTTCCTACGACCACATATGAAAATGTTCGATTTCACACGATTTGCATTCTCAGAAAACGTAAAATTTCACTCGTATGCAGACATTTTTCCGCACATGTGTGAAAATCTATTTTTCCGCACATGTATGGAAAAGTGTACGATGACGTCAACTGTCAAAATACTTTCCCGCACATGTGTTGCAAAGTACTTTTCCACACATGTGCGGAAAAGCACTTTCATTTAATTTGTGCAACATTAAAGACCAATTTTTACAAAAAAAAATTGGTGTAGTTCAACAGTGTTTGTAGGAAAAATAGCGTACACAACTCGATAGAAGGTAACTTTCTTACACTCGCATGTTCTTTCACTCGGCTGGCGCCTCGTTCACAACATTCACGCTCGTGTGATATTTGTCAGTTTCTTCTCTTGTTATGTAAAATACTATCTCGTGCTAAACCATTGCAAACGGCAGAAACAAACAATAATTTGTCTTTTTTTTCAAAGCAGTGAAAGCAGTCGCAGATTGTTTTAAATAGCAGTTTTTGAAATGCAATAAACGTTATTAAAATTTACCTAGAAAAAAATTAAAGGTTTAATCAAAAAAATTTACATTTGTTTATTATTACCATTTTTTAGTCCGGTATAAAGCAATTACGTAATCAGAGACAAAAGAAGGGGTTACAATATTTACGGACGGCCTTCAAGCTATTCTTTAAATTAGGGAGAGACCATAAGGAGCATTCACACCCTAAATGGGATTTCCTGATCAAAGTTCTCACGGGCTCAAAATGATCCTATGACTGATTTCCGAGTTACAGTAAAACGTAAACTTTAATACAAAAAAGTGATACAGGGGATACTCAAAAAGTACAATATTTATTTTTAATTCAAACTTTTATTTAAATAAATGGATCCATGATACACACTATTTAAACGTTTAAATTATGCGGCTTTTGCATTTCCATGGGACCAATTGTTTTCATAAAATACCCAGCCACTTTGATTTTGCAAAATACTCAATAATCACCCCCTAAAGGCCGATCATCTTTTAATTGAGTAGATACTACGTAATAATGACCTATCTTGGCGTCTACTTTTCTAGTGAATGTCGGTTTTTTTACCTAGCCCGCACCGAAAATGTGTTATGTGCGTGTATGTTGATCTATCTTAGCAATACCGTTATGACTAAGGACACTCATCGTAAAGGCAAGCTTTATAGGAAGCGAAGGCTTTCTATTTTTTGGTTATTATTTTTGGCATGTTTTCCTCGGTTTCGCATTGGCGGTTCTGTTTTATTATGAAGATGTTGTTTACATAGTATAAAGGTACCTAAACTATATATAATTATGTAATTAGAATTAAAAAGTTATGCTGCAAAGTATCTTGAAACTGTATCATTATTAAATAGATCTTTAGACTGTGTTAAAACCACATTTTTTACACCAATGCGAAACCGAGGAAAACATGTCAAAAAATCAGTGTTAGGCTTCGCTACCTGTAAAGCTTGCTTGACGATGAGTGACCTTAGTTATGACGCCTGTCCGTAAGTGTGTATGTGGGTCCGGCCCACGATAGCTTTTAAACCGCTGAATCGATTTTCATGAAAATTTTAGGTAAAATAGTGTACAATACTATAAAGAGCTGATTAGCTTTGGTGACAGTTTTTTGACAGTTTAAAAATTGAAAATATGCTAATTTTTAACGGAGCCTCGCATCAATATGTAGTAGAACGTTTTTGTCAATAATTTATATTACTAAAAACGTCATGGGATCTTCCATTTCTGAGATATGTACAAAATCTGTTTTTAAGGCTGATATAGCGTGGAGTGTGCTATTAGATACATTTATTTAAATAAAAGTATGAATTAAATAGAAATATTCTACTTTTTGAGTACCCCTTGTACAGGGTGTCTCATTATATTTTTCCCACCCTTTTAGACCATTAATAATTGATATAGGTATATACCAGAAATTGTGTTCGAATTCGCGAAATTTTAACTTTTAAATTGCATCTTGACTTTATTCCTGATGCTTACCATATTTGACAGGCGCTCAAATTTATAGTTTTTGTAAATTGGATGCTCCTTATATTATTTAATTAATAGTTTAGGCTTGGAACATATTTTCCAAAAATACCTGATATGCCGTAGTTTAGAGCCATAGTTTCTGAGATATTAGCAATTATAACAGTACCGCTCTTGTAAATTGTCACTGTTTATACATGGGGACTAACATAGTTCGAAATAAGGACACTGAAATTAACACAAAAGTGGTAATGTTATTTTTTTATCATTTAAAAATTTATGGCTAATATTTCAGAAACTATTTATCAAAACTGCGACATATGGGGTATTTTTGGAAAGTATATTCCAAGCCTAATCTATTAATTAAATAATATAAGGAGCATCCAATTTACAAAATCTATAAATTTGAGCGCCTGTCAAATACGGTAAGCATCAGGCATAAAGTCAAGATGCAATTTTAAAGAGTTAATTATTTTTATCTCTTTTTTGCATTAAAGTTTAAGTTTTATAAAAAAATGCTATTTATTCGTATGTTGGGGGAGTCCATTCCCGCCACTGTATCTTGGAAACCAGTCATAGGATCGCTGTGAGCGCATAAGAACTTTTGATCAGGAGATGAGATCTACAATATACTAGCATTTCATTAAAATCATGTATTTTTTAAAATCGTGACATCTAGCATGGTCATCAAATATAAGAGTTAATTATTTTTATCTCTTTTTTGCATTAAAGTTTAAGTTTTATAAAAAAATGCTATTTATTCGTAAGTTGGGGGAGTCCATTCCCGCCACTGTATCTTGGAAACTAGTCATAGGATCGCTGTGAGCGCATAAGAACTTTTGATCAGGAGATGAGATCTACAATATACTAGAATTTCATTAAAATCATGTATTTTTTTTAGCATGGTGTGCATGCTCCTTTCCCACGAATACACGCATCCGATTGGTCTATGCTTGACAACTAATTGGTCTATGTTTTGCATTTTTCTCACTTTTGATACTAATGAGTTTTTATTGGAATTTTCATTTCTTTTACCAAGAACTAATTTAAAAAAAGTTTGGCGAAAATAATATAATCTGTGTCATAACTGAAAGAAATTTAAAAATCAACCAATCAGATTTGTATTCGAGGGAGATTTTTATTTTTTCCCTGTTTTCAAGAATAACGATACTGAAGAGAGTTGCATAAAACTATAAATCAGACTCGGGATCAGATTAATCCTCTTATTATTGCACGAATTATTAAAATTTTTAAGATTGCTTAAAAAAATGAATGGCCCAACAATCACATATTAAGCTACTTTAGGAAAGATTACACAAATTTACCAATTTTTACAGAGTTAGAATTTAGTTTGTGTGCCTCATTATATTATGCAATTAATAGGGAGCTAAGAAGGAATATACAATAAACAATTTTGTCTAATATTTTGCAGAATCATAGCGACGAAGAAGACGAAGAATGCTACATCTCGGCAGAAGAGGTTCGAGAATTCAAAAGCAAAAGTAGGCAAGTGTTCGAGAAACGGCAAGAATTGCGAGAAACGCTACAGCGGCGGTTCGCTCAATTTTGCGTGAACGGCCCCCCGTTGGGACAACTGTTCGTTCAGACTAAGTACGCTTCAAATTAAGCCAATATCTATCGTAGGTCCCTTAAAAATGCAATTATTTTTTCTCAATTATTTTTACGTTTTTACCTTTGTTTTACCGTTTTAAGAAGTTCAGATACTTTCTAAAGTTAATTTTTATTTAAATATATAATATTAATTTTTTACAATTAATTCTTATTTGGTACGATTTGATTGATTGTATGGGCGGGCATAATAATTTTATAGTCAAACCTTAATTTTTTTAGAAAGAAAAATGTAATTTGCTTTTAGAAGATTCAGTCTCTATCCTTCTTTTAGTTTGTTAAGTCCATTTTTCAGGATCATTTTCAACATTTATTTTACTCTTCTTAGGCCAATAAATAAACTAAAAAAAGAAAAGAGAAATAAAACAGTTGAAATTTAATCAACTTTATATACATGCGCATAAAATGAAGTGGCATTTTTACAGAAATGCTAAAATTAAGATAGTCCTGCATTTTATGTTATTTACTGTGAAGTAATAAAAATATATTTATTTTAAACATTTCTCTTATATAGGATTCAGGAATCTAGTGAGCCTTTGGATCATAAACTATAACTGTTAACTAAAAACTAAATATTAACTATTCTGTAAAAATTGCACTTCATACGCAATTAATTCCTTTGTATCTCAGTTCGTGTATTTTTATTTTGTTTTATTAGTTATTATTATTTTTTATATTTTATTTCCAATTACAAGGATACATAACAAAGTAAGATAATTTGAAAATGATCTTTTATATAAGTTAATAAAACTATTGGCAGAACAGAGTAAAAATTCACAATTTGTAACTTTATAGTACATCTTGATTTAATAAAATCTAGCGCTCGCCCAAACCTACAATTAATTAAATAAAAATAAATTAAAGTTGATTTGTTACTAAATTAAATTATTTACAAAATGCTGTTATTACACAAGAGGGATTTAAAACGTACATACGCTGCTGAAAAAACCAATATAATACTGTATGTCTCTGTTGCATTCCATATTGGGTTTATATTGTTAAAAAAGGAAAACTAGAATTTTGTTTTGTATTGATCGGACCCAGGTGTCTTGTACTATAATGCCTGGATGGTCCATTCGGAACATAAAAGTCATAATAAAATTATTTAAACCAAACAAAAATTTATTTAAATATGAACACCTAGAATACCCTACCCCTGTAAATCCATACACATACATTATTCCTGCAAAAGAGCGGACTTTGGTTTTTACGCACAGAACTTCAGAATCTTTTTCTAAGCCGCATATTAAGCCCAATGAAATCAGCGATCTCTATACAGGGTGAGGCCTAAGTAGGTGGACAAATGAAGAGGTGTGTTTGCTTGGCTTATTCCAAATATGTTAGAGCATAAATACTTGAAGCCAGAACCCCCATTTAATTCTTAATGTTCCTTTTTCGGGTAGACAGGATTTCGGTTACTGTGCATCAGTTTTGGTGGTTTTGGAATACTCCGTTACGTCACTACATTATTTGACAATTGTCAAATATTTAGGGTTGTCTATTATTTTTTTCTAAAAACTAGTTGATTGGGTGAAAATTTATCAAATTGTGGATTAAAATGGTAGTTTTTCTTAAATTAATTCTGCAGATTTATTGTGGACACCATGAAGAGTGTTTAATGGCATCTCTTAACTTTATTAACCAAATTATAAAGAAAAATATAAGTACTTAATGACACTCCCTTCCGGACATTATTCCACAATTTTTCATAGAAAAAAAAAACAATTTTACACGACAAACGCAAAACACGACAAAATGTAAACAAACAACAAATATGGCGTCTAAGGTCACTATATCACGAAGTTCCTTCTTATAGAAGAAACTTCGTGATATAGTGACCTTAATGGCGTCTACCCACAAAGCAGCTGTCTGTCTACTTGATAAAACCCACATATGCGCACTTGAAAATTCGCGTCTGCAAATTTAAACTTGCCATTGTTTCCAAAGCAAGCTATAAGTGCTTCACTTTTCAATTTTTTGGCATTTGTTTATGCTTTAACGTATTTGGCTTATTCTAAGACTAAAATAATTGTATATTTACATAGATCCGCAAATGCTTAGGTACGGAGCTACAAAATTATATCATTTGTTAGTTTTTTTTTAAATAATTTCTGCGCTATTTGCACGGATAATACGTAGAACATTGACGGATTGGATTTGACCAAAGTAAAAGCGGTAAATCAAAAATGGACGCCGTCCCGACCTTTTTAACCATTGACGTTTTGTTCTCTGGTTTAGAAATATCAACCGCTTTTTTGGCCAGTTTTTTTAATTGAATTTGGGATGAAATCGAAACTGTTAAAAACTGTCCAGGGTCTTAAAACATTATTTTTTCCATTAGAGTAGGAAAAGTCTGAGAATTTCTTTATTTTTCAACAAAAATAACAACAACTGACAGTCGTGAATGAAGGTCGTGATAAAGCACGGTGGATAGAATAGACCGGTGTTCAGATCTTATAGATATATGTCGAATTTTTCACGTCACTGGTGGTCCAGCTGATTTTTGTAAACAAAAGTTAGATATGATGTGAACAACAGAACTACTAATATTTTTTGAAAACTAAGGCAATTTTCTCACTGTTTTCTAGTACATCCTTATAAAATATAATTTTCTAGACTTATTGTCGTTATTTTTTTTAGCCCGCTTTATTTTTTATTACACAAAACTTAAACTACAAGTCAAACTGAATGTGATCGTTTAGTATCAAAGGTGAACCGAGGACTTGGGAAGTAAACAAAGATGTAGGTCAGCGGATTATTTTTGAAGCTGAAACGAACACATTATTTTATTTTAAATTTTAATTTTTGTGTAAAGGGAAATGATGCGGGCTAAAAAAAAATAACGACTGATATGTCTGAAAAAAATTATTTTATAAGAATATACTAAAAAATAGTAGAAAAATTGCCTTAGTTTTTAAAAAATTCAAAAAGTATTAGTTGTTCATATCATATCTAACTTTTGTTTACAAAAATCAGCTGGACCACCAGTGTCGTGAAAATTCGACATATATTTATAAGATCCGAACACCGATCTATTCTATCCACCGTGGTAATAAAGCACGGTGAATAGAATAGACCGGTGTTCGAATCTTATACAGCTGATTTTTAGAAACAAAAGTTAGATATGATAAGAGATATGATATGAACAACTAATATTTTTTGATTTTTTTGTAAACTAAGGCAATTTTCCTACTATTTTTTAGTATATTCCTATAAAATAATATTTTTCAAACATACCAGTCGTTATTTTTTTTAGCCCGCTTCATTTCTCTTTACACAAAAATTAAAATTCGAAGAAAATAAAACGACCTCTGTAAGGAACCGCGTGTACTTAAAACTATGAAAAAATGGCGGCCAATGTTCCGTCGCCCTGATTGGAGGTTAGGCAGCAAGGTGAATAGAATAGACCGGTGTTCGGATCTTATAAATATATGTCGAATTTTCACGTCACTGGTGGTCCAGCTGATTTTTATAAACAAAAGTTAGATATGATATGAACAACTAATGATTTTTGAATTTTTTAAAAACTAAGGCAATTTTCCTACTATTTTTCAGTATATATTCATATAAAATAATATTTTTCCGACATACCAGTCGTTATTTTTTTTTAGCCCGCTTCATTTCTCTTTACACAAAAATTAAAATTCGAAGAAAATAATGTGTTCGTTTCAGCTTCAAAAATCATCCGCTGACCTACATCTTTGTTTACTACCCAATAGTCCTCGGTTCACCTTTGCTTCTAAACGATCACATTCAGTTTGACTTGTAGTTTAAGTTTCGTGTAATAAAAAATAAAGCGGGCTAAAAAAAAATAACGACAATACGTTTAGAAAATTAAATTTTATAAGGATGTACTAGGAAACAGTAGGAAAATTGCCTTATTTTTCAAAAAATTCAAAAAATATTAGTTGTTCCGTTGTTCATATCAGATCTAACTTTTGGGAAGGGCGAAAAAATATCGAAACACAAAATATCGAAAACACAAAATATCGAAAATACAAAATATCGAAAACATAAAAAATATCGAAACTACAAAATATCGAAACTACATTTTATCGAATTACAAAATATCGAAACTACAAAATATCGAAACCACCAAATATCGAAACTACAAAATATCGAAACTACAAAATATCGAATCACAAAATATCGAAAATACAAAATATCGAAAATACAAAATACCGAAAATACAAAATATCGAAAATACAAAATGTCGAAATACAAAATATCGAAAATACAAAATATCGAAAATCAAAAATATAAAATTTGGAAATCATAACCCGACCCTGACGTAATCTAACTAAACCTAATCTCACCTAACCTCATAAAAATAGAAAGTTTCGAAAATCTAACCTGATCAAATCTAGCCGAAACGAACTGAACCGAACCAAAGCAAACTGAACCAACAATTAAAAAAAAAAAAAACTTCCTGGCTTCTTTCCCGGGATCTTAGAGGGTGTGAATACGAACCGAACCTAACCAAACCAAACCGAGCGTAACTGAACCGAATCAAACCTAACATAACCAAACTAAACTACAACACTGCTAATTAGGTTTGGTTGGGTATGGTTAGGTTTGGATAGGTTCGGTTCAGTTCGGTTGGAATTCACACCTTCTAGGATCCCGGGAAAGAAGTCAGGAAAGTTTTTTTTTTTAATTGTTGGTTTAGTTTGCTTTGGTTCGGTTCGGTTCGGTTAGATTTCATTAGGTTTCGTTAGGTTAGGAGTAGGGTATAAATAGGGGAGATCGCTTATCTATCCCATGTATTTCTTATGGCACTTCCGGTCGTTAGTTTCGGGTGCTGCCTCCGATGATTTGAACCAATGAGAAGGTTTGTATAAAAGTAGGTGGAGCTTAGATGATGGTGAGTGAGAGAGAGAGAGAGAGATAGAGAGCGAGTGAGAAAGAGAGAGAGTGAGAAAGAGAGAGAGAGTGAGGAAGAGAGAAAGAGAGCGCGCGCGAGCGAGAGAGAGAGAGAGAGACAAGTTGAGCTGTGGGACTGTTCCCAAACTAGCGTGTGGTGTAAAATTCTGACCCCAGCAGACTCGACGCCCCGGCTACCAGATGGCGGGTGCGGGCGTCCAGCACGCTGGTGGGGGATCCTGGATGTAGGAGCCTTCTTGAGGGATGTATTTTCTAGATTAAATTTGTAATTTTTAGGTAAATTAGTTAAGATAGAGCACTCAAGCGAGCAGTATCAACAATAAGAAGAAAGTAAGATGATTCTCGAGAACAAAGATTGTGTTAAGAAAATTTGGGATGAAATTTCGGAATCACCTGTAATTAGCGAGCAATTTATAGGATGGTTTTGTGAACAAATTAATTGGGAAATCGTGTGTCGAAAACATAGGTTATCGGAAATATTCATGGCAACGTTTCTCAATAGAATGCACTGGCCTAATGTCTCAAGATATCAGAAAAACTTATCCGAAGATTTTATGCATATGTTTAAAAGTGAACTCTATTGGCCTTTCTTATGTCGTTATCAAAAAAAATTTGTGCGAGAACATGAATGGCTTATTGATTGGGAATATCTTTTAAAGTATCAGACACATCTACGAAAAGAATTTCTTGAAGAAATGCGTGAGAAACATCTTCAACCTGAAGAAGGAAGAATTTATTAAATTAAGAAATCCTCCCATCTCTTATGATAGAATAATTTTAATTTTAAGATATCTTAATAATTTAAAAAAATAAATTAAATATTTTAAAGAATAATTTTGGTTTTTTTTTATGTTGTTTGCTCGCCGTTTCTATACCTTTTTTAGGTACCTTTCAAATCAACCCAACATTTTTAAGAAGAAAATTTTATAAAACATAATGAAAATTTTTTAAGAGTATTATTAATAGCAAATGTACAATAAAACTTCCTTTTTAAAAATATTTGGTAGAAATAAAATACTGTTTCTTGAGAAAAACAACATGTTTCTTAAGAAAAATAGATTTTTTAAATTAGGTAAGTACCTACTTATATCTAAGATCAATAAAACAAAAAGTACGGGTTGTTACTTAGGTCTACAATATTAAGAATAAAAGAGCTAAAATATTAAATAATTTATTTTGTTTTATTGATGTGTAATAGGTAGGTAAAATTTATGCAATCTCAGTTGAATCACCGAGGAAAAAATGTCAAAGGCGCCGACTGCTTTGTCGGTGTCTTTGACATCCTTGCCGCGGTGATTCAACTGAGATTGCATAAACTATACCTTGAGAAATAAAAATACAAATTTAAGCAAAATATAAGTTGTTTATTTATTATTTTAAAACAAGTAAAAATATAAACATTTTACAACAAAAAAAAACTCCTGAGGAACATCAAAATATTATTAAAACCTTTTAAACTTATATTATTAAACCCTTAAAATTATGTCTTTAACAGGAAGAACACAGTTACATACTTATAAAATACGTAAAAAATAGCAAATGCAGGCAAACTAGGAAAAATTTAAGTTTCCATTATTGAATAATGTCCCCAAGGCAACGTATCAATCATATTTGGCAATATAAAACGTTTATCATCTGAAGAATTCAGAGCAATTTTGTTAATTGATAAAGAATAATTAACACACGATTTGCTTTGGATGGTA
Source organism: Aspidapion aeneum (assembly GCA_963576565.1). Classification (NCBI taxonomy): domain Eukaryota; kingdom Metazoa; phylum Arthropoda; class Insecta; order Coleoptera; family Brentidae; genus Aspidapion; species Aspidapion aeneum. The sequence goes on from OY755042.1 coordinate 77,233,055, forward strand.
TTAAATTTAACATGTTTGGCTCTGTTCTCAAACAGACACTTAGAAAAATCGTCAAAGGTCACATTTCGAGTTGAAGACTTTCCCACCCCTTTAATTTTTGATAATGATTCTTTACCATTCACCAAGTATGAATATACCTTTGCTCTTAAGGAAATAAATTCTGTTAAAATTTTTCCCTTCAGTTCATCCTTCATTTTTCCTGGAACTTTTTTATTAACATGATGTATTCCAAAATTGTTATTTATTGGGTAATCACTAGTATCAAAGTAACTATTTGCATCTCTTTTAATTATATCATAAATTGTAAGAGAATTATCCTTTTTTGATGTAAATTCTAGTACATATGCATCAGTGTCCATGTAATTTATTTTTACATCAAAATAAGGAGTAATGTTATTTTGAATATACCCATAGTAAAAATCATATAAAACAGTTTTACTTAGATCTAAAATTGAAAAACCTACATAGATTGGTTTATTAAAAATAATTTCAGTTTTATGTAATTCAACAGAAACTAGATTTTCATTGAATACAACAAGATTTTTAAATTCAGGTCTTGAAATAAGTTTACGAGCAGAATTCCAAGAGTTGGCCAAGACAATTTTTCTTTTTTTTCTATCTCGTTCAATTGTTTTCCCAAAATTTGCATTTATTATCATCTTAAAAAAATCTTTTTCAAAATCATTTTTTGCTTTCATTCGCATATCAGTGTTGAAATCAATAAAGGATTTTAACCAGGCTTTTTGACTAAACTGTAAAATTCTGTGAATTTTTTTAAGGACCAATCCTTCTTTGATACATTGATAAAGATTTTCAAAATGAATCACATATTTAACTTTATTATTTAAAGTGCAAAGCAGTTTTGGATATTTACCCGACGGTGGTGTCCCTTTTAAAGGACAGAATGGTAAAAATTTATGTTTATCATGGAGATAGTCAGGATATTCCAAATCAACCTCTAAAATTATCCCCGTGTTACTGTCTTCACCGTAGAGAGTCAAGAGCTTATTAGAGAGGGGTTTTTTCTGAAATAAATAAAAAATATTATCAATTTTCTGTTGATTTACCCAAACAAAATCTTTATAGGGTAGAGCCTTTGCTTGACAAAATCCATAAAGATTATTAAGGTCCCAATAGGCTAAATACACCTCAGGCTTAGAATTATCATAGGTACACGGAAAAAAACGGTTGTTACATTTGCTATATCGGGTGCATGATTGTGTTATTCCTCCTCTAATACCTTTTTCCAAAAACAAAATTTGATCTATGTCTGTTAAAAGTTCTAATCGGATTTTTGAAAAAAGTAATGCTGCAGACCAAGATAAACCTGGGAGAGTATAAAATGCAGCAGCATCTAATCCATAATACTTAAGCGTCATCTCGCGGAAAGATTGAAATGCCAACGCAAGAAAAATGACGTCACTTTTCAGGTAAATACCTAAAGTTTTAACATTGAAAACATCCCAGACTTTAATAGCATGAATATAGTCATCATCTGAAATAAATTCTTCTTTTAAGGTGTTAAAAAAACATAATTTTGGTGGAAGCATGGTAATATTTAGTTTTTCCCAGCTATCCACAAATTCGTAAGGAAAAACACCTTTCCTTACAATCAACTTTAGTTCTTCTTCATTTGAAAAGTGTTCCTTTAAAGAGGAAAAATTTTTTAAATCAAGATTTTTTATAAGAGTCTCTAGGGATGTGGCCAAAAATCGAAATGAATCCAAAAATACTAGTTTCAGATCTCCTAAGTATAGAGAAAATGAAATATAGTCTTCATGATTAAGAGGTAAAATATTGACAGAACCTAGCTTTGAAAGCTCAGCGATAAATAATTTTGAGTCGTATTTAAGATTATGGAAAAACACAGGAATCTTGTTGTCTGTCTGAATTTGAATATTACACTCTTTACACAAAAAATTTATAAATTTACCTGTATAGTGGTCATGATGTAAAACTTTTGGATTTTTTTCAGAGAAACATTCATTACAAATTGGACATAATGTAATTTCAGAAAAGTTAAAGGCAGAATTTTCACATATTTTGTTATCCAATAATTTTTGTTTTAATATAATTGAAATCTGAACGCTTTCCTTTTTTAGTTGTTCTATAAACCACTTTGCAGGTTTTTCTCCTCTATACAAGTTAAATTTATTTAATTTTTCATCAAAAGAACACACTATTTTATATGCCACACTGTAGGCCTCATGTTTTTCGTAAATATTTTGAAAAGAATTTGTGGGATCAGGTATACACGTACTTATTTTCTTAGTAAAGCATTCGAAGTCACAATAGATGACGAACGGCTTCATAATAAGAGCCTTAAACGAATTAAATTTAAGAACAGCGTTGGTAATTTCAGGTACAATTATTTTTTGTTGGGAAAAAAGAGAACAATTTTCAATATGGCTCTTAAATTTTTCCTCCGAAGAAAAGTGATTTAGACATCACATACATGTATTTTGTTTTTGCTTTTAGTCACTTGTGTAACAACAATTTTGGCCAAATCAGTAATTAAGCAGTAATGACCACAAGTTCGATTCTTATTTAGGTACAACAAATTTATATGATGCTTTTTTTTAGATTTAGTGTGATAAAGAGGCCCACTAAGAGTTTTATTTTTTGTGTCTATACCAAAGACATTAATTGAAATAGTATTGTTTAGTTGTTCAAATTTCGAAATATTTGAAAGTTTTATTGGCATTTCAATACCTTTTAAGTTAAATATTTGATAAGGATCTTGAGGATATGACTCCGGTTTAACTTTATTTTTTGAAACAGGATAAAAAAACGCAAGTAAGCAGTATAAAAAACATTTTCTATCATTATTAATTATATTAATTATACCTTTGCGCAATAACCATAAAGGAAGCGGGGTGTAAGTTCCAAAGCCAGCAGTCAATGGATGAAATTTATTGATTGAAACTATCAAATGTGATACTGATAAATATCTCCATCCAGATCCTTTGTGTGAAAACTCCTCCATCTACAACAAAAACAAAAAATAAATTTAGTTTGCTAGATATTATAGTGTATTATGAACTTAAGGTCTCAAAGTACTTTTAATCCCAAATCAAAAGATTATAATTTACCTGGGATTAAAAAACACTTTAGACCCTTGGGATATATACTATTTTATTCCCTTTAGTTTTTTAAAAACCCTAGTTGAAAAATTTTGAAAAAATAGAGTTAAAAATCATATTAAAATTAAAATTGGTTTTATTTCAAAAATAATTTTCAAAAATTTCTAAATTTAATCTTAAATTGAAACTGGCTTACTTTAAATATAAAAAGGACTAAAGGTGGTTTTTTGTGTCTCAAAAAAGGGTCTGGGGCTAAAATTTATTTTAATCCTTATTTATCGAAAAAGGAGACAAAAAATACATATAATTGTTTGTTTTTGTTTTCTAATACAATATAGTAAAAATAACATACCTTTTTTATGAGAATTTCCTGCATATCGTCTAGAATGGAGTTTATATCAGTAGTCAAAAGTATTTCATAATTCGATGTTCCAAAGCTTTTATAATCTTGCTCCTGTGAACTTGGTAATTCAAAAAGGCAATTTAAACGAAAATTTACTTTTATACATTGCTTTTTCTTCTTCGGAAAGTCGTACAGCTTTTGAATTAAAACTGTCTTACAATCTTCCAAAAAATTTTTTGGGTCCAAATGTCCATGATTGGTTATAAGAGCAGTCAATATGCGACAATCGAATGCTGAAGATATAATTTTCCATTGAACCATACGCTGGTGACTCGTGCTGCTTGATGGTAGCTCTCCACCAACAATTGGTAAATTAAATTGAGTTAAATTATTAAAAGTTCTAAGTTTGTAAGTCTCTAACACCGAAATAATGTGTTCAAACTGCAGTCTTTTTCCAACTGAAATATTTGATACTTTAAGCTTTTGGATATAAATATTTATATGCTCCTCAAGAGATTTTAAAAATTGTAAATATTCTTCTGGAGTATGTATAGAATTATAAGTCTGAATAGTTTTAATGATAATATCTTCCATTTTTATTTTTTTTAATTTTTAATAAACTCAAAAGTGTTTGCTGGTTGATGTGTCCCTCCTGGTACTACTTTTTTTCCTTTAAAAATAACACTGCATCCATTACCTGATAACAATTCTTCACAAGTAGAATCGGTTAGCACTGCACTTAATCGTTTTGGTAAAAACAATGTACGCTCTTCTAGCTCACACAAGATGCTCTTGCCAAACTGTGTTTTAATTTTTTTAAAAGCGCAAATTTTGTAGGGGATCCCTACTCCCATCTCATCTACGTCAATTTTTTCTTTAAAACTACATGAGGCCACTTCATTAACTTTTTCCATTTTTTTTTCTTGTTCGGTTGTATCTATTGAATGGTTTAACTTGAACTAATTTTACTTTATAGTCTTATTAAAAATTAAAAAAATCTCTCTTCCTCCCACTTATTTTTCTATTGGGTATAAGGGTGTATCTGCTTAATAAAAAGTTTTTTGATATAGAAAAAAGTTAATTATTTTGTGAAGGTTCACTAAAATATAGATTAATAATCTGTTCTATCATTTGAAGAAAATTTTCTTGGTTATTATTAAATATTGGTAAGACATCTGTTATATTTTCAACATTAACATCTATTTCAAAAAAAATGTTTTCATCATCGGGTTCCGGCTGTGGAAATTCCGGTCCCTGAAAAACTGGGTAAACTTGGTTTTCTCTGTTGCGTGGGCAACACATTTTAAAAATTCTTCTTGGGTTTTAACTTAACTTAACAAATTGCAACTATGCCCTTGCCTGTTTTGTGCTTAAAGAAAAATATCTGTGGGATGGGGAGGACGTGATTGTGCCTCTCACTATACAGTGTGCGTTATGATTTTAAAAATTTAAATTAAATGTTGGATTTTCCATAGCGATATTGTATTACATAGAAGACTTGAGAACTCAAATTCACATCTTTTATCAGATTTTGTATCTAACAAACAGTAGATGCAATGATAATGGAATGGTCGATGCAAGTGAACCTTATTACACGACAAGAAATTATATTTCATTTTTAAGGTGTCCATATCCTTCGAATCTACCAATTCGCAATAGCAATTAGGACATAATATCCAATCTTTGTTCTCCTTGCTTAAAATGTGATAATAAATATTACAATTTGATGTACCTGTATTATGTACCCATTCATGCCTCTGTAGTGCGTCACAATTTTCTTCCCATGGTAATCCCCGAGGATCAAAATGGGTTCCATATCTTTTATATTGAATATTAAAGGGGGACACAAGTGATTGAAACTCTCTACTTAACCTTCTGTAATAAGGCAAATTTAAAAATTCGATACATTTTGTCGAAGAAGTTACCGCACTGGAAGTGGAGGGCTCGTCTCCCAAAAATATTTCCCGAATTCTACGTAAATTGCCACTGTTTTCGGGCGTAGCACTACCGCTTGGTTCTTGTCTTTCAGACATAACTTAAGTTTTTAAAGTTTAAAAGGTTTTAATAATATTTTAATGTTCAAATAAGTTTAAAAGGTTTTAATAATATTTTGATGTTCAAATGATGGAGGTTCGGTTTAAATTGTGTTTCGGTTCATCTTGTTTCGCCACCTACACACTGCAATTGTATCAACAATATTTTTATCAACAAAAAACACTCTTGTGTGGAAGGAGTGCAAAAGCGCTAATATATAGGGTGATTCAGCCTAATTAAATATAGTATTCGAAATAATAAAACTACATAAATTCTAAAATAATTAATTTATTGCATCCAAACTTTCTACATCTTGTAATAATTTATCCTTAAAAAACAGGAAGCACTCTCTCATACACATCATATTATCATTATTAAAAGGAAATTCATGACAAAGAAAATTTTCGATTACTGTCTCTATGGGTAAAAAATTATGTTTTAATGTTGCTAAATTTCTTAATAACGAAAAATAAAAATTGTTCATATTTAAGTTATTTAAATAATCTAGTCTAGGTTTTAACACTAGGTTCAGTTTTATTAGGTTATCCAATTCACTTTTGTTAAAAATCAACACCTGATCATCATAGCAGAGTTTTAATTGGTTGATGGATTTTCCATAACTTATGATGTAGTCATCGAATTTAAATTCACGTTCACATACACAATCACATGTAGTAGAATCTTGATACAGTCCTTGTAAAACAAACTTGATAAAACTTGTCCAGTCTTCAGCGATAAAGGATATACAAGTCTTGTCTTGTTTAAAAATTTTGATTGCTCCCATAAAATCTCGAACAGTACTTATTCCTATGGACACACCCATATCAGATTGAGGTAACAAATAGGTTATTTGAAGCAAGTAACATTTTTCACTTTTAACTTTTTCTTTGACTTTATTTAGGCACATATCAACTTTGTTCCAGTATAAATCGAGAACCTCACATTCGAAAGACATGTTGACTAATAACCTTCTTCTCTCTTTTTACTTATACCACCTCAGATTTGTCGATCCAACTATTGTATTTTTTATCTAATCCCCACCATTTAATATATAGTTTTTTCCCCTTACGTCTGACTACTTTTTCCACCAGATAAACATCATCGTACTTGGCTTTTTGTAGTTCTTCTTCATAGAAACAACCTTTAATTGGATGACCTTGCATATCTTTTAAAAGGTATGTTCTGGGATAAGTGTTTCGTATTTCAGTAATTTGAAATAATTCCGCAGTCCACTGAGGTGTGTAACCTTTATCAAATAAATGCTTGTATTTTGAAATTCGAACTTTATCGTCTACTTGAAATTTTGCTTTTTTTGAATAAAAAGAACGCCTTGGCAACAACGTAGGTAAAATGCGAGAGAATGTAGTAGAAAGTAGAGTTTTTTCATGCTTTTTGGTTACTTCAGCAGGCTTAAGATTTATGGAGGAATGTTTGGTTTGATTGTAGTTTTCAGTTATCTTATCCAAGTGGCTTATCCAGTTATATGATCCATTTAAACTAAACAACTTGTACAGGCGATGTTTCAGAGTGCGAATAACTCTCTCACACATACTTGCTTTAATTCCACTATACGTATGGTAGTGATTTATTGAGTAAGCTTGCATTATTTTGGAAAAGTGCGTATTATAGTATTCGCTACCTTGATCCGTTAAGAGATTTGAAGGGCGTCGTCCTGATGTTTTAAGAATTGACTCCATTGCACGGCTAACTTCGATACCATTTTTTGTTTTAAGAGGCCTGGTCCACACATATTTTGAAAAACTGTCTATGACAACCAAAACGTATTTAAAATTTCGATTAAATTTCGCTATATTACGAAACTCGCATAAATCGGCCTGCCACAGGTCATCGTAGCCCTTAACAATTGTTTTCAATCGCTGAAAATGTTTTCTTGCCCCACGATGCAACTCGTTGACTATGTGTTCCTTTATTTTGGACATGCTCAGATAATAATTTTGTTGAAATTCTTCGTTTTTCCATATGACGATAATGAAAGGTAAAATTTAAATTATTTATTCGAGTGGTAAGAGCTTCCTGGTAGACCGTTTCGTTTGATAAAATATTTTGCCACTTTTTATCGATTTGAATTTTTGCTATAGAATGTGTGTTGTTCTGCATCTTACTAACAACTAAATAGATAATTTACTTAGCGATTCTCTTAACTCCTTCAGTTGTTTTTCCATAGAGGCAACATGTTCGTGAAATTCTTTATCAAAATGTAGTGTGGTATTTGTTATCGAAGCCAAAATATTATCCTTCATATCGGTAAGACATTGGTCAAGAAAAGCTTTGTTCACTGCGTCACTATCTTGATTGGGAGATGACAAGTTACAAATTTTATGATTTTGCATATCATAGTTTCCTTCCTTTGTTTTTGGTATTGGGTTTAGAGTTCGAAAAATATCCATTGACCCTATAGGGTCACGACGCGGTTTCTGGGATGATCCAAACTTGTTCATGTTTTTATTAAGACTAATTCAAATAATCTTAAAACAAATTATTTTTTAGTTAGGTGCGCTGGTGTTCTACGGACATGGGATACAGGAGGCGGTGGAGGGGTACAATTGGGATCCTGCACGGAGAATCCCACGTGTGGGATTCTGCATGCTACATCCTGCATAAAGAATCCTAGAATTAAGTTTTATTTTCAGCGACCGTCTTCGATTTCAATAATACCCACTCTTTGCAACTCCTCTAAAATGTACTTAATATCATTCAATGTGTTTGTATTGCCCGCCTCTCGAGATCCGTCTAAAGTGCGTAGGCGGTTGACAAGTTCATTCACGTCTCCGTATGGAATATACTCTTTTTTAGTGTCAGTGTATTGTAACAAAGAACCACCCTTTTTCTTATCCTTATCAATATCATCACGACTGCGTGTTCTGAAACTTTTCGGTCGTGTTGTTATGGGAGGTTTGGGTCGGGTTAGTGATGACAAGTAGACTTCACTGGGAGAGGAGGTGCTGGCAGCGGCGGTGATCGACGATGTTGAAGCAGGTCTAATAAAAACATTGTACTTTTCACTTTTGCTCCCTTTTAACTGACCTGTAGGGGTAAAATTTCTTCTGTGAACATTGGTGTAGTCCAAAATTTTTTTAAAAGTGTCTCTGTCAGCATAAGAAATTGCTTGTCTTGGGGGATTTTTTAAAAATAATAGATCGAGTACTCCCAGTGGAGCAGGGAATATTTTTTCTCCAACAATTAAATTTCCCTTATTATCAAAATCCACCGATTTGTTTCCTAGACTAAATTTATTGCTTTCCGGTAAAAACTTTAACAGGCTGTAATCGATTTCCGGGCTGCGTGAAAAGTATTTACCCAAGTAAAAGCGTGTAGTCTGAGGGAAATAATCTAAAAATTCTGACTGGGTGACTGCACTACGGTTAAATTCATCTTGAAACTGTACCAACGATTTCTCATGTTGTTCTTCAGCATCCTCTTCTGTTTGAGAATCGATTTCCGATTTTGCTTCGTCAGCCGTTTCGAATACGTCTTCATCTTCTGTTTGTAGCATTGAATGGGGGCCTGTTAAAGTTGAGTCCAAAATACGGCTAGTGGATCTGTCAAATTTTTCATTTTTCAATCTTGGTTGAATAAAAGATTCATAAGATTTAGGATATTGATTAGATGTATGTGTTTTCGGCGATGACTTGCGTTTTTTCAAAATTTTGTATTGCGGCGAAGGTGGTATCTTGGAAGAAACAGGAGGCAGTGAAGACACAAAATTAGCTGTAGTTATTTTTGATATAGGTTCAATAACAGGCTTAAAAAATTTCTTAAGAGATTCATCTTCTGCCTCAATGCCCAATTTAAGAGCTGTGTACTTTTTTTTAATGGCATTTGTGACTTCTATTATGCGCTTTTTAATTCGCTTTTCTTTATTACTTATTTTAGTCATATTTCCCTTAATTAGCTGATTTTAACAGATTTTTCTTCCTAATCCGTTAAAAAGGGGTTTTTTGTAACCGGTGCTGTGTTGTTTTTAACAGCTATATGTGATTCTCTGAAGAAGGGTGGAACTAGACTGATTGTTAGACTTTTAAATAGACATCAAACTTAAACCTATACCTCCCGTTAGATACATCACAATCTTTTATTATTACTATAAAATCAAAAGGGTTCTTCCAACACTTTCTACATAATTCTTTAAATAGAATAAATGACATATCGGGAGAGACGTGTTCGTTAAAAACCATTTTAAGGTTATGTTCATCCATTTTGAATAAGATAAGCATATTTGCATTATCCCTTATATTTCTCTTCTCAATGGTAGTGTAAGTCTGTGCAATAAAAATTGAGTCTATATTGGAATGTCTACCCCTGCTAAAATAATCTCGAATAATGTCTTGCTTTTGCGATGAAATGTCGTCAAATATGAATATGGAATATGGTGGAGCGTTTGAAGGATCAGGGATTCCCTCATTTTCACTATACGGTACATACTGCACTTCCGGAATAGACTTTAAAATTTTTTCTAACAGCTGGTACTTTTCCTGGTACAGTGTTTTTGAATACACAAATACATTTTTAAACCGTAGTCCATTGGGATCTAGAAGCAAGCTGATGGCTACATTTGATTTCCCGCTCCCCGATGGTCCAACAACCAGACCCCGAACCGTGCTTGGTAACAGAGCTCCATGTTTTTGAAACTTATCTTTATTATGATCTTGAAATTCATCCAGGTTGATTATTTCAATACCCCCGTTCACTTGCTTCTCAGCTTGAATTTGACTCATAACAAGCTTTGTAAAAAAAGGTAGTCACACAAGTAAACGATCAATCGTAATGACACCTTCGAAGGGTAAAGGTCTATTAAATACTGCAATCAATAAACTCCCGTTTGAGTTACATCTACCATCTCACAGGTAGATATTAATAATTACATTTATTTTAGTCTATTTAATTATAATTACCTTTTTCAAAAAAATATGATTATTTTATTTTTTAAGGTTCTGTGGTCCAGGAACTCGTCTAAAAGAGCGGTTGGCTAGAGGTGACGTGGGAATTCATCCATTAGATAATTTTTGTAAAGATCACGATATTGCCTATTCTAAAAGTAAAGATATAAAAGACCGACACAAAGCAGATAAAATCCTCGAGGAGAAAGCGTGGCAACGTTTTAAATCCCGAGACGCTAGCTTTGGGGAAAAGGCATCATCCTTTGTTGTTGCATCAGCAATGAAACTAAAACAAAAATTGGGCATGGGAGTGCGAAAAGAGAAAAAGAAGTCTTTTTCTTCCAAAATTTTAGCACCTCTGAAAAGGAAAATGAAAGTTTACAAGGGCCGAGGTCTGTCGGACCGCAAACAAATTAATGCTGCTCTTAAAATTGCACGAATGACAGTTAAACAAGCAGGAGGCAAAAAGAAGATTAAACTACCAAGAGTTCTTCCCGTACCTAAGACAGGTGGATTTCTTCCCCTGATCCCAATTTTCAGGTAAATACTATTCTAATTTTATAAAATATTCCTAACCTAACCTAATTGATTTTTTTTGATTTTATGTTTTTGTTTCGACAGTGCCCTTTCTGCACTAGGAGCTCTTTCTGGGGGCGGAGCCTCCATTGCGAAGACCATTATAGACGCCAAAAATGCAAGGCAAAAACTCCAGGAGGATGAAAGACATAATAAACAAATGGAATCCATTGCAGTAGGAAAAAGGGGTAGCGGTCTATTTCTACATAAATACAAATCAGGATACGGATTATATATAAAAAAAAAGCCAAAAAACTTCCAATAAAACTACCCAGCCGGCCTTTATCCGATTTTGACCTGAAAAAATACGCAAAGCAGCTTAAAATACGTCACTTTAGAGGCGTTTTTATGAGAGACGAGCTTCTCTCAAAAAATAAGCGTCCCTGGCCTAATGAGGCTCTTATTATTAATCTCAACACCAAAGATCAAAGTGGAAGTCACTGGGTAGCTGTTTGGAAACAAAAAAACAATACTGCTGTATATTTTGATGGATTTGCTATAGTCCCACCACTAGAAGTAATAAGATATTATAAAAACTGTAAAATAATGTATAATATCGACCAATATCAAAAGTTTAATACTGTTAATTGTGGACATCTTTGTCTATCCTTTTTGTATAATCAAAGCAATAAAAATATTAAATAAGCAACCTCAGGTTTACTTAACCAGTCATGTCTAATACGTTCACATTAAAGGGTCGTACAAGCTGCCTTTCAGCAACTTTTTTTCCTCCCATTCAACTAGATCCTCGATTCGAATATTCGCTTGCACTGATTTCTCTTAATACCTGGAATTCCATTCCCAACATAGAGCCAGGACGAAACAAGTTTTACTATAATAGTGAGGGAGAACACCTAAGTTTAGAAATACCTACAGGTAGCTACGAAATTGATGGGATTGAATCATATATTCAGCAAGCCTTATGTCAGGATATAGTTGATATCAGTCAGTGTACTCCATTTTTGTTGAAACCGAATCTTAGTACCCTAAAAGTTGAGTTAAAAAGCATATACGAAGTGGACTTTGAACCCCCAGATAGCATTGGCCAGCTTCTAGGATTTTCATCAAAAAAATATAAACCCGATATCCTACACGAATCAGATTTACCCGTTAGAATTGTTCCAGTGCTTTCTATTCGAATAGAGTGCAACATTATATCAGGATCGTACAACGGAAACGAGCAAGCACACACACTTTTTGCATTTAGCCCCTCGGTTGATCCCGGCTATAGCATAGATATTGAACCTAACAATCCTATTTTTCTACCTGTCACAAAAAAGATCATTGACACGATTAGTTTGGATCTTATCGATCAAGATTCAAATCCTGTTAATTTCCGAGGTGAGGAAATTTTGATTAGATTAGAATTACGAAGAAATGGGCTTAACATTCAATAGTAAATGTCGTAATAACTTACCATATAGAAGAGACAATTATTTTGCTCAAGTTTTATTTGATCGGCGACCGTCAAACAAGAACCAGCTCACTTTTCGAAATATTTTATTACTACAGACGCTAGCAAAAAAATATGGCTTCCGGCTTCGAAAAACTGCAAATTTTTAATCCTGTAAGATCTGACGAGAGCATTGCTCGTGAAGAGTGGCACACATATCACCCCTATACAAAATCATTCAAAAATAGCGACGAGATAGAAATTGTTTTAAACCAACTTGATCAATGGATGGATATTAGTGAAGCCGAGTTAATTCTTGAGGGTAAACTTGAAGAATCCACGGATGCTGCTTTGACAGGAAGCATTACCACGACAAATAACTTTGGCGCATTCCTTTTTGAATCCATGTCTTACGAATTGAATGGTAAAGAAATAGAACGAATTCGTGAACCAGGTCTGCTAAGTACGTTTCGGGCACTTCTCAGTCTTTCCGAACAAGAAAGCAAAGCATTAGTACCTGCAGGTTGGAATTGGCCTGACGGAATTTTAAAACCCATTGGAGCAGTAAGTCGTCAGTTTAGCTTACGTATTCCACTTAGTTTTCTTTTTGGGATATTTAATGATTATAAACATGTAATTGCAGGAAGACATAGGATTCGTTTGGTTAGAGCTAGAACTGATAATAATTGCTACAAAAGCAGTGGAACCAAAACCGCTGTAGTGACACTGTCTACTGTTGAACTCAAAGTTAAACACATATTTCCAAATGATTCTTTGAAAATGGCTATTTTAGAAAAAGTTGAAAAGGATACACCTGTTCTTATTCCCTTTAGAAAATGGGAATATTTTGATTTGCCTGCGCTGAAAAATTCAAAAAAAGATATATGGATGGTGAAGACAGCCAGTAATTTAGAGCGACCTAGATATGTCCTTGTGGGCTTTCAAAAAGACCGTATTAATAACCCCACAGCAGATTGTAGTCAGTTTGATAACATAAAAATAACCGACATAAGATTATATCTGAATTCAGAATCATATCCTTATGAGTCACTAAATCTTAGCTTTCCTGAGAAACAAATAAGCGAAGTGTATAGAATGTATTTGGACTTTCAAAGATCCTACCATGGAAAACGTTTTGTGGAACCTCTGATGGATTTTGATACATTTCTGTCTTATCCTGTTTTTGTAATTGACTGTAGTAAACAGACAGAATCGCTTAAAAGCAGCACCGTTGACGTTAAACTGGAATTTCAAAGTCAAGAAAACTTTAACGAAAACGTTGTAGCTTATTGCATTATTATACACGACTGTGTTTTTGAATATTTGCCTTTATCAGGTATTGTAAGAAGTCTGCTTTAATCAGTTGCCTTTGCACCATGCTACGGTTAAGATGAAAATAAAAATAATTGACGTTCAGGGATACCGGATTGCATTGGATTTTGTTGTAAAGGAACTGGCGATCTATGATGGAAAAGTCCTAAAAAATTATATCTTTAACCCCAAGATCCCTTATACATCTTTAAACAACGCAGAGAGACGGAGTGTCAACTACTTATTGAACAAGCATCATGGACTTCCATATGATCAAGGAAATACGGAATATACAAATTTAAATCAGATTTTTTGTGAGAATTTAATAAATGTTGACTTTATTTATGTTAAAGGTGAAGTTAAAAAGGAAACCGAAATGAACCTGAGTTGCTACCTCCCCCAACAACAGACACATTTCCAAATAATTCTGATGAAAACAGCTTAAAAAAACACAACAATAGCAGCAGTAACAGCAGCAGCCTCAATATGACTTTTTTTTCTCAAGAAAAGAAGCCTATACTTGAAAATTCTTCCTATGAAGACGCATGTTCGCAATCCTACTACAACAATCCTACTTTTATACTCGAATTAATTTATGTAGTATTTTCAACAGTATTTTATTTTGTAACTATTTATCATTTAAGAAAACCTATTTGTCATAAATGTCTTGAAATAAATATAGATTCCTAAAATATAGAATACCATATCCTGTATTTTACTTCTACCCTATTTTGTGTACTATTTTAAATAAATTAAAAAACAAAAAAAAACTAATTGAATTAAAAATCAGTTTCCTAAATGTTGCAATTCATTTTTGACAATTTGACAGGAGCCTAGAACAGAACACTCAATTGGTTAATTGAGCAAGAATTACATCCCACAAACAGGCGCAGGCTCCTACATCCAGGATCCCCCACCAGCGTGCTGGACGCCCGCACCCGCCATCTGGTAGCCGGGGCGTCGAGTCTGCTGGGGTCAGAATTTTACACCACACGCTAGTTTGGGAACAGTCCCACAGCTCAACTTGTCTCTCTCTCTCTCTCTCGCGCTCTCTCGCTCGCGCGCGCTCTCTTTCTCTCTTCCTCACTCTCTCTCTTTCTTTCTCACTCTCTCTCTTTCTCACTCGCTCTCTATCTCTCTCTCTCTCTCACTCACCATCATCTAAGCTCCACCTACTTTTATACAAACCTTCTCATTGGTTCAAATCATCGGAGGCAGCACCCGAAACTAACGACCGGAAGTGCCATAAGAAATACATGGGATAGATAAGCGATCTCCCCTATTTATACCCTACTGTTAGGTTTTTGAAATTATCTATTTTCGTGTGGTTATATCAGATTAGGTTACGTTAGATTAGGTCAGGGTCAGGTTGGGTGAAGGTTCCGAAATTTTCTGTTTTTGATTTTCGATATTTTGTTGTTTCGATATATTGTATTTTCGATATTTTGTTGTTTCAATATTTTGTATTTTCGATATTTTGTTATTCGATATTTTGTATTTTCGATATTTTGTTGTTTCGATATTTTGTATTTTCGATATTTTGTAGTTTCGATATTTTGTTATTCGATATTTTGTAGTTTCGATATTTTATAGTTTCGATATTTTGTAGTTTCGATATTTTAATTCGATATTTTGTGTTTCGATATTTTTTCGCTCTTCCGTCTATTCTATCCACCGTGGTTAGGCAGTAGTCAAAGCATTGGGTGTATACTATTCGTAATCACGTCATTTTGGTGGCCAAAAACGCATTTATTTTTTAATATTTAATTTAACATACATTTAACGGACATTTAACGGACAAACATTTTAACAATGAACAGACATTAATTTAAAAAAATTGTTTCCGCCACGTCAGGTGACAGAAGTTAAAGAAAGATTAACCAAAATGACTATACATTTTAACTATATTGTCTCCTTACAAAATTGAAACGCGTCGGCATTATTCTGCCGTCTAAAGCGAAATGGTCATAAGTGCGGTTTCCAGCTATTTCCTCCAAAGTCAAGAACCACATACATAGGTTCAATTTCACTTACAATATTGATAGGGACTTATTGGAATAAAGCCATGCAATAATAGTGTCAAGCCGTAGTTTGACAGTTTTACATTGGAATATGACAGCTAATCTTTCAACAGAAGGATTTTGTTTACTGTCGTCTTTAATTATAGATAAATAAACGACTTAGTTTAAAATTCGACTTTGGTTTGTCAATTTTAACAGATCAACTGCCTGCAATGTTTATCTGTAAGAGTACTGCCTGACTCTATTATTGCATGGCTTTATTCCAATGTCCCTAGGTCCCTATTAATTTAAAAAAGTTTGGAAGTAAAAAAAACCTTCGCTCTTATTACATGTTTTTATTTTCGAAATTCTGTCAAAATACAGAACACGTATATAAAATATTGTGGCATGGTAAATACAAAGTAAATACAGTTAAATTAAAGGTACGAAATTACATCATTAGGTATATGGTATAATTGTATGTAAATACTATAATAATTTATAAATATTAAATAACAAACACTGGGCAATAATAGGTTTAGTTTGGTAAGTCTGAGTAGACAAATAATATTAAGACGTTTTAAGTTTAACACTTTGCGATACTTTGACTGTACAGAGGTTTCCCCATATAGTTAGGTGGGGGATGCAGTGACCCTAGATATAGGTGCCCTACCACATTCTGGATAGACCTGGAAAGTTAGAGATAAGAAAGTGTTTGTATTTCCACAATGATAGTATTTGAAGGGATATTTCCAAGCTCTAGTTTCGAACTATTGTAGTATAGAAACAAAAAGCAAATAAAAAATCTATGTTTTTTTCTTTTTTATAGGAATACCTGACAATTCTTTGATTGTTTCAGCTTTTTAATGTTTCATAAATAAAATAAATTATGATTTACAAAACGTGCATGTTTAACAAACTGTGGCTAGACCATGATATTTTCGAAATTGAAAAAAAAAGAAGAAAATGCTCAAAAAACTAAAGAAATACTTTTAACCTTGCAGAGTACAGATTAAAAATATGAACTAACTTGAATGAACAAAATGTATATTTAGTTTTTCTTAAACAAAATTATATTTTCCTTTTTTTGCGAAAATGTAAGCCGCTGATAACATAATATTATCTTTACCTTTGTATGCTTTAAGAATATAACCTAAATAATATACGTATACCTCATGTAATATGCCTATAGTGTTATTTTAAATGTTTGGCTTGTTCTCCAAAATAAATAAAAAAATATATATTTTTTTAAAGGCGTGGTCAGGTCAGCTGCAAGGGGTTGGAGCATTTTTTCGTCCTTTTTTATATTTTGTTATGATTATGGTGAGGGATATTTCCTTAGAGTAATAATAATATAATTACTCTGAGGATATTTCCATAAGTTGGTCAGGGGGATTTTTTTTAGGAACTGCTGTGGACAACCTGTTGTGTATGAACTGTATGATGGAGAAAATTTGCCAACATAAAACTAAATTCAAGCAACCCTTGATTGGATTTTCAGAACTGCGCATGTGTCAGACGTGTCTATCGGAAAGGCAACCATTTTTATTGGTTGTTACGTCAGACATGACCTCTTGCGCTTGCGCAAACACGGCAATGCATCTAGGTCAATCTATGTTGGTCAGGAAAAATGTGACAACCTATATCACCCTCCTATCTATATAGTTTTCTCGTATAGTTTTACACATCAACTAGAGAGTTTATTTCAATATTAATAATTTTTAGGACCAAATGTAAAAAAAGCCTTGAAATTCAGATACTAAAATTCTATGATATTTTCGCCTGAAAATTCTTAAAAGTCATACAAAACATAGAACTTTTTATTACCAAAGAAAAACTGTATTGAAAAAGAAAGAAATAAAGAATGGAGAAGACTGAAGTTTTCCTATTTTACAACAATTTTTTCAATTTAATGAAACTTATATTACCATATTTTGGAATCTACCAATGAGGGTAGAACTAACGTCACTCATCGTCAAGCAAGATAAAGCTTGCCTTTACGATGAGTGTCCTTAGGTAGAACTACCTTATTGATATCTCTCTCTCAAATAAGCTGTTTAGGTGGGGTGTAAAAATATGCTGAAAACCCCTGTATTAGAAAATTCAAAGGTTTTAAGAAGTAAACTCTCCTGGTATAATGGAATTAACAATTGATTCGTTAGGTAGGTTACACATACGGCGGAATTTTTTGCAGAGGAAAATTAATTGTTGCCGTCAATAGAAACCTTACCTGAAAGCTGGCTACATACGAAATGATAAATCGTAGCGATTTATATGCAACACAATCCCAAATTTAAGCAGTTTTTTATGTGGTGGTTTTAAAAATCAAACTTCTTCAGTTTTAACTTCCTTAGGATTAAATGCAGAACCGAGAGTTGAGTTTCTTAAAATCCGTAACATAAGCAAAGTCATATGAAAACAAATAGGCATTGTTTAATATCTCAAAAACGAAATGGTTTAGCTGACAATGGAGTCTACAGCAACTAGTCTTAAATTTTGAGTTGTACAAAATTTTCCAAAAATTGAGTATGGATAGTAAAGGTTAAATTCGCCCCCTAATCCCGGTTTTCCACCAAACGGACAAAACAAAAACAAAACATAAACTCGTGTCGAATAAAACAAAACTGAAACTTTTTCAAGACTGGTTTTGTTTGTTTGTTTTGCGACAGTTGGAGTTTTGTTTTTCGAGTCCCGTTTGGAAGCGGTAACATCAAAAGGTTTTGACTAGTTTCGACGAGTTTTGACACGTCTGTTTAGTGGAAAAGGTCGTGCTGAGTTTTTTTATGTTCTAATTTTATTTCGTTGTGCTAGTCTGGTTATGTGTTCTGACTAGCGACTACCAGTGGAAAAGGGCCGAAAACAAAAACAAAACTCAAACAAAACCTAGTCCGCTTGATGAAAACAAGAGTTTTGGGTTTGTCTTCGATTTGTTTTTGTTTTTCGGAACTAGAAAACACAAACAAAACACAAACTCAACTGTCCATTTGTTGAAAAACCGTCTTTAGACTGTACGAGCTCCCATGTCACTGAGATCGATTTATTGAAAATGCGTTACGTAATTTATGAATGTTCCATTAGTATATTTACAATTATTTGATGGTTTTCAAAATAAAAAATAAAACTTTTTAAGTCGGCATTAATAATAATTGCGAAAGGTAGTTTATACCTAATACACTAAACACAGTATGTCATTGCTTACATTCTTTATTTTATAATCTTCTTCGCATGTACCAGTTAAGGCAGTTGGCATCAGTTTTTACTTCCTGAGGAATAAATGCAGAACCGAGGGTTAAGTTTGATCCCGAAAGGAAGAATTAACATAAGCAATGTCAGATAAAAAAAAATATAAAAAATTAGGCATTGTTTAAGATATCGAAAACAAGCAGTAAGATAACTGGTTTACAATGGCGGTCTACTGCAACTAATCCGAAATTTGAGCAATTTTTTCTTCTGTGTTCCATTAAAGCTGTACAGTAAATTAAATTTTCCAAAAATTTTGTATGGTTGGGTGGTCGAAGTCAAATTCTCCCGCGTGGACTCTATGACCTCACATGTAACTGTGAAACGGCCAACCACT
This sequence comes from Aspidapion aeneum, assembly GCA_963576565.1. Lineage (NCBI taxonomy): Eukaryota > Metazoa > Arthropoda > Insecta > Coleoptera > Brentidae > Aspidapion > Aspidapion aeneum. The sequence goes on from OY755042.1 coordinate 77,252,270, forward strand.
CGACAAGACACGATCTAAATTTCGGGCATCGTACGTGGCTGGAAGGGCATTGCTGGAATGGTTAAAATTTGGCGCTAGAAGAGGAGAAGGCATCTCAAAGTAAATGTTGAAATCTTTTTGCCGAAAGGATAAAAAAGTATAAAAAATATAAAATTCAATAAAAGAGGGTAATTTTTGGGTCCATTTTGAAAAAAAAACTTCATATGCCTAAACTTCTTAAACTTTGAGATACAGGGCGTTAAAGATTTACTGCTCTAAATATTTTTGTGAAATTTGTACAGTTTCTATTCATCAAGAGGCATTCTGATCTGATGTGTAAGATGTTTTTTTATTTCGACCAATTATCTACAGTTTATTATTTCACAAGAGTGTTTAAAAAAAATCAAAGAAAAGAAAAATGATACACACAAAACAATACATTTGAACAGTAAAATATTGCACAAAGGTGTATATTTTTCGTCAACAATTGTTTAAGATATATACACAAATTTCTTCTACAACAGGTCAGGCAAGAAATACACAAGGATATTTCTCAGTGTACCATTTTAAAACCCGGAAACATTAATGTACCTCTTTAGACACGAAAACGCGGACTTTAAAGTGCCCTGTCCGTCCGCTCATGCACAAAATTATTATTGCTTTAATCAAAGTATTTAGTATAGCTTGAAATGAACAGTAAGCATATTTTCTTTGTTTAAACCAGTGACAGTAGAGGTTTGTACCACTACCGCCCACGGGAAATTAATTGTGTTTTCTGCTTCATGTGTAAGCAAGAATTTGCTTTAGCTACTGTTCCAACGCCATTCTTTCACTGTTTCTTATGTGACTGTTATATCATGCTTTTACTTTGTCTTTTGATTAGTTGCCAATTCTCAACATTTAAGCATATAATTACGACGCGACTATCTTACGAATAGCTCACGCGCGAAGCCGAATATCATGCGTTGTTTGACATATTAACATTAAGTTAAACTTTGATATTTGATTCTATTTATTTTTAATGAGGAAAAGAAAGGACGGCACCATTTTACCCCAGCAGTGCTACACAGACGGCAGTTTTTGACATGCTCTGTTGACGGATGTCATTTATATCGGTGTGGGATACAGACGAGTGTCATATAATATGTCAGTCAATGGCTGATGGCGGGGGGCTGACTTTTACATTGGTACTTATGGGAGGAGAGAGGCATTTTTTTAATGATATTTTCAAAATGGCACTTCAGATTTCCGCGAAATTTTAGTGAAATATTTTAAGACACCATCCCGATATTCCACCAAATTTTTGTAAGGATGGAAGATGATTAAAACGTTAAAATCTTCAAGATTTAGCATTCTTTATTTTGAACTCAAATTACCCGCCATGTACCGCATGCCAACTGTTATATTTGACCTTCATCTGTGTTTGTCATGGAATTTGTTTATATTGTAAGACTTTTTTGATTTTTTAATGATTTTTTACAATAAATTTCATTTGGAATCCAAAAATACCAGCGTTAATTTTTTTAAAACAAAATTACACTACAAAAAAATCATTTCTTGATGTAATTTTTGTAAATAACTATAATAAGTTTTAAAAGTCTGCCGAGTACCGAATATAAACAAATAGATGTAGGTAATCCGATTACTTTCCACGCAGAAACGAACACATTCACTTCTGCTTTAAATTTAATTTTTGTGTGAGCTAATGAAGCGGCCCTGAAAAATTAAGGATTACTATATACATTAAAAAAAATTGTTCTGCAAGAATATAGTAAAAACAATCTCAAAACCGACTTTATTTTTTTTTAAAATCAAATATTCATGAACCGTCCTTCCAACTTCATTATTTTAAAAACAAACAGCTGTGTCGTGACGTGACTATCAAAAAAAATACTCTGCCAATATATGGGCCCCTAAGCTCACACTAGGTACTATAGTTATAGTGTACGTGTGAGCTAATATAACTTAAAACTGACATATATTTTATTCAACTCCAGACTAAATTACCTTTTGTTTGATACCACACAAGCCATGTTTTGACTTAAACTCAAATTTTTGATATCTACCCCCACCCTTAAAAAAACAAAAACTAAAATGTACTTTGTTAAACTCCGGACTCAATTACCTTTCGTTTGATACCACACACGCCATATTTTCACTTAAACTCTAATTTTTGAAATATACCCCCACCCTTTTTTTAAAATAAATTAAAATGTATTTTGTTTAACTCCAGACTCAATTACCTTTCGTTTGATATCACACACGCCATATTTTCACATAAACTCTAATTTTTGAAATCTACCCCCACCCTTTTATTTGGTTTGTGTTCGGTGGATTTTGTTCATTTTTAAATGGGACCATCTCGACCCAAGACCCAGCCTAGGTACCAAATTTCATTAAAATCGGCCAAGCAGTTTTTGAGTTATGCGCGTTGGTCGTTACAGACAGACATACAGACAGACAGACAGACGGCACAACAAAAAAGTTTCAAAATCATCTGAAACGCAAAGATATATAAAAATTTTTGAAATCGGAGCAACTTTTTTTTTCTCGAAAAAATTAGGATCACCATAGCTCACACTACTATAGTATAGTATATGTGTGAGCTAAAAAACAAAGTGGAGGATCGTAGCCCGGCCGTTTTGATGGCCCTGGTTATACAAAAAAATAAATTTTGCAGTGATGAATATCGGTCAGTTCAAAAGGTCTGAAAATATATTGGTCAGCCGTCCTGAAAGGGTTAAAAAAATTAAGACTAAGACGACTAATGACTGTACCCGCCGTGTGCGTAACCAGCCTAGGCAAATTATTTTGTTTCATGTTTGTATAAACAAAAATCCGCCTTCATTAATGTAACTTAATTTCCTAAATAAGTGTTATCAAATATTTTGTCAAACACGTTAAACCCACAAATTTTCACGTTGATTTAAAAATCATGATATTAATAATTCTACATTTTCTTATATCGATAACATTTCTTTGGAGCAATTAAATACATTTCGTACTAAAAAATAATAATTGAAAATCTGGGCTTTTCTTGTAAACTATTTAAACTAAAAACAAGATCAGGGAGGTTTAAACTTTTTAGACAGATAGATAGATAAGTAGGGTCAGTTACCCAGTAATTGACCAGCACCCCATAATTGACCAATTTAGCAATTCAATAATAAAACCATAACTTCTAGATGGCACGGTGTCACCAATGAAGTGTGTAAAATATCGTCTATGACATTAAACGGTTAGGTTATGTTAGGTCATTGTTGAACAGGTGTTGTTTGCTATAAGCATGGCAAATACACTATTTTATTTAAATTCAGTCCTAACGATTGATTAAGCGCATAGAGAATTCAGAAAATATTAAACCTTAAATTCCAGGTGCTCAACTACTGGATAATAAAAACTGACAGTTTGTTAGTCTTTGACTAAGCTGAACAATTCGTTTTACAAGAAAGTCAACATTTTGCATCTATGATACTCCTCCTGTACGAGCCATTAACATTTAAGTTGTTTTCTTAGTTGAAAATATAAAAAAATATACCAACAATCTGTGGCTTTCGACAATATGGAAAAAAAATGGATGAAACGGTTTTATTTATTTTTTGAGAATCAACACTATTTTTATTATATTATCTTTTAAGCACTTTTTTGTATTTAATTTGTGATTTAATTCTGTATTTTTACTGGAAAAAAATATGGTCAACCACTGGCAAATCATGAAATTTTACACACATATTTTTTTTCCTTTAACATAAAAAATCTCTTTTTCTCAGTTATTATTAAATCTTAAAACATAGTTAAACTTTATAATATTATATTATACACTTGAAACTGAAAACTTATGAGAAAAATATATTTTTTTAAATTTCCTTAACTGGTCAAATACCGGGTAACTGACCCTACTTCAGCGCGAAAATTGAGATTATTTTTTTAAGAAGCATAGAATCGTCGAGTTTTAATTAACTGTGAGATTTCAGACTTGGCTATGAAGATTTATATCTATTTTCTATCTATCCAGTAACAAAAATATAAATAAAAAAATTCCTTAAAAATATTTTTTTAAATTTACCTGCTATTCATCCCAGTCTTCCTCGAGCTACCATTAACGACAAAAAACAAATAACTATAAACATCTTGTATATAAAAAAAGTATTTTAAAAAATGCTCAGTTCAAGTGTCGCCTTCTCCCGCTAACTGGTAATGCTGCCTTCTCAATTTGGCCAGTTTGTACCTTTCTTGTTCCAGTTCTTTTTCGAGTTCCAAAACACGCACTTGCGAGTCCATTTCTAAGCGTTTCGCTTGGTGAAGTGACAGGTTGGAAACATCAAGTTCCTCTACAAAAAAAAAACGAAATTTAAATCTGTTTTCTTTGGACGAAGGAATTGTTTAGCACTAGTTGCTTAAATTCGTAACAAAAGCTTTTGACAAGGTCTGGCATAACGGTTTTCTTTTAAAACTGCAGAATAACGGTGTACCAGTAGATATCCTCAAGTTATTACAGTCGTTCCTGGGAGGGAGAACTTTTATGGTAAAGGTAGACTGTTACGAACTCGGTTAAGGCAAATAAGAGCGGGAGTCCCGCAAGGCTCCCCGCTCTCGCCACACTTATATGCGTGGTATATCTGTGACATTCCCAAAGACCGGAAAACGAAGCTCTATGTGTACGCGGATGACACTTTGGCAACGTCAAAGTGTAATAACATCCAATACGTCGTCACAAGTTCAGAGGCACCTCGTAGAAATTGAAACCTGGGCTAAAAGGTGGAAAATTAAGATCAACCCAGACAAGACTCAAGCGATTGTCTTTACACGGAAAAGGGACAATCCGCGAACAGAGCTTGAAATACCTGGGGTTAGTTTTCGACAAGAAACTAACCTGAAACGACTAGGTATCGAACGCACTTCAAAAAACAAGGGGAGCCCACAGTAGGCTATACCCCTTGTTAAATGTCAGGAGCACTCTACACCGAAGAGTAAAATTACAAATATGGAGGCAAGTCGTTTGCCCCATGCTAACGTATGCAGCCCCATGCTGGAATAAATTATGCAAAACACAAATGGGAAGGCTACAAAGCTTTCAAAACAGAGTCGTAAGACAAATAGCGGGAGCCCCTTGGTTTGTGCGTAACGTACAAATCAAGAGGGAACTCAACATTGAGGATATCTCAGAAACGATTCAGGAGCAGAAGGATTGTTTCATGAGACAGGTCGAGGGGTATCAAAAACCCGTGGTACAGGATGCGTTCCTGTATCGGCCCGGAGACAGGCCAGGGACCTACAAAAGGCCCCACAAGCCACAAGGGCGCCAAATTGAGGTTTTAAAGCTCAGGTAAATCCTCATGGAAAAGTAAAGACTAGAAATGAAAGAGGTACATACCTATCATGCACAAGCATTATATCTTAGTAGTAGTAAATTCGTAAATTTTGTCAGTTTATAGTATTTGACTTTAAATTGACAAGGAAGAGATTCTTTTTGAGAGAAGATTTGACGTAATTGCTCTCTTGCTTTGCAATAGGCAAACTGGAGGGTGAGATTTTTATTGTAAACATTAGCATTACTACCAAATTCTTGTAAGATGTCTTATATCGACCAATGGTATCCGTGGATTGAAGTGTATATTCCCTCCCAGCGAAGAATTTACAGAATAAGTGCCTTGTTTTGACGGATTATAGAAAATTGACGGATTGTTAGTTAAAGCGGCAAATCTAAAATGGGCGCCGTCCTCTCTCTTTAACCATTGACATTTCGTTCTCTGGTTTAGAAATGCCAAGTGCTTGTCAACCGCTATTTTTGGTTAATTGCGAGGGGTAAATATCTGAGGATTTGTGGTGTACAGTCTGGAGGATTTATGGGGATTTACGGGAATTTAGGGGAACTTACTGGGATTTATGGTGATTTACTAGGGATTTATGAGGATTTACGAGGATTTACCGAGGATTTATCAAGGATTTACCAAGGATTTATCAAGGATTTAAATCATGTTCTGCGCAAAAGCAATCGCCTACCACGTACCAAAAATCGTTCGGGGATCTCGATAAACACGCTTGTGGCGCGGCGTTGCCAGTTTAACTAGACCCAACGAAAATTTGGGGAAAATGTTTATTTAATTAATCCGTATTGGAGTTCATATTATAAAGAAATTAGCTATAAAATAAAAACAACGAATTAGGCAAGTGAAAATGTAAATTTATGATTAATCGGTTTTTATGGAAAGATTATTTGTCGGATTACTTTATGCTCGGCACTCATGTTTTTTGAGAGTTAAGTTTGGCAACATCTTATGCATTTGCCACTAATTCAGCCTATTCGAGAGCATATTAATATGCGTTTGAATTAAACAATCCAAATAGTCATTTGTTTAAGGATTTATGCAATATATCCAGTGTCGGAGTTATGGATAACTTAATCTTGAGAAGCTATGATCAAAGATTCATCGATGCAACAATTCAAGATGGTCCATATGTCCGAGTCGCTGTTGGTAATAAATCGAAAATTGTCAGAAAGTCTTCGCTCTGTTGGCTGCTAGAGGAAAGTAAAAATAGGGTTAGTACAGACAGACTACAACGTTTTGTTCTAAAAAGTACAGGCAGAACTCAAAAGACTAAGACACTAAACTAAATTCATTAAAATCCAAAGGAACCTACATAAAGAGAAACTCGAAGACAACTCTCGAGATAGCTCAGATAGTTCAGAAGATAATACCATCATAAAATATGACGATAGCCCAAGTACAGAAATGTTCTCTGAAAATGACCCGGAAAATGGTATTGAAATGGAAATCAACGTTAATGAAGGAGAATATCAAGGGAAAAACTTTCAAAAAGATTACTCCCATCAACATTCCAGTTCATCGGTTTTGACAATTTTCTTAGAGATTGATAAGTTTTATGTAGTGTATTAAAACGAAGGCTGGTTTGTTGGAAAACTTGTAAGACATGTTGAAATTAAATTTTTAAGACAAAATAAACGAAAAAAATATGAATTTAAATGGCCTGGGAAACAAGATTTGTCCAACGTAAAAACAGAATATATACTTTTCGGACCAATATCACTAAAGGAGAATGAATCGAATATTTTTAATATTACCGAGGATGTCTTAAGTCAGATTAATATCGCTTACAGAAATATAAAGTAGAATTAATGACATGTTATTAGTTAATCTCAATTGTTTTATTATTTGCTATGCTAATGAATTTTTTTTTTAATCTTTGAACGCATCTTATTACTTGCTCCTTCCCTCGCAAAGCCGTCAGGTCAGTTGTCAGATTTAAATTAAAAACAAGCTACATAAGTAAAACTATATAGGATTTACGGGGATTTATGGGGATTTATAAGGATTTATAGGGATTTATAGGAATTTCTTTGGAATTATTGGGATTTATTAGGATTTATAGAAATTATTGGTGATTTAACAGGATTTCTAGGGATTTAATTGCCAAAAAGGATTTATGGTGTACAACATTTTGGGCAGATATTTACCTCTCGGTTAATTGTGGTTTTGCCACACATTGCTTTTTCCATCAGATTAGAAAAAGTCTAAGAATTTTTTTCTTTTTCAACAGAAACACAATAAAAATAACAACAGCTGACAGTCTCCGCAATTTTGCCAAGGTTGGTTAGTAGAGGTATTGATTTTCGTTACTTTTGAATACTCGTTACTAATCGTTATTCGACTACTAAGTAATCATTTTATATATTCGTTACTATCGTTACTTTTACTACTGTAACTGTATTCAATTCAATCATACAATTAGTGCAAAATTCTCGGACTGTCATTAATTCGAAGTTCATTTACTTGTAAGTATATTTTGTTGTTGATATTATGGAAATATTGAATTGAAATTTTCAAAATGCGTGTTAAAAATAAAAAAAATAAAGGTAGGAATTACGTAGGAAATTTTCTGTGTACTAGAGTTATGCGTAAGGTAAGAGAAAAACATACTTCGGGGAATCACATAAAATTTAAAATTGCAAATCGACAACCGACATCCGAGGCTGAGCATTCCGAGCAAGCGGCTGCAAATGTTCAAACAAACAACATTGCCAGTTTGTCACGTCCTACTTTTTTATATTTAGTTACTTAAGTTATCATAGTTACTCCCTGATTTTGTATTACCGACTTTTGAGTAATTAGTGAATACTAAAATAATCAAAGTAACGAAAGTAATCATTTAATTTTTGTATCGGTATTCGTTACTCCGTTATTTGTCGAGTAAGTAATAGTTACTTTTTCAACAGACGAAAATTGAAAGCCGATATCATTTCTAATAACCAGAGCTAGTTTTCTTATAATAATATAATATGATGCTATTTCATAAAAATCAATGATTTCTGACTATTTTCTGTACTTTATGGCAACCGTAGGTGACTGATAATTAAAAACGGTATTAGTTCATGATTGATTGATTGATCATTCATATGTGAGTGGAGTGGGCCTTGGAGCAGACAACTTGACACCTCACTACTATAATGATGAGTGCGATAACGTAATTAAAAGTGTGCGATTGCGCAAAAGATAGACGAATGCATCTTGTCAGTCAGGCATTGATTGATTTACTTACCCGCTTCGTCAATCAACTGTCGGCAATCCTTAGCTGTGGCGACCACGGTACCGGTTGCCGTAGTAACGCCTTTTGACGCCTGCGTCAATTGCTGTAAGTTTTGACTATTCCGGTCGGCCTTGACACGACTGGCAACCACCAGCTGCGCAGTCGATGCTGCTATCTCCTGCGCGGCTACGATCAGCTGTTCGAGTTTGCCATTTGATGTGACTACTTTGTCAGCGGCAGTCCTAATGATATAATTATTTTAAAAAAGTTATAGTTGGGGCCTAAGAAGGAAAATTAGGGTCTTGTCTACATTTTCGCGTACCGTGCTAAAAACAGAGGTAGTAGAAACCTAGAGATGCCATTTTAGAAGTGGTGCTCCGATGGAATCTAGTGCAGGGCCACGATACGATTCGCGCACAATTTTTTATTTGTTTTACCTTTTAACTATGTGGCTTATAAATCCAACAAATCTATAAAAATCAAAGATGGAAAAAAAGTTTTTTCGAGAGGAAGTAATCAAACGAAAGGAGGATAAATTGCTAAAATCTTATTTCGTAGTTATAAAGTGGTCGTGTGGGGTATTGACTTCTAGGTAATTTAGTATTCTAAACCAAAATATATATAAATTGAATAAATAAGTCAAACCGTTTACATGATATGTAGAAAACTGACGCCTTAACCTGTTCTGAGATTTACGCCAGGGGTTATCTTAAATATCAAGCCTAACTTAATAAAATTTGATAAATTAAGTTAAAGGGTATTCAAATTTCTAGAATTTTTAAATTTTAATATATAAACATTATCTGCTAAATCTTGAGCATGTATTTCTTTTTGTAAAATATAAATAGAAACTAAGGATCTTTTATTTGGTATATATTTTTTTAAAATATGTATATACCAATTTTCCAATTTTTTTGATTAAGAATTATTTATAACTACTCTGATCCTGTATATGTCGCATACATCCACTGACTACTTAAAAAAAGAAACATTTTGTTTATACCCAAATTATATTTTAACGCAGCATCTTGCAAAACTAAGCTCTTGGAAATTTTTTTTGTCACTTAACAGTCAAAATAATAATAAATAATTATTTTTTATTTCTTGGAAGAAAATAAATCAATAAGTTTTTTATAGCTTAAAATAAAAGTTTATATGTCTTCATACTCATTGCCAAGTTTCATTGCTCTAGCGTCACATTTGAGTTTTATACTAAATTTTAATCAGATAGATGCAATTAAAAATAAAACACCCTGTATCTTTGCTCCGCACTGGCTTTGGGATGAGCACCACTACGAAAAATAATATCATATTGTTGTACTAAAATCGTGCCAAGTTTCATTACGGTACGAAAAAATGCAGACAAAAGTGGCTTAGGCTCACAACTCTTTAATAAGGTTTTAACAATAGGCCGTCTTATTCGATGTTTTCAGCGATTCGACAGTATTAAACAAAATTACAGATTACGGTTTTTACTAAAAAACACATAATTATACTGTTTTAATCTATAACAATTATGTAATACGAAGTAAAAATAAGATTATGACAAAAATAAGAAAGTATTAAAAATTAAAATTACTTACACCTACTCGAATTTGATCAAAATCGTAAAAAAATTATTTTCACATAAGCATGCTTCTTTGCAACTAGTTTCTCCGGCCCGAAATAAGCAAACATTTTTTGACATTTAAGTCCTTATATATATTATTTTACCCTTATAAAAATATTATACTTACATATATAAAAGTGACTTACAATAAAAACTGTGCTGCGGCTGCAACAGCCTTGGCTGCCGAAATAAAGCCATCCGTCCATTGATGGTTTCTTTTGTAAAATTCTTTTGCGCTTGCAGTACCCTAAATATAAAAAAATATATATAATTAACTAGTAACTAGATAGTTTTTAATATAGAGCCTAGGGTATCTTAGGCAAAGAGGATGTTTTTGGAATAGGTAGTAGTCAAAGTCAGGCGCCTTTAAATGAATGAGGAGTCAACTTGTTGAGAATGAATGTGATTTTTTACGTTAACCGCAGGAATGCGCACTGGATTGGTAGAAACAACAACGGGTTTTTGCCCTTAAGTTTATGGTGAATAATAAGACAATCATTTTAACGTTCTTCATTGTTACTGTCAATTTTAAATTATATGATTATCTTTGAACGATGTAGTTTATTCCACACACACACATTTGGTTTTGATTAGATGAGACGACTTGTAATACATCAAATGGCACAAGAAGACGACGTTAATACAATGGGTAGTAATTGAAGTAAGACGCCCTTAAAGGGATGAGGAGTCAAGCTTTTGACAATAAATTTTAATTTTTTACATAGTCGCAGCAATGCGCAGTAGATTGGGAGATAAATTTGTCTAAGTCTATAAATTTCAACTAGCGCAATCAATTTTGAAATATCTAAGTCTTCGATGTCAAAATTCGACAAGCTAAAATTTTACCCCCTCTCCGCCCTCCATGTTAGGAGGGATGTAGGCAGTCAGTGATACCACATTATTGGATTGTCATCGGAACTATAACGGTATGCGAAATTTGAAGTCAATCGGATACGTGGAAGTCAGTTGAAAGCAATCAGAAAAACTTGACATTGTAAAAAAAAAATTAATTCTCATCCTCAAAAACCCCCAAATATCAATTTTCGAGGAAATCCAACAAACCAAAATGTTACCCCGTCTCCGCCCTCCAGGTTAGGGGTGAGGTAGGCAGTCAGTGATACCACATTATTGGATTGTCATCAGAACTATAACGGTATGCGAAATTTGAAGTCAATCGGATACGTGGAAGTCAGTTGAAAGTAATGAGAAAAACTTGACATTAAATCGTCCATTTGGAATCCGCCATATTGAATTTTTGTAATCTGATCAAAAATTTGTAATTCTCATCCTCAAAAACCCCCAGATACCAATTTTGGTTGAAATCGGACAAACTAAAACCCGATAAAAGCATATTATTGTATTGTCATCGGAAGGAACTATGACGCTGTGCGAAATTTGAAGTCAATCGGATGTCTGGAAGTTCTTTAAAAAGGAGTTGCAAGATTTGATTACATACATACATACCCACATACATACAGGTGAAGTTAAATAAAAGCTTGTAAAAAGATATGGCGCGGAGAGTGCAGCACCCATTATCAGTAGACCCTTTCCCAGTACAGATATATTTAAGACGTATGGCTATTAAATATAACTTTTATAGCCTCCTAGTTACAAATAATATAAAATGTTGTTTTATCAAAAAAATAATATGTTAATTACATAACTAGGAGAAGATTTGACGGCTATAGCTTAAAATTAGTTCGCTTTTTAAATTTTTGCTATGTCAAGTTTTCAAGTTTTAACACATACGAACGTTTATTGTGGTGTAACTTTTGAACCGATCACACAGTACCTCAAAGCAAAAGTGTATTAAGTCACAAAACATAAACTTTACAAGAAAATAAACATAAAAATAGTCCATTACATACAGGGGAGCTTTGTAAAATACAAAAAGAAAACTTCTCAGTGTTCCCCACTAGTGCTCAACAACAAGGGTCTCGCATGTCTGACACGGAGTAAAATGTGGCTAGTCTAGGCTAGTTTTCTTTTGTGTTATTTAATAATTTGTACTAGAATCGAAAAAGAAGGACATGAAAAATACTTGGTTAATTTTGGAAAATTGGGCCCAGAATCTTTAAGCAATCTTATTTTACCAGTTTATTATTTGAAAATTTTAAAGCTAAAAATAAGCGATCCAGATGAATGTGCAGGTATAAATTATCGCACTGTAAAGAAAAGGATTTTATTGTTTTTTTTTTTTAATTTCTACTTGAACTCGCTCTGACTGACTTACCCTGCCTTGCGACACTATTTCGTTCTGCAAAAATCTAGATTTTTGAACCAATACTCGGATGGCCTGCATCAAGATCGTACAAGAATCCAGAATTTTTTCGTTCACTTCTAGTTTGATGCCTGAATCAGCTGCCCTTGAATTGTTTAACATATCCTAAACAAAAAAGACAGAGAAAAAATTAAAATCGACTTTTATAAAAAAAAAACTAGGATAGGTACCGTTGCTTGAAGTGTGATTAATTTATCTAGACAACTGAAGATAGTACATCAGTTAAATGTTCTACTTTAATTAACCGGCGTGCAAAATTTAGAAGATTTCCGTTCCGTCGTTTTCTTGTTTATGCCGTAAAGGTTAGGCCAAAAATGAAATAGCAGTGTTGCCAAATTGTAACTTGTACTGAAAAAAAAATATGTTTAGAGTTGTTTCACCCCATACCTTAATCCTGTTGGCCGCCTCCTCGATCGCTTTATCCATGGCAAACATTTCGCTTTCCAACATGTCCGCCAATGTTTCCGCTTTTTCTCCTAGGAGCGACAGGTTGATATCGTCTCCTAATGAAGCTACCTAAAAACAACGAAGAACTAAATTTTTAAACATTAAACGACCGATACATACTAATATTCATTTATCTTCCTTTTATTATAAACTATTTATAGCTTAACTATTTTATGATGTGTAGAACAAGTTCTACAAATTCAAAACATAATTTTTTAGGAATTTATAGCTTACCTCTTCTAATTTGTCAATGGCTTCTTTGACAGTTAACTCATTCGATTGGCTGTCTTTTAGGTTTCCTAAGATCCTTAAAACAATCTCTCCGAGCAGTTTACATGCTTCAGCCATTCCTAAAATTAAAGGTATTAAAACTGCCAAAAAATGTCATGCGTGGAAACGTAAATGACATATTAAACGCAATGTTTTGATTGATACTTGCTGTTATAAGAGGGATATAATAATATCATATTTTTTTTTAAATAAGCGAAAATAATGTTTTGATTGATACTTGCTGTTATAAGAGGGATATAATAATATATTTTTTTTAAATAAGCGAAAATAATAGGTTTTAAAAAACTTTTTGTTCTATCAAAAAAAAAGGAAATCCACATTTTTGCATTATAATTAGCCAAATTATTTTCATTTACAGGCAGCAATTATTTTTTTTTATAAATCCTGTTTTTCCCTGACTTTAAAAATCCTTATTCCGAATTCGGACCCCTCTATCACTTATTAAAAAATTGACAAACTGTATAAATGAGCAAGTATACACTATCAAAACCAACAGGCTCGAACCCCCTTCAAAGTACACAATTTGAATCACCCTGTACTTTCCGACAGTAAATTTTATACAGTGTGGAACAGCCAAATGGAATAAATTCGATAACGAATAAATGAATAGGTTGCGTCATGTGACAGTGGCCAATACCAACTTTCTTATTTTAAATGAAACCCCCTGTGTATTATTTGTTTTTGGATTCTTCAGAAAATTCTAGACATAATTCATGTACAATGTCCCAAGTCTAACCATTTTTGAAATATTGACAATTCAAAAACGACAATTTCCAATTTCAAGGCGGAATATTTTGAAAACGGTTAGAACTATGGAAAAACGATTTGCATGTCCCTATCCTTATTTTTAATTATCTATCGATTGACATCAACCACGACCACATCCGGTTTTAAGGGAAAATCGGAAATTCCGGTTAAACCGGAAGTGTTCGCGTTTGGTGTCAATCGTTAGATAATTACAAATAGGGATGTAAGCCGTTTATCCATAGTTCTAACCGTTGTCGAAATATTCCGCCTCAAAATTAGAAATTGTCGTTTTAGGTATAGGACATTGTACATGAATTATGTCTAGAATTTTCTGAAGAATCCAGGGGGTTCGGTTCGGTTCAATACCTTAAGCCAACGTAATAAGAGAGATGCATATGAACCTCACATAAGCACAGCCGGGAACGCTTTGCGCCGATCTTTGCGCAGCCGGCCATTTCGGGTTCGAAGCTATCAAGTCAGGTGCTCCCGGCCTCCCGGGCTTTCAGGTGTTATTTTTTGTGAGTTCGTAGGTGATTAGTTTTCTGTGTTTTTATTGACAGTGCTGTTATGGAGAATCGTAAAGCTGGCCATGTTTGTGCAGTAAAAAACTGCAAATTTAAATGCTATGATTCCAAGGAATGTTTCCTCAGGTTTCCTTAAGATATTGTGGCACTAACCGTTTTGGAAAACACGTTTTTCGAAGAACTTTTGATCAAAAACCTAAACTTTGAATGCCACTTTTTTTAAAAACATTTTGATCGAAAACAAAAATTTTGAATGACGTTTAGGCGAAAGCGAGAATACTTGATTAGCCACAATTCTACTAGATGTAGTGTGTGAAGTGTTCTTTTGTTATAAATTTTGTGTAAATAAAACTTTAATAAAAAACAAGATTACATACTTAAAATTTATTTTTAAGGCACCAATGCATTTTGATCAAGTACCCTTGCTGTGAGGATGCGTGAAGTTAGCGTTCCGTTAAATTTTAGGGAGCTTTAACTTTAAGGGTCTCTTAACTTTATTTTTTTTACCTTTTGTTTAAAGATGTTTTTTAGTTGATTAATAATACTTTTCCTGAACATTTTCATACAGTACCAAATGTTTCCTAAAGATTCGCAGAATATTTTTAACTTTTAGTTAAAAAAGTAATTTTACCTATGTTTATTTCTTCCCCCTTACGATATCATTACGATACCCGCTATATATTCTTATATTGCCCTTGGTATACAGTAAACATTTTATGCAATAAAAATCATCAAAGAAAATTAACTTACTTTCACCAAAATTAATATCAGGACTAGTATTGCAAGTGGCTCTTCCTTGGATAATGTAGATGGCGTGCCTGTGAGCAATTTTATTCGATGTTGTAATAACGGAAGCATGATCGGTAAATACTATCGTTGTACTTTCTTCAAGTGAGTCTCGACAACCTAAAAAATATGAGAGTAGTAAATTCGTATAATCTCTTAAAAAATATTTTTTTTCCTCGATCTTAAACAAGAACTTGCAGCTAATTTCAAAAAAATCTGAGACGACTAGAAAAACTGGTTTTTTATTTAAAGCAGTATATATATTTGATTATAGCGGGTTGACAATTACATTTAACAGTAGTGTTATGACGTACTATAGAAGGAGTGGTTATTTCCTTTTGCATGTTTATAAAATAAATAAAATAAAACTTGATAAAAACCAGCTAGCAATATATTTTTGGTCGTTTTTAGAAATAACGTGTGTGTTTCTGTTAAATTAAATTAAATGGTGAATTAAATATCTTTATTAGCATTGCTTAATAATACATTTAAAAGGTTCGGTCTTTTTTTCTACAGTTCGGCACCTGTGGTTTGATGATTGAGTTCTACGGTAAATGGGTTTGGCCTGATCTTCCAGAACTTTACTCACTTGGCCTGCCAAATCATTCTTGTTTCCTTTCAAGTGATTGTCTTTTATCCATCTTTTACTTATAGAACAAACTGTTGTTAGCCTTACGTTAAAATGCTGGGCTACCACTGGAAAGGACCAACCGTTTTCCAACTTAGTCACAATTCTGGCTTTTAGAGCTTTATTCGTATGTAAAGCCAATTTAGGATCAAATACCATATTTATATAATTATTATTCTGTTACTGATGACAATGTTTTTTTACTTATCATTTACAGTTTTAATATTGTTAAAATACTGAACAATCTTTGCGCTATTCCCTCCATCTTTCTACTACTGCGTCACTATCAGTTAAAAGTTTGTAAAAACAAGTACTACTACTACTAAGCCCTCCTTATTGCACGATTAATATCGCGGCGTAGTTTATAATGTTATTTGTTCATAGTTTTTATGTATTGGATAAATCACAGTATTTTTTATTAAACTTCACCCAAACTTTACCTTTACGTGTAGCCTATGAAAGCTTACCTTTTGTGAGACTTCTTAAATAGTCTGGACTGCATGTAAGAGCCGTTAAAGC
Source organism: Aspidapion aeneum (assembly GCA_963576565.1). NCBI lineage: Eukaryota > Metazoa > Arthropoda > Insecta > Coleoptera > Brentidae > Aspidapion > Aspidapion aeneum. The sequence continues at coordinate 77,268,628 of OY755042.1, forward strand.
TGGGTTATCAACTTCATGAATTGCGTGTCTCAAAACGTCTTCACTGTTTTCGATGGATCTCTTTACAAGGGTTTGAAGTCTTTGATCGTTTATTTTTTGTTCTAAAAATATTAGAGTATTTTAGTCAGTACACTTCTTAATTCAATCATCATTCTTCTGAGTCGACGTCGTGGCGATCTGTCATGCCGTTATGTTTAATAACTATAACAAATGCGGTTATCTACAGAAGTGAACAAAATGTATATGAGCTATTATGTTGTAAACATTTGGGATTATTTTTAAGAACAAATTTAAAATTATTTTTCTTTTGAATGATTTTCTGAGGTTTTGGGAAAAAACCTCAAAAATGTTAAGCTTAGTTCAAAAGGCAAATCGTAAACGTTAAAGATTCGCGCGTCCTAAAAGTCTGTTTTTCGCTACAAAAAGTTATTGTTATTAACCACAAAGATAACCACAACTATAACGAAATTGAAGTTTAAAGTTACTGACAAAAACAACCTATTATTATGGTTTACAACAAACAATTATAAATACATTTTAAAACTATGGTTCCTGTATCAAAATAATTGTTTATCAATTTATTTCTTCTAAAATGTCCTCAAGAGAGTGCAAGTTAAGTCCCCATAATTTTTCCTTGTTTCTGTTCTTGTAAAATTATACGAATCTTATGATGACGTAAGGATTTGAGAGATAAAAATATCAAAAGAAATAATAACATTAAAAGTCCTAAATATTTAAATAAAACAAATTTCAAAATGTCGGTTTCTCTCGGTCGAACCTTCAAAAAATAGGTTCTTGTTCAGGGCTATCGAGATAAAGATATTTTCCCAGGTCTACATTGAGAAAAATCCATTTAAACTATAGAGAGACAAGCAAACGTCTTACCATTTTCTAATTTTCTTTCGAAATCTAAAAGTTTATATGATAACTCTTCAGATCTTTTCCTAAGTTCATCTTTTTCTTGGACGATATTTTGCAACTCGGTCGCTATGGTGTCTCTTTCTTTGCAGGCGTCTGATACGCTCTTCTTTAGAATCTAATAAAAAAACGCACATAAATTTGGTATTTAGGCCTTTTTTGGGCCAAATAACTTATTTTAATTGAAACAAAAAATGATCTTAATACTTCAGTAACTATGGTATTGTTACAAATTTAAGTTATTTCAATTTTATAGTTAGAATTTATTTAGGTTTAGTGTAGTAGGATGACTTATCTTATGGTTGTATTATTAGTCTAGGTTCTAGTTGCGTTATCTAAGATTCTATATAGAGGCCGGACATCGCGCAACGAGGGTCAGTCAGAGATAACGAGCTGTAGTAATAGCGAAATATTAACACGAAGTTAATAAGCCGATTTCAGTAGTGAGTTATTAGTGACGTTTTTGTACATTTAGTTGTCGAAATAAATTGACATATCGTTTTTGACATTTGCTCGTTTCTTTGTTGTTGTGAACCCGCAACAGTATGGATACCTCTCAGAAGATTTTTGTTTTATTATTTTTATGAGTAACTTGACAAGATATTCGCTCAAATATCGAAAACAAGATTAATTCAGGAAAAAGAGTTTTAACCATTCTAATTTCAGTTTGAAAAATAGAACAATATTTTCCAATCCATCTCTGTACCTCAGAGCAAGTCATAAAAGATTAATTTTACAGGAAAGCAAAAACAAACTTTATTTTGCATTAAAAATGAAGAGACTTAAGACGCGTTACTTTACAGATTTATTTTTCCCGTTTATTAGAAGCAAAATATATTTTGGGACTAACCTCAGTTTCCATATTAAACAACTCCTTGTCCTTTAACAGGACCGACAACTCCTCAGATTTTTGCTTCTCTGCGTGAACCAACTGTTCCTTTTGAGCTTCCAGTTCTTGTAGTTTTTCTAGGGAAGCCAAGGCGTTCGTCAGTTTCTTCTCGATTTCAGCTTTCTAAAATTTAACTGTCATTTATCACTCAATCACACTTATTAGACTTGGTTTTTTTCTAACTACAGACATTTTCGGAAACCTCTCGCACTTCTGGCGTACGTTTTAGATAAAAAGTAGTTCTCTCTTTCACTCACTCACTTACATCAAAAGTGGACCAATATTCACTTTTTCCAAACGTTTTGCTAAATTTCCAGTGGCGGTGCCTCCATAATGCACGTGCACTCTCAAATTTTACATAAAAATATACAGGTTGTTCTCAAAGTTGAGTCATTTATTTTAACAGGTTGTAGAACTCGTAAAAAATAAGTAATTGTACCAAAAATCATCTAAATAAAAGTTGCAGAATAAAGAAGTTATTAACAATTCTAAAAATGTAAAATTTAAAAACTGTAAGACCTGACTTTTTATCAATGTTTTGTTTACTCATTTTTTTGAATAATACAAATGACTCATCATTTATTCATTCATTGTACGGTTTTCAGTGAGAATTTCGATTTGACCAGTAGTAAATAAGTGCGTGATATTTTTGTTTTGTGGGCATTTTATGCGATAAAAATGGCATACGTATATGAAAACAATGAACTAGTGGACATAATATTAACTTACGGGGAGTGCCAACAAAATGCAGCCGCAGCCATGTCGTTTGTACGCGGAAATTTTTTAAATTTTACATTTTTCGAATTGTTAATAACTTCTTTATTCTGCAACTTTTATATAAATGATTTTTGGTAAAATTACTTATTTTTACGAGTTCTACAACCTGTTAAAATAAATGACTCAATTTTGAGAACACCCTGTATTAAAATTATTTAATTAATAATTTTATCACAACGTATCAATAAACCTCCAAAACAAATTCACCAAAGACTTGAATACTAACTGGAAATTATTACCCGGTATGTATGTTTTTGTATTTGCTTGTTTAAACGACCATGCAATCGCTTAACGGGACCCAAATTCTGTGCACCGTAGATGTTATGTCGCATAGAAAGACGACCTGTCCCTATAGAATTTTACAGTACACAGAATGTGGGCCTTACTTCGATTGGTGCTCTTGTGAATCAATTGAAGCTATTCATGCCGCCCGCACCCAAGTGATGTCACCCGCGTCTACGGTTCCCGTCGGCTGGTAAATGTGTGTGTGTCTGCACCTTAAATAAGTGTACTGAGACAACTTGGCGTTATGGGTTGGGCCGTATGGTTTTGATTTTGACGATTTCGTAGTTACGAGAATGGCGGAGGTTTCTAATTCTGAGCATTAGCGTGCTATAAGCAGTGGATACGAGCTACGAGCCTATGACAACTGCAGAAGCAGAACGTTGTTTCTCTACCCTAAAGGGAATGAAAACTTTCCTTAGAAGCACAATGGTTAAGAAGAGATTAACTGCCCTCGCAATGTTATCTATTGAGAAAAAATGATTCAAGAAATTCCAAAGTTTCATGAATTCGATATTGAAGAATTTATTTAAAAAAAGGACAGACGCCTTCATTTTCAATATAAAACTTGATTGTGAAATATAAAAACTAGGCATGATACATTTATTATTTATTTATAAAAACAATAATAATAGATAACTAATATATCTGAATTTTGAATTATTTGCTCTAAATTATATAATAAAATGGCCAAAAGAGTTGGGCGCTCAAAAATTTGTTTCGCCTGCGCCACATTTTTTTTTTGGTTGTGCAACCCCAAAGTTTTACACCACGCGCCGCCACTGTAAATTTATAATATTCTTCCACTGATAACCAATGAAGCAAAGCTTCAAAACTGGCGACAGTAGATACGTAAAGCCATCCATAAAAACTAGTCGTTCTCTCAGTATTAAGGTAATTTTATTTTTTTTAAAATGAAATTTTTTATTAATTTGTGAAAACTACGTTACACTGGCCGCTGTCGCTTTTGAGATATACAGTGTTCCAGGTAAAAGACACTACATGGAAATTCCGGAAATGACCAGAGACACAATTTTAGTTAAATAGGAAAATATTTGCGCTCTTTCAAGCCCAGTCAGATGCTGTATCAAAACTCGGTTATGACTACAAAACACTAGAAGGCCATGGTCGCTAATAAAAAAGTACTAAGTTTTATAAAATTAGTTTATAAGTTGGTGACGATATTTCAATTTTTCGAGTAACACAATTTTAAATTTTTGCTCGATATTTTGAATGCCCCTGTATATATTTTTAATTTTCATACAGGATCTAATTTGGGCTCGGGAACTTCTTTCTTATTTAACACATACCGACGCTATTACAATGTAGTTCTCAACCTAAATGTGAAAATCACATTTCGCTGGCTGCTGTGGTCCGAAAGATATGATTTTTAAACATTATTTTATATCTCAAGAACTGTGACTCTGGCGAACTTAGACAAATATTGTTAAAAATATCCTTCTTAATCTATCTTTGCAAGCGTCGTTTTGCTAGCTGCTTTTGTTATCAAATAATGATTTAGTATTTGAACCCCCCTGCTACTCCCTTGCAGCCCCTTACCACAACCAAAATTTAATGGCCTTATCCAAGAGAACCGTAAAATTTTCGTTCCAAATTTGGTTAAAATCGGTTTTTGATTTTTGAGTTATCGCGTCCTGAAGAGACAGACACCATCCCAAAATTTGGCTTTTTTTGACCCAATACTTATTTTGTTGAAAATTAAAACAAATGACGATCGTAAAAATACGAATAAACTCACCTTACGAATTTCTGCTATATGATCGTCTCTTAATTTCACATAAATTGATTTTAATTTGTCGAACTTTTCATGAAACATTTTTTCTAAAAATAAATAAATAATTACTCGAAGTTGTAGGTATTTTGATGACGATTTTTTTAACACAAATATTGATTTGAAATTAAAAATATTGAACCACCGTTAATTTTATTAATTTTTAGTGCAGTTTTTTTTATTAAAAATGATTAGAAAATTTTAGACTTTTTAGATCACTTGGTCTTGCAAATCAATAGGAAAAGTGTTATTTTAAAACCCACATGAAATAAAAAATGCTATTAAAATATCGGTTAATAGTGTTCTAAAGTTTAGACCATTTACTTAAAATATCACATGATTTTTGTAAAAAAAATATTTTAAATTGGGAGTTGCAACGCCTTGCTGTTACGTATGTAGCTATTTAAACAACAAGTTTTGAAAACGACATTTTTCGCACAGGCGAAACTGTTTGTTGGACCGAGACCAAGCCGTAGACGAGGCTTACAAGTCGAGCGAGTTGTGAAAAAGGTTTTTAAACGAGTTTTTTACAATGGTTTTGCTAGAACTGCAGAATGAAGCAACTAAGTACGTAATTTTAATTTATTAGAAACAAACGTCATTTTTAGAGGTGGTCTAGCGTGTGAAAAACGTTATTTTTAGAGGTTGTTGTAGAAAAATAGCTGTGTAGTTTTTTGACATTAAAAATCTCTTAAATAATTTTTTCACAAGGAAAAAAAACAGATTTAATTATTAAAAATTAAAAAAACTCTTCTTTTTTTAATTGGCCCTTAAAAAAGGGTCCAATCAAACCGAACCGAACCCCAATTGTGGCATATAACATATAAGAAAAGAAAATCGACCATATAAGTTAAACTTGTACTTTAATAGACCATTTCCCAGCCTTTTAACGTAAATTACCATTTAAGTTGCCTACAAAATGAAGTGTCTAATTATTAAGTTATCTTATTTTAAGTGTAAAAAAATGTTGATTTTTGGTTAGTCTTGAATCAGATTTTAAAATCTGAACTATTGGGAATTACGTTCGGAATCCTGAGTCTGCGCCACAGCAAAAGACTGATTCATCAAATCTTCTTTCATGTTTCGTTCATGCACAAGTTCGCTCTCTTTCGTTGCTAGGTCCGTTTCTAAGTTGGCTATTTTATTCTGTAGGGTAGCAATGTTTCGGTTGTTTTTGGCCATCAATGCATTAATTTCGCTCCTAAAAAATGAAATCGAGTTGTTTTGTTTTCGCGGCATTATCTAATCAAAATCATAAAATGTCAAGGTATGATCGTGACACGCGATGACAAGATGTTTTTTGACGTTTAAGGACACTAAAGCAAAGTAAGGAGATGGCGAGAGGAATGACAGCCCTAATGGAATAATGACAAATGAAATTGGTTACATACTAAGTGTGGTGTCCGAGTGAAAACACTAAGGGATTTAAGTTTGACGAATATAACTTTATTAATTATATTTATTTCAGGTACAATACTACATTTCTTAAACTACGAGTCGTATAGTTACGATATCTTAAAGGCCGACCACCTAGTCCTCTTGCCCAATTTTCGGCATCACTTCAACGTGGCACTGTTGCCGATTATAACACTTAGTTTTACTTTTAGGGATACTTCACACTAAGAAAAGAACAACTTGACATGAATAAACTTACACAAAATAAAGCTATATATAAAGAAAGGCTAAAGGAACAGCTAACCCAAAACTTACGATGCGAAAATGAAAATATAGATAAAATAAATGATACGCTGACAAGACCTATGACCAAAGTAGAAAAAAATATCGCACAAAAAGATAAAAAGAGATAAATTTGAATATCAGAAGAAATGAAGAAACTGCTAGAAAAAAGGGGGAACCTGGAGAAAGAATGAAAAATAACATCGATAGAATACACAGAGATAAATAAAACAATAAGAAAAACGATAAAATAAAATAAAAGAACCACGAAATAAAAGTTGAGAGAGTTATAGAAAATAACAGAAATATGAAATGTTTAAGGCCGATTCTGGGTTAATATGAAATAATTAAAATAAAGGATATAAACGGCATAGAAACTAACGTTAAAGAGGATATTATAAATATCATACAACTATTCTAAAAAGGGAACCATCGCGAGAAACCATGAAGGTACTCCAAACAAAAATAAAAAACATAAACTCTGAGCTACAACCTGAAATAAGCAGTGGAAATAAAGAGAGCATTAAAGAAAATGAAAAACTACAAATCACCTGGAGAAGACGGAGTAACGGCAGAAATGGTCAAGTACAATGGTACATCTGTAGCTAATACCCTCCAAATTTTCCTGAGTAAAATACAAAAAAAAATAATCCCAATCAACTGGAAAGAATTCATAACCATTATTATACACAAGAAAGGCGATACCGCAGACCTAAAAAACTATCGACCTATAACACTCCTCAATGTAATCTATAAGCTTTTTACGAAAATATTAACATATAGACTAACAAAATTTTACGGATATCATTCAAAAGAACAAGCAGGGTTCAGAAAAGGTTTCAGTACAGATGACCACCTATTAACCATTAAAATTCTAACAAAACGAGCCAACGAATACAACATTCAACTATATATTGCGTTTATAGACTTTAAAAAAGCTTGGAAGTAAAATCATTTTTAATTTATAGCCGAATTGATCAGACATACACAGACTTAATAGCCAATATATATAGCGAAGCGACGACATCAATCAAAATCCACGAAGGAACCAAGCCAATCCGACAAACAAAAATGGGCCTATTTTTTAACTGACTCTTACTTTAATCTTTCACACTGCGTCCTCAAGTACTCCCGTTCCTCCAAAATTTGTTGATGTGCCAAAACGGCGGCATTGACAGCTTCCGCGTTGTCTTCCGGGGACCCATTGTCAGTTGTGTCAATTAGATTACCTGTCAAAAAAAGGAAACTTAAAAATATTGGCGGCTATCCACAGAACCACTACCACCACCGTCTTTCCTTCTTATTTAAATATCAAAATAAACTCGAAATAAAAATAATTTTATTAAGAAAAAAGAGAACAAGCATTGGCATCCTGCGAATAGCTGCTTTTTTAAAAATGTGACAGCAAGTGAATTCTCTATATTTAATTGTACTATTCTATTCGTGCTATGTGGAGATGTTTTTAGGGGGTTTCAAGATAGATGACCAACCCTTCCTCTAATAAGCCGGTGGCTTTAAAAGGCACTCTGATGGCTGTACATAGGGTAGGAGACTTTTTATTGTTGGTGCTATATTAATTAATCGTTAAATCGAGTTGAATGACATTCTATACAGGGGGTGTGTTCCATATAATGTCTGGACATAAGAAATACAATTTGAACAGACTGGAAAGACTTCAAATTATACAAGAGAAAATAGAACAGACATTCGTCGATCTCAATTGAAATTCTGCGCACTCTATCTATCAAGCTATTCACAGAAAAATTTTATAAGAATTATTCAAAATTGTATTAATAATACCGATAAGGTATTAGATATTTATTTTTTTTGAATAAATTTTATAGAAATAAAATTTCGGATTTCCATTGTCTTTATTTATTTTAAACACGACGTTTCGGATAGTAAGTATCTCTAACCGTTTTCAAGTGTAAACTAAACAATCTAGTCTCTAGGCTACTACTTTTTGTAACTAAAACAAAACCGGAAAATCCCTCAAATAATAAGGAATCTATTTACCAAATCCCGTGTGAGTGTGGTAAATCATATGTAGGTGAAACGAAACGCCCTCTTCAGGTTAGAGTAAATGAACATCTAAAAAGTACCCAATTAGGGGATATTGTTTAAAATAAATAAAGACAATGGAAGTCCGAAATTTTATTTCTACTCAATCATTGTCTACGAGTTTCAAATAAATTTTAAAGCTTACAAAAGCATTAGCATCACTTTTTGTGTCAATGCGATTGTCTTTTTCTTGGCTGCCTTGATGTCTTACACCGTATCAATTTAAGTTTTTTAAACGCATATATCTCCAAAACTCATAAACGAACTAATCCCAACATATATATTTTTGAAATCAGGAAGAAAAGGGTGTTCAATTTAAAAAAAACCATCGACTTGTCAAATTTTGACATTTAGAATTTTTTTTTGACATTCTGACCCTAACATTATCATATTTTGATATCTATTCAAATAAACGTTTTAGATATGGCGTAAAAATATACGAGAAAACCCTATACTGTGGATGGTATCAATAACCTTCGGTCGTAGGTCATATTAACCCAAAACCCTAATCTATTTATCATGGAATAAAATATGTTAGTGAACTTTAAGGTACTTACCTTCACTGACGGGTTCTAATGACTCTTCCTCGTGAGGCAGTTCTTGAGGAACTATTACTTCCTGTGTGACGTAATTGCGAAAGTCTCCCATGATTAAAAAATTTGGTGGATGCTAAAAATGTTAGATTTTCACACTATTATACATACATTTACAATATTACTAGTTCATAACAATTGATCAAAGGCTAGTTAAGAAATTGATTTTTAAAATTGGCAAAAATTTCAAAAAATAATCAAATTTCTGCCAAGCAAAGATGATGCTAATGACTATCCTTTGTTCAATTGCAATGACAATTTCAAACGGAAGAACCCCTCTTTAGAATGGTATAATTTTTGCCCAAATTATCCAATAATACTTTTTAGCTCACACATATACTATACTATAGTAGTGTGAGCTATGGTGATCCTAATTTTTTCAAAAAAAAAAGTTGCTTCGATTTAAAATTTTTTTATATATCTTTGCGTTTCAGATGATTTTGAAACTTTTTTGTTGCGCCGTCTGTCTGTATGTCTGTCTGTCTGTCTGTAACGACCAACGCGCATAACTCAAAAACCGCTTGGCCGATTTTAATGAAATTTGGTACCTAGGCTGGGTCTTGGGTCGAGATGGTCCCATTTAAAAATGAACAAAATCCACCGAACACAAACCAAATAAGAGGGTGGGGGTAGATTTCAAAAATTAAAGTTTATGTGAAAATATGGCGTGTGTGATATCAAACGAAAGGTAATTGAGTCTGCAGTTAAACAAAATACATTTTAATTTATTTTAAAAAAAGGGTGGGGGTATATTTTAAAAATTAGAGTTTAAGTGAAAATATGGCGTGTGTGATATCAAACGAAAGGTAATTGAGTCCGGAGTTTAACAAAATACATTTTAGTTTCTGTTTTTTTAAGGGTGGGGGTAGATTTCAAATATTTGAGTTTAAGTCAAAACATGGCTTGTGTGGTATCAAACAAAAGGTAATTTAGTCTGCAATTGAATAGAATATATTTCAGTTTTTAGTTATATTAGCTCACACGTACACTATAACTATAGTACCTAGTGTGAGCTTAGGGGCCCATATATTGGCAGAGTATTTCTATAGTGTCTCTTTAAACGTGATAAACAGGCACTATAAAACTTAATAAATACAAAAGATGCACAAAAATTATTATCCATCTTATCTTATGATTTGATTTAGGATAAACATGGTGTAAACTTAAAATTTTAAAAAATTAAAGTGAAGTCAAAAAAGATTTTAAAGGAAACAAGAAAGTTACAATCCAGCAAAGATATTGTGAAATATATTTTACCCTATATAGAACCAAAGCGTTTTCTTCGCTTTTTCGATTTACACTACTGATTTGGGCCGGTTTTTCATTTCTTATGGATTGAACAATATTACTTTTCGGAGTCCGGCTTTTTGAGTCTGAAGATTTTCTTTCTACTCTTTCAGTTTTTGAGAGTTTCTTTACTGCCATTAATTTTGAAGCGTATCTTGGATTATGTTCTGTAATTTTGAAATATTTTGATCATTTGAGGAGTTGAAAATTGGAAAATTTCACCATTTCGTTTTTGTTTACAAAAATAATATACAAACAGAAGTATGAAATACAAGTAATTGTCAACTTTTGAAGGTATTGCCGCCATACAAGGTTTGCCAATAAAATAAAATAAAATCAGAAAAACTATTTAAAAGGGACGTTTTGCATGTCCCATTTTTCAGTTATCCTTTATTTGAGGCATGCCCAGTTACCTGGTTCGAACTTTATCTCTTACTAAAGGATAATGTTTGACCTTACTTGTGTTCAAATCACGCAGGGTACTAGTTCCTTTATTTAGAGACAGTGTTGCCACTCATTTAATGTTATGACAAAATGTAATGTAAATTTAAAATATTTTTGATACCAAATAATTATTTCAAGAGCTAACAATGCGGGGTAATCCGCAGACTTATTTTTATGCCAATTACTAAAAATTATTTTTTATAAAAACTGGTAGATATGTGTTGTTTGGACAGTGTTCACCAATTAACCAAAAGTCATCAAAGTAAACACAGACCTTAATCCTATATTTTCCTGGCGGTTTTTCACTGGTATTGATTTTTCAGTTTTTCCCTAGTTGTTTTCGGAAGTTCTTAATTAATTTTGCCAAAGGAGTGCATGCAAAAGGTTCCTAATAAAAGTAACACTTTTGATTAAATTTTACAGAACAAGCGTAGCAAGAGCTACTACACGTTGAGGGATAAGAAGGCACTTTAGTCTCGAGGTTTATTTATGATATTTTGAGCACATTTTCGTAATATGGTCATATAAAATAAAAAACTATGCAATTTCAGGTGTCTCACCACCCCCACAAGTGAAAGAATGAGGTTATGTTTTTCTGTTTTGATAGGACTTCAACTAACAATTTCCACCTTTAGATTCTAAAATACAAAATAAACTTCCTGTTATTTAAGTTCCTTGGTCTCTTGTATTTTTTTTCTAACTGCGACCGTTATCGTGCAAAAAATAGATTTTTTTTTATTATTACATTACAATTTTTTTCCCTTAATAGTAGATAAGAGAAAACTATAATAGACCAACAAGTTTTTTCAAGGCAAGAAATTCATTTTGAATTTTAGAATTTACCAGTGGCACACTGTAAAAACGCCCAGGGGGGAACAAAACAGCATGTCCTTGAAAATGTTTAACTCTCTGTTTGTAGACCTGTATTTATATAAATTTTTAGTCTTCAAATAACTCAAACAATCATCCCTTTTTGATATTTATGAAAATTCTATCATGTAAAATTAAAAATAAAATATTTGTGAAAAATCTTACCGGAGGTAGTGGTGGAATAGCAATCAAATCCTTAAAATATTGCATGTTACTGACCCCTTCGTAGAACTTTTTCAAAGCGTGAAATTGTTTTAAAAATCGCTCCCTGTGTCCTAAAACAAAAAAATTGGTGTAACCACGTGTTAATATCACTGATAACGTACACTGTCGGCATCATAAAAGTGGTACGTGATAAACATAGGTATTTTTGAAATTACACGGTTACTACCGGATTATATTTTGGCATGTTTTAATTTATTTGTGAGAATGAAATACAATTTTTTTTTATTTTTTTACAAAATGACATACGCTTTAACAATTTTAATTGTCTGTTAAAATAGACCAAGGTATTACCACAAAAAGTATTGTGTACCACATTTATGTGTACAGCCCCAAGTAACATTTTAAGGAATATTGGCAAGCTGAAGGTCAAATTTTCGGGCGGCGGATAAAAGGTCGAAAGTACAAAAGGTCAAAAGTACAAAAGGTCGAAAATACAAAAGGTCGAAAGTACAAAAGGTCGAAAGTACAAAAGGTCGAAAGTACAAAAGATCGAAAGTACAAAAGGTCGAAAGTACAAAAGGTCGAAAAACAAAAGGTCGAAAGTGCAAAAGGTCGAAAGTGTACCAAAGGTCAAAACTACAAAAGGTCGAAAGTACAAAAGATCGAAAGTACAAAAGATCGAAAGTCCAAAAGGTCGAAAGTACAAAAAATCGAAAAAAAATCGACAATACAAAATATTAAAAATACCAATTTACCGTATCAAGTCGAATTGACCTGTCCAGTCGAGGTGGACCCGGGGCCGAGGATAGGTTAGGTTACTATCTAAACCTGACCCGGTTAGGTTAGTATATCAACAAAAAAACTTACCTGACGAGATCAGGGTAGTTTTTTTTTAGTAAACAAACCTAACCAGGTCAGGTTGGGGTAGTAATTAACCGGGTTAACTATCAACTATCCTTGACCCCTGAACTACCTCGGCTGGGCAGGGCAATTCGACTTGATTAGGTTTTAATTTACTATCCCAACCTGACCCGATTAGGTTAGTATATCAAAAAAAAACTTACCTGACGAGATCAGGGTAGTTTTTTTTTCGTAAACAATCCTAACCTGGTCAGGTTGGGGTAGTAACCTAACCGGGTTAACTATCAACTATCCTTGACCCCTGGACCACCTCGGCTGGGCAGGACAATTCGACTTGATTAGGTTTTAATCTTTTATTTTTCGACCTTTTGTACTTTCGACCTTTTGTATTTTCAACCTTTTGTATTCTCGACCTTTCGTATTTTCGACCTTTTGTATTTTCGACCTTTGTACTTCGTCCTTTTGTATTTTCGACCTTATTTCTTCGACCTTTTGTACTTTCGACCTTTTATCCGCCGCCCCAAATTTTCATATGTGAAAACTTCTACTTTTTCCTTAAAAACATTACTTCGAAGTTAAAGGTTTGTAGGATATGTCATAAACTGGAACAAATAACCCAAGAAATCGTTATTTATAGACAAGAAATTTTAAAGAATTCTTTTGGGAAAAACTTTCTAATTTTTCCCGTCTTTGTAGGTGTTAGCTATAAAGGCAAAGGCAGGAGACAATTTGTGCTAAGCCTGACCTAGTATTCTACTTTACTAGCTTATAAAACAGTGTCAATCATGAACTTAAAAACTTCTTGCAAGTTAAGAACATTTTTGGTTTGCTACGTAAGTTAGAGTTACCCTTTTTTGACCTGAATTAATTCCTTTAAGGAACGTGCATATGCAGTTGTTCTTATCTTACATAAAGTAATAATTTTCTATGAATCCTATGGCTCCGGAACGAAATAGCCATGTACAAAATAGCGAGTATTAAAATAGCGGCATCGAAATAGCGACAATCAAAATAGCAATGTAATGAAAGGGCGACTATCAAAATAGCGATGTAACAAAATAGCGATGTAATAAAATAGCGATGTAACAAAATAGCGATTGTAACAAAATAGCGATGTAATAAAATGGCGATGTAACAAAATAGCGACTATCAAAATAGCGATGTAACAAAATAGCGATGTAACAAAATAGCGACTATCAAAATAGCGATGTAGCAAAATAGCGACTATCAAAATAGCGATATTTCGGTTCCGTTTTGGCATATAGTTCGACTAAATGGTTTCATTCTTAGAAATTTTTTCAAAAAAAAAAACTTTCCTGACTTCTTTCCCGGGATCCTAGAGGGTGTGAATCCGAACCGAACCAGCATATTTAAAAAAAAATCTCTCCAGACTTCATTTCCGGAATCCTAGAGAGTGTGAATCCGAACCGAACCGAATTCGGTTCAGATCGGTTCGCTTCGGTTCGGATTCAAACCCTCTAGGATCCCGGAAAAGAATCAGGGAATTTTTTTGAAAAAATAAGCTGGTATGGTCAAAATACCAAAGGATATAATAGCGCATTTCGGTTCGTTTCGGTTTGGATTGGTTTGATTCGATTCAGTTTGGTTTGATTCGGTATTTTATTTGGTACATCGCTATTTTGATACATCGCTATTTTAATTGTCGCTATTTTGATATATCGCCATTTTGATTGTCGCTTTTTTGATACATCGCTATTTTGATATGTCGCTGTTTTGTTACAAACGCTATTTTGATACATCGCTATTTTGATAGTCGCTCTTTCATTACATCGCTATTTTGATAGTCGCTATTTCGTGCGTCGCTATTTTGTACATCGCTAATTTGTGCCAGAGCCGAATCCTATAGCATTTAGCCATGCTGTATATAATGAAATTAATTAGGGTACGGGGTAGACCTCGTCAGATGTCTATCAGGGGAAATGAATCGACCCCTGCCCTCCGTAGATTCCAGGTACTCTCTGACCCGGAGAGTTAGCACCTGTTTAGGGTCCCATTCCCAGGGTTACGGGAGAAGACCACATCGGTATGAAAGGCGGAGAGGATGGACCTCGGTACGGTGATCATAGCGCAGGTGGCAACCCTTTCTTTTAGGGATAGTATAAAAGAAGAAGATGCTGCCTTGTAGTACAGGCGTTGGAATCGTCAAAGGCTAGGGGAAGAAAACCTCGATCAAAAATCACCTGGTCCTCCAGGTTGGGGGTTGGGGCATTAGACTAACTCTCTGATACCCGGAAAAAACGTACACTGTTAAAAAACCCAATCAAACGCCTCGGAAAGAAATGAAAAACCTAAGACGAACCAAGCAAAGAAACAGGAATATGATTTTTGGTACATGGAACGTACAAGGAATGAGTCGAAAAGTGAATGATATAGTCCATGAGTGCAGCAGAATGAAGGTTGACCTTGCTGTACTATCAGAAACGAAGAAGAAAGGATCTGAAAACCTAGGACAGTATGACCATTTCTATAGCGGAGTGGCAAAAGAAAAACATGCGCAACAAGGAGTATCTATTTTGGTCAACAAAAGATTTAGAAAATATATTACCAACTGGGAAGCAGTAAATGAACGGCTAATAAGAATGAATATAACAATAAAAGGAATGAGACTTACGATTTTTGGAATCTATGCGTATAATGACGATGCAAATGTAGCCGTGAAAGACAATTTTTTTGAAGAAATCCACAATGAAATATCAGCAGTAAGTACATCTAGAGAAATTGTAATATTGGGAGATTTAAATAGTAGAACAGGTAACAGAGTAAATGATCTGACAGTTGGCCAATATGGAGAAGATGTTGTTAATGACAATGGAAACCGGCTTATCACAGTATGTGAGCAATTAGACCTAAAAATCCAAAACGGTTTTTTCCAACATAAGAAAATACACAAATATACCTGGACCAAACCCTCACAAAACCTGAAATCCGTCATTGATTATCTTATCACTAAACAAAAGACAAAACTAAAAATTCAAGATGTCAGAACAAAGCGTGGATCAACATGCGGAAGTGATCACTATTTTCTGGAGACCAAAATTCTCTTTCCTTATCAAGGCCGAAGCCTCCATCAACAAAATCTTGATGATACAGTGAATGAGGAAATTGCTCACTGTCAATATAATCTACTAAGCCTAGAACATGACAGCGTAAAAAACTTATACAAAAAGAGACTGAACGAAAAACTTAATTCAAGTTCAGGTGAAACCCCAGATGAGGAATACGAATGTATCACATTAAGCATCCATCAAGCTGCAAAAGAAGCACTAGGATTAGTGGAAGAAACTCCTAAAAGAACAAAACCATACTGGTGGGATGCTGAGATTGAAAGTGAAATAGAGGAAAAAAGGAAATTATATCACACGTACTTATCCCAAAAGACAGATAGAAGCAGAGAAGAATACAAAATCGCGCAATCAAAGGTGAGAAGAATGATCAGTGATAAG
Organism: Aspidapion aeneum; assembly: GCA_963576565.1. NCBI lineage: Eukaryota > Metazoa > Arthropoda > Insecta > Coleoptera > Brentidae > Aspidapion > Aspidapion aeneum. The sequence continues at coordinate 77,284,708 of OY755042.1, forward strand.
AAGAATCAATCATGGATGCAAAAGTGCCAGAAAAGAGATTCTTACTTAGGAGGTAGGAGAAGTACCGGAAGCTGGAAAACTATAAGATCGATCAAAAAAGAAACATGCAGAGATATTATTTCACCAATACCAGACAAAGAATGGGATGAGCATTTTAAAAAACTTTTAACTGAAGATAGAGCAGAATTCAAGGAAGACGAAAGAGACAATATCATTAGAACGATGGGATCTCCAGTACCCCTCACAATATCTGAGGTCAAAAACGTGTGCAAAACCTTAAAAAGCGGTAAATCTGCCGGACCCGGAAATATCCCAGCTGAACTTATTAAATATGGCACTGAAGAATTGTTTTGTAGATTACGGAATCTTTTCCAAAGATATTTAAATGGAGCTGTAGTACCAACTGAGTGGAAAACGTCATATAAATCCACAATACACAAAAAAGGAAGGAAAGATATATGTGACAATTATAGAGGTATATCTGTAACTAGTACGCTAAGCAGAATATATGGCAAAATAATAAGAAATAAAGTGGAGAGCGAATATAAAGATATGGAGGCAGAAGAACAAGCTGGTTTCAGGGCGGGTAGATCGACTTCAGATCATCTCTTTTGTATAACCCAAGTTATTGAAAAGAAAATGGCATACGGACAAGAGCTCCATCTGCTTTACGTAGATTTGCAGAAGGCATATGATAGTATACCACTAAATCTACTTTGGAAAGCGTTGGAAAAGACAAACATAAGCGTACAACTAATTAAGGCCATCAAAGAGTTATACCGCAATAGTAAGGCAAAAGTTAAAATAAAAGCAAAACTAACCAAAGGCTTTCTAGTAAATAAAGGTCTTAAACAAGGTTGCTGTATCTCGCCTACGCTCTTCAAGATATATTTGGAACAGGTCCTTAAAGTCTGGAAGAGAAAATGCCAAAACATGGGAATTCCGTTGAATGAAACCACCTTGTATACTTTATGTTTCGCCGATGATCAGATAGTGGTGGCTCAGGATTATGACGACCTCGAATATATGACACGAAAACTAATAGACGAGTACAATAAGTGGGGACTAGAGGTTAATATCAATAAGACAGAGTATATGTGTATTGGTGGAACGAAACAGGATCTAATCTTAAATACTGGGCAGCGAATTCAGTCCTGTGATGAGTATAAATACTTGGGTCTAAAAATTACAGCTGACGGAACACTAGACAAAGCTATAAAAGATAGAAACGTACAAGGAAGAAAAGCAATAACTTTATTAAATGGAATAATTTGGGACCAAAGTATATCAAAACATAACAAAAAGCTTATATATAACACCATTGTAAAAAGTATTATTACATACGGCTCAGAAGTATGGCCAATCAAAGATAGAACAGAAAAAATGCTTTCCGCTACGGAGATGGACTATTGGAGAAGAGCAGCAGGGAAATCAAAAAGAGAAAGAGTTACCAATCAAAGAATAAGAGAAATTGTGACAGTGGGTGAACGTACTCTAGTGGATGATATAAGAACAAAACAACTGGTGTGGTACGGACATGTACAAAGAATGGATGATGGAAGACTACCTAAACAAATATTACAATGGAAACCAACTGGCCGAAGAAAACGAGGAAGACCAAGGAGAAGCTGGAGAGAAGGAATAGATAGTGAAATAAGAATAAGAGGCCTAGATGATGAATTATGGGCAAACAGAAACGAGTGGAGATTGGGTATCGGAAGACGTAGAACGTTGTGAAACCGATAAATATATATATATATATATATATATATATATATATATATATATAATTAGAGATCATTGACATAAGGAGCATACTCCATATAAGATTCTCTATTCATGGTTAGATAAAGTATAAAAAATAAATTGTTAACGTTAGTTTTAGTTTTAATAGTAGCCCAGTCATTTTAGAAATTCGCTTGAAAAAAATAGGTGCAAACTGGATTTTTGTATAATTATTCCTTAGCATCTGAGCCACATCCCCACATATTCTCCGCCAAAATCCTCCTTGAGCTTCGCTAAATATAATGCCCCAAATGTTCTAAAGATGAGTTTTTTCCGATTTTCTCAAAATCAGTCAAGAGAGAAAAAATACGCAAAATCATTCGATCTATACTATAAAATTCAGAAAAGAACCTCCCCTAACATTTTAAAAAATATTTTTAATTTTTTTTTTAAATATAATTTTTTCCACTTTGTAGGTAACTTGTAAATTTTTTTTCTTTTAAATATATTTTTTAGAATATTAGGTTAGGTCCTTTTCGTAATTTTACATTATAGACCAAATGATATTGCGCATTTTGCTTTCTTCACTTAAAAAAAAAAGTTATTAGTTTTGAAGAAAATCACAAAAAACTGATTTTTAGGACCTTATATATTAATATTCAGCTTGCACCTATTTATTTCCAAGGTTCAGGGTTTTTCACCTAATATGGGCTGGGCTATAGGGAATTTTTTTTTAAATAAATAAATAAATTTTAATTTGATTTAACTTCTTACCAGCAAGCAAATCTGGAGGCAAAGTCAAATGCATTTTAAACATTATCTTCACGCAATAGTCATATAGTCTGGAGGCGTCTTGAATGCACGGAATCAAGGGCGCCAAACGGCACTGCCCCGCGCTTGTCATGGAGTTTGAACGAGATGGGTTTAATGAAGAGAACACTAAAAATAACAAAAAATCAGTAAGGTTCACTCTAAGTAACATTTTTTTGGATCCTTGTTCAGGTGTCCTTGGAAGCCAGGGACATCCAAATGAGGATTTAATTAAAAAAAAACAAACCAAACAACCCTTTTAAAGAGTTCCACTTCCAGAAACATACCTGCTGTTTGTAAGGCCAATATACAGTCTAAATAGTCAAACATTTCCACTGTCATGTCAAAACTAAAAAACAAATAAAATATTTCTTAAGCTAATATTTAAATTTTAATAAGGACGTCCTAATATTTAAATTAAATCCATTCCTTTACAACTTCCCCGTGTATTCCCTAATTATTACCCCTAAAATCTGTCGAGGGGCTTTTAACTTTTTTACTCACTAGTTATTAACATCGTTGCCACCTATACTATCCAGCTCTTCTGGTGTAACTCCAAGATGACCTGGAAATCGAGGGTTTCTTCGGTGAAATTCTAGTTTCTGGTTGAGGAGTTGCGTGTAGAGTTTTATCATTTTGCCGTAACCGTCTTTGAGATGACCCCAGAGTTTTCCTATTTCTTCTAGTTCCTAGTTATAATAAAATCGAAGTAAAGTAGTGAAGAAACAAAGTTCCATTGGACTTCCATTGTCTGTATTTATTTTAAACATGACGTTTCGGTTAGTATCTCTAACAGTTTTCAAGTGTAATCTAAACAATTCAAATTCAATTCAAATTCGGTAACAGCCTGCCCCCTATTCCAATCCTAAGACGCTTGTTTTCCATAAGGAGTGATTTCCATATGCTTGGTATGTCCGTGCTTGGTTGACTATAATCCATGCAGGTTCAATAAACTTTCATTTTCGCCAATGCGACTCCTTATGCAAAACTTTAGCTTCAGACCATTGACGATTGGATTTTTCAATATCCCCTAATTGGGTAATTTCCTGGATGTTCCTTTACTCTAACCTGAAGAGGGCTTTTCGTTACCTACATATAATTTACCACACTCACACGGGATTTGGTAAATGCATTCCTTAATATTTAGGAGATTTTCTGGTTTTGTTTTAGTTACAAAACCCCTTATCATATTTCCAGATGAAAATACTGTTTTAATATTATAGTGTTTGGCTATTCGTCTAATGTTTTCTGAAACCCCTTGTTCGGTTTCCATAAAAAACCTCTTTATTTTTCTTTTATTTTTGAATTTTACTTTTATTTTTTCCTATTTTTCATGGACTAAAATTTTGTCTTGAACATAAAATTATTAGTCTTAAATTTATATTAATCCTAAGTAAATGGGTCAACTATTAGTTATTATAAAATTTACCTAAAGCAAAATTGCATTAAAATGCGAGAATTAAACGCAAAAAATGTAATTTCTATCCTAAATTTAAGAATTATCATTTTATTTCTTATTTCTTTATTTTTATATACTTTGGCACTACAAGCGTCCTCTATCGTGTTTTTCACATATCCATAAAATTTAAAATATAGTGATATGGTTTTCCTATAGAGGGTGAAGTGCTGCGCGCATGTGCGAAAAAACTGCAAGCGCAGGATTGAGTGACAGGCAAAGTGTGCTGCGCGTCGCCATGTCTAGAAAACGACAACCTTAAAATTTAAATTTAAAAAATAGTGAAAATTCACTTTAAAATTCCGCAAATAATTAAAATTATCGTGCCATCATCCTGTTGGAACTTCAAGCCACATAACTCTGATGGAAAGGTGTACACCTTGCACTTTGGAACTTCAAAACAGCGGTAAGTCCCTCAATTTTTAAATTATTTACTTTCTCTAGTTAAATGAATTTTTTGCGCCAATGTTAATTATAGTTCACTGTATCTACCAAAACCCAATCTGAGCCATCGGAGTGCTACACCCCTTGCACATATGGAATGTAAATAACACCAACCGGATTATTATTTTGAGAATTTGTTACAATTGGTTTGTTTTTAATTTTAGAGATCGTTGAGTTTATTAATGCAAGTCCTTTTCAATGTAGATTTCTGTGGTAAATTATTCATTATTACTACAAATATTTACGGCTCTTAAATACAAACTTCTTATAACTCCTTGTTTTGTAGCAATAGAATGATTAGACTTAAAATTTAGGTATAGTTCTTGCCATAGGCAGTTACACTTTATTTATCATATGCATGCTGACAGCAACAAAAAAAATCTGAAAAATGGCATGCCTTTGAGTTGTTTATATCTGTGCGATTTTTTTATCAACCTACAGTCAGCATCCTTTTATCCAGACAATGTCAGTTTTACCTTTAATTTTATACAAGACGCTAGCCCTACCAAGTCCACTTCCAATCCCTGACTTCGCATGCGTAGATCTACCAATATTATTTACCTCATGTATTAGAATAGATGTACAGGGTGATTTTCACTTGAATGATTCTAACCACATGAAAATTGAAAGTTTCAAAAACCTAACCTAACGAAACCTAATCAGATCTAACCGAACCGAATCAAAACAAACTTTCCTGACTTTCTACCCGGGATCCTAGAGGATGTGAATCCGAACCGGACCGTACGGAACCGAACCTATCCAAACCTAATCCTACCCAACTAAACCTAATTAGCAGTACGTGTTGTAGTTTAGTTTGGTTAGGTTAGGTTTGGTTCAGTTTAGTTAGGTTCAGTTTGGTTCGGTTCGGATTCACAGGAAAGTTTTTTTTTTGAAAAAAATTATTGGTTCAGTTTGCTTTGGTTCGGTTCGGTTAGATTTGATTAGGTTTTGTTAGGTTAGGTTTCTGACACTTGTGTGTGTGGTTAGAATCATTCAAGTGAAAATCACCCTGTATTCGTCTATTCTAATACATGAGGTAAATAATATTGGTAGATCTGCGCATGCGAAGTCAGGGATTGAAAGTGGACTTGGTAGGGCTAGCGTCTTGGTAAATTAATACCAATACGACATGCAGTCGAACCTCTCTAACTCGAACCTCTATAACTCGAACCCCTCTATAACTCGAACCTTTTAAGCGGTCCCTGCACTTTTTACATGTATTTTAACATATGTAACTCGAGTTTCTATAACTCGAACTCTCCATAACTCGAACTGTTTTGGTTGTCCCTTCAGGTTCGAGTTATAGAGGTTCGACTGTATTTACTTTTTAATATATTTCGGGTTAGGAAATACGTTTATTTCATGTCAAAGTCATAAAAGTGTAACTGCGTATGGCAAGGACTATACTGTCCCGTGTGTAGGTTTTCTTTACAGGGTGTCCCAACTAAAAGATAACAGAGGCGCTTTGGGTATTTTTCCTGCGAATTTGGAGAAACGCTCGGACACGTCGCGTCGATTTTGTTTGCGTGTGGGACACTTTTTGGACATCTTGAAATTGGGTCTAGTGATACCTTGTTTTGAAGTTCTCTTGAATATCTCTAGAACCGTGGAAAATCCATCAATTAGTGATTGAGATATTTGTATCAAATTTTCAAATTTAATGGAATGAAAAAACTAAATCCAAGAAATATAAAATTCTGATTAAATTTTTATTTTATCAGTCCATGTTAAATTTGAAAGTTTAAACGCATTTTTCTCATAGATTTTTGAAATTTTTACACGGTTGTAAAGACATTCAAAATATAGGGGTAAAGTATACCCCTCGAAGGGGGTGCGTGCTACAAAAAATTCAAGATAGCCAAAGTGTCCCCTTTGCAAGCAAAATCGACTGGTCCGAGCGTTCCTCCAAAATCGCACGAAAAATATATAAAAACACGTCTGTTACCTTTTAGTTGGGACACCCTGTATATAGTGGTTTGAATATTTCTGTCTGTCCGTTTGACAAGAACATCCATTTCTCCTTGAAAATGTGTTACTAAGAGGGAAGGGCGGGGGGAAAAAACCCTGAGTTTTTGCGTTACATAATTAATACAATACATGTTCCGTAAATTAGTCTAACGTGTATAATAGCTCCAAGCTTACCCCGCGATGTCTCTGGCTGTCAACTAGACACAGGGGATGGCCTTCCCTCAAAACTTTGTGCACCACATGACATAGTTTCCAAGCCACGATGCGGTCGTCCATTACCGGCAGCCGGAGGGCGTAGGCCCAAAACGTCTTGGCGCTCTGCGTGTGAAATGTTCCTATTATGGCGGAACGCACGTGTTTTTGTTTTACCGGGCATTCTTGGGAGTTGATGGCTTTTTGAAGGGCTTGGTTCTGTAAAAAAAACGCTGATTGAGTACCTTTATTAACATAAAATAATATCGGGTGTTTCACGAACATCGAAACAGCGGCGAGAGGAATTTGCAGAAACGTTCGGACACGTCGGTTTTGTTTGCGAGGGGTACACTTTTTGGCTATCTTGAAATTTTTGTAGCACGAACCCCGTCAGACGGGTATACTTTACCCCTATATTTTGAATAGGGAAAGTGGGTCTAGTGACCTTGTTTTGAAGCTCTTTTGAATATCTTTACAACCGTGTAAAAATTTCGAAAATACATCGATTAGTTTTTGAGATATTGGCTTTCAAATTTTTAAATTTAACGGAATGATAAAATAAAAATTAAATCCAAAAAATATCAAATTCTAATTAAATTTTTATTTTGTCAGTCTATGTTAAATTTGAAAGTTTGAAGGCAATTATCTCAAAAACTAATTGATAGATTTTTGAAAGTTTTACCCGGATATAAGGACATTCAAAAGGCCTTCAAAACAAGGTATCACCAGAAATAAAATTTCGGACTTCCATTGTCTTTATTTATTTTAAACACGACGTTTTGGTTAGTAAGCATCTCTAACCGTTTTCAAGTGTAAACTAGACACTAGGCCCACTTTCCCTATTCAAAATATAGGGGTAAAGTATATTCCTCGAAGGGGGTTCGTGCTACAAAAATTTCAAGATAGCCAAAAAGTGTCCCCGTCTCAAACAAAATCGACGTGTCCGAGCGTTTCTCCAAATTTGCACTCTAAATACCCAAACAGGTCTCTGTTTCAATGTTCGTGAAACATCCCGTATAATACACAAAGCGAAGCAATTCTATAAACATTTACTCAAAAACCACAGAACTTAGAGCAAAGCTTAATATTTAGTTTGTTTAAAAATGCAAAAAAAAAACAAGTAAAAAAACACAGTAAACAAAAAATACCTAAATTTGTGTGAGGTGTGTACAGTAAAATAAACACTGCCTGATACGACTTTCTTTCATAATAAAATTTTATTAAAATCTAAATATACATACATACCTACATATTGCTTTATTTGTAATTAAAATTTCCGTTTTTAAAAAATATCTCAAGAACTAAAACTCTATCAACACACACACAAATCCCATTCTCAAATTTTGAAAACAGTATTTTATAGTAGGTTAAAATTTGTAATGCATTAAAATTTTTAGCTCCTAAAGAAGTATCGTTTAATCGAATTTCTTCCACAATTTTGTTTAAAAATTTCGTCAAAATAAATTATGTAATTTCGAGCCTCTGGCGAGGCAAAAGTAGTCCAAGCTGGAACAGTTCTTGACCTGATACTAATATTATTCAGTGTCAGAAAACTGTTTTTGGATTTAAGTATCTACATAATAAAGTTTTAAAAGTAATATTACAATACCATATCAAAACAAAAACATTTCATGTAAAAAAAGCCAAGTACGCGAAAAAAAGAAGTAAAGCCACGTTATCCAATACAAATTTTAAAATGAAAGGTTCTTACTAGTTTGGAAATGTTTTTTAAACTTTGCTATTACAGGCAAACTTCTTTATGTTCAATTTAGCACTGTGCAGTCATTTGCAGCCACAATAGTCAAGTTTAGAAAAAACACTTCCAAACTAGTAAGAACCTTTCATTTTGAAATTTGTATTGGAGAACTTGGCTTTACGTTTATCAAAATTCTTTCTCCGTAAAACCATTTTCGCATACTTGGCTTTATTTTTATATTGTTCAAAACTTTTGCAATGCCTTATTTAAAATTCTGAGGTGTTTTAATTTTTTCCCGTGGTTTTATCATAGTTCCGATCAAACTCTCAAACCTCAGCTCTCTAGCGTTTCTGAAAGTACGCAATGTTACTTTTACATAACTTTACATTTATAGGGAAGGAAAGTTGGTGTTTTTAAATTGTTTCCTATAGGTTTATCATAGTTTCTATTAGTCTTCCAAAGCTCAGCTCTCTAGCAATGTTAATTTAACATAACTTTACATTTATAGGGGAGAGCAATAAATGAAAATTTTGGGGTTTTTAATATTTTTTTCTATAGTTTTGTCATTGTTTCTATCGGCTTTCCAAAGCTTAACTCTCTAGCGTTTCTGGAAGAGGGCAATGTTACTTTTACATAACTTTACATTTATAGGGAAGAAAAGTAAATTAAAATTTTGGGGTTTTTTAATTTTTTCCTATAGTTTTATCATAGTTCCTATCAGTCTGCCAAAGCTCAGCTCTCTAGCGTTTCTGGAAGTGGGCAATGTTACTTCTACATAACTTTACATGTATAGGGGAGGGGAGTAAATTAGAATTTTGAGGTTTTTTGATTTTTTCCAAGGGTTTGGTCATAATTTCTATCAGTCTGCCAAATTTAAGCTTTGTAGCATGTCTGGAAGTACAGTAGAATTTTGATGATCTCTAGATGAGTGAGTGAGTCAGTGGCAATTTCGCCGTTTTTTAAAACTACTTTATGGAAGTCCATAAAACTTGGATGGTTTGTTATGAAGATCTACGACTGGACAAAGTTTGAGTTTCATAGCTCATTCCGAAGTAGAGTTTTGATAGGTCAAATATGGGCTGAAATGTTTCAAGAAAAGATGGAACAGTAGTTGCGCGAACCTTAGACATATACACATACTGTCTCAACCATTCCGTATTTTAGTAAAGCTAAAGTTAATGAATCATAAAATTCAAATTATTTATAAACTGACTGAATGATGATTGAATGAAAATTACACATAATCGTACCTAAATTGACCCTGGCGAATTCGCGTTGTAGTAAAGTAAATCGAGTCTTTATTATTTTCCCTTATTGGGTTAATAATTGCAAAAAAGGAATAACCTTTATTGCTAGTTTTCTTTTGAACTATGGGAACTCTCAGACAAATTCGCCGTGGCTAATTATAGACCAGTGCAGATGTCTTTAACAAAGGAAAAAAATGGAAAAGAAATAATAACAGCCATAAAACAGAGAAAGATCGAAAACTGGTTCCAGTTACAGCTTGAATTTCCTGGAATTTGTGAAAATTTTCCAGTTTTATCAAGTTAAAACCAACGATAAATCAAATTTTGTTTTTAACTTTTACCTGCTTTTTTTGTTTTTCACAAAATTTCGTAAAAACTTATCTTTTTATGCCAGCTTTAACAATTTGTAATTTTTTTAAATCAAAATAGTTATTTTAACGTTTTATTTTCAAGTTCTGGAAGCCGGTTTTGTTAAAACATCGATTTTTAGACTGTGAAAAAAAAAAGTTATGCACAAAGCATCGTGTCAATTTGTAAGCAAATTGGCGTAGACTATTCTCACAAATCACTTGCAATCATAGACATAGAGATTAGGAGCCAGAATTTTAATAAAGCGATGGAGGCAACTATAAAATAATATTATTTTAAATGTAGTCTTTAGTAAATTAATTATTTCGCTTTATTTAATTTGAAAAATATTGTCGTTTGTAACGGTACAATATTATGGTATTATTAGTTTCTACAAAGTTATTAATAATGACTCGCATAGTTAATGGGTTCATACGTATAACACGCATACTTTGTTTGTTTAGTTTTTTTTAAATAAACGATTGTTTCTGCTGACATTCTATGACTAGATTTTATACAACCCAAACCATCAAAATCATAGTACCCGACAGAGGGGTCTAAGGGTTCTATTTTCTATTCTTACAGAAGCTCCTAATTATTAATTTAACATCGATTTATATGTTGTGTAAACCTCCCCTTCGGTCTCAATTCCATCAAAGAGTGTTTGTTTGCATCTGCCTGGCAAGTTGTTGCATCAGACTTCTTAAAATGTAGCCCACACATTATGTAGATACAAAGTTTTTCCTTGTTTTACGACAATGGTGTAAGTATATATATATATATATATATATATATATATATATATATATACAGTGTGTCCACGTAAGTTGGCGGCATATGGGAAACTTTTTTATTATTAGCTTTACGAAAAAAAGTTATTCTTCATAAAAAGTTCTGCATGGTCCAAAACCTAAAATGCAACCATCAGATGTTAAATTTTTTCAGTCATATTACGAGGTTTGTCAAAAAATGTGATTTTTGCTCCAGAGTAAAGTACCTTTCTTTTTGACAATATCGAAAATTGTTATAAAGAAAAGATGTTTAGAATTAAAAGTAGCTTTCAAATATTCAACATTGTTTATTTACATTAAAAAATATTTTTTTCTACATTTTCTGCGATTACGTTGGAAATTTAAGTTTGCACATTAAAGCATAATTAATCTAGGATGCAAATAATAATAATGTAAATAAACAATGTTGAATATTTGAAAGGTATTTTTCAAAGAAATTCAAGGAACCCCTTTAGTTGAATGTTTTTGGTATTTTTAATTCTAAACATCTTTTCTTTATAACAATTTTCGATATTGTCAAAAAGAAAGGTACTTTACTCAAGAGCAAAAATCACATTTTTTGACAAACCTCGTAATATGATGAAAAAATTTAACATCGGATGGTTGCATTTTAGGTTTTGGACCATGCAGAACTTTTTATGAAGAATAGCTTTTTTTCGTAAAGCTAATAATAAAAATGTTTCCCATATGCCGCCAACTTACGTGGACACACTGTATATATATATATATATATATATATATATATATATATATATATATATATATATATATATCTACAGTGAAACCTCTCCTTGCGGACACCTCTATTAAGCGGACACTCCCTTTAGGCGGACAAATTTGTTGGAACCAACCTGTTGCCTATGTCTTTACATGTAAAATTCCCTCCTATAGCCAGACACTCTAATAACCGGACACGGACAATTTTTTTTGGTTAAAAAATTCTGAAACCTCCCTTAACCGGACGCGAACCTCTGAAAACGGGACGGAGCGCTGCACAACAAGGCAACAAGGCACTCTGCAGCCGGGGAATTACCTCTTTCCGTTTTAATGCGGAGACGAAATATATCGGTCGTATTTACAACATTATTTGATTTAGCGGGACTGCTATGTTTATTGTTCAGCTCTTTGAAATGGCGCCTAGTAAAAAACTTCTTATTTTATGTGGAAAAATGGAAGTTGTTAACGTTTCATGGAAGGAACATCTATCAGCACGAAAGATCGCCGAAAAATTTAATGTCGGAAAATCTCAGTCAGCGGAAATTGAGAAATATATATCCAAATTTCGCAGTTCCCTCTCTTAAGCGGACACCTCCAATAAGCGGACAAAATCGACGGAACCGTGAGTGTCCGCTTATGGGAGGTTTTACTGTGTATATATATATGTCAAATTTTACATGTCACTGGTGGTCCAGCTGATTTTTGAAAGTTAGATATGATATGAACAACGGAACTACTAATATTTTTTGAATTTTTTGAAAACTAAGGCAATTTTCCCACTGTTTTCTGGTACATTCTTATAAAATATAATTTTTTAGACTTACTGTCGTTTTAGTCCGCTTTTTTTTTATTACACAAAACTTAAACTACAAGTCAAACTGAATGTGATCGTTTAGTATCAAAGGTGAACCGAGGACTTGGGAAGTATACAAAGATGTAGGTCAGCGGATTATGTTTGAAGCTGAAACGAGCATATTATTTTCTTCGAATTTTAATTTTTGTGTAAAGAGAAATGAAGCGATCTAAAAAAAATAACGACTTAAATCGACTCTCCCAGGTACCTTAACTTTGGTTTATTACCTCACTGTATTATTTTTGTTTTTTTTTAGTTTATTTATGTTAAGTACAATTTTTTTTTCTGTATTTTTATTTTGTACCTTTTTTAAAAAAATGGGCATTTTGTCCGTCAATAAATGAAATGAAAAAAAATTTAATGAAAAAAAATTAAATGAAATGACTGGTATGGCTGAAAAATATTATTTTATAAGAATATACTAAAAAATAGTAGGAAAATTGCCTTAGTTTTTAAAAAATTCAAAAAATATTAGTTGTTCATATCATTTCTAACTTTTGTTTACAAAAATCAGCTGGACCACCAGTGTCGTGAAAATTCGACATATATTTATAAGATCCGAACACCGGTCTATTCTATCCACCGTGGTTTCTTAGTACCTCCTTACTATGACTATCAGGTTGAGTTAGGTTAAGGTCCGTTTAAATTGAAATATTTTGATATAATAATCTAAATTGCAGCCCTTCCACTGCGACCACCAGTGGGTCTATTTTGGCTCACTTTTGAGTGGTTTTTTTAATCATCCAAAAATATTAGCTATCAGTTTGGGTCAGACACTGTTCATCTGCATCAATCTGAGGTTTCCCAAATGTTTTGACGTAAACGTGCAATAGCCGTCATCCTCAATTCAGAGTCTACATTCGGTCTCTTCTGTTAGCCTCTTTTTTGTGTGGGTACTCTTAGTCGACAGTGACCCGTGAAAAGTCCAGTCACTATACGGATCTCCTGTCACGTAAGTCCAATGATGTATCTCTTTCTACAAGGTCCTTTAATAAACTCTTTTGAGTGAGCCAGTACTGGTATATTTATCCAATATAGTTCTCCATCTATTTTCATATGGTTAATTTAGCAGCATTGTATGATATCCCCATGTTGCTCTCAAGTTTGTCCTCGTCCCTGCACCTACGACAGTAATCGCTGGCAAAAAGGCACTGACCAGTAATATCAACAATCACTTTTAAGACTGGTAACTACTACAAAAGTTTACCTACGGCACTGCTAAAACAGATGTCTACAAATATTAGTAACAAAAAAAATCAAGTTAAAAAGTGAGTCAGTGTAAATATTTCAAGGATATTGCGCTCCTTACTTCCTGTTATGTAGGTGGATAAGAAAAAACTGGGTATAGTTTAAAAAATACTTTTTTATTTTTTTTGGATCGGCTTATTGAGCGATGCGCTTTTTAGACTTTCTTCGAGTATTCACTTTCAAAAATCTGGGAAATATAAAGAAACTAACTACTACTATGTCGGTTTAGAACGTTTTTTTACTTTGTCCAATGCCTATTCTCAGGTTTTTTGACTCATTGATCTTTGGATTGACTGTTGCCGTTCTAGTTTAGGACGCCCTTTTTCTGCGCCCTATTGGTTGCTATTCTAGGATCTGCTTTGGTAATCTTTCGTTGTTCATCCGTTGTACATGGCCGTTACCATATCAGTTGCCTTTTAGTGATTTCATCCGTTATGCTTCCCTTGATTTCCATTCTTTCTTTTATGATCTCATTTCTTATATGATCTGTTCTAGATATTCTCATTAGAGCAGAGAGATAAAAAAGAATGTAATATTTAACATATATGAAATAATGGTGAAAAGCACGCTGTTGTATGGAATAGACTTGTCGCGTAAATACAAACCAAAAATGCAAAGAAACTAACTATGTAGCCTAATTTGGTTTCGTCAGAGAGTTGGAAACTAGAAAAAGATTGTTTACTTTAAAAATGTTAGTGCAAAAATGTTATGATCAACACAAAAACGTCTATGTATTCATAAAAAAATATTCACTGGAAACATACAACAGAAATCAGAATAAAATAAAGAATACAAAAGTTATGTATGTTTGATAGACCAGAAAAAATACCTCAAAAGGGCAAACAAGAAAATATATTGCGACCTACAGGAAAAACAAACTAGATCCGAGTTGTTAGGGTGAAATTAGTGAACTTTTAGGGGTGGTAACGGTTTGTCAGGGTTTTCAGCGAAACTAGATCTCGCATCGAAAAAAGTTAAATATAAAAGTTATAGGTCATAGAGAATTATTGAAATAATGCCAGGCCATAATAGTACCAGGCACAATTTTGACACCTTCACATTGTAATATCAGCTGTGATCTTTCAACACACGGCCTTTGTTTACTATATGAACCGGAATAAATTAATTGATTAATATTAATTGAAAATAAACGACGAAAGTTTTAAATTCGACTTTGGTATGTCAATTTTGAAGGATCAACTGTCAGTTTTCAATGTGAATGTGTCAAAATAGTGCGTGGCACAATTATAGCCTGGCTGTATTTCAATAATTCTCTAATAAAAATGTTATAACTTTTAAATTAACTATTTTCTACATAAACTAAAATTTTCCGAAAATAGAAAAAACGGTTTTTTTCTTTTTGATTTTTATCTTTTAGATTCATTTTGTATTTTCACAAAATTTAATGAAAACTTACCTGTTTGTGTGATTAACACGTTTTAATATTTCTATTTATATTTATATTTTATTTTGATTTTAAATATAAGACAAGGTCCCGACGCGAAAAAATTCTGGAAACAGTTTTTTTTAAACAATGCACAGTGAAACGTTTTGAAGATCTAGGTGGACAACCCCTGAGCAACATTAACACTCTTTAATGCTTGATTTTTTTAGCTTTAAAATAACATAAAATATTTAAAAGCATTTAGTATTTGCAATATTACCTACCTTTTATATAGGGTGATTCAGATTTCAACGATTTTAAGATTTGTAGTCATACTGTATGTTTTTAACGAAAATTGTTTCAACAAATTTTATAACAATGAAGTAACGGTATATATTTTTTTTAGTTTTTGCAAGAAGGAATTTAAATAAAACAGTTTTGCAATATACAATGTGTTTCAGAAAAATTTTAATAAATACGTTTTAGGCGGTAAGGGACGATCAAGAAAAAATTCCGCTCTTACCTGTCACTATATGAAAAATAAATGCATTAAAAATTTTAAACCTCTCACCCCTTGCCCGGGGGTGAAACCAACCCATAAAATTATAATGGGAAATGTTTATCGGATGGCATTATCTTTAAAGCGGTTTAATGTGAGAAAATTTAAGAGATATTTGGATTTTAATTTTATATAACTAAGAAAGTATAAAAAAATGTTTATTAAATTGGAAAATTCCATTTTTATTTGAAAAATATCATTACTTAACATTACAAATAATAGAATAGTTAACTAACAGTCCATTTTATTATTATCTTGCAAACTAAACTGTGTTAATTAATTTATCAATCTGACACAAAAAAGACAAGAAAAATATATTATCATATTTCTAAAACCGCATTAATAACTTGCTCCGTTTAAAACTTAATTTTTTGGATTTTTTTAACCTCAAAAAACTTCCCTTGGGGTTTGGTGCAGATGCAGATTTATGAGACGGTAAGACATGCCAATTTTGGTAAAAAAGTGGCGCTATTGTATCAAAGAAAACATTTACATGCGTTTTCAAAATATTGAGAAATAAATGGATCCATGAGGGATCTAATACCTTCCTAGCACACTTCAAGTGAAGTCATGATAATATATCAGCTTTGAAAAGTTTTTTGTATATATCTGAGAAACTGAAGCTCTTACGGAGTTTTTAGTTATAACACGAATTATTGATCAAAATATAGTCTACTGTATTACGAAAACTGTATATTTATACGATGCTCCGTTAAAAAGATAGATTTTTTAAAATTTTAATTGTCAAAAAACTGTCATTAGCATTAATAGATTTTAACCAAAATCTAACCAGCTCGTAAGTGTCGAGCACTATTTTACATGAAAATTTTATGAAAATGGGTTTAGCGGTTTAGGAGCTATCGTGTTACGGACAGAAATAATATATACACTCACACAGACAGACATCACGACGATATTGCTAGGATAGGTCAAAATACACCCAAATAACACATTTTCGGTGTTATCAAAAAAAAAATTTTTTTCGTCGAAAATAATACCTAAAAAACAAAAAATTGTGACTTTTTGAAAAACTTAAAGTCCTAAAAAAATTGTTAACGTAATTTTATTGGCCTAGTCATATTTATATAGTTTTATTCAATTTGTTTAAAAGAAGGCGACAATATTTTAATTTTTCGAATAACTCAATTTAAGTTTTTAAGCATTATTTTGAAACCCCCTGTAGATATTTTTAACTTCGACACTGCATCCGATTAAGCTCGTAATAGCGCCACTTTTTTCCTTTTGAACGAATATCGTAAGTGTTACCGTTTCTGCAAATCCCGCAAAGCCCTATGTACTTACTTTTATCAGGACACCCTGTAGACAAACAGACACATTGACTCATCGTGATATAGAAAAATGCACGAAGATTGACTAATTTAGCTTAGAAAATCCCCAAAAGGCATATTTGTGAAGGTATCAAAAAGAAAATGTCATTAAACACAAATAATACGTTTTCTATTTTTAGGGTTGCAGGGTAACAAAATAATTAAGCACAAGTTTACCGCAAAAAAAGGACAAAATTTCAATACTGCGTCAGAAAATAGAGATTTCGGTTAATTAGAAAATAATAAAACTAACATCAACAAATTCTAACAAACTAAAGTTTCAGTCTAACAAAATTTTTCTACCAAAACACCAGCGAATTCATAAAATCATAGCAAGTAAAACACTGCAACAATGACAGTCAAAATGCTACCCTAGTCTTAAGGACATGTCACTCTAAAAATGCCTGGCACTTGTTTTACTCCAGCGCCTACTACGCGGGAAAAAAACAATATTGTTTTAAAGCATTGCCCATACATAAGATTAAAATGTCTAAGCAGAATATTTTTAAGATGCAACTTTCAATGCAAATATCTTGACAACCAGAGGGGATAAAATTATAATATTTTGGATCTAGGATGTATGGAATATGCTCTTTAATTGTAGGTAGCTGAAATGTTAATTTATAGTACTTAACCATGTCCACCTAGATTAGTCAAACGTTCCACTGTGCAGTGGTCATTTTTTCATTATTCAATGTCTATGTTTAGTTAATGTGATAAAAATAATATCAATATGGAAAAATTTGTCACGAATAAATGACACAATTTTTTAAACTGATTAAATTCTGTTTCCTGGCAGATTTTTTCAGAGATTTTTATTTTTTTTTAAACCATAAGAAATAAACGTTTTATCAAAAAAATACATTAAAAGAAAAACTGCGTCCAAAAGCATTTTTGAGTAAATTTTTTTGACTACATTTTGATCCAGGCATACTTTACATCGTTTTATTTTCTGTTATAAAACTTTAAAATGTAAATCTACACATTCTTTTAATAATGTTATGCTCCAGTAATAATTTGTTTTATAATAATTAAATAATATTAGTAATTACACAAAAACATAAACCATGACCACTGTACAACATTTGCAATAATAGAATAAGTACAGGGTGATTGTTTCTAAATGTACCTTGCTGTAACTTTTATCATACTAAGATAAAACCATTCTAGTATAAATCTTAAAACACTGTATGTTTTTACATGTGAGCAAGATTGATAGATCTGTTTTGCCTTATTCCAAAAATACCAAACTTAATGGCTTTATCTCTTGTTATTACAGAGTAAAAGTCAAAACATTCTGCCATGAGCTACATATTTGTATGTGTTAAAAAATATGGTTCGGTTTTGTTTGTTTCAAATAAATAAATATACGTTGATAAAAAATTATTAAGAAAATTAAGAAAAAAAAAATATTAAAAAATCAACCGGCTAAAATAACATCATTTTAAAGAAAAATTAGGCTGATTATCAAACAAAGTCCTATTTAATGACAGCAAAGTTTACTTTATATTATTTCTCAAAAACTAAACGTGACAGATAAAATCTTGACTGCTACAATAAAAATCATTGTAAATTGTAATGGAACAAAAATGTTAATTTTATCGTTTTTTTGCCAAAGGTAATAATATTGTGAATTTTCTGTTTAGGTTTTTACAACAGCAAATGCCTAGAACTTCTTACTATTTGTTAAAATAAGTATAATCACTCACTATAACCTTGCAAAGCAATTTTTAAATTCAAGTCAACATACTTTTTTATTAAAGCAAGCTAGTGTTTCAATACATTCATATTAAGTGAATTATTTTTTTATAAACCTTTATTACACAACAAAATTTAGAAAAAAAATATAACATCCGACCTGGCAGAACTAGAAAAAAAATTCTATATAAGCTTACTCAATTATATTTTTGTTTGTAGTGTTTTTGACTTGTTTTACTTTATTGTAGGACTACACAAATCTTACTAAATCCCAAGCTACATTCTACAAGAAGCACACAAAGAAACCCACATAAAAAGGACAAAACACTTGTCTAACTAAATTAACCCTTAACTTACATATTTCTCAAAATCTTTTTCTGAATAATGCTTAGCCATAATTAAACCATTCGATCCAAAATTAACATGACAAAAAATACCTAGTTTTATTGTTCCAAAATCATGCAAAATCCGGGAAAATTCATGCAGGTATTTTTTTACAAAAACATGCAAATCTGAAAAACAAAAATTTTAGTTTAAACCTAAATGTGGATTTACGGTACTATAAAGGGTTAAACAAAATTAAACAATTTTTTTTGTTTTATCATAATTGATAAAACAAATAAATAAGACAAGACTAGATTATGTTTTCCAATATTTAGCAGTTGCTGACTGATTAGAAGCTTATCAAAAAATTACTTTCATATGGAAACCTCGTTAATACCTTACCAAATACAAAAATTTTGTACAAAACAAGTTAAATATATTTTTTTTTGCACTTTTGGAATCATTTTTTTAAAACTTGCTTATTTGTAATTTTTTTTTCCTTTTAGTTTTCGGTAAACTTTAATTTCTTGCCTTAGCCTACTGTTATTTTCTTATATTTTCATTAAAACTTGGGAAGAAAACTTTTTTTAAATAAAAAAACACACTGTACAATCACACAAGTGTATAGTTTTAACGGCCGCTGCAATATCCTTTACTTCCTTTAGGCTTCTTGCTGGCACGTCAATGTAAAACGCGTATGTACATAATACACCTAACAGGCTGCTTATTTCAAGGCTAAATAGCGCGAACGGAATGTTTTACCTAACGAGAGAAGCAATTGTCTCTGCCGCCTTGAGCGCGAGGAGCCAGCGGTTATCGCGAAAGCGACGCTGCTCCCCGGCCAAATCAACACCGACAGTCAATGAATTCTTATTCGTTTTCTACCCGTACAACAAAGACAACGGCTCAAATGGTTGTCTTTCCCTATACTCCCTTCTATTATATACATATAACATAATATGCCGCTTTTCTAGTACATAGGTATGCGCAAAATATATTGCTTCTGATACAGTCTTACCACTCCTACAAGACTGGCGTTAATTACGTCAAGTTTTAAAAATAGGGACTTCTTGGAATAAAACCTGACTTACTTTGTTTTAGGCTTTATTTTGACAGATTTACAAAGAATACTGACAGCTGACCTCTCAAAATTGACATACCAAAGTCAAATTTAAAAATAAAGTCGCTAACTTTGATTTAATAAAAACAGACACTAATAAATCCGGTTCTTAAATACACAAAGGCCGAAGTTGGAAAGAAAGCAGCTGCTTTTTATATGTAAATTTGTCACAATACTGCCGATTTTAAAATAAGGTCAGGTTTTATTCCAATAAGTGTCTAGTGAACTATTAACAATTTATTTTTATTATCTCTGATCTCTTAAAGGAAGGAATGCCTCCCTTGCTTACAGGGACGCTTACATTATAGCATGCAGCCGTAACTCGGGGCATAAATTAACGATCTTCAAAGTTTTTTAAATTATAAAATGGTGTGTTTTCATTACCATTCCGAATACCTTTCCAGGCAGCATGGGCACAAAATGTTTTGTAGGCATAGGTCCAAGGTTTAACCAGCGCATAGAAAGGAGGAAACCACCATTGGCCCTAAGTCCACGGCAACACTTGTCGCATAAACAACGGGAGACACGTGTGCCCCGACCAAATTCGTTCGCACCAAAACGCACCAAAATAATGTGGGGTATAGCGACGTACTGGAGCTGGTGTGGCTTTACTGATGGGTGGACCAATTTCAGGACAGAACCAGTTCCTTTTTAGTGATTATTTTTCCTAATTTTTTTCAAAACATTCATAAAAAACTATTTTAGCCACAAGCTGTATAAACTACCTACTACCTGATAACTTTGAAAACATTTTAGGAAATTACCTTTCTTAGTTTTTGGGATAAAAACCATAGATCCTGTCTAATAAATTAGCATATTATGTAAAAAAAAATGTTATACCAAGCAAAGTTAATTTTTACTGGTTTTAAACAATGGGTTAATTTTATGTTCAATTGTTTCAACAAATAATTACTATGTAAGGTGGATATCAGTAAAATTTATTGTGTAACATGTAGGCAAAAGAAAATATTTTGTTAAAGGGGTTTTCCTATTTATGCTGTACATAAAACAAAAACCTAGCAACTTGTTAAAGTGTATTTTTGGGAAATTGACTTTAACATTTTTTTTACACATTATTAGGCATATGAATGAATTTTGAATCAGTTACAAAAGGTGTAAAACTTTTTACTATTTTCAATTTATTTTAATTTTGTAGGTAAAAGTGTACCTAAAGTCTCATATAATAGAGGGACAGTGTTTTTTAATTTAATGAAAAAAAATAAAGGAAAAAATAAACCTACTTGGAAAAGTTTATATAATATAAAATATTATTTCAGTTTTTAATTATTATTATTAGAATAAATAATAAAAAACAGAATCGCTAATCAGTATACAAGCATGTCAAGATATTAAAACAGGTTTAACACATAGCAAAGTTTTAGGGTTTTAAAGTGTCTACTAAGCGATAGTAGTATTTTTTTTTGAAGTTGGGCAGAAAGCTGTGGCACAAGAAAATTGATTTTTGTTAGATGGATCACTCTATATATTACTTCACATTTCAATTCTTCTTTCAATTTTGGGAAAAGTTCCTTAAAACAAAATTTACCTAGGGTTTTCAAGTTCTAAAAACAATGTATTCAAAACAAATTATGTATGATGTATTATTAACAACCCTGTAACAATGATTAATATAACATCGAATTTCTTATGTAACTACATCATTTTCAAACCTTAATAAATTGGAAACTTTCACAAACTTTGCTTAGTGAAATGTTAGAAAATACGACCCTTTAAAAAATTACAATTTTGTTGTGCCCAACCCTGTACAAATACAATGATTAGTAGATATTTTTAAATCCTACAACTTTTCTATTAAACTATTTTCTATATTATATAAAGTTTAAAAAATAATCGACTGTGTCCATACTTTATACATAAATAACCTGCCTAATAGCCTTATTCCCCCAATTGCTTCTTGTTAAAGAATCTGCCAATCCTTTTTTGGAGATGAGTTCATTCAGCCTGCCACTTCATTGAGATCGCAGGAAGTAAACATCAGGCCAAAAATAATTTAATAGCTTTTAAATGAAAATGTATTATACCTAATAACATTGAATGTATCTCTGGATGAACTTCAATTCATCTTATACAGGGTTCGTCAACGATCGTTTGGCCATTGAAAAATATGTGAACTGAAGAAAGATCGCTATTTAAATAAATGGCAATAAGAGAGATAAATAGTTTAGCGCTGTTGTCAAGTTGGCAATTCAAGAAAATGGTTTTCTTTTCGCGATCTAATGACGTTACTCTTACCGGCTGAGTAGGCCAAAGACGGCGATGCATAAAATCCTTAAAACCCCTTGAATTTAATTGCTGTAGCGCCATCTCTTAGATATCATTTGAACTGTATGACTAATAATCAATACTGCGAATCCGTAATTAAGTGTACAGGTAGAGCTTTCTAACATGGCAAAAATGTTAAAGGAGGTTACTACACGCACAAACAAAATATTCCACAAATTCAACTTTATGGATTACAAATTTCTTGGTCTTTATGTGTACCGATTTATTCTCAACCAGAGTTAGACACCAATACTTTAAAAAGTAACTTTTACATTACAAATTACTTTACAGGAATGTACTTAGAAAACTGTGTAATTAATTACACCAAAAAAATAACTTAATTATAAATTTCCTACTTGCAAAATAAAAAAAACTTTCATAATTTACAAAATGTGAAAATACTTAATTTAGGAGCCCTCTTCCTTCGTAATACATTCCGAACTTACCCCTTAAATTCACTACGAAACGTGGATTGCTTTAAATAATAAAAGCAAAATAGCTTTTTACAAATAATAACATGAACAAGAAGAAGAAGAGCAAAGTGGGTTTCGCGCAGGCAGATCTTGTAGTGATAATGTTTTTTGTCTTAAACAAGTAATTGAGAAAAGGAGCGCCAGAAATATAGAGACTCATGTTACCTTTGTGGACCTACAAAAAGCATATGATACCGTTCCAGTAGAAAAATTATGGACAGTTTTAGAGCAAATTAATATCAATCATACATACATAAAAGCGATAAAAGAACTATACAAAGGGTCAAAATCTAAAATTAAAATTGGAAATCGACTTTCAAAAGAATTCCTGGTAACAAAAGGCTTAAGACAGGGATGTTGTATCTCTCCAACTCTTTTTAAAATATATATCGCAGTAGCTCTAAAAAACTGGAAACGTAAAGTGCACGGCATGGGAATACAACTTAACGACCGATTTACCATATACACACAACAAAGTGTCAAAATGGAGGCAATAAGAAGATCAATGAGAATATCTAGAATAGATCACATAAGAAATGAGATCATAAAAGAAAGAATGGGAATCGAGGGAAGCATAACGGATGACATCACTAAAAGGCAACTGATATGGTACGGCCATGTACAACGGATGAACGACGAAAGATCACCAAAGCAGGTCCTAGAATGGCAACCAATAAGGCGCAGAAAAAGAGGGCGTCCTAAACTAGAATGGCAACAGTCAATCCAAAGATCAATGAGTCAAAAGAATCTGACAGAGGATGATTGTCAGGATCGAAGGAGGTGGAGAATAGGCGTCGGACAACGTAGAAAAACGTTCTAAACCGACATAGTAGTAGTACAAATAATAACAATCACTTTAGTAATTCAATTTCATTTTTGTCATTTCATTATAACTGTAAAATAATTTTTCAATTATTTTAAAAACTTAAATAATTGCAATTACCATAACACAGCATTTTAACTTATTGTTTTTTTTTCAAGAGGAATGGCCCCTCCATTTAAGGGGCAAAAATAAAATTTTAAAAGGAGTAGTAAAATGTGACAAACATTTTTTTATGCAGACTAAAACCAGTAGAGGGGCAAGAGGTTTAGGGCTGTCATACATCCCTACCCCCAAAAATGTTGCCCCTATTCTGTTTCCTGGATAGTGTATGGTGACTTTTAGCAACTTGACTTCGTGAGCCGCCGCCAGGAGATCGAACACTTGAGCGGCATTTAAGCGCGATTTTAATGAAACAGCAAGAGTATTGTTTAAGAAAAAATTATTAAAAAATTTAATTCTTCTCGATTTATTGTGTCCTGATTAAAGCTTAAATAACGAAATAAATAATAATGACTATTTCTTCATCTTTTAAAAGTGGAAATCTTACTTTGATTGCTTCTATTTAGTAATAAAGAACTATTAATGAATTTTGAGTCACAGCGGCAAACGCTCCTGAATATGAGCGTCTTTGGTCTCTCACTGACTTCTTGCTTTCCATAAGTTCATCCTTTTTTATACACTTTTAATAAAGGCTAAACGTTCGAAGTCGAGCCCTGTATAATATTTTAAAAATTATTCTTTATAAATAATATTGCTTGTTCTGCAGTCCTTTTCCATCCTTAAAGTTTCAAAAAATTTTACAAGGTGGTTGAAAAACAAGTAAAAGTAAAGCAACATGATTGTAAACTATGACAATTTAAAGAAAAAAGTTACTTTTTAAAAAAGCAAAAAATGAAAAAAATTAATAAACTGATAAAAATCTGCAAGCCAGTGGTGAAATTAAAGCCTGAAAAATTATAAAAAAACGTTTTCTGTGCTTTGGCCCTAGGCCACCGAAACCAGGAGTATAAATTTTTAAAACTTCATATCACAGTCAGTATCAGTTAGTTCAGAGGCTATAGTCAAAAATCGAGTCCCGCGGAATAGTTTTTAAAACTGCCTTAGATCGATTGGTAATAGATCACACAATTTGCGGGTACAGTGAATATCGGTTATAATGATATTGAAGCTTAATTTCGGTTGTTAAAACCAAGTGTCATTATAGAGAAAACAAGGTAACAAAATACAGTACAGTGGTGGCCAAAATAATAATTAAGTGCAATAAAACTGTGTGAAAATCTGATCCTGCTCCAATCAAAAAAAAACTAAAGGTATTTTTGAAAACTTCAATCTATTTCTGATTTTACAAGCTATGGCGATTTTTCACATTAAAATATTCTAGTGCCTTTTTAGCAGGTTTAAAAAAAAGCTACAAAAAACGTTTTTTTCTGTTTAGTTTCAGGCAAAAGCTACTAGTACTATTTGAAAGAGTGGTAAAAGTTATATACCTCCTGAGAATTTCATAAAGATCGAATAAGGGATACTTAATTGAGATATAAATTTTTTAAATTGATTAAAATAATCAAAAATTGGCTAAAATAGTGAAAAATTGGTGATTTTGAGCAATTTTTACCAAGCTTAAAAATCCATATCTTGACTATCATTTGTACAATGGTGATGAAATTTTCAGAAGTTACAGTACCAATCACTTTTGCCTAAGACTACACTAAAAAACATTTTTTTGCAGCCTTTTTAAATCTGCCAAAAGGAATATTTTATGCGAAAAATCGCCATAGCTTGTGAAATGAGAAATAGATTGAAGTTTTCAAATATACCTCTAGTTTTTTAATACTTAGAGCAGGATCAGATTTTCATACAGTTTTAGAACACTTATTATTTTGGCCACCACTGTATATAGAACTCGGTAACTTTTTACCCAACAAAAATTGTGGAATAAATTTTTAGACTACCCCAAATTGATTGGTTATATATCACTGGTTTCTTTGAATCCCCCTTTTTCCCTTACTATGCAAAAAAAACCACAAAATGAAAGCTTAATCAAGAGCTTAATAGCTAGGTATGATCTCTAATAGTAAGTAGTACAACCTAAGTATACCTGCTCCACTAGTACTAATACCACTAAGTTCATGATATCACTGGTAGGTATTGAAAAGTATCACTTTACAACCAGGTGTCAGAAAACCAGTCCCGAAGTTTCTAGATAATTGTCTAGGGTGTCTCTAAACTGGTAAAATTGACTTTTTGGAGTTCAAAATTATTATTTCGAAACAATATCAGCTCACAATATTTTTTGTATGCATTTACACCGACAGGTTTTGGTTTGTGACATAAACTAACCATTTTATTAGGTGTTTAATGCAAAAAAGCTGTTAAGTGCCTTGTAACCAGTTCATTCTACCCTATTTAAAATAATTTTTTCTTGTAATAGTTTTATTAATTTTAGCACTAAATATTTGCTTTCTCTTGTACCTTATTGTTTATTCCATTTCATTTTTGTGATTTGCATAATCTCCTAATTTTAATATTTTTAAAATTATGGTTGAATTGAAATCCAAGAGTTTATAATTATATCAGGCAAAGCTGAGGCACTTTTTGATGTGGTAGTAACAACCACTACCATTATGACTGAGGGGTGAACAGCTAACCCAAAATGTGTACATTGTGAAAATCCACAATCTTTTGTTAAGACTGTGTAAAGATTGTGAGGGATTGTGGAGGACTGTGCAGCAGTGTAGCGTTCTTGTGACCAAAAAAAACAACAAAAAAGGTCATCATGTCTCTAGTTTCCTTTGCGAGGGATTGTGCAGGACTGTGGTAAGATTGTGAGGGGTTGTGGTAAGATTGTGAGTGATTGGGACAGACTGTGTAAAGATTGTGAAGGATTGTGGGATGAAGGATTGTGAGTGATTGCGATGGATTGTGTAAAGATTGTGAAGGATTGTGGTAAGATTGTGAGGGATTGTGAAGGATTGTGACAGATTGGGAGGGATTGTGTAAAGATTGTGAGAAATGTGTACACCAATTGTGAGAGCTGTTCACCCCTTGATTATGACTGACCCTAAATGGCATATTTATATTTTAAAACTTTATTCTACACATTATTCTAATCTATCTTAAATGTGACCAACCCAAAATGCCCTCTTTATTGAAGTAAATAAAGGGAATGTCACATGCAAGCACCTAATTCACAATGTAAGAAATTTTTTAAATATTCTGATTTTTGTATTGGCTGCCATGGCATCTTGATATATTGCCTAAATAAAAAATGGCTATTAAAAGGGGGTACTAATTTTAGGTGGTTACCCTCAGGTTTGGTTGATAACTCATGTTCTTTAGTGATATAAAATCGTAGATATATATTGTGAATCTAGAAAAAGGCAAGCAATGAATACAGGGAAAAACTGAGTCTACATTCTATGTAAAACAGCCTTTATAATAGATTCTCTTTTCTATTTTTGTTGTTCTTACAAGTCGGCACAACAATATACCTACCTCCCACACAAACAAGATGCAAAGAAAATGCATTGTATTGTATAATTTAGAGGGGATACACAAAAATACACACCTGGGACTTTTCGAAATTTTCCCTCTCGATTTCTAAACTGGTTTTACGTGGGTGCAGCACTCGGGGCAAAGACAACGAGGTCATTTTTCACTGTCAACTAAAAATTATAAAAATAAACAAATATCAGGCCGAAAATACATGAAAAAAATTTGTTTAAAAAAACAACACCCGCACGTTCAAGTGCATTTTCTTTTATGACCAACACAGATTAGGTAAATAAGTGACCAAATTTGACTTGACAGGATGTTGGCTGACAGCTGCATAAGTAGTTCTAATGAACTTTCACCAAAGAGTAGAGTCAAATCCTCGCGAGCAAACAATACTCAAATTTTTGCGAGTTGACTATGGTTAATAAAAATAACCAAGGCAACACAAAAAATAGAGGCACGACCCTGAAAAAATCAGCTGTTCTCCGGGGCTGAATTTTACATTGGGAGGTCGAAAGTTTTTTTATGATATTTTCAAAATGGCACTACAGATTTCCGCGAATTTTCAGTAAAATATTCTCAGACACCATCCCGATATTCCACCAAAGTTTTGTAAGGAAGCAACATGATTAAAAGGTTCAAATTTTCAAGATTTAGCATTCCTTACTTTAAATTCAAATTAGCCGCCATGTACCACATGGCAACTATTATATTTGACATGTATTTAACTTTGTCAACTGTGTTTGACAAGACGCTAGCCCTACCAAGTCCACTTATAATCCCTGACTTCGCATGCGTAGATCTACCAATATCATTTACCTCATGTATTAGAATAGATGTACAGGGTGATTTTCACTTGAATGATTCTAACCACATGAAAATAGAAAATTTCAAAAACCTAACCTAACGAAACCTAATCAGATCTAACCGAACCGAACCAAAGCAAACTAAACCAATATTTCTTTTTTAACTTTCCTGACCTCCTACCCGGGATTCTAGAGGATGTGAATCCGAACCGGACCGTACCGAACCTATCCAAACCTAACCCTACCCAACTAAACCTAATTAGCAGTACGTGTTGTAGTTTAGTTTGGTTAGGTTAGGTTTGGTTCAGTTTAGTTAGGTTCGGTTTGGTTCGGTTCGGATTCACATCCTCTAGGATCCCGAGCAGGAAGTCAGGAAAGTTTTTTTTTGAAATTGGTTCAGTTTCCTTTGGTTCGGTTCGGTTAGATTTGATTAGGTTTTGTTAGGTTAGGTTTTTGAAACTTTCTATTTTCATGTGGTTAGAATCATTCAAGTGAAAATCACCCTGTATTCATCTATTCTAATACATGAGGTAAATAATATTGGTAGATCTGCGCATGCGAAGTCAGGGATTGAAAGTGGACTTGGTAGCGCTAGCGTCTTGTTGTTTGTCACATTCGCTTCTGCTTTAAACTTAATTTTTGTGTGAGGTAATGAAGCGGCTCTGAAAAATTAATACCCTGTTTCCGCCAATGCATGCCCACCCCGATTCAAAAAACGCATCAGGTGACACTGCATTTAAAATCGGTGCAGTCATGAACCGTGATGCGTTTTTTGAATCGGGGTGGGCATGCATTGGTGGAAACAGGGTATAAGGATTACTAAAGATTTAAAAAATTCTTCTTCTTCTTCAATATTTTAAAGACAATCAGCTGTGTCGTAACGTCATAATCAGCCCCGGATGTGACGTCAACAAAGTGGAGGATCGTGGCCCGTCCGTTTTGATAGCCCTGCAATAACAAAGAATACAAACATGGAATTTTAAAAATAAAATATATTATTTTTAAAAAATGCCCAACAATAACCATAATTTTGTTTTTCTGCTTACTTTCAATAAAACTGAACAAAAATTAACGAAAACTAAAGCTACAGTGGACTATTCAGAGTTTGAAACACAATAGGACATGCATTAAGATATGATACTTCTTAATGAAACCTGGCTAAAAGACAGATAATAGCTATATTAAAAACTATATATGTATCAGAAGAGATTACGGAGGGATTGCAACTTTTAATTTAAAAAGAAAAACATAAAATATGGATTAAACTATACATATTAGGAAATAGCGAATTTAAATATTTAAGCACATTTTTAAATATAAATCATCTTAAGGTTTTGTACTATGCTTTAGTGGAATACAGGTTACATTATGGAATCTTAGGGTGGGGTGGGCAGTTCTGGATACCACACTTTAAAAACTAAACGTTTTCAAAAATATTTCTTTAAAATTATATTTAAAAAAATAGACGGTATTCTTCGGATTTACTCTTTTCTGATATGGAATTAGACAACTATTTAAAAATATTTTGGATGAAATTTACATGTAAAATTTTTGCCCTGCATTGATGTGAATTGTAATGATTTTAAATGATGTGCTGTTAATTTGGGTTGAGGGTTGAGTTGTTATTTAGATTTTATTAATCGGCCAGTTGTAGGCATTTTTAGTGAAAGGGAGCTTACATTTTGATACCTACTGATGTTTAGCGTCCTCCGATCTAAAACATCCTCAAGGGTATTTTCTTCAATCCAAAATGTAAATTTACACGACATTGGGCACAGGAACTCAGTTGAAACACTTTATAAAATATAGGTACTATGACTACTTTATTTTCTTTGGTCTAGAGTTCTGGCCTAGATTACTTTACTAATAATTAGAGAAATATTGACCTTTAATGAACTCATTGTTTTAAGTTTCTTGCATGAATAACTGTTATCATATATTATAGTCAATAGTTTGAAGTCTAATTATTTAATCTAATTAGCTTATAGCCATTGGTAACTTATTAAATAGAGGAACTAAATACATATTTAAAATCACTAATTTTAGTTCATTGTTATTGTATATTTTATTTTGTATTTTCAACGGGCATGCCATGAAAAAAACTCATATTAAAAATTAGACAATTATCTTTAAAAAAATCATAAATTTATTTATATTAGATAAGTAGGTCAGGATCTCTGTTCATCTTCACAAAAACAGGGGTTTACATTTATGGACGTTTGCGAGCCAGAGTCCGCTCCTAATTAAGAAAGGTGGGGTTATATCGCAATAGCGTGATTCTTTTATATGTTTGTCTGTGAACACGGTTCTCGTCCTAGTAATTGTTGTTATTTGTTTTCTCTTTAAGTTATTATAATCTTATCATGCCAGGGTTATTTTCCTAAACAATACACCTTTGTCTGTTTCTTAAAATTCTCATTTTGTTTTAAAGGCCTCTACGGTTTTATTTCTTATCATATTAAACACATCAGCATGTGTGAGCTTCAGGTTTTTAGGTACATTAAGATTTCTTCCTATCAGGGCTAGTTTGCCTGCTGTTTCGTTTTCCTCTATATTACTGTGTCCCGGTATATCCAGTCTATCTAGATATTTTTGTTGTAATATGATTTTGGTTTGTCTTGTGATATAATCGATTTTTGCATCTATTTTCTTATGTTCCTTTTTTCTATTGCACTTTTTGAGTCCGTGCAGATAATTGTATGTTTTATGTTTTTTTTCCAAGCAGACTCAGTCCTTCATTTATTGCTATGGTTTCTGCAACGATTATATTTTTGTAATTTGTTAATCTACATGAAAAACTATAGCACAAATTAGGGATGTAAAATATTTAGCCCACTCTTTTCCCTAATACTGGTCCATCCGTGTATACAAAGATGGATGGTTCTCTGTATTTTTTATGTTTTCTTGGGAAAATTGTTTGTTGTATGCCTTTTTAGTCCATTTAAGTTCTAGGATCTGTATGGACTGTATTTGCTTAGCTGGTATTCTTCCCGGTAGCATATTACACCCGGTTTCCCCATGCCCACCCCATAAAACGCATCAGGTGACGATGCATTT
This sequence comes from Aspidapion aeneum, assembly GCA_963576565.1. Classification (NCBI taxonomy): domain Eukaryota; kingdom Metazoa; phylum Arthropoda; class Insecta; order Coleoptera; family Brentidae; genus Aspidapion; species Aspidapion aeneum. The sequence continues at coordinate 77,315,550 of OY755042.1, forward strand.
AAAACCGGTGCAAATTCATGGCCCATCACGTGATGCGTTTTTTGAATCGGGGTAAGCTCGGCGCCATAAGTGGAAACTGGGCCTTATAAGGTCACCATATCACGAAGTAGGAACTTCGTTGTATAGTGACCTTAGGGTATTGAAATGTAGCTTAAACTAGAGGCCCTGTATGTTGACAGATTTATCCAAATATGTCAACATACAGGGACTTTAGCTTAAACTGTAGTGGGTGAGCTCGCCAAAGAGCGCCTTTTTATTACTCACACTTGACCATAAGGTGCACCTAAAATCACCTTTTTGGTGTCTGGATTTGAACTACTTCACTTTTTTTGGAAATTAGGTTAGATTATAAATCATTTTTTAAAACATTTCTGCAGCTTTTTTAATTTTTTAACAATATTCAGATCAGAAATATCATAAATGATGAACCAGTTTAGCTAGTGTCAAGCAGTCAAATATTTGGTGCTTCCAAAAATGTCTGAAAATGAAGTGGCTCAAGAGGAGGAAAGAGAAGTCTTGGAATCCATTTATGAAGGCGACAAATGCTTTAAACAGTTAGATAAAAACACCTACCAATATAAGGTATAATAAAGAAACACTTGCCATTTACTGTTTCAACGAACATATTATGTTTCCTTAAATTTATAATACTTGTATAATTCATTAATATTTTTAGTTTGGGGAAGATGGTACTAAAAAATCATTCCTTCTGGAAGTTAAATGGGGTCCCTCATATCCTGAAGAGCTGCCTGCTATTAGCACTGAACTTTTTTACAATAACCACTTGTTACCTGTCATAAAGAACAAAATCGTTGAAGTAACAAAAACTGAAGCTGAGCAATTTTTGGGCATGTCTATGACTTACTCATTATTTGAGTTTGTTAAAGATAAAGTTGAAGAATTGTTGGCAGAACAACCTGAGCAAGATATACCAACAGTTGACAAGCTGTGCATTAGTGAGGATAAAGATGAGCCCAATCAAAGTGCCAAAAAAGACAAGAAGGAACAATTAACAAAGTCTCAAAAAAGGAGAGCATGGAGGCAGATGGACTCTAAAGGAGAGAAACCAAGGGGCTGGAATTGGGTTGATATAGTTAAACATTTGTCACAGACTGGTTTTGTTAAAGATGATTCATGATTGCGTAAAGGAAATTTCTTTTTAAGTTAATATTTTTGGAAGTATCTAAATAAATAAATAATACATTGTTTTACAAAAATAGAAAAGTAACATTTTTTATTAAAAAATAACAGAATAATACAACAAAGTAAATTAGCTAGAAAAAGATGAAGTATTTCCAAAGGTGTGCCTTGTTGTGGACAAAGTCAAACCTTGGGTCCGGTTCGTAGGATTCTTTTTTGTCTAAAAAAAATGTCAAAAACTTTAAAAAAGCAAATAGCATGCATGCACATATTTTATATTGCACTCCATTTTAAGTTTAAAAATATTAAGTAACCCACCTAAAAACCTAAACCTTGATTAACTATCAAAAAACATGTTGTATTTGCAAAGTTTTTAAGTGATTTTTTTTATCATATTTTAGTCTTTTTGTCACATTTAAAAAAAAGTTACAAAAACTGTTGATTGTGTAATGTAAGCAAAATTGCTTGACACCATTTGAAAGAGGGCTAAAAATTTATCCTCCTGAAAGTTCTGCAACAATGGGACAAAGGGTGGGTAGTGTAGATATAAATTTTTAAATTTGGCAAAAAAAAAATTTAAGAATTTCTGAAAAATTTAGTATTTTTAGCAATTTTTTGAAATGATAAATGAAAAATTTCTTTTTTTTTATTAATTTTTTTTATTCATTCACTTTTTCCAATATTATAGTTAGTATAGTACAAAGTTTGTTTGTAAGTTTTTTTGTATGTGACAAAAGGGCATTATAATTTTTTTTTTAAGTAGAATGAGAGCTGAGAAATAGATTTCAAGTTTTCAAACACACTACTAGTTTTTGGATAGTGTAGGATTAGATTTTTAGACAGTTTTAAGTGGTTGCTAAAGTTCTGGCTGCTACATACTGTGTTTATTAATGCCGCAAAAGTGATTTGTCTCTTGAAAAAAGGATAGATATAAGTATTAGATACACAGACAAGACAAATACTTGTTAGTTATAAAAAAACTTGGTCATCCCTCTTTTTTGATCCCTTTTTTTCTAAGATTTGATTGATTAAGTGTTATTATATTCACATAGTTATAGCTCAGAAAAGATTAAAAGCAAAATATCTACGAGTGACAGAAAGCTGAAGTATTGAACAATCAATCAATATAAATTCTTACTGTAACTATTCTATAAATTTGATCCAATGCATGGGGTAAAATGGGCCTAATACTGTTAATCTCCATTAGTGTAATGTTATCCACAGCAGCATACATAGTGGTCTTTTTAATAACATTATCAACTGAAGATCTTAGCTTTGCCATCCTTATATCCCATATGTCTTTTATGAGGGTTCGAACTTCATCAGCCTGTGGAATATCATCAGAAGCCACACTTAGAAGGAGTTTTGCTACAACCATGTAGTTTTCTGGAAGAGGAGTGAATTTGTTTGCATTGCTAAAAGAATAATAATCATTGGCTACAAGAAACAAAAAATTATACTTTACTCACATTTTATCTTTTTCTAATTCTTTCGTACTTGTCAGGTCATCCACCCTAAGCCAATCGGGGCACCTTATTTTGCATAAGTGCTGCTTCTTTAAATCTACAGCCATCCAAAGCGGCACTAAAACCGGTATTGCGGGTCTAAAGGGGCCCACGTCTCCCTGAATTAGACAGATTTTTGTAGAGGGAAATGATGGAACTATTTCAATCATAGTTTTTTCTCCGAAAAACTCGACTTCTTCCGGATCCATTTTAAAACAAAATATAATTGCTTAAATTTTGAAAATTTTAAATTTATAAGATAAACAAGTTTTATAACCTCAAAAAAATTAAATTTATACAGTGACAGTAGCTCAATCGCTATTAGCTTGTCTAACGAACTGTCACGATCAGCTGTTTTTCGATCCAAGATGGTCGCCATGGGACAAACAAAGCGTTTTCCCATAAGCCGCAATGTTAACAAAAACGTAATTTTTAAAAAAAGTGAAACGATTTAACTTACAACAAAGATGCTGTTTTAAGTATTGAACCTTTGTACACATGGGAAAAATGCGTTTTTCTTAAAAAAAATCAATTGAAGCCAGTAAATCTCAAATAAAAGGGACCATGTTTTGTTCAAAAGTCAGGTTATGTTTTTATTTACTTTTGTTTTTTTTTTACTTTTTTTCCAGTTTTTTACTCAGTTTGAATCATTATTATTAGTTTCTGTGCTGTTATGAATTGTGGCAGCTGGGGAGAGCTTGATAATGTTAGTTTTGATGGAATGCCAAGTATTTTGACCTTAAAAAATCATCTTGATTTAAATGAACTAGGTATCAGCTCAAAGAAGGGAAAAGAAAGTGGATAAGTGCTCTATTACCTGACTTAACAGAGGATAAATTGAAATATTCGAAAGTTTTTTGTCAGGTTTGTTTTGGATAAATGTGCAACTGCCATTTTGGCAACATTTTCTATTGGGATCTTTTTTTGTGCTTGAGTGGACCTTTTGCAGAAGTGTAACATAGAATTGTGTTAAACTGTAAGAAATATTTCACTATAATTTTTTTACTATTCTAGGCAATACAATACAGCAATGATCATGACTGGGTCTCTCCTGAATATCCATTCATCTATTGTTTCAAAACGGTTGAAAAATTTTAAAAATGATGGTTGAAAAAAGGGTCCCGAGAAGAAAGAAAAGGAAAACAATATGAGGTTAAAGTGTGAATAATGAGCTGAACCAAATTTGTACACCATCCTACAGAACCTTAAATAAACTTTTGGTAGTGTAGCGTCCTGTATAGTGTCGAGTGAAGTCCTGTATCATCCAAGTTTCTTTTTCTTTAATAAATATTTATTTTACAGACCTCAAAACAGTTTAGAATAAACTGGTGAGTTTGACAGTCTCCCTAACTCAAACCTCTTTTTATCTTAAACTATTTTGGTGCAAATTTTCCTTTATTTCCATGCTTTTTGACACCTAAAACTTGTACACAGTAAAATTTGTATAGTATCTGACTGGACCTACTACAAGTCCTGTTGTGAAATTTCTCCGGTACTGTACTGAGCTTATTAGCAAAAAAAATTTTTTTGCCATCATTAATAATAGATGGATAAAAAAGTAATCTTTGTTCACTTTGATGACCACAAGAAAAACAAATAAGTTCTCTCAGATATTTTTTTCAATTTCTCTCAAAAAAATTTGGGTTCTAATACTCCTAATGGGTCATATGCTGTTACGCCCTATTGTAGAGTAGAGTATATGTTTATTTGCATAAACTTTTAGATACATAATTGAGCAAATATTGTTACAAAAAAACAGTAATAAAAGTAATAGTAACAGTAGTAATACAACAGCGAATATTGTACTGTTGTAAAATTTGAACAGTACTTACTGTTGTGAGCTGATGAATTTGACCATACTTAAGCCCTATGTATTATAGTTCATGGAAAATCATATGGTGATGTACGGTGTGTGAGGCCAATGACAAGAAAAAACTGTATTTTAATTTTGCAAGTTTTTTTTTTATATAATGTTTACTTATATTTTTTTAAATAAACATATTTTGTAAAGTACTTATTAGAAGTTTGCTTGACCAACCTTGGTTGGAACTTATATGTGCATATTGATCTGTTGGACTGACCTACCTATAAGTTGTGCCTCTTTTTCATTTTACTACTGGAGGGTCAAAACAATTAAACCATGGATCACCTTTGTTAAGATGATCCGTGATTAAACTTTGTCTAAACCTAAAAATCATAGTGAAATATTTTTCACAGTTTAATGCTATAGAAGGCCTATTACTTAGCAAAAGGTTTAGTCAAGTACAACAAAAGATCTTAATAGAAAACCTGAATCTGATGAGAAAAGTTTAGTCTATTTCAATTTTGTCTCTGTTAAGTGAGCCTTGAAGTGAGCTCTTTGAATAGAACTACTTTCCCCTACCTTGGGCTGATAGTTCATTGATTCATTGGTCAAAAAACTTCAAAAACCTTTGGGGGGCCCCAGAGGTCTCATGATGTACTTTATGCTATTTTTTCTGTTTACTCATGAAATATATGGAAAATATCTAAAAAAATATGTGGTTTGGGGGGTCCGGCCCCCTAGCCCCCGCCCCTTTGGTGCGCCCATGTAATAATTCAAAATAAGTGAAAAAACTAGAAAAAAGTTTAAAAAAAAACAAAATAAACAAAAACATAACCTACTTTTTTGAAGAAAACATGGTCCCTTTTATTTCAGATTTTCTCGCTTTAGTTTAATATTTTTAAGAAAAACGCATTTTTCTCATATGCACAAAGGATCTATTCTTAAAACTGATTAATTTTTGAGACTAAAGCTCTTGTCGTTTTTGTAAAATTTACGTTTTTGTTAACATTACGGCTTATGGGAAATCGGTTTGTTTGTCCCATGGAAGACATCTTGGATTTGATCATATGTTTTGTTAGACAGCCCTATTAGAGAAATAGCACTGAACTTAAAATAACTAGAGGCCAGAAGAGATAAGCAAAAAAAAATAGGCCAAACAACTGATAGACAGCTTCTCAACAATTAATTTTAATGTACTTTTTTTTAATAACGCAATTTTTTAATCATTCCAGAATGGAAAAATGTTCTTAAATTCTAAAGTCTCCTCTCCAGCCTTCACGTATTTTAATATAACATTGACTTCTTGAATCTTTGACTTTTTTTTAACATAAATTTCAGCAAACTTTTCAGCATTTTTAAGATCTTTCTGAAATTGTTGTGTCTCAAGTTCTGAAACCGCATTTATTGGTTCAGCAATGCATAGCCAAACAACTGAGTCAACATCGATAAGGAATATACCTAAAATTACGAAAATTAGTTTAAAAAAGATATATTTTAAGTTAGTTCATACACCTAAAAATAATATTTAAAAAAGACAGACTCTATCCAACCAACCAAATATACATTGAAAACCAAATCTTGAATACAAGGCTTCTATATTTTCATACAACACTTATATTTTATCACAAAAATCCGAAACTTAAAGAAACACTTAATCAAGAGCATGATACAAGAAATAAAAAAAACTTAAAAACACCATACCAAAGTACAACCGCAGGCCAAAGATTTATAACATCAATAGGACCGAAAATTATTAATATTCTACTCCAGAATATAAAGAAATAAAAAATCATAAAATGTATTCGAAAACTTGCAAAAGATATTTAATTGAAAATTATGAATTATTTATTGCAATCATATAAAAAAAACTAGGTCTAGACACTTGACAAATGCAAGATTAAAGTTATTTAAGATTATTTAGGTGATTAGTTTTTTGTTTGATTATTGTTTTTTTGTATAAGTATTTTTTCTTGATCATTTACCTGCAACATTTTTGTAGACTTGGATGCATACAGGTGCACATGCACCTAGGCGTCCAAAGCTATAAACACCTAATTTTGCGTTTTAACTTTGGTTAATTTATACTACTTACTTTATGTTACTAGTGACAGTAATAGTTGAATGTAGCAGCAGGTTAAATAATTAAATAAATAAATAATTAAATAAATAATTAAAAAGTTAATATTTTTCTCACCAGGTGTGGAAAGATGACTTTGTAAAAATGGATATGCTGGAATAACATTATCAGTTCTTAGAGGGTATTCTACTTCTGTGGCAGAAAAATTTCCTGATATTGAATTCAAATAGTACATTTTTGGTTTTTCTAATAAATGGTTTATCGAATGTGTGATTACATAATCTGATGCTTTTCCCTGAATAATTTCCAAAAATATCTCATTTTCTAATTTTTCGTGAAGCTCAAAAACATCAAATTCTTCCCAAGATTTTTCAAAACTTTGCAAAATTTTATGCAACAACAAACTTTTTACAGTTTTTGTTTGTATAACATTACTCTGCATTCCATACCAGTAGATAAAAATCTTTTCTTTTGGACAAACTAGTAAAAAACTGGTTTTGCTTCTCAGACTTTTCCATTCACAAAAAACTTCATACATGTGGATTTCACAAGGAAGTTCTCCTCTTATTAAAAATAAATGTGGTTTTTCCTTATCAAAGGAAGGTTCTTCCCCACGAAAAACTACAAGATTATTTGAAAAACAATTGAAAAATATTGCTGACTCAGACCACTGGCAGTACCTATCCATGGGATGGTATTTATCAACTCCTGGTGGTAGTGGAGAATGTCCTTTTGAGGCTTTCTCGCCTCTCCAGTAAAATAACAGGGAACCTGTATCCTGTTCATTTTTATCTTCGATAAAAAAACTAGCTTGAAAAATATAAGAATCTTCACTAAAAAGTATGTTTATGCTATCTTCTTTCGTCATTGGTTCACATAACGATTTGCCCTGAACTTTCCATCGAGTAAAGTTAGTTTTCTTTAGAACAGTAGAGTAACTGTTCAGTGTTTGAAAGTTTCTGTTTATTTTAATAAAATGAAGAAAAAATACTGGATCTATGTAAGGCACTTCAAATACATTTTCTACGATTTCTTCCATTAGTCCACTACAGTTTCAGTGACAAGCACAATATTAAAAAATATGTAGTTTAAAATGCAAAGAACGGAAAGCTTATATTTATATTGGATTAGATAATGTTATGAATAAAAAGTTAGGCTATGTTAAGAGTTAGAAGGATATCTCAGAGCTGATTAAATTAAAAATCATGTCTGTATTTAATTAAAATTTAAAAGGGATATTCCAAAATGCCTGATTGTAAAGGCCCGTTTTCATGTGACAAATCTCTCGATTTTATCGTCATGACACTCATAGTTGTGACATATTTTTAAAAATGTAAAATGCAAAGTCACCGTAGTGGCAATTGTGATCTAAACAAAGAAATTCAAGGAACCCTGAATGTTTTTGGATCTAAACGTTTACATTATGTATGAATAAAAATATCGCCGATATGTGACAAACATTTTTAAACATGCAAATTTCAAATTTCAACAATTTGAAGCCGTGGCCACAGAACACCAAAGGGAAGAAATGCGAACTACGTGTTAAACCGTTGGTAACACGAGAATAACCTTAACACGGTCCAGAAAGAGAGAAGACTATAGCTCTCTGTCTAGATCAAACATGTCGGGACACAGCTGATTTTTGTCAAAATAAATCAGCTGATATCACAGAACACCAGCTGAGCTGATATTTGTTAAAATAAATCTGCTGGTCAGTGAAAATCAGCTGTTGATGGGAAAAACGTTTGTTTTTGTTAAAATGTATTTTTTCAGAACCATCCCATTTAAATCATGGCATACTTTTTCCATTAAATTTGCACAAAAATATCGTCAAATAGTAAAACTTTGTGGACAATAATTTTTTTACAAAATTTATGGAAAATACCAAAACTTTATATGAAATGGTTCTGAAAAAATACATTTTAAACAAAAACAAACTTTTTGTACCATCATCAGCTGATATTCAATGAACAGTATTATATTAATATTTAAAAATTAATTAATAAACATATTATAGTACTTACCAGCTTTTTTACTGCTAAAGATACATTTATATGAACTGTGATATTGTTATTTCAGTGTTGAGCAGATAGTAAACTAAAACACTTTCCGTGATAGACACAGTTTATTGAACTTAAACACTTTTCCGGATAGACAGTTCGCTCAACTAAAACCCTTCCCAAGACAGATCCTGCGCCGAGGGGCTGATCAATGCGCTTCGGACTAATAAAAATCAGTAAAAATTAGGTCCTGGCAGGACCTTTGGTTTGGTATTATTCGTTAGTCATTTTTGTCTTTTTTTATCACTTTATACCTAAATAAGACCAAGAAGGACTTACAGGACCAACAAAAATATGGATTATGTAAAGAACTGTACACAATTTTTGCTATTGATCAGCCTTTCTCCCTGCAATGAATTGCAAGACAAGCAGTGATAGAACCACCATACAGCAAGACCTTCTGCAGGGCAGAGGTGCTCCCACCAACTAAACCTTTTTAATTTCGCTGAAATCATTTTTTACTTATCACTGTGTGTGTGTGATCACTCCAGCCCTTCGGGCTTTCTATGGAGCATACGCCTCTCAGCAACCCTGTGCCTTGCTGCATTGTAGTTCTGCCACTGTTTATTTACATATTGAAATAAGTTTTTATAAAATACACATTATACAGGGTGTTTCATAATTCAATAACATAATTTTAGTGTTGAATTCCTTAAGTGGTTTCAAGGCAAAATTTTTATATAAACTAAAAAGTTTCTTTTATTTAGTTTTTTATAGCTCTTGTACTTTTCGAGATATTTAGTTCAAATTTGGCATATTAAGCAATAGGCACTACACTTTTAGACATGCCAAATAATAGTAAACATGTACAGAGTGGCCCTTTTTCAGGGGTCATGTCGCCTTTTCCCCCAGAATTTTTTTGTTTTAAGCCACTGGTAGGGAGAAGTAGGGATTTTAAAACAAGAAATAAAATCTTTGTTTCATTTGCAAACTTTTTTGTTTTTCTGAAATTTTTTTGCATCTTTAACCATTTTAGAGAAAATCGCTGTTGCACCAAAGGCTGCTATCATAAAATAAAAAATGCTCCAGTATGGTATGGCGAGTATATCAAAATAAACAAATTAATTAAAACCTATTTGACATGCCTTAACTTGTAGTGCCTATAAGTAAATATACGAGCCAAATTTGAGCTAAATATCACAAAAACTGTAAAAGCTATATAAAAAAAGTAAATTTAAACACCCTGTATCTCTACTGCTAAGTGTTTGTAGACCTTTGTTTATATAAACTTTTTGTCTCGAAATCACTCTAGGAAATTATCTTTAAAAATATTTTATTGAATTTTACAACACCCTATATAACCCATTTTGGCTTACATGCATTACGAATAATGTTTCAATATTACACTAGTGCTATAATACAAATCCTATTTATTTTTTTGTTGTAGTCTGCAGTTTTTTGTAGCTGTTGACAAAAATATGCCTGCTTCCCCCATTAAAAAACAAGCACATTGAATATAATGCAAGGCTAAAACCTCTCCCCCCTGAGCATTACATATTTCAAGAATGTAGTCAAACTCATTAGGTAATATAGGCACACTATATCCTCAAATGTTAAATACAATACAATTAGGAGCTTTCATTGGAGCAATATGAACTCACTATTATATGTAATAAAAATAAGACAAAAATGGGCCACTTGTATATACAGTTTGACTTATTGTATCTGATCCTCAGCACAGAAATCAAAAAATATGTTTTTACACAATACACAAGTCAAATTTTATGAATTTATATGATTTTGTGGATGTCTTGATATTGTATAGTTTTGAATTTTACACAATTGGGCTTTATGTTTTGTGTAAAAATATATTTTTTGATTTCGGTTCCGAGGGTCGGATACCATTAGTCAAACTGTAGATAAGATTACTTAACAAAGTAATGTGAACTTTCTATTTTATGCCTAATTTACCCATAACATAATGCACAATGGAAAGATTTAGTGTTTATACTTTGTCTACAATACTAAGGAAATGGAAACAGAGATATTAAAATTAAGCAATGAGTTTGTTCATTGTGCATTAAGTTTTTGGGTAAACCAGGCCTTACTTAGAAAAATGCCATGATAATATAAGTTATGTGAATAATGACCTGTTCTAGTTTAAAGATTTCTGAAGTTTTGACATGTAATAGAATTTGCAGACAAAATAACAACTACCTTTTTCAGATAGAACAGTCACACCCCCCCATCATATTCAAAAGTTTAAAAAATATATATTTATATATGTGTCAACAAGTGAAAAAAAACATTTTTTGACATTACAATTGACATGTAAAAAAAATTATTTAGTTGTTTTCTTTTTTCACAAGCTATAAAATATTGTTTGTGAATAGAATCCTCTTTTGGGGGACCAACAAAAATTTTTATGTTAGAAAGAAAACCTGTCTAAAATAATTAAATATAAATAAATAAAACTAAAAAAAACTTTGTTAAATTTTTATTTTAAAAGATTTTACAGTAAAAATTGCGAATAATAAATAATTACTACTATCACTACCATAAGAAATTATTATTATTTTTTGACTTCACCAAACCAAACTTTCCACTAAGATTGTTAAAAAATTTAGATTTATTAAAATAAAACTAAGTGAAACTTTATAAAACACCTTAAAAAAACATGACTGCTGAAGCTCCAATTGACACCTGTTCAAAAAACATAGCATTACTACCCTGAATACAAATTTAGCTTTGAGATTACATTGTTCGGTAATTATGCAGAATAAAATATTATTTTACAGCTTATGCAGTGGCGCACCCAGGAATATGTCTTGGGGGGGGGGGGCGAGGCTTCATGATGTCTTATTTTATGCTATTTTTTGTGTTTATTCATGAAATATGTGGAAAATATATAAAAAAAAATCTTAGGTTTGGCCCCCCCCCCTGGCTGCGCCCATGGCTTATTGCATTACAGATTTCTTGACATTAGCCCAAGATTTACATGGCATTATTGGCAAAACAGTACAAATTACAGGTTAGCTGTTACCACTTGGTTAGTACTATCTGAGGGGAACACAAAGCTGCCTTTGCAAAATTAAAAAACAGTGTTTGTTTTACTTAAAAATAAAACAAATTTTCATTCATTTCCAAACAAAGCATGCAACTTGTTTGTTCTGTCTCTCTTTAAGTAACATCATCTGAGTGAGAGAGAGGACACAAAAGTTGCATGCATGGAAAAGTTGCACAGTCCGAACAGGGTATTAGGCAATAAAAAATGCTATTTATAAAACTCAAGGATACTGTTTCAGTTCCATATTGACACATCTCTTTCTCTCCAGAAAAGAACAGGTATGTGCCATGATCAAATTGATACAGTAAAGTTGAGTTTATAGTTGGGGCTGTAAAGCTGGTTTGTCACTATGAAAGTTTCTCTAAAATGCATGCAACCATCTCATTCCAAGTGCCATCATCGGATATAGCGACATGGGTTTGATGCAGTCAGAACAGGGCTTAAGTCAAACTTATTAAGCAGGGAGGCAGGAATTTTAAAGCTATATAGCAATACCAATAACAAACAAAGCCATATTGCCATAAAGTAAGCAGTAAGATGCAACAAAAAATGTATTATCCTACAAACATGGGTCTACACAGTGGCATATATGTCAGGGGCAGCCCCCCCCCCCCAAAAGCTAAGTTTTTTCTAATATTTTCCACATATTTCATGAATACAAATATAAAATATGGCCTCATGGGGTACCCCCCCCCCTTCCCTACCTATATTTTACAGATCAAAATTTTAATGACCTTTTTATACTTTTCGATATTGCAGCGTATTGTTTGAGGTTAAAACAAACCCTAACTAATAAATCACAGCTGCTACCACTCCCAAACAGTTACCTATCTATCTATCACTTAGGTACAGATCAGGTTTACACTAAAAACCAACTACTATCCCCTTGGATTACCTTCTACCACCAAAAAACAAACTACTACCAACTTTTGCTACCTTCTACCAGCAATAAAGTAACTACTTCCACCTTCCCCTAGCTTCTACCAGCAAAAAACCAACTACTACCAAGTTCCCCTAGCTTCTACCACCAAAAAACCAAATACTACAATCATAATCAAAGGAGGCAGTAGTTGGTTTTTTAGTGGTAGAAGATAAGCGTTGGTAGAAGTTAGTTTTTTGGTGGCAGAGACTAGGAGAAGATGGCAGTAGTTGGTTTTTTAGGGGTAGAAGCTCAGCGAAGGTAGTAGTAGTTTGTTTTTTGGGGTTAGAAGTAGGGGAAGGTGGTAGTAGTTGGTTTTTTGGGGATAGAAGCCACAGAAGGTGGTAGTAGTTGGTTTTTTGGTGGTAGAAACTAAGCGAAGGTGGTTTTTGGCATAAAACTGTGTCGCAGCTGAGTGATAGATCACTGTAACTCTTCAGAAGTAGTAACAGCTTAGACTTATAAGTTAGAACCTATTTGTTTTTATCATAAACAAGGCGGCCTTACTTAAAATAGAAATTTCCATTGTTCATAGTGGAAAGTATGAAGTAAGCCTAAATAAATGAACTTACCCCTTACCTTACTTTAACGAACAATAAATCCACCTTAAAACTCACTGGTATGGGGTCGTTGAATTGACTGCTTTTTATATGCTCCACAGATTAGGTTAAATAAGATTTGATATGCTGCTCCTTGTTTTTTATACTGCTGCTGCTTCTTTTTTACACTGCTACTGCTTGTTAGACTCACAAAATATGCCGATCTAGTACACAATGATTTGATTTTAGTTTTTTTATCAAAAATCAGATTGAGGGGAACACCCGACAAAAATGACATTCACCACAGAATAAATTCAGGTGTGTCGCGTGTCTCTCTTTCTGTCTGTTCTGGTGGGCTCTCTCTCTTTCCCACAACAGCAGTCAAACCACGGAACAGGATGACACTGTCAAACGTCATTATGTTTAGTTCCAATTTAGTCCCTTGTCCAGATCGCAGGCGCTGTTCGCGCTGTTATATTCCGTATGTCATTTTCACGGGGGTGGCCGTGGCATTAGTGTCGCGATATCAGGATCATTATGAGTTACATTAGTTCCACGCAACATACCTCGCGAAAATAACAGAGCCGCATTGTCGTGACCACGTGTAATATAAATGTCCTATTGTCATGATATTATGTCGGATGAAAACGAGCCTTTAGCATCACGGAACTAAAGTCGCGACAATAAATTTTCACATGACAATTAAAATAGGCCCTAAAGGCTCGTTTTCATGCGACCTCATAATGTCATTATACTTTAGGTCATGACAGTATGACATTTAGTTGTGATCACGACAATGCGGAACTGTTATTTTCACGAGGTATGTTGCGTGGAACAAAGGTAAAATGTCACAAAAATATCAACATGATTTTGATATCGCGACACTAATGCCACGGCTTCAAATTGTTGCCCCGACAACGTGACTTTGAGGTTTGCATGTTTAAAAATGTCGCGACTTTTAGTGTCATAGCACTAAATTCGCGATATTGTTGTCACATGAAAACGCTCCTTAAGCACATTATACCCTACTAAATGTTCTGGACAACGGCATTGGTTAAGGACTGTTCTTTAAGACCGCATTGCCGCGAAACCCCATTTCAAAAAATATTAATTATATAAAAATATTTTCTATTAAAAAAAATCCTTTGCTATAATTTTTTTTATCTCGACATACCATGAATAAAGTCCGACTGTCGACAAGGTTAAGTACGAATCGATAATCGCTAGCCGCTTGGGTCTACTTTGACCGCAAGCTATATAACGGCCCTCATTTTCATGGACGCGGGGTGGGGGACAAGATATCCATTTAATAGCCTTTCTTAAGGAGGCAGATTCATAATCTATTCCAATTTTATGGTCTTATTTAAGCCGATCACACACAAAAATGCATAGCGCATAGAAGTCCAACCTTATGGACTTTTCTTATGCAAAACCAATATGGCCGCTGCTATTCGATCGTTGATTGGTTGAAAGCCCCATGCCACGCGTTATGCACCATGCTACGGAGGTGTGTGTGAAGGCCTTTAGGAAAATCTGGTTAGAAAAGGGTGACAGCTACTCTCCTTGCTCCCCTGGATACGCTGTTGGTGGTGGCGTAGGGGTTGTAGACCGAATACCCCTATATTTTTAACTACCTTGACAATCGTTATATATCTTGAAACGTCGTGTCTGAATTTGTCAGTTGTCAAATTCCATCGCTGTTCACATACTTCATTTTATTTCTGTATTATATATTTTTTTTATAAGATTAAAGGGTGGAGCCGAACCGAAACCCTATTGACAATCCTTAAATTAACCAAAAAATTTGTTGCCTGTAGATGGTAATGGTAAACGTACGTATGGTAAACGTATGAATGTAATAAATATTGCGTTTAAAGGAGGGAAAATTATTAATAATTTACAAAGATTTTAGGGTCCTTAGACACTTTATTCCACAAGTAATCCGACACACTTTAACTCCAAGTTTTGAGTATCACATAAGAAGTTGATTTATGAAACAAATAATGTAAAAAATAGTATATTTTTAATGACAATTTTAATAGTTATAATGACACAGCTTTTCAAAATTCTTCAAATTAGATTCACTCAAGCTTTACACAGCTTCTAAAAAAATAAGTTGCTTTTTCTTAAGTTTTATAGTTTTGATATCCTTTATATTGTTGGACTATAAAGAATTTTTTGTTCAAAAATCCACTTCTTACGTATCACATAAACGTTATTTGTGCTTTTTATTAATTACTTACCCAATTAAGAATATAACCACAATGTATTAGAAACTTTGTGATAAAACCAATAAAAAACTATTGTTACTTTTTTAAAAGCATGGAACGTCCAGTAACGTCGCTCGGCAATGCGGCAACAGTGCCGACGATGGTGACGTCATTAATTATCATTCTTAAATGGTAGTGACAGTTTAGTAGTTCAGTATTTTGTTTACGTTTGTAATTTGTCTCATCCTTTGTTTTTTGCATAAAAATAAATAATTTTTTTATGATAAGATCATGCTTATCAAAAGGACTATTCGGTGTTATCAAAGTTTATTGTTAGGATGTTTGTTTACCCCAATTTTTGGTAAGATTTTGTAATAAAGAAGCAAATTTTGTGTAAAGGTTAGGTGGGGCCTTGAGCTTGAGATTCTGTAGTCTGAAGCTGGTCAGATGTCCTAAGGTGCTCAAGAAATTATAAAAGTTTTATTTGAGTCCATAATGTCCGCTAGAATCAACTCATCCAGTAGCGCCACATTTATGTATTTTGTATTTATCAAGGTATTTATTAACCAACAATTTTTTTTTACAAACATTTTTACAATGATTATTATTCTAGTATGTTTTTTTTCTCTTAAAAATGTTAAAATTAAGTAGCTATGTATGGAATACCTGTATGTACTAGAATAGTACTTAGAATAGAATGTAACTCCTAGAGTTGTGCCAATCCTGCAGAACTGCCCAGTTAGGAACACTCAGTACATAGTACAAAACAGCACTATACAAAATGGTGCTGGAAAAATAGTGTGAGACAAAACAGTGAAGGACAAAATAGCACCCCTATATAACAGTGCTGGACAAAATAGCATGAGACAAAATATTGCCCCAACAATATAGTGCCAGTAGGTACATAGCATTGAGTTGTATAAGGCCCTGATATAGAAGTCAGGTACATAGTCATCAATTTTTAAGCTAGTTATTATTAAACTGCTAGTTTAATTTAATAAATAATTTATTTATTAGAAATAATATTTCAGACTTCCATTGTCTTTATTTATTTTAAAACACGACGTTTCAGTTAGTAAGTATCTCTAACCGTTATCAAGTGTAAACTGAACAGTTTACACTTGATAACAGTTAGAGATACTTACTAACCAAAACGTTGTGTTTTAAAATAAATAAAGACAATGGAAGTCCGAAATTTTATTTCTACACAATCATTGTCTACGAGTTTCAAACAAAGAATTTATTTATTATTATTATTATTATAAGAATCAGATTAAAAGGGAAGATTTAACAAGAGTGAGTCATGTAAGTAGATTTATTATTATAGTAGCTTAACAAAAACATCCACAATCTATGAGGGAATAAAAATTTTCAATCACCTTCTGTTAGATAAGTTATTTTATACTCTTAACAAGTTCTATGAAGAATATTTTACCTAAATGATGTGAGAGTCAGGACAAGAGGGCTGAACAGCTACCCAAAATGTGTACACCGATTGTGAAAATCCACAATCTTTTGCTAAGACTTGTGTAAAGATTGTGAGGGATTGCGAGGGATTGTGGAGGACTGTGCAGCGGTGTAGCGTGCCTGAAGGGGCGGGGGGGGGGCGACCAGCCCATCAAAAATTCTTATCACCCAAAAAAAAAAAATGTCATCATGTCTATAGTTTCCTTTGCACTGGATTGTGAAGGAATGTGGTAAGATTGTGAAACATTGTGAGGGGTTGTGGTAAGATTGTGACAGATTGTGAGTGATTGGGACAGACTGTGTAAAGATTGTGAAGGATTGTGGGATGAAGGATTGTGAAAGATTGTGAGTGATTGGGATGGATTGTGTAAAGATTGTGAGGGATTGTGAAGGATTGTGGTAAGATTGTGAGGGATTGTGAAGGATTGTGGTAAGATTGTGACAGATTGTGAGTGATTGGGAGGGATTGTGTAAAGATTGTGAAAGATTGTGAGAAATGTGTACACCGATTGTGAGAGCTGTTCACCCCTAGGTCAGGACTAGATTTAATTTGTTTTAATTTATTTAAAATTTAAAGTTATGTTTAGTTTTATTATATGTGTCTGTTTTGGTTTTGTTGATTTTTTTAGTATCTCATAAATGTGTGTGGTATTTTTTTACTATTTAGAGACCATTCTTCTTAATTTACATAACTCTGTAGGGGGGGGGGGGGTTAAGCCTTGTGTTATCCTTATTGTTTTTAATGTGATTTTCTGGAAAATGAGTTATTAAGGTGAAGGCACAGTCAAAAATTCTGAATTTTTATGTTAGGTACCCAATTTAAGAACAAGCTCCTAACAAGCTATTATGATGCTCTTTTATGTGTTTTGTAACAACAATTTTTTAGTAATTTTAAATAGCATAGGTGCACTCAGGGAGGCTTCAGGGACCTGTGCCCCCCCAAGGCCAAGATTTTTAGATATTTTCCACATATTTCCTGAATTCAAAAATAAAATAGCATAAAATACAGCATTATGAGGTCTGGTGCACGCCTCAAGACATATTTCTGGGTCTGCTAACTGTAAATAGATTTTAAATCTTAGCAAAAAGAAACAAAGAAACATGTTTTATTTTAAGTTTATTTTATTTTATATTACTCAAACTCACTATATTTATTAGTTAACTATTTATTAATAATAATTTTTGACCACCAACAATAATTTTATGAATTTATTGTAAGAACATTTTTTCTAAGGTACCTACCTACCTATATATTAGGATTTTTATTTTTTGATGTTTTGATTTATCCCTATTACCTTTTGATTTATAGTATAGCCTGCTTTGTTAATAGAACATTGTATTCTGGACAATAAAGTATTTTTTTATTTGATTTGATTGATACCAAGTAACACTAGTAAAAATTTAAAAAGAAAGTAGTGCCACAAAATGATTCATTTTTGGGTGGCTGTGAAAAGGGTGCTGGGTCAATAGTGGTCAGAGCCAGCAATATGTACCTCAGTGGTTGCTAAAGAGTGCAGCCTTATTTGTAGTGAAGAGCTGAAGCTTGCAAGTGGTGATCAGCTGTCCACAGTAGGTGTACAAAATTTTTCTACAGGACTGAAGAGGATGCTCTTAAATACACAACAGGATCAAAAATTTATTTTAAAGTCCTGTAGGATGGAGTACAATTTTGATTGAACTGATTACCCCTAGGAAGCTTGACACATATAACTTGAAAATAAGTTATGATTAAAAAAAAAATCTATTTACTTTATTTTTTTTATTAAAATACTTATTTATTTTAATTAAAAAAGTCACCTACTTGTATGTATGAAATTATTGAAAAGTTGAAAATTTCATATTTTTGTTACCAGTAGCTTTTTTTTAAAACAATTTTCAGTTTTTGAATTTTAAATATTTATAAAAAAAAAGATTCTGGTAAAAAAATGTGACATTTTTTTAATAAGAGTATAATAAAAAGTTAATAATTCTAATACGAGTTGATATTTAATAAAAGAGTATTGATAAAGAAAACATTCTACCTTGGATATAAGTACCTAAATTTCTGATTTTTAGCTCAACATTACTGGGAACATAAAGAAGTTATAGAAGATAAACCAAGGCAGAAAAAAATCACTTGGTGCACAACAAGTATTAATGAAACCAACAAATGTATTAGTTTATCTAATTCTAATGAGAGGGATCATATCAGAGTTGGTAAGTAACAAATTAGAAAATAACTATTTTGCTCTCAATTTTGCTAGGAAAGGTGAATGGGCAAAGAGTTTTTTATGTTAGTGCAAGGCCCACAAAAAAATACAGGCGACGACCCTGAAAAAATCAGCTGTTCTCCGGGGCTGACTTTTACATTGGGTCTTATGGGAGGTCAGACGTTTTTTTATGAGATTTTCAAAATGGCACTACAGATTTCCACGAAATTGCAGTGAAATATTCTGACACCATCCCGATATTCCACCAAACTTTTATAAGGGTGCAAGATGATTAAAAGGTTAAAATCTTCAAGATTTAGCATTTCTTATTTAAAATTTAAATTACCTGCCATGTACCGCATGTTAACTGTTCTATTTGACATGTACTTGACTTTGTCATTTGTGTTTGTCACATTCGCTTCTGCTTTAAATTTCATTTTAGTGTGAGCGGCTCTGAAAAATTAAGGATCACTATACATTAAAAAAAATTGTTCTGCAAGAATATAGTAAAATCAATCTCAAATCGGCTTTATTTAAAAAAAATCAAATATTCGTGTACCATCATTCCAACTTTAATTTTTTAAAGCTGTGAAAAAAAAAAATCAGCCCCGGATGTGACGTCAACAAAGTGGAGGATGGTGGCCCGTCCGTTTTGATAGCCCTGGTTAGTGAAACAAAACGACCTTTTCAGGTTAGAGTAAATGAATATCTAAAAAGTACCCAATTAGGGAATATGGTCAAATGATCACATGATCAAGCGCGGATTTGAGGTGGGGGTAACATAGTAATTACCCCCCTAGAAAAATAAATGCATAATTTTTTTTTTATCGACAATTAACCCCCCCCCCCCCCCTCCCTCCTTGCTTTATGCCCAGATCCGCGCTTGGTGAGGCCGTAGTGATTTAAAAAAAAACCACACCCTAAGTTAAGATTCGAAAAAAAACGTCATTTAGCGAATTTTAGGGTAAGGAATCCCAAAAGACCAAAATGGCCAAAATTTTAAAATTCTTATTTCAAAAACTATACAGTTTATCAACAAAAACACAGTGTTGCAGTATGGTGGGGCTATAGTGATGCGAAAAGACAACACCGTGAGTTAATAATCGAAAAACGTTATTTAGCCAATTTTCGGGTAGGAAATAGGACCAAAATGGTGAAATTTTGAAAACTTATTTTTGAAAAACTATACCGTTTATCAAAAAAAGCACCGAGTTGCAGTATTGTGAGGCCATAAAGATGCGAAGAAATCACACCCTGAGTTAGGATTCGGAAAAACGTCATTTAGCGAATTTTAGGGTGGGAATCCCAAAGACCAAAATGGCCAAACTTTGAAAATTCGTATCTCAGAAACTATACAGTTTATAAACAAAAACACCGAGTTCCATTATGGTACAGCCATAGAGATGCGAAAAAACCATACCCTGAGCTAAGATTCGAGATAACGTCATTTAGCAAATTTTAGGGTAGGGAATCCCATAAGACCAAAATAGCCAAATTAAAAAAAAAATTATTTTAAAAACTATACAGTTTATGAACAAAAGCACCGAGTTGCAGTATGGTGGGGCTATAGAGATGCGAAAAAACTACACCCTAAGCTAAGACTCGAGAAAACGTAATTTAGCGAATTTTAGGGTAGAGAATCCCATAAGATATGACCAAACTTTGAAATTTCATATTTCAAAAACTATACAGTGTATTATCAAAAGCACCGAGTTGCAGTATGGTGGGGCCATAGAGATGCAAAAAAACTACACCCAAAGTTAAGATTCGGAAAAACGTCATTTAGCGAATTTTAGGCTGAATCCCTTAAGACCAAAATGGGCAAATTTTAAAAATTTATATTTCAAAAACTATACAGTTTATTATCAAAAGCACCGAGTTGCAGTATGGTGGGGCCAAAGAGAAAAACGTCATTTAGCAAATTTTAGGGTAGGGAATCCCATAAGACCAACATGACCAAACTTTTAAAACTCATATTTCAAAAGCTATACAGCTTATCAATAAAAGCACCGAATGGTGGGCCATAGTGATGCAAAAAAACCACATCCTAAGTTAAGATTCGAAAAAACTTTATATAGCGAATTTTATGGTATAAGACCAAAATGGTGATATTTTTAAAATTCATATTTCAAAAACTATACAGTTTATGCACAAAAGCTCAGAGTTACAGTATGGTGGGGCTATAGAGATGTGAAAAAACCACACCCTGAGCTAAGATTCAAGAAAATGTCATTTAGGGAATTTTAGGGTGGGGAATCGCATAAGACCAAAATGGCCAAACTTTGAAAATTCATATTTTAAAAACTATACAGTTTTTGAACAAAAGCCCAGAGTTGCAGTATATTGGGGCCATAAAGATGCAAAAAACCGCACCCTGAGCTAATATTCGAAAAAACGTTATTTAGCGAATTTTAGGGTAGGGAATCCCTTAAGACCAAAATACCAAGCTTCGAAAATTCATATTTCAAAAACTGTACAGTTTATCAACAAAAGCATCGAGTTTCGGTATGGTGGGGCCATAGTGATGCGATAAAACCACACCCTGAGTTAATATTCGAAAAAAACGTCATTTATTGAATTTTAGGGTAGGGAATCCATAAGACCAAAATGGCTAAACTTTGAAAATTCATATTTCAAAAACTATACAGTTTATCAACATATGCACCGAGTTGCAGTATGGTGGGGCCAAAGCGCGGATTTAAGAGGGGTAACATGGTAATTACCCCTCCTATAAAAAATATGTGCACTTTTAGTTAAAATAAAGGGCTTAACGGATGGGCACTCTCCCCTAGAATGCATACATATTTTTTTCGTCAACAATTACTCCCCCCCCCATAGGTCTATACCCATAGCCGCGCTTGCACAGGATTCAATGAAGTTTTGCATGGAGTTACATTGGCGAAAACCAAAGTTTATTGAAGCTGCATTTATAATACAGAATAAAGAAGTTATACCAAACATATGGAAACCACTCCTTAAGGAAACCAAACGTCTTAAGATTTAAAAAGTGGGCGGACCGTCACACCTGAGCGCAGTAGCCTGTAGACTGAATTGTTTAGTTTACACTTGAAAACGGTTAAAGATACTTACTAACGCGAAAATTATGGTGTTTCTAAAATATCAACGTTTTTCAACATCTTAAAAACTAGAAGTAATAGGTAAAATTTAATTTGATAGTTGGTTTCTTTATTAAAAATACTATAAAAAAGCAATTTACACCAACATGAAATTTTGATTACTAAAAGTTCCAGGCCCCTTTCCCTAAATGTAGACATTCCAAAAACCCCCGTAGTTTAAAACGGCTTACGAAACAAAATACGGTTTTTTCCTTTAATTTTCTCTTAAATATCTAGCCTCGCATATAGGGGTCAGTTTTTCGCCTCTACTAGAAACACATGAAACCCCCCGAAATTGGGACATCCTCTTCATGTCTGGGTATATGTCACTTTTTTGAACTTGAAATATTTATTAAATAAATAGATCCATGATGGATCTGATACCTTCCTAGCTAGCCTATTAGCACAATTCAAGGGTAGCCATGACATATCTGCCTTGAAAACAGTTTTTTTGTAAATATCTCAGAAACTAAAGCTCTACAAAGTTTTTGGTTATAACCATTGAGTTGTATAGTATAGAAGTCAATGGTTATAACACAAACTATTGAGCAAAATGTAGTCTACTATATTCCGAAAAGCACATATTGATACAATGCTCCTCTAAAAAGTTAGCATTTTTAAAAAATTTTAATTGTCAAAAAACTGTCATTAGCATTCATGGATTTTGACCCAAATCTAATCAGCTTTTTAGAGTGTCGAACACTATTTTACCTGAAAATTTCATGAACATCTGTTCAGCGGTTTAAAAGTCAATGGTTATGACACAAACTATTGAGCAAAATGTAGTCTACTATATTCCGAAAAGCACATATTAATACAATGCTCCGTTTAAAAAAACTGTCATTAGCATTCATGGATTTTTACCAAAATCTAATCAGTTTTTTAAAGTGTCGAACACTATTTTACCTGAAAATTTTATGAACATCTGTTCAACGGTTTAGGAGCTATCTTGTTGAAGACAGAAATTATATATACACACACACATAGACAGATTACAACGATATTGCTAAGATGGGTCAAAATCACGGATAATAGAATGTTCTAATATCTCTGGTCAAAATACACCCAAATAACACATTTTCGGCGTTATCTCAAAAAAATTTTTTCGAAACTAATACCTTCTCTAGTCATTGCGACGCGGGCTAAAAAGGTAAAAAAGCTACTGGTAAAAGAATCTGAGATTTTTGTATTTGTCACCTCTTTTAAGGGTAGAACCTCAGACTGTTAAGGGTAGAACAAGGCAAAGTTCTCAAAAGTTCTCACTTGCAAACGAAATCAATGTGCTTCCAATATTCAATGTATTTACTGGATAGAATTTTTGTTGGAAAACCCTTTATTTATTAAAACATTAGATATAATGTTTTTTTTAAGGTCGAGACACTGTCAAAATAGAATGTAAACAAACAGCAAATAAAGATAAGTGCATGGCCATGCTGGATGAAGAGCAGGCTACCATGACAACTTTGGATGCTGGTCAAGTTTATGTTGGTGGTAGGATTCACAGTCTGGTGCCGATTGCTCAGGAAGTAATGGAAGGTATGGAGGGTTTGCTAAAGAATAAAAATTGAGGAATAAATAAATAAATCTATTTTTTGTGTAAATATATTTTTTCTGCAAGTGATTAATACTGCCGTCATAAGCAAAAACACAGTACGGATATTTGATATTTCACAGTCAAACAATTAAGATAATTTATTTTCAGTAGAGTTTTACTTTACCTTACCTAGAATATGAGCTACCAAATGTACTTACTATGTTTTTGCTTATGACGGCAGAATAGGTTTTGAGATATAAAGTTTTTTAGAAAGGTGTACACACACCTTTCTAAAACCACCTAAGTAGTTGCCAAATAAAAAATTGTGTTGCTTTATTGTAAAAAAAAGTATGTTTTGCTAACTTTATATAAAGTTACGAGACCATGTACTAGTATTTTTGAAAATAGCAGCTAATTATAAGCATGTAATTTTTTTTTAGTTTTTAGTTATTAGCTAATTTTAATATTTATATAAAGTTAGCAAAACATCCGTTTTTTTAAACTTTTTTTAATTAGCAACTAATTACCAGAAAAAATACCTAGTATTTTGATATGTGATCTTATATTAGGTTAGCAAAACATCCTTAAAAAAATAGAGCAAGAAATTTAAGCGTTTTTTAAAATAACGAGCAAGAAATTTTTTGTTTGGCAACTAATTAGCAGCAAATTACACAATAAAAATATTTAAAAAATACCTCGTATTTTAAAAATTGATCTGTTAACTTTATATGAAGTTAGCAAAACATCTTTTTTTTTTTTAAAGAAGCAACACATTTTTTGATTGGGCAACAGCAAGTTTTCCAAAATTGTTCTGCTTACTTTATAATAAATATAAAAGAAACAGCAGGCAAATTATTAGGTGCTAACTAACTAACTATATTTTAAGAAACTAATACCTGATAGTTTAAAAAGCAAGCAAGGCAGTTAATGTAATTTTCGCCTGTGTAAATTTTCGAAAAAATCGCTCCTTATATGGGAATAATTTGCTCTAATTTTTAAATTTTCGTTATTAATTTGATATATTGCTACCACTATGTCGGTTTACAACGTTTTTCTACGTTGTCCGACGCCTATTCACCACCTCCTTCGATCCTGACCATCATCTTCTGTCAGGTTTTTTTGACTCATTGATTTTTGGATTGACTGTTGCCATTCCAGTTTAGGACGCCATCTTTTTCTGCGCCCTATTGGTTGCCATTCTGGGATCTGCTTTGCTAATCTTTCGTCGTTCATCCATTGTACATGGCCGTACCATATCAGTTACCTTTTCGTGATGTCATCCGTTATACTTCCATCGATTCCCATTCTTTCTTTTATGGTCTTATTTCTTATATGACCTGTTCTAGAAATTCTAATTATTCTTATTGCATCCATTTCGACATTTTCCATTTTTGTTTTGTATTTTTTTTATTACGCGACAAGTCTATTCCATACAAAAGCGTGTTTTTCCCCATTGTTTCATATATGTTAAATTTTCCATTCTTTTTTATCTCTGCTCCACGAAATTCTGTTAACTTTTCTCCAG
Organism: Aspidapion aeneum; assembly: GCA_963576565.1. Taxonomy (NCBI): domain Eukaryota; kingdom Metazoa; phylum Arthropoda; class Insecta; order Coleoptera; family Brentidae; genus Aspidapion; species Aspidapion aeneum. The sequence goes on from OY755042.1 coordinate 77,340,642, forward strand.
GTTTTTACAGTCTGTTCCTGTCTTATCAAATGTGACACCCAAGTATACATACTCATTGCATGGAGATATTGTTTGCCCATCGTCTAGTCTTAAATCACTTGATTTGTTTCCAATACATAAGTACAGGGTGTCCCAAATTGGGCACTTTTAGGGGGTTTAAGGTACTTCTAGGGGAGACAGAGAAAAACTGACCACGCATTGCGAGGCTCAAATTTCAAGAGAAGACTTATAGTGAAAACCGAATTTTGAAATATCGTCTCGTCTTTGAGCTACGGGGGCTTATTGAAAAGTCTGTATTTTGGAAGGGGATCTATAACTTCGTTATTAGTGGAAATTTTGATTTAGAGTAAATTGCAATTTTATAGACTTTGTCACGAGGAATTCACCCGCTAAATTAAATTTTAACTGTCACTTTTAGTTTTTGAGATATGTCAAAAAGTTGCATTTTTTCTTATGGAATGCCGTATATTTTAATTAATTTTCGAATTCGCCATTGAATTCTTTTCAAAATGATGTGTGATATGTCATAGTTTGATTGAGCGGTTTAGGAGATATTCAGCTTTTTCACTTATTTCTAGTGCGCTATGATTTCCTGCTGAGGCAGGTCAAAGCACTCCAGTATTTTTATTATTTTACACAGTCAAAAATATAGTAAGCCTGGTTTGGAAAAATTATAATTCAGCTGACGGCCCTCAAAGCTTATAATTATTCCGTTTAAGTGTTCGGTGGATTGAAGTTCTCGGTATGCCTGTGGCAGCTTCTAATTGTCTCAATGATCACGAATTATTTTGTTCTAACTGACCAATAATGCCTATTTCCTCTACTCAGGTCTCTCTAGCGTCATATATTTTGTCCCGCGATTTTGAAAAAGAGTCATACTGAACAAGGTTCCTTTTCAACTTCGTTCGGGATACCTTTGAAAATATAAGTTTCCAGCGCCCTGTCGATTATCATTACTTTCCCAGTAACATTTTAACATGTCATACTTTTCATTATTTAGATACATATTACAAAATAAAATTAAAAAGGCTTTTATGCAAAATAATTTCATATCAAAGCGTAATGTCAAATTGTTTAAACAATGACGTAAGGCCAACTTGATTTGCATAGTATCAGACAACAAAACTATAGGAGCATTGAAGTAGGATTTGACCGCAAAGCTTTCATGTCAATGGCGCATGACGTCATTCAACGCATTCTAGACAAAAATAAAAAACTTTAATTATCTCCGAAACCGCTCAATAAAACTATGAAATTAATTAAAATATATGCTATGCCATAAGAAAAAATGCAACTTTATGTCATATCTCAAAAAATAAAAGTGACAGTTAAAATTTAATTTAGCGGGTGAATTCCTCGTGACAAAGTCTATAAAATTTCAATTCACTCTAAATCAAAATTTCCACTAATAACGAAATTATAGACCCCCTTTCAAAATGCAGACTTTTCAAAAAGCCCTCGTAGCTCAAAGACAAGACGATATTTTAAAATGCGGTTTTCACCATAAGTCTTCTCTTGAAATTTGAGCCTCGCAATGCGTGGTCAGTTTTTTTCTGTCTCCCCTGCAAGTACCTTAAATCCCCTAAAAGTGCCCAATTTGGGACACCCTGTACTGTGTCTTGTCCGTGTTCACTGTTAACCTCCCATATTCTATCATTAGCTACATTAATTTGATATCCGTTCCTTAATTTACTGCTTAATTTGCTTCTAGATGGCTACAATTACTATTATACAGTAGCAGTTGTAAAACGGGGAACATTGCACGATCTGTTTTCTTTGAGAGATTTGAAAGGAAAAAAGGCCTGTTTTGCTGGCGTTGAGACCTACGCTGGGTGGATGCTTCCTATAAGTACCGTAAGTAAAATTTAAAAAAAAATAACTTCTTTATAAAGTACAGGTTTTGACAAACATTATTTTAAACGATAAATCAATTACATGTAAATAATATAAATAATTTAAATAACCAATTAAAACAATATATTTATACTAGGTTGAAAGCACAGTTCATTCGTCTATGGTTGAAAGCTTTTTAAAATATTTAATAATTATATTTTAATCTTGTTAAACATTTTAATTTTCTTATATTTTTATCTGGAATTCGGTTGTCTGTGTATTTTGATTTCATTGCAAAGTACCTTTTGATTGTTTCCAAATTATAAAGAAACTATTATATATATTACTTTTGAGTATTTTTTTAAAATGTTTTTTTTATACAGTAGGTATTTTTACTATTTGTTTATAAAAAGTTTTGAATGTCTTGAAACCTAAAATAAAATATTACACATCAAAATTTTGCAGTCGTGTTGTGTTATTAACGCTTTTTTATAAAGAATAACTTCTTTGTCGTAACCGTCTATATATTTATGTTTTATTTTTTGTACTTTTAGCTTATGAAACACAAAATAATTGACATATTAGATTGCAACAATCATATTAAATCAGCAACGAATTTTTTCGGGCCATCTTGTGCTGTCAATTCTTTGACAGACAACTACAACCCTATAGGTGACAACTCTGACAAGTTGTGTCAGTTATGTATAGGACCCATTCCTGGTAGAAGGTGTACAGATGCGGATCCGTATGCGGGGTACGATGGAGCCTTTAGGTGAGCAAAAATATTTTGTTTAGATGTATGCCCTATCTTTACTAGATCTCGCCATTTCTCACTGAACGGTTTACTGATCTAGGTTTTTGTCACAAATTTTTAATCCTATTTAACAAAATATTTTGTTTATGGTTTTAGGTTCCTGCATTATATGCAATTTGGTATTTGAAAATATTTTTTCTTAAAAAAAGTATTTTGTCTTAATTATTAAATAATTTCAAATATACACAATATTTTAAAATTAATATCCACAAAAATGTTTTTTCAATCATCCAGAAACATTAAAATTAAAAACATTTAAATGTAAAAGATTGTCATACTATATTATACATTAAAAAAAACGAAGATTTAAAATTTCACTAGAATTTAAGACCGAAATTTCAGAAAAGCACATGAAATCTCTATCCTTATAATAATAACTCTGGATCTTTAGAATATTCATTAACGGTATGATATGCTTTTTTGTTTAAGAATTTTTAAGTTTTGTTTCTATCAGCTTGGGGTAGGTTTCTAAATGCAACAGATAAATTATATCCAATTTTTAGAATACTTTATTTGACACTTCTCTGGATGAAACTAAAGCGTGCTATGTCTGATGTACGATTTTGTTTATTTCTTGTTGAGTACTTATGATTTACTTTTCAGTTTTCAAATAGATCTTGATATTTAAGATTAAATAATATACTTTCCCAGATGTATAGATTATAAATAGTGTGTATTCAACCATCCCTATTTTTTAATTTAAGTACTACTATTAGGCAGATATTTTGTAGTTTGAAAATTCTTTTAGCATCACTTGAGTTTTCCCAGAAAACAATTTCATACCGTATTGTGGACTGCACAAAAGCATGGGAAGATGAGAGTGACACATCAGAGCCAACATTATATCTCAGCATTCTGAGAGCATACACATATCTGCTTAATAATAATATACAAACAAATTACTTGTTTTAGTATTAGTTGGGTCTTTTTGATTTTTGAGAGTTTAAACAAATGTACTTTTTTTTTATAACAGACATCAAGAATTTTAAATATGGTACCAGATTTGTAATAAATTAGCCAATATATGCCAAATTAAAGGCACTAGAGATACTACAAGTGGCGCCCTCTACAAAATTTATCAAAAATAACACCACATTATATTTCTCGACCCAAAAACCCCCATACACCAATTTTTATTCCTAAACGCCTAAAAACCAATTTGCTAGGGACAAAATTTGAAATTTAAAAAATAATTTTACCACCCTGTATCTTCTAAACTATCAACTTTCGGACGAAGGCAAATATGAATAAGTAGTAATATTTAGAGATCCTGAATTGATCTTGCACTTTTGGACTATTACCTAGAACTCACCCTGTATAGCTCGGTACTAAGGTGCCTTTGAATTCGCTGTAAACACTTTTCGGCGCGGGATTAAAAATGCCACTTTAGTCCCTAGGTCTTTAATGTACTATTCGGAAAACCAAATGTCAAATCACTAACTGTGAGTGCGAATTTCTATTCTTGAAACATGTCGGAACAAGAATTTGTTAATGCAAGGGTAACATGGGATCTTCAGCTCTATGGTTTGTACCTATTTGTTGATATGAAGTAGAGCATTTAATTCTAAGCAACCTTTAAAGTGGACCAAATATGTTTTAAATTAAGCACACCACTGGAGCGGTAAATATGAAATATTTTTTACCATGTTACACAACGTTTAAAAGGAAATTTTATTATCTACAATGAAGTAGAAAATAATTTTTTTGATAAAGGGCATGGTTTTCAGAAAATCAAATAAAACCTGTGCAAAACATAATTAAAAAAAAAAAAATAATTAAATGGCCGCCATTTACGGACGTCGCTGGCGGGTTCGTTGTAAGTCAAACCCCATCGAGTTATACACCGTTGAAAAGAGAATTTTACTGTCAATGAAGCGCATCATAGCATTTTTTTAACTAGGCTTAGTTTTTGAAAAAATTAGATAAAACTTGTAACAAAAATATTTTAATTTGTGATTTTTTAAAATTGGTTAAATATACGGGCGCCTCTGAATTTATAACCATGAAACCAATCCGACTTTCTTGTACAGCATTTTAAAGAAAATTTTATTTGCTACAATAATGTATAATATATTTTATTCTATAAACCTTGGTAAAAAAAAATCGAATAAATCATGGAAAAAACATGGATATTTTTTAATTTTTTTAAATTACTTCAATTAACGGACGCCGCTGAAGAGTTTATAAATAGTTGACCCCCATCGAGTTGTACCTTTTTCAAAAGAAAATTTCATTGTCTACAATAAAGTATATTACACATTTTTCTCCTAGAAGCGTATTTTTTGAGAAAATTTGAGAAAACCTAAATATGTTAGATTTTGGGGGGTCTGGGGGGGTTTTTGAAGAGGTGTTTAGTTTAAGGAGGTGTTTGACCCCTAAGCTCTATTACCTTTTTGTACGTCACTAAGTTTACACAAAAAAATAAAAATAAATACAAAACGTGCCGTTTAAAGCACTAAATTTAAAAAAATGAATATTTTCTAACTTACTTACTTTAAGTTAAAAGTTACTCCTACTCCATTACAATATTTAAAAATACATTTAAATAATGGATTTTGTAGCTGATAAAATTCTCTACAAGATATGTTCTTAGAACTTTTACCCTAGAACAAAGTATTTCGGAGCTTATGCCGTCTAAAGTAGAAAAAATCTGAAAATTTGCCCAAGCACGTGATTTTAGTCATTTTTGGAAATTACCTAGCTCCGTTACTACTGCTCGCAGAACAACCATAGTACCACCCAATTGTAGATAATTATATCCTCTAAAAAATTTAGTGTACTGGAACGAAACTAAAGGCAAAAAACTAAAAAAAGTGCCAATTTTTGATGGTTTTTTAAAGATGGCGGAGGGAGCACAGGGGTGGGGGTGACGAAAACTCAGATTTTTAACTACCCTGCTGAGCTTAACAACATATCCAAAATTCAGAACTACCGGACTTTTGTAGGGTAACCCCCCTATTTTGGCCTCTATTCATTGAACTATTGGGAACTTGTTAAAATTATTTAGTTTTCACTCTCTCCAACGTCGATCACAAGGATACAAATGATCCCTGTTTAGAACACGTCCTGACAATCTGCAGGAACAGTGATCCATGCCAATCCACGACCGGTTTCGGCCTTTTTGGGCCATCATCAGGTGAATGCAGGCCAGAGCTCCGTGTAGAGCATAAGTTGTGTGAAAAATACCCCTAATACAGCCCAGCACTAATATTGCAGGGCCTTATCGCAATAAGTCCCTATGGTTACAGGGGTTAACTGCTCAGGAAAAAATGCAACCTTTCAACACAAGGAGGGGGGAGGGACAAACGGTTTTTCTACAAAAAAATGTAAAAATTTTGCCTGCGACACAATTACCTAACAAATTTTTTGCGGCACTCTAACGTGTGCTCTTTTTTATCAAGTAATTTAAATGTTTGTGCGTTTTTTAAAAATTATCCAAGTATCTAATTTTGTTTTACTTCTTTTTAGATGTTTGTTAGAGGCTGGTGACATAGCCTTCTTGAAACATAACACAGTTGAGGAATTACTGGCTACCAGGGAATTTTGTAAGTTTTTGTCTTTTTGCCTTCCTTTTCTCGTCTTTGCTTTTAATTCTTAGTCATAGCCCCTTTTGTCTTGTATTTTGAAATATGCTTGAAAATGGGAGAAGCCCGATGGGAAATTTGCCGGTGGTAATCACTTTACATTTTTCTGGGGAACTGGGACTCGTTGGGAATAAGTTTAAAAATGGAAATCACTTTACGTTTTTTTGGGGCAGTGAAACGAGAAGTTGAAAAAAAATGAAATAACTTTTGGTCAAACGTATTTTTATTAGATATAGGATATAGTAATTACCTCGTGCTTAAATATTCTCCCAAATAAAAGTAACTACATAGGGACCATTCTTAAATTATGTGGCGGTCAAGGGGGAGGGGGGGCTTAGCCTAGCGTTACACGTTAGCAAAGTTTTGTAATGTGTTTTTTTGTAATTGTGTTACGAAGGGTAAGGGGGAGGACGATAATCCTGAATATTTTCTTTAAGGAATTAACTAATGTTTCCATAGGGACTTATGGGGATGTCGGAAACGGTACGACATAGAATTTTGTTTAAATAAAACAGTGACAATACATCAATTAGATGTTGTATCAAAATTACAAATATATACAGGGTATTCAAAAATATTGAGCTACAAATGAATAATAAAAAAAGGCAATTTTTACTTTTTGCTCGATATTTTAAAAACCCCTGTAGATATTTTTAGTTTCGATGCAGCATCTGATTTAGCTGGGAATGACGCCACTTTTTTCCCATTTAACCAAAATTGTTACCGTTTCCGATAGGTCCATAAGACCCCATTCAATAACTTTTTACACCCTAGAAACAAAATTTCGGGCTTACATTGTCTTTTAAACATGGCGTTTCTTTTCAAGTGTAAAACAGTTTTACACTTGAAAACGGTTAGAGATGCTTACTAAATGAAGCGCCGTTTTTAGAATAAATAAAAGCGATGGAAGTCCGAAATTTTCTTTCTACTCAATCATTGTCCGCAAGTTTCAATTTTTACACCCTGTTACATGGGTCCTCAAGCTCTTTATTTCCGATGTACAGTAGTAAAGTTCTATTCTATTTGTTCTATTTTTAAAAGTTTTTCCTTATAGTTGTTGCAGTTTTTGAGATATGCTCAAACTTCATTAAGCACAGAAGAGCTGTCGTAGGTCACGGATGGTTTGTTTTTCTTTGCAATCGATCTTTTCATCGATCGATATATCTAGTAGGTTATTCTCGCCTGCTTTTGTTCGAGTTTCTCTCGTATCTCGGTAGATGGCGCTTCTGGCGAGGGTTGTCTCATTATAGACTTTGGATTATAGACAAAACCGTCTAATTAACTTCGCAAGAGTGTCACATTGACCAAGCAGTGTTCTGAGGGTCCCATAAGGATAAAACAGTTAACTGTCATCACTTATTAGGTGTCCATTAGATCTTGAACCCCCGTGAGGTTAAGCTTTCGAGCTACCCACAGAAAAATTTGAGAGAAATAGAGATGGACCAATCTGCGATTTTAGAGGAGCAGTGACAAGGCGTGACTGCTCCAGTCGGGTCACGGTGACAAATAGTTTGGAGCAGTTTAACCAATACATGTAAATGCTACTACTCCTATAGCGAAATCGCAATCTACAAAATTGTTTCCTAAGCTGTGCTGCCGCGCTGATGCGACGCGACAGCCGGAGTGGGCCGGCCAACACTGTAACTCTCTTTGGTGCACAGATGAGATGAGACACGATGCTACGACGCCGTGGGTGTCGCGGGCGCGGGTGTTTGGTCGGGGCGCTCAGTGCCAGACTGACAAAATGTCACTATTTCGTACGGACTGGAGCAGATCGTGACTGCGACAGACGAGTCACAGTGACAAAGTCACAGTTTGTGAAATCGCAACCCACCTCTAGAGAGAAACAAAAACTTATTTTTACCCGATTAGCCACCCCTATGTTTATATGAACATTTAGTCAAGGGGATCAGCGTTTTTAAGATACAAATATGAACATGTTTTTGTCTATTGTTAATTTAAATGTAACGAAGGTAATTTTTAGTAATTACAATTTTTTCTGGATTTTCAGCTGTGGTTCCACCAGACTCTTTCGAACTCTTTTGCAAAGACGGCTCTCGAAAATCGTTAAGCCAATACGAAAATTGTAATTGGGGTAAGGTACCTTCGGACGCAGTGGTCGTATCTTCGGCGGTACCTTCTGAAGATCGTGAGTTGTTCCAGAAGTTTTTAAGGGAGTTCGCTTTGAAGTAAGTGTTTTGTATTTTGGTTTGAAAATTATGAAAAAGCATTAATTTGATTTAATTTTTATTTCTAGGTAAAACGGGGCTTTTTGGTGGAGTATTTTTATTCCCTAAGGCTAGCCTTTGAATACCATTTTAATTAAAATCTAGGCTTTTTAAGATACACTTGGTTTCAACGTTACATTTTACGTGATCCAAAATATATATTTTTAAAAGCCTGACAAGTATTTTAAACTATTTTTGTCTCGACTTTGTTACATACTTTTTGGGGTTTTTAACGTCAACTTTTCTTCAAACTATTTAAGAGATAGTTTTTTTATTGTTGATTTGTTTAGGTACCCGAAAAACGGAACAAGACCTTTTATCGCACCGCTTGACAACAATCAACCTCAGTACGATAACTTTGGTAACAGAATTAGGCCTAATCAAGATGGTTTCAACCCCAATCAGGATGGTTTTAGACCCAATCAAGGTAAGTCGAGAAAAAATAACCCTTTTAAGTTATTTTGCAGGACTTGTTCTTTACGCACTTGTTACATCTTAAATCAAAAATTGAAATTTTTTTTTAAAGTTATTGTCGAAATAACATGAAGTGTGTAAGATCAGTGGCCGAATAATGCGTTATGTGTCAGAAACTGTTTGTCATAACATAGACCTATTATATATTTTAAAATCCCAAAGAATCAAAAAGTCTAAAAATGTAATAAAATATAGATTGGTTCTTCCATGTTGATTAAAGAAATCAAAGATTATAGATTATAATATATAAAGAAATTAAAACATGTCAAAGATTGGACAGGATACTGGCATATGTCATTTTTGGTATCATATTCTGGTAATTCAGGAAACATGCTAAAACTTTGTCTAATTAAAGTATACTATGTTATCAATATTAAGGGGTCAAACTTCGCCTGAAAACTTACCATTTGACAACACTGATATGCTATTTTTTGGTTAAATCTTTGTCCTAATAGAAATAGAAAACGAGAAAGCGGAACGCGTCGAAATCTTGCGGGTTGGATTTTCTATCTTAGCAGTTTTTCGCTGAAACACAAATATTTCAAAACAATATTTGACAATTCAGTAGCCTAGTTGTGTTATAGAAAACTATAGCGAAATTATTTCGGTTTTTGTATTTTTTTGAAATATACAAAAGAAAATAAAAAATAAGTTTGATAATTTAAAAAATCATTTATATGAACACAAAAGATCCATTAGGATTTATAAAAGGGTGGTCAATTTTATGTGTGCTGCAGGACACCAAATCAGACAAGAGCCATCAACCTCCTGACTTAAGCGCCACCCCCATATACCGGGGGCGAGTCAATTCTATTGAGAAAATTTAATTAGGATCACGTGACCCGGATTTTCAGACTATTTTTAATTATTTTATACAAATAAAATATTGTTTAATATAAGTTAAAGGCTTATAAGTAGGGAGGTATTTAAAGACATATAATGTTTTCTATTTAAAAAAAGTTTTTTTGAGGACCACTGGCCATGACCTACCAAACAAAATCACGTAATTACGAACCGATTCATAAGATAGTTTGTGATAATAGTAATTTACCTAGCAAGTGCGGAAGAGGCACTAAACACACGCTGTAGGTATGTAGGTACAATATTTTTTTCTACGAGGTTATGGAAACAGAAATAAAGCACAATAATACAAGTAAACTATTTAATATATTTAATTTATAATGACTGCCGAAAACATTACTTCTTATCCTAACAGCATCTTTGAATCAGGAGATGTTTAATATCTTTGTTCTGGAGTTATTTGGTGGCAGGCTCATAGTAGCATTATGTGCCCCATCCTTTATTCTGGCTAAATCTTCTTCGGGGTTATCGGTATTTTCTATCACACCAAACAAACATTTTTTTCTATTTTTATTTACAATAAGACGAAACTTTACCTTGGCGTCACCCCCTGGTTTTTGACGAAAATATAGGCTTTGTTATTTACTCTATTCTTTTATTTTTCCTGCTTTTGATATTTAAATATTTTGACTTTTGCTTAAAAAAATTGCCTAAATCGAATTTGTCGCCTTAAAGGAGAAGCTAATTATTAACGGATTCTCCTGTACTTGGCAAATTTATTTCATATTTTTGTTTCTAGGTTTTGATCAGTTTGAGAACAGACCTTCCTCTTCTAATCCAGAATATGATCAATACGGGAACAGAATTGATGACGTAATCACATATGATCAATATGGAAATAGGTAAAATTTTCAAAAAAATTGCAATAAATTTAAACATTTTAAGTCTATTTGAGCCTAAAATACAAACATTAAAAAGTCACTTTTTTATTAAAAATTATAATTCTAAATCCTTATATAACTTTTCTGTTAATATTTTGTTCTTTTTTAGGATTCATAGTCAACAGCCCGAATATGACCAGTATGGAAATAAGATAAGCGAAGGCTCTGATCAGTTTAATCGGAACTATGGATCCAACAGGTACATATCTGAAAATTAAAAGTACCAACTATTTGATCATATAAATTAATTAATGCAAGTAAACAAGTGATATTTTTGCGAAGAAGACCTAAAAAAAAATACTTCTGTCGCACATACAGTATCTTCCAAAAGTAGAGCAACTCCCTAAAATTGAATATAAATCCAATCCTGTACAAACTGTCAAAGGATAAGTGGTACGTTTGAAAACTTTATTCCAGTACTCAGTTTACGTCTCTCGGTGATTTTCCCTTTTTGTTACGTTTAAAAAAAAACTAAAAACAGTTTTTTCCTGTGTAATTTTGGGCAAAAATGGCAACCGAACTGACTTTTACATTGGGTCTTATGGGAGCTCAGATGTTTTTTTATGATATTTTTAAAATGACACTACAGATTTCCGCGAAATTTCAGTAAAATATTCTCACACACCATCCCGATATTCCCACAAACTTTTTTAAGGATGCAAAATGATTAAAAGGTTAAAATTTTCAAAATTTAGCATTTCTTATTTTGAATTCAAATTACCCGCCATGCACCGCATGCCATTTGTTATATTTGACATGTATTTGATTTCTTTATCTGTGTTTGTCACAATCGCTTCTGCTTTAAATTTAACTTAAGTGTGAGTTAGTGAAGCGGCTCTAAAAAATTACGGATTACTAGATTAGAAGAATATAGTAAAAACAATCTCAAAACCGACTTTATTTAAAAAAAAATCAAATATTCATGAACCGTCATTCCAACTTCAATCAAGGCCAACACAAAAATAGAGGCCACGACCCTGAAAAAATCAGCTGTTTTCCCGGGGCTGAATTTTACATTGGGTCTTATGGGAGGTCAGACGTTTTTTTATGATATTGTTACGGGTTCACAACGACAAATTAAAACTCGCAATTGTTGAAAACGATACGTCAATTTATTTCTACAAATTATGTACAAAAACACGCACTAATACCTTGCTAATAATTCACTGCTATAATCGGTCTATTAACTTCGTGTTAATCTCACGACCACTCAGTATGTTATCTGTGACTGACTGACTGATGCACGACGTCCGGCCTTATATATGAGGGCTGCCTACTATTCTAGAACCCTTCCATCCTTGTTCGATTCGCAATCATTCCAGCCCTTTTCTAGACTTTCGCATACCAGTTTGTCACAGATAACGCAACTAAAACCTAGATTAAGAATACAACCATAAAATACGTCAACCTAATACTACACTAAACCTAAATAAATTCTAACTATAAAATTTAAATACTTAAATTTGTAACACTATCCTCCTCTTCAGGTTTGATCGCCTCGATCAACATTTCCCAGGTAAGGTTTTAGTCTGTCTAGATGAACAACTTTCATCTTGGACTTCGGGCTTTTCTGGATTCGGTAGACTACATCATTAATTCTCTTAACAACTTTATAAGGCCCTTCCCATGGTGGTGTCAACTTAGGTGATCTTCCTTTCTTGCGTTGAGGGTTGTATAGCCAGACTTGATCATTCTCTTTGAACCCTGAAGAGTTTGCTTTCAGGTCATATCTCGCTTTCATGCGGTCACTGGCTATTTCTATTCGCTCTCTAACCACTTCATGGATATAGTGCAGCTTTTGCCTTAAACGTTCGACATAGTCATTAATCTCTAAGTGTTCTTCTTCAGGGGAACCAAACATGATATCACATGGTAAACGCAGTTCTCTACCAAACAGGATACTAGATGGAGTAGCTCCTGTCGTATTGTGAATGGCGGTTCTATAGGCCATTAAAAACAATGGAATATATTGGTCCCAATCTGTTTGGTGCTCATCAACAACTTTGCACAGATGTTCTTCTATTGTTTTATTAAATCTTTCAACCATGCCATCTGACTGCGGATGTAAAGCCGTAGTCCGTGTTTTATGTATTCCTAAAAGGTCACAGAGATTCTGGAAGAGCTTTGATTCAAAGTTTCTTCCTTGATCTGAATGTAGTTCCAAAGGAATGCCAAATCGGCTGAAAACATCATTTACCAGAACTTCTGCAACTGTAGCGGCCTCTTGGTTAGGCAAAGCAAAAACTTCTGGCCATTTGCTAAAATAATCCATGACAACAAGGATGTATTTGTTGCCCTTTTTAGTTTCTGGAAATGGTCCGGCCACATCAATAGCAATGCGTTCGAATGGCAGACCTACGTTATATTGTTTCATTTGACCTCTGGACCTTGTTTTGGGACCTTGGCTGGCTGCACAAGTCGAACATCGGCGGCACCAGTTTTTCACATCTTGAAAGTAATTGACCCAATAAAATCGGTTTCGAATTTTGTCCATGGTTTTATTTATGCCTAGGTGCGCGCCTGATTTTCCACCATGGCATTCGGCCATTATATTGTCTACCATGCTCCTAGGAACCACTACTTGATTAATCACAGTAAGGCCATCGGCACTTTCCCAGGCACGTTTAAGGATGTTTTCTTCTACTATCAGTGAATCCCATTGTGCCCACAGTGATTTGAATATCACCCCTTGGTTTGCGATATCTTGCCATGATGGTCGTGGCTTGTTCTCTTCTTTCAATCGCAAGATAGGTCCTACATCTTTGTCGTTAAGTTGTGTGGTTCTAATCGAAGCCGACGTCCATTCTTCATCTGGTTCTAACTTTATCTGGCGCACGTAGGTAATTCTTTCTTTCTGGTCAATTTTCCTGCAATGTTTACAATCCTCGGGGCAAGGTCTTCTGGACAATGCATCTGCATTATTATGCACCCTTCCTGCTCGGTGCTTAATTTGATAATGGTATTGTTGTAGCTTTTCTATCCATCTCGCGACTTGCCCCTCAGGTTGTTTCATTTTCATGAGCCACTGTAACGCAGCATGATCCGTTCTAATCAGAAACTCTTGTCCGTAGAGATATTTGTGAAAGTGATCTACGGATTTAACTATGGCTAGGAGCTCCTTTCTAGTAACACAATAATTTCTCTCTGGTTTGGATTGCTTCTTGCTGAAAAATTCGATGACCCGTTCTTCTCCATCTTGTACTTGGGAGAGTACTGCTCCTATGCCATCGTTGCTCGCATCAGTATCTAATATGAATTTTCCTTTTGGAATGGGATATGCAAGAATCGGACTAGAACATAATGCTGCTTTTAGTCTTCTAAATGCTTGGTCACATTCGGTATTCCATTTGTAAGAAGCTTTATCTTCTGTAAGTCTATGTAACGGAGACGCTATTTTGGCGAATCCTTCTACAAATCGTCTGTAGTATGTACACAGACCCAAAAAGCTTCTCAATTCATGTTTGTCACGAGGTTGAGGCCATTCTTTTATTGCTTGTAGCTTCTTTTCGTCGGTATGGATGCCTTCTCGGGAAACGACGTGACCCAGGAACTCAACTTTTTCTTGGAACAGAAAACATTTCTTTGAGTTTAATTTAAGATTTGCGTTCCTGATTCTTGAGAATACTTCTCGTAAATTATCTAGATGTTCTTGAAATGATTTCCCCATTACTATGACATCATCCAAATAGACTAGGCAGGTTTTCCAAGTAAGGCCTCGTAGAACGACTTCCATTAGTCTTTCAAATGTAGCTGGGGCATTGCACAGGCCAAATGGCATCACATTAAACTGATAAAGTCCACTTCCAGCAGAGAATGCAGTCTTCTCTTTATCTCTTTCAAAGATTCCTACTTGCCAATACCCACTTTTCAGGTCAAGAGTAGAAAACCAATATGATCCTGCCAACGTTGTTAATGTGTCGTCTATTCTTGGCAGTGGGTAACTATCTTTCTTGGTCACATCGTTAAGTTTCCTGTAGTCGACACAAAACCTAGTACTTCCATCCTTTTTAGTGACCAACACCACAGGAGATGACCAAGGACTTGATGACTCTTCAATAACACCGTCGCTGAGCATTTTATTAATGAGATTGTGAACTTCTTCTTGCTTGGCCATTGGTAGTCTTCTTGGGGGTTGTCTTATCGGTTGGGCATCGCCAGTGTTGATAGCATGTTGAATAAGGTTTGTGCGTCCCGAACTACTCCTAGTTTCGAAGATATTACTTTGTTCTTCTATAAACTCTCTCGCTTTACTATATTCTTCTGGAGTGAGATGTTGCCAAGTTGACTCAAATTGCTGAAGTACCTCCATTGGTAACTTGCTTGTATCCTCGGAAGTTGGCTCTTCACATCTTGTTACTTTCTGTACTGGTTCAAATAATGCTACCACCTCCCCCTTATTAATTTTGACACTATTTGGGAAAATATTGGCGACTCTAATCGGGATGTCTTTATCGGTTTTAACTAGTGATTTTGCAACGAGGTAGGTGTTGGGTGTGTTTTGTTGGCTTATGAGTCCGACGCAGCTTGATGTTTTACTTTCCAGCCTCCCAAAAATTATGGTCTCACTGTTACCGACTAGTCTTGTTGTGCATACTGCCACGACCTTTATTGGTTCTTTATTGAAGTGACTATTTGACAAAATGAACTCTTCATTCCCAAATCTTAGGGTATTAAGTTTATTATCAAACGCAAATCCATGTTTACTTATCAAGTCCATTCCCAAAATAAATTCGTCTTCTATTTCTGCAACCAATACAGTGTGGCGAATCTTCAATCTTCCCAGCTGTAGGTCTATATCTGTCTGCCCCAACACGTCGGCGGATTCTCCAGTCACAGTCTTAAGTGTTATTTTCTTTTCTATTGGTCGAATTTTATATCTCGTTGCAATTTTGAACTTAAGCAATGATATGGCAGCACCAGTGTCTACTGTTATATTAACTTTTCTCCCATTAATGAGTCCGTCGATGTTAAGACTGTCAGCAGTATGTTTTAGGCTCTTAATAGAGTAAATTTTGGGGGCCCTATTCCCATTAGCCAACACCCGCCCCTCTGCATTGACTAGTTTTAGTTTTTCCTGATCTTTTCTTCGGTATTCTGTCCCGCTAGATGGCGAGCGAGACCTTATTTGGACGCGACAATCGCGTTGAATATGCCCTGTACGTCCGCATCTAAAACACTTTACATTTGGAGGGGATCGTCTGCTTTCTTTCAAAGAGTCAATCTTCTCTATCAGTGATTGAAACATTTGGTTTAGCGTTTTTGAGTTGACCTCATGTCCATTGCTCATTTCTTCTCCCTCCTGAATTGAAACAGCTCTTACTTTTGGCCTGGACATATTATTTGATGATTCAATTTCAAGGGCTCGAATCAACACTTCACTGCTGTTATGGAAGCGTTCTCGACGAAGTAACTTTGCTAAGTCCGTGTCTCGCAAGCCGTTAATAAAGCGATCTACCGTAAAGGGATCTCTGTAATTTTCTGGCATTTCTGGGTAAGCCAAGTACATCAGCCTCCTGATATCCGCTTCATACTCTTGTAATGACTCCCCTGCTCTTTGTTGGCGAATATTTAATTCTGACCAATGCAAATTTCGTAAATGTTCATCTCCATATCTTCTTTCTAACGCTGCCACTAAAGCGTTATAATTCTGTTTTTGTTCGACTGGAATGGACCGTAAAAGTCCCAGAGCAGTTTCTCGTAGAGCTACTAACAATGCTCTAGCTTTTTCCTCATCATCCCAACCATTTGCAGCGGCGGCAGCTTCAAATTGTTGTTTGTAGGTAGACCAGGAAGACGTACCATCAAAATTTGGAGGCTTAATGTTTTGGTTGGAATTCACAACACATCCCTGAGCTTTCATTTTGTTGTGTTCTTTTTGGAGCTGTATAAGCTGTTTTGACATGTCCTGGAATTTTTCTTCTATGGTTTGAAAAACTTCTTCCCTAACATTCTGTAGTTTGGTCTCCACTTTTTCTTCAACATTTTGTACCTTTTCCTCAACATTTTGTACCTTTTCTTCTACATTCTGCAATTTATTTTGTACCTTTTGTTCCACACTATGCATTCTTTGAGTTATTTCTTCCTTAAGATCCTCGGTTGCACTCTTGAACTCTTCTCTCAGCTGTTCGGAGTTGCTCTTTATTTGATCGAAGTTTTCTTGAATGCCATCTAATCTTTGCTTAAATGTCTGTTTCATATCGTTCTGGTTTTGTTCGATGGTCTGTCTCATATCATTCTGATTTTGTTCAATAGTGTGTTTCATGTCGTCCATGGTGTGTTTCATATCGCCCTGGTTTTGTTCAATGGTCTGTTTCATGTCGTTCTGGTTTTTCTCAATGGTCTGCCTTATATCGTTCTGGTTTTGAGCCATTTGAGCTGCTAGAGCCTGCATCATTTTAGTTAGATCTTCCATCTTTGCCGATCCTTGTCTAGTAAGCATCAACTTCCTGATAAATCACTTAAAACGTCTATTTTAGGGCTATAAGCGAATGTCGAAGTCGGTTTTTCAATATCTCTTCCAATTCTTAAATAGAACCTAATGGAATGTTCTGGAATATACTGGTAAATGCTACTCTTTCTGCTACTAGGCAAATGTAGAAGTCACTTTTTGATTATCTCTTTTGGTTCTCGAATAGACCGTCGTAGAATGTTATGGAATATTCTAGAAATAATTTCTAATTCTTACTTTTAAAATAACTAAGCTACTGTCGAAGTCGGTATTTGTATATCTCTTCTAGTTTTTGAATAGAACGTCGTAGAATGTTATGGAATCTTCTAGAAATTCTTCCTAATTCTTACTTTTGAAATAACTAAACTAATGTCGAAATCGGTATTTGTATATCTCTTCTAGTTTTTGAATAGAACGTCGTAGAATGTTACTGAATCTTCTAGAAATTCTTTTTAGTTCTTACTTTTGAAATTACTAAGCTAATGTCGAAGTCTCTTTTTGGATATTTCTTCTGGTTTTCGAATAGAGCGTCGTAGAAAGTGATGGAATGTTCTAGAAATTCTTTCTGATTCTTACTTTTAAAATTACTAATCTAATGTCGAAGTCGGTATTTGTATATCTCCTCTAGTTTTTGAATAGAACGTCGTAGAATGTTATAGAATATTCTAGAAAATCTCTCTAATTATCAATTTTTGGACTGTAAAGTTAATGTCGAAGTCGGTTCTTAAATATCTCTTTTAGTTTTTTGAATAAAACAATATCGAACTTCTTCGAATATTCTGGAAAAATCACTTACTGTTTTTCTGTCCAATTGTCCTATCCGGTGGTACTATGTAAGGGTAGTCTTTGCACTATTTATTTCTTTTAGTTCCACTTCTGACACCAATTGTTACGGGTTCACAACGACAAATTAAAACTCGCAATTGTTGAAAACGATACGTCAATTTATTTCTACAAATTATGTACAAAAACACGCACTAATACCTTGCTAATAATTCACTGCTATAATCGGTCTATTAACTTCGTGTTAATCTCACGACCACTCAGTATGTTATCTGTGACTGACTGACTGATGCACGACGTCCGGCCTTATATATGAGGGCTGCCTACTATTCTAGAACCCTTCCATCCTTGTTCGATTCGCAATCATTCCAGCCCTTTTCTAGACTTTCGCATACCAGTTTGTCACAGATAACGCAACTAAAACCTAGATTAAGAATACAACCATAAAATACGTCAACCTAATACTACACTAAACCTAAATAAATTCTAACTATAAAATTTAAATACTTAAATTTGTAACAATATTTTCAAAATGGCACTACAGATTTCCGCAAAATTTCACTGAAATATTCTCAGACACCATCCCGATATTCCACCAAAGGTTTGTAAGGAAGCAACATGATTAAAAGGTTAAAATCTTCAAGATTTAGCATTTCTTATTTTTAATTCAAATTACCCGCCATGTACCACATGCCAATTGTTATATTTGGCATGTATTTGACTTTGTCTCCTTTAAACTTAATTTTTGTGTGAGCTAATGAAGCGGCTATGAAAAATTAGGGCTTACTATACATTTAAAAAAAATTGTTCTGCCAGAATAAAGTAAAAACAATCTCAAAAACGGCTTTATTTAAAAAAATCAAATATCCATGAACCGTCATTCCAACTTCAATATTTTAAAGACAATCAGCTGTGTCGTAACGTGACCATCAAAAAAAAATCAGCCCCGGATGTGACGTCAACAAAGTGGAGGATCGTGGCCCGTCCATTTTGATAGCCCTGGTCAATCATTTGTGACGTAACGTGACCATCAAAAAAAAATCAGCATCCAATGTGACGTCAACAAAGTGGAGGATCGTGGCCCATCCGTTTTGATGGCCCTGGTTAAATATGTAATATAATATAAAATAAGTCAGGACCTGTGTTCAGTTTTGCCGTACGATTATCCGATAAAAACAAAATTACCAAACTGTCATAAACCGAATTTTAGTTGACAGCTAAAGAAGTGTCAAGTGTACACGGAAATTATTAAAACAAATGTGAACGTATAAATAGTAAATCTCTATGCGCTGTATGACTCGATCTATCATGTAATACTATATTCGATTTTCATTGCAGATACGTTCCAGATGATCCTAGACATGGCCGAGATACCTTTCAGTATTACGAATATTTTGATTTATTCGAATCAGCACCACGCTACGGCGACCACGGAAACCTATTGTTTTCTGTAAGTAGTTGGATTCTTTTTGACCTTCAATGTTTTTTGTCTGTACAAAAAAGCAAAATAATCAAACTCAGATGTTAAAACTTAATGTCTCTAAATAATTTTGCGTAACGTTTTGAAGTTTTTCTATACAGTGGACTTTTAGGAAATGGCAACACTGTGAACATTGGGAACTTAAGACGCTATACTTTAAAATATGTAAGATTGTTTTATCGTATTTTAAGCTTGCTTAGTCCGTGGTTTGGTCCCCTTTAAAAAAAAATTATGAGAACTGTGAAATGACACTTAAAGATATCAGTTATTACAATATTTTTTATTTTTTAATTTAAGATTATTTAAGACCTTATTCTAAGAAAAAAATGGGGCGTAGCGGTCGGTGGTCCTAATTTATTTATGTCAAATATTTGACAGCCATTAGCTTTGCATCAAAAAGGCTTATATAAAATAAATAACTTTAATGCAAAAAAAATATATATTTTTCGACACAAAATATCTTTAACGTTTTGATAAATAAATGAATCCATGATGGATTTGATACCTTCCTACCTAGTGATGTAAATGGAAATATTTCCAACGGAAATGGAAATATTGGAAATTTCCGAACGTGTCTCGGAAATATTGGAAATATTAGGAATATTGGAAATATAAAAAAAATATTATCTTTCATATTTTGTAACCTTATGAGCATTAATCTTTCTTATTTACTATAGAACAATTTTTATTTCCGATAATATTTAAGATTTTGAGGAAGTAGACTGTCACGACGATGTTATTGAGTGTGATGCTGATGACAGCAATGAAGATATGCCTCTTGCTCTACTAGTGAGTAGTGTTGTGTGTCAAGAATGAGATTTTTGTTGTACAAATTTGAGCTTATTTCTGTTTATTTGTTTGAAGAATAACTCCTGATTTGTGTTCATGTATAAGCCTTCTGCGTTTTTCAGTGTTTTGTTATGATTTTTATAAATAAATATATCCCTTTTTCTTATTTTTTTAATAATTTATACTTTTCCAATATTTCCGTATAATTCCAATATTTCAGGAAATATTTCCGAAAATATATTTCTGGAAATTTTACACTATTCCTACCCCATTAGCACAGTACAATGGAACTCGACGCTATATCAGCCCTGAAAACAGTTTTTTGTAAATATTTTGAGAACGAAAGCTCCTACGAAGTTTATTAAATTGATTGATGGAGAAAATGTGTTCAACTATATTCTGAATATTGATGCGATGCTCCGTTAAAAAGTTTGCATTTTTTCAATGTTTTAACTTAAAATAAATGTTATTAGCATTAATGCATTTTGACCAAAATCTAATCAGCTCGTTACCGCGACGAACTATTTTGCATGAAAATGTCATTTTAATTGGTCCAGCGGTTCTGGAGCTATCGTGGACTGGACAGACACACACACACACACACATGAATAGACGTCATGACGAGATTGCTTTTCATCGAAACCACTACCGTCCCTAATCATTGCTGCTCGGTGTATATAATTTTTTTGATTACATTTTTCAATTATGTTTTGGTGACATTTGAGCCTTTGGTGACTTTAAAGGGCATCAAACAAACCTTAAATAACCGATTATTATGTTTAGGACTCTGCACGAGGGCTCGTCACAGTACCTGCCGACCTACAGACTTATTCAGCCTTCTTAGGTGATTCGTACGAAGTTATTATGGGTGTCAGAGAATGTCCAGTAAATAAAATGACTTTGTGTGTTACCTCAGACCCTGAGAAACAAAAATGCGTCAAAATGCGGGTAAGAGCAGCAATTATAAAGAATTACTTAAAAAAAACTGTATTTATCTTTTTTAACCGTTTGTTATATTTTTTTTTGCGCTGACTAAACTTATTGGCTATTATATTTGTTTTCCAGTTAAAATACTAAATAATCACATTTAACAAGAAAAAGACCCTAAAATATTATCTCAAGGGTGTTTTATCTTTTCCAGACTGCACTGAAAGCTCAATTGCTTAAGCCTGAAATGGAATGTTTCAAAGGTCATTCCCAAATCAACTGTATGCAAGCCATCAGACAGGGTATA
Organism: Aspidapion aeneum; assembly: GCA_963576565.1. Lineage (NCBI taxonomy): Eukaryota > Metazoa > Arthropoda > Insecta > Coleoptera > Brentidae > Aspidapion > Aspidapion aeneum. The sequence continues at coordinate 77,362,051 of OY755042.1, forward strand.
GCTGATGTTACCGTTTTAGGTAAATATTTATTATTATTGATTTTTGTTTGCGCGCGTCTCGCCGTAACATTTTTTAAAAATTATTAGTCATTCAACACCCCCCTACCGAGTCCAATTCTTTTTACGATTACTCGTGAATATTTTTTTGGTTGATGATTTCAGATGCTTCTGATGTTTACACTGCTGGCCTTAAATTCGATCTGGTACCGTTCATCAGTGAAGTTTACAATCTGGAAGAGCCAAATTACTACGTTGTCGCTGTTACGAAGGAGTCTGATCCCAACACCGAGCTTACCTATTTAAGAAGTAAGTTAAAAAACTCATCTCCATTTTTACAAAGAATAAAATAAAGACAACGAAAGTGCGAATAAGCTTATATAAGCAGTACACTTTACGATTAAAAAAAATAATTTTTTCTAAAGATTTTTGTCAAATATTGCTCATTTTAAAAATTTATATTTAGACTATCATTTGTCCAATTGTGACATTTTTAGAACTTACATAAGTTTTACACGTCTCTTTCAAATGATGGTTGCCATTTTTCCTAAATTTACACAGAAAACCTTTTTTGTAGCTTTTTTCAACTGAGAACTGGAATAAAGTTTTTAAAATCACGACTTCTTCTTTGGTAGTTGCTACAAGATCAGATTTAAATGTATATAATTTTAAGGAGTGAATCTACTTTTGGCCATAACTGTACGAGTATTATGTGATTTTAATTTTTTAAAACTTTTTAATGTATGCAAGATACTTTTGAGATTTGACCGTCTACTAAATATAACCTTTAACTTAGAGTTAGTTTTAAAACAGGAAAGAGTTAAAAAAAGACAAAGAAAGCTTTTAAAACCTAGAGCTGTATTCTGGGAAGTTCACACGACAATAAATTAATTTGCTTCTTTAATAGACTGTAGATATTTAGTATAAATAAAAAGAATACAAAAATAACTTTTTTTTATAATCGCCATTGTGTAGATATGTATTGCTCCTAACACGAATAACTTTTGTAGCTAAAAATACGTGCCACGGAGGCATCAACACTGCGGCAGGTTGGGTGTATCCTTTGGCGTTCCTGATTAGTAATGGATGGATTAGACCATATGGTAAGTCCTGTTACCTATACCTACATATTTAACTACTATTGCAGTTTTTAATGCGTTAAATAGAAATGAATGAGAAATTTTCCTTTAGAAGTCTCGAAAATCCGCCTCATTATAAAACTCAATGGTTAGGATCATCCTTTGTATTAGCGTCTTCACTATATCTTTGATGATTTGGGGTACAGAAATATCCGGAGCACTGTTAATTTTGTGACATTATATCATTATTATTATATATTATTTGAATGAATGTATATTTTTTTTTCTAGGATGTAATAGTATAAGAGCGGCGGCTGAGTACTTTACAAAAAGCTGTGTACCTGGTGCTATCAGTACGGAGTATAACACTGGCGTACCTTACGATAACATGTGCGACTTGTGTCATGGTTCGAGCTCCAGGTAAGCAAGATATAAATATTGGCACCGGTTCAAAAGAGCGATATTTAAAATGGCGACATTTAAAACAGCGACATATCAAAACGGCGACATATCAAAACGGCAACATTCAAAAGGGGACATATTAAAACAGCAATATTCAAAAGAGCTACATCTAGAAAAAACAGCGACATATCAAAATAGCGACATTTAAAAGATTTACATATCAAAACAGCGACATTTGAAAGTGCGATAATCATAATAGCGACATGTAAAACAGCGACTTTTCAAAAAATCAATATTAAGCAGAATAAAAAGAAGCGTCTTATGACTTGCTACTCCCAGTATGTCAGTAACTCTATCTAACATTTTTTCATCAAAAAATTTCCCTGACTTCTTTCTCGGGATCCTAGAGGGTTTGAAACCAAACCGCATCGAACTAAACCAAACCGATTTTTTTTCCAAATAGCTATTTTCCTGTACAGAAAATCGATCCTGTGTAAAAATAGGTTTCTGCAAGTGTTGGAAACAATTGTTTTTCTACGAGCGTCAGGAAAACATTTAAAAAAATAAAATTATAAGAAAAATAAACGAAAACACATGCACACCACATCACGCAACTTCAAAAAAAAAAATACCTGGTGTTTTAACGTCTTACTTTTTTACAATTATGGACATAAACCTCAAATCTATACAGGTTTTTCACAATTTGAATTATCTGTGCGGAAAATGTTCTACACACTGAAAATGTTCTACACACACGCGGCAAACTGGAATATTGTGCACTAAAAATAGTGTGGAAATTCACATTTTCAAATAAGCGAGAAATTTTTTTTTTGGGAGGCCGAAGTTGGAGGTTTCCTAACCTTTGTCAATTGATCGAAAACGTATCCTAAGCGGCCCAGATATACCCTGATCTGTTCCACCAAAAAAAGTGTCCCTTAGTTACAGTTGAGGATACGTGCGTTGCATTCAATTGACAAAGTTGGAATTACCCCGATTTCAACCTCCCAAAATGAGGATCAGAAAGGGAAATAATTTTTCGAAAAAATGTTTCGGTTTGGTTTTACACCCTCTAGGATCCCGGGAAAGAAGTCAGGGGAGTTTTTTTTATATGTCGCCGTTTAAAAAATCGCTTTTTTGAACCAGAGCTATAATATTAAGTATTTATACACCAAAAATATTAGACCATTCTAAGATTGTGTGAAAATCTAATCCAACACAAACTAGGAGAAACAAGTGATACATCAAAATTTTAATCTATTTTTTGTGCCATTTTGTCATGTTTAAAAAATAAACGCTAATTAAGGCTTTTTACAGAAAAAGCCAAACCAAAGCTTTGCTTGATGTCGAAGACAGAAGACAGTTTAAAAGTATTCTTGTTATTCAGGATTGGTTTTGATTTTCGTTATCCATAGATACTGTCATCGAGACGCCTCGGAAGACTACTACGGACACTCGGGAGCCTTCAGATGTTTAGTCGAGGGTGGGGGTCACGTGGCATTCGTCAAACACACGACAGTGTTCGAGAATACTGGCGGCAAAAAGCGCGAATGGTGGGCAAGAGACAATCTTGTAGATGATTTCGAGCTGCTTTGTCCTGACGGTAAGTTTTAGGCCAATATTTATTAAGTGTGTAGAAATACACACGATGTCATACACACAATTCTTCGATAGCTTAATTTAGAGCAGTGGATTAAATGAAAACAAACTGTGTTGAATGTCACTTGATTAATGTTCACAAAAGCGTTTTTAAAAACAACTTGAAATATTGAACAGTTAGGTTTTAATGACACGTAAATACAGCTTTACAGCTAAGCGTTATTCCCTGCTCTGACTGTGATTGAACTGCTGCACACAAAAAATCTTCGGTTCGGTCTGCCAAATTTTAATAAGATATGCTGCTGCATGGCAGCGAAGTGGAAACCCACCGGTCGATTGTTATAACGATAGCCGAAATGACACGATATTCGAGATCGAGAACATTCGCGAATCGAATTCTTGCATGCCTAGGTCTACGCTGCTTGGCTAAGGCTACCATAGATAGGGCAACTATATTTTTACTTTGAATTCGAACAAAGTGCTACTGAATATATTTGATTCCAAACTTTTAAAAAGCTCCTGCATATAGACCAGTGCAAATAAATACCTTTTGAAATGAAAAAAATTAAATTCCATTCTTTAAAACTATTGTTACGGGTTCACAACGACAAATTAAAACTCGCAATTGTCAAAAACGATATGTCAACGCACTTAAAGTTACTAATAACTCACTACTGTAATCGGCCTATTATATCTCGCTACTACGGCAGTTGGTTATCTCTGACTGACTGACTGACTGTCGATGCGCGACCCCGGCCCTATATATAGGGTCGTCTATCTCTCTCGAACTCTCCAGCAGTTTTCGACGCCTGGAAAGTTCTCGTATTAATGCGACCGCAAGTCACAGATAACGCAACTAAAACCTAGACTAAGAATACAACCATAAGATAAGTCAACCTAATACTACAAACCTAAATAAATTCTAACTATAAAATTTAAATAACTTAAATTTGTAACACTATTAAAAATAAACAAATAAATTGGACTCTATCAGAGTTATTAGGGTGAAATGAGCTAAACTATAAGGATTGGATAATAGTTTTTCACCATATTCAGCGAAACTAGACCTCCTAATTAAAAGTGCTTGATTGAAAATAAAAAGGCGTACAACTTTTTTATGAACTCTAATAAATCAATTTATTTTAATCCGAAAATCCCCAAATTTCCTAAACAGTTTTTTTTTAAATACAAACATTTTATTTAGATATAAAAAAAATGGAATGTGTCAATTTATGGGCACCTAAGCTCACATGATTCTATCCCACCCTTGTTTAAATGGGGCCATCTAAACCCAAACCTAGCCTAGGTAAAAGCTGCTTAGAAAACGCCACTCTTGAAGCTCTGGGAGAATAAGAAAAGCCGAATCGAAAAATGCCGTATTGGTGGGATGAAGAAATAGAAGAAATTGTAAAAACAAAGAGACAAATACAACAGATTCTTCAGCACAAAGTCAGATCAAGACAACAACAAATACAGAACAGCCCAAAGAATGGTACGCACAGCTATAACGAAAAAAGAACGTTGGGAAAAAAACTGCACAAGACTCAATACATACCTAGGAGGTAGTAGAAGTACCGAAAGCTGGAAAATGTTAAGATCTCTTCGTCAAGAAAAGACAAAATAAACCAATTGCTGACTGAGCAACGGATAGAATATAAACAACCACAACAGCCGCAATTCGACATTCAAATACGAACAGTAGAATCCCCACTTAGAATCAATACCAAAGAAGTGAAACTTGACTTGTCAATCACTGAAAAATAGAAAATCTCAAGGCCCTGGTAACATCCCTCCAGAATTACTTAAACACGGCACAGGAAGGCTATATAGACAATTAACTAGCCTGTTCCAAAAATGCATTAATGGAAAAAGTTTGCCAGAAGAATGGAAAAAGTCGTAGATAACAATGATACATAAGAAGGAAAGTAGAGGTGTATGTGATAATTATAGAGGAATCGCTGTGCTTAGTATTATTTCAAGAGTCTGTGGTAAGCTAGTGAAAATGAGAATTGACGACGAATACTGTGATATTGAGGCTGAAAAACAAGCTGGATTTAGAGCTGGTAGATCCACTGTGGATCACTTATTCACAATAACACAGATAATGGAGAAAAATATGGCACGTAATCAAGAAATATACCTCCTCTACGTAGATCTCAAGAAAGCGTACGACAGTGTACCCCAGCTAAAACTTTGGGAAGCTCTCGAAAAAACCAACATCAGCATAACACTAATAAAACCTGTTCAAGAACTCTATAAAGACAACACAAGCAAAATAAAGAAAGGGCAGACATTATCAAAGGGGTTTAAGATCAACAAGGGTTTTAAGCAGGGTTGTTGCTTGTCACCAACATTGTAGATAGAGGAGCAACAGGACCTTGGATCTTGGAACAACAACATTATACAAAACAATGCAAAAAGTACAAATATCTGGGATTGCACATCACTAATGACGGTAGTTTAGATGAAGGAACCAAACACAGAAATAACCAAGAAATACAAACAATTATACAACTCAACAGTATTCTCTGGGATAAAGCTGTATCAAAACAAAACAAACATAATTTACAACCGCATAGTGAAAAGTGTCATCAGTTATGGTAGTGAAGTATGGCCCCTGAAAGAAAAATCTCGCAAGTCTCTTGAAGCCACTGAACTGTATTATTGCTTTGATTATATAACTCAAACCCAGTCTTGTAAACATTGATTATTGGCGACGCGCTGCCGGAAAATCAAAACTGGAAAGAGTGAGAAATGAGAGAATTTGAGAAATTATGGATGTTAAACACAAAATAACGGAAGACATACAAATTAACCAACTTAGATGGGATGGACACGTACAAATCCCAAGGAAAATACTAAATTGGACACCACAGGGAAGAAGAAAGAGAGGAAGATCCAGACTGAGTTGGCGAGAAGGAATAGACTGAGACATAAGAGAAAGAGGAGTAGATAAGAATCTCTGGACCAACCAAGACCAATGGAGACTGGAAATCAGAAGATGGCGGAGAAAGTTATATACTGATTTATATATATACAACGTGTTGAGGACATAAAAAAGTAAGGTTTAAGCAAATTTCCTGGAAAAAAAAGAAAAATGTACATGCAAATTTGGGAAATATATTTTTGGTTTTCGCCACTAGAAGGCAGTAGTCACATCCCCCGACTAGGGTCACTGGCCTCTCCAGCGTAGTTTTTATGATCCAGTGATCTTACTCCCGACTCTTAATGCGACACACAATGTATTTAAGTTGCCTTATTATCTTCTGTTCAAATGAAATTAGAATCGAATCATAATATATATGTTTTTAGGTACAAGAGCAGAAATAAACGAATATAAGAAGTGCAACTTGGGGCGGGTGAAAGCAAACGCAATCGTAACGAGAGGCGGTTACGGATACAACGAAACGCACATTAACGCTTACATCAATCTCTTTATGTACGCGCAAACGTTTTACGGAAGGAAAACGCCTGATGAATTTAGGTAACTATCATATTTAGTGGTGATAATTATATTTTAAAAATTAACAATGGCCATGTTTTTTAAATACCTAGAATTAAAAGAAAACACTTCAATTTCGTTTTATAACAGGACAGTTTTTTGTGACCTTGAGATATTTCTATCAACCCCTATGTTTGATAGTTCTTTTTGTAAAGACTAATTTTATTGCTGATTTCTATCCCACCCTAAATAAGAAAAACGTTTGTTTAGCCCTCTCTAACCACAATAAATTAAGTTTTTATGTTTAAGGCAAAACTAACGTAGACAAGATATACCCCCAGGGTCGAGCCTTGTAGGTCAGGCAATAAAAGCATTCACCATTGCAAAAGCGCATATATCTACGATTTTTTGATACATTGTTTGGATCCTTGAGAGTAGTTCATACTACTTCATACCGAAGTTTGCAACACTGAAATCCCTGTGCTACTTCCGTGTTACTCGAAATCTAGAATTGACCTGGCTTCAATACGGTACTAAAATGTATAGTGTGTGCAAAACATTGATGTTTTAGAAAATCCTCTATACATTATTTTTCTATCACTTTTTTCTAGGACGATTAGTTTAGCCGGTACATGGCTTGAAAAATTGCTCTAGCGGGAAAATTTCACTTTGTGGGAAAATAGCCCATTTTTAACTAGACGTATCTCCGCAACTAATTAACTTAAAGAGCTCGGGTTCGGCGCTCAAATGATGGAAAATTTGGCAGGCTTTGGAAACGTATAGAATGTAAATACTTCGAAGACACTCAAACAAATGCAAAAACAACATCGTCCAAGATCATAAATGAAAATGGTATCAGTCCAATGGCAAAAACGGAATTCTTAATAACCGAAGATTATACAAAAACGTCATTCATCAAAACAAGACAAGAGCAAAATCTAAGTTTAGTATAAAGTATTTTATCAAAACTGGACAAAATCAATAAGGACGAAATCATAAAAAGGAGCCGGGCCTAGCATGAGCAACTCTCTCTTCCTCTCATTTAAATCGGTCTCATGGAAGTTTGGCGGTAAATTTAAATCGGGAACAAATAATATGGTTGTTTTTGGACTCAAAAATTTATAAAAATATCTCTTTTTTCTTTTAATTAACTCCCTTGTCCT